>OZ008368.1:318711849-319911849 GCA_963931995.1 Phaonia tiefii | reverse complement strand
CCATTTCCATCCAGGATAAACCCTTTTTTATCAAGGTACAGAAATGCTTCACTTCCGAGATTGCACCTTCTCTGTTGAAACAAAGTTTCACCTCTATCAGACTGTCGTACATCCCGTACAGTTTTATGGCACAAAAACAGCAGTGGGAGTTTTCGAGAGTAAAAATATCTGACAAATGTGTGGTCCTATATCAGAGAATGCCGAGAATCGATGACGGATATCGATGACATCGACGTAACTATTCATAAAAAAATAGCACGCTTACGCCCGCTGGGCCTTGTGAGAAAAATTTTACTCCTCTTTACTCCTCGGGTTGTTTGAAGTGACCTGCGTAAATAACTAAGTATAACGATCTCTCCGCCAAATACGATACCAAGAGAAGGTAAGCCGGAAACGGGAATACCAGTTTTAGTTTATATAAAATTCCTGGATAACGGACTCAATCGATATCTTAACTTATATCCAAAAATACTGCTGCTGTTTTTTTTTCTTTTCAGTTGAGTATATGGTGACTGAGATCCTGGGTTTGATCCATGTGAAGGTGATACTATACAGTACTTAGCTATGAAAAAGCTTCTCAAAATACCGGTGGGAACCGGAGTAAAACTGTAGGTCCAATCAGTGAATATAAAATAAGATAGTGCACAGCTAACTGGTTGTGAGAAGCTTTCCCCAATTCCTTCATGGGATGTAATGGGAAACCATTTATTTGTTACATAGCGAATTAAATTACGATTGAGATTCGATTTGAAATACTCAAATTGATACACTGAAAGAATTACGCTTCGTCGCATGGATGAAACATTTTCGTTAATGTTTTTACGGTGCTACAATGAAAAGTCTCGTACATCCGACAATTTGGTAGTCGCTGCAATGCAAAATTTCATACATTTCATACATATTTCTCGTTCCTGCAAGAATTTACTTTTCGTTCCTGCAAACAATTTTATTTAATTTGAACTTTGTAGGAAAATGGGTTAAAAATTAAAAAAAAGGATTTACCTTTTAAACTACTACTGATATTTGGGTTATCTCTTACTTTTTATAGATTATTTTTATTATTTGTGTATTGTGGGGGTTTGCCAACATTTATAGTTGACGAAATAATTTCCTTATTGCAACGAAACTAAGTTTTATGAAAATAAAGAGAGAAAACAGTCAAAAAAATAGTGATCGTAAAAAAGAGGTTAGCAAGGAAAAAAGGTGAGGGTGAATGCTAGGTCACGTGCACATCTTAAATCATTTCATTTGCAAGAAAGCAGTAGACATATTTCTCCGCCGAAATAAGTTAAATTAATTTTTTAAAACAGACTAAGTATTACAACTTCGTAATAATATTTTATTCTAAAAAACAAATCGCGGGAATTTGTGTGGTTGCTGCGATCTTTTGCGTAAATTGCGTATCTATAAGTCAACCAGATAAATAAATAGAATGCAAAGAGCAAAACGGCAGCAAAGAAAGTGACGTATCGATAGCAGAAAAATAATCCCGAAATATCCCAATGTGCACAAAAACGGATGCGGATCCGTTACGGACCCGTTTCGGATCCGTAATAGACTTAAAAAAAGGAATCAGTGCAATCACGAATTTACGGATCCGTTACGGACGCATTTCGGACCCGTAAAAAATTTAAAAAGGAATCAGTGAAATCGCGAATTTACGGATCCGTTGCGGACCCGTTTCGGATCCGTAAAAAATTTAAAAAAGGAATCATTGTAATCGCGAATTTACCGACCCGTTTCGGATCCGTAAAAAATTTAACAAAGGAATGAGTGTAATCGCGAATTTACGGATAATTTCATTGCAAGAACGATAATTATTCATTGAAAAAATGAAGCAAATTCATTGCAGCTACGAAACGAATTCGTTGCAATAATGAATGAAATTTATTGCCGGAACAACCCTACGTTCATCGCAGTAACGAAAAATTTGCAGTTGATGAACACATTTTCGTAGCGGAAATGAAACTGTCACTTTCGATGACGAAAGTTGTTGGGGTGATGAACATTTTCATCCATGTGACAATGCTTTTCCATTCAATGTATACGACGATAATGTCCAACTTCTAACAGGGATGTTCAACTTTATATACACCACTGGCCAATTCGTAAAATATTGACTTTAATCATAGTTTTTATGACCCTTCTGAGGAAACACCATGCGGAACATTGCGATGATTATGGACTAGTAGGCCTAATGATTAAGGCTGTTAGAATATGCCTTGAAACAATTCAATCCATGAATTTATGGCAAATGCGGGAGAATAATGGGCATGTCTCAATTTAATTTTACAAAGGTTTGGGCTCCCGCGGAACAGCATTTCTGTGCAAAATTTAGTTCGGGGATGTGGAAATGCACCTATGTCCATTGGTATAGATGATAAGGAAATTCGATGCATTAGGAGTCTGTATTGGCATCAACCAGCAGAGGTTAATGCTAACGCGTGGAACAGGACGACACATATGGGTCACACAATGGCAAATCTAGATTCAGGCTACTACGGACCATTAAACGGGGAGTATTGTGGGGCGGTCTACGTCGATGGTTTAGCTGTTAGTTTGTGCGGCTCTTGTACATGAGAAACAGGGTTTATTGTCACCTCTGGCCACAACAAGTTACTTCTAAAGACTATTGACGAATTCGACATGAAAGACATTCGCGAGAAACCCTTCGGAACCTTTGTTTACCCACACGCTGCAAAATTCCACCTTTTTTGTTGTTTGGATGCAAATATAAAGTGTGTTTGCAACTTGTCACATATTTAATATACTTGTGTTCAACCACATTGTGTTTGGTATTCAATATTACATGCTTGAGACACAAGATTAATATATTGTAATATATGTGTTTGTGACCCAGATATATCTATGTTTTTGATACAAATACAGCTGTGTTTGTTGCGCTGTCTATGCTCTCCCCAAGGCTTGAGAATAAAAGAGGGACAACGGGAGAGTCTATCTTGTAAGTGTGTATCCGTTTTTTTTGCATTTTTCTCTTGCCAGTTAATATAATATTGTTTACATTTAAATACAATTGAGTTTGGGATTTGCAAACATATGAATGTTTGAAATGTGTTCCAAACATATACATGGTTCCTGCAGAATATGTTTGGGAGAATATGTTAGAGAGGGCGTTATATTTTAGCGTGCATCAAAGGGTGTACAAGTAATAAACTCAGAGCTCTCTAATTGAAAGTTGCTGATCGCTGTGCTTTGATAGGATGTAGTGGGAAACTATTTATGTCTTTCTTTATTTTCCACTGCGTTGGAAAATGTTAAAGCCACTATATCAATTTGAATATCAACATTAAGAATATGACTACATTTTTGGATAGTGATTTTGCAAACCTTGTGCCAATATGAGGATATTTTCGTTTACCTAGATTGCTTATCCCTTCTCATATATGTACATTTTGGTGTAGCTTGATTAAAATTGCCCGAAACATGATTTCAGAATATTTCAAACCACATTTTTCAATTGTTTAGAAAAGGATTATATGCCTTGCTTTTATATGATCTACATTATAATCATTTTTCATCTTTATAAAAATATTTTTATCGCCGAGTCACATTAAATATTTTCTGGCATTATAAAGACAATATTCACAATTTTATTCATTCATGAACTTTTGTCAGTCTGGTCGCATTATAAAAAAACATTCGATCTTTGTGAAGTTTTATGCCAGGCAGTGTTTTTATGTCCAATGTGGGTTTATTAGCGCTCCTTATGGTTTTACTAGAAAAGGGCATATAAAAGTTTATAACAATCAATTCTTCTGCAAAATTCCGTGCCGTACATTTCCTTTTCTGTGAACACTTTATTCAACATTTCATACTATACACATACAAAAGAAACTCTAAACTATAGGTAAATCCATCCCATGCTGTAAACTGTTGGAACAATGTGGAAAGGCATAAAACCAAAAAAAATCTTTTACCTTGAAACCAGAATGATGTTAAGTGATTTCCGTTGTATATATCCAAACTTTTTTCCCTTTCCAACACTCAACGTACCTTTGACCCTTTTTCCAATGCAACGTGCAAAATTATGTCAGTTAATTCATACAACGACTAGTCTTGCAGACGGATGTTCTCTATCTCCGCTTCCGAATTATTATTAAATTATGCTTTTGATAGCTGATAATCCCTTTGATTCCGGTAAATTTGGTTTAGACAAAAGCCAAGAATAATTATACTCGTAGCATCAAGTGCATTAAATTGTCTAGATTTCGAAATATTTTACACGAGCTGCGCCTTACCAAACTCTAATTAAGAATTTCTAATTACGCTGGTATCCTAAAGAGGCAACAATGAGATTAAAAACATGAACAGGCAGTTGGAAAGACAAGTTAAAGCAGTTGGCAAGAGGAGACAAAACAGTTGGAAACACAGCAAAAAAAACTTATCTTCGCCGCATTTCATTTCGAATTAAACTTTTGAAATAGAACAAAATAGTTGGTAAGCATATTTTGACGTTTTACATTCAAGCACTGCGGTGATATAGTCAAAACTTCGAAGTACAAAATAAAACTGCAGTACTATGATTGATGTTGTGAAATGATTGTAGAAGAAAGTGCCGTATATGAAACGGGAAATGTGGTTATAGTTTCCTTGGATTATTGTGCCTTAATTCTACATGCTGGTTTCCTTTTAATAAGCTCTGTGTAACACTTTAATTAGAAATAACGTAAACTATAATTTGCTATATGTGTTGAAGGTTTTTTCATGACGACGAGGAGCAGTACCTATGTGGAGGCAGTGGGGAATGAAATTAATCTTAAGATGGTGGATTATTACTGTTTGTGATTGAAGAGGAAACCCATTTGCTTTTATGTTCAAGTAATATCTTCACAACATTAGTAAGTTTGAATAAAGTCTTAATAGTTTTTATTTCAAGAACTATAAATATGCAACAAGTTCCAGGTAAACTTGTAATATTTTATAGAGTGGTTTCGAAGTATTCTGGAAGTGTCCATGACAAAAAAAAAACAACGAAGCATATTCAAGGGGCTAGTTATGTAAGAATCGATATCAAATTGATTAGCGTTTAGTCGGTAGAGAAGTTTTATATGCGCATGTATTTTAACCTTCGCATAAATATCAAATTTTTACTACGCAGTTTAATAATATCTACCCGGGTAGATACAGAAATATTCTATGTCATTCGTATAGGTTCAATCACAATATTTTGAAATAATCGACAATTTTTTGACGATATACGTAACTGTGAGTTAAAAAGACTGTAAACAAAATACATTTCCTGATCAGGAAGGAATGAATTCTGAATTTATTGAGGAAGAAAATAATCTGATCTTGAATCTGACGACGATGACGGCGACCATGAGGACTAAGAGACGACCTCCAATAAAACAATTTGTAAAGAGGGTACGAAATGGTATAGAATAATAAAACGTTCGTTCATGGCCATAATATCATACACGACTTCATGGGTCACATTTTTTGCATGATTTTCCAAACCATTAGAGCCCAAACTTTTAGGTAGATAAATAAATTAATTGTTTCCCATTACATCCCATCAAGGGACTGGGAAGAGCTTCTCACAACCAGTGAGCTGTGCACTTCCTTTCTACTCAGTGATTGGATCGACAGTTTTACTCCAGTTCCGAACGATATTCTGAGATGGGTTTTTTATGGCTAAGTAGTCGATAGTGTAGACGTCAGTAAGCGAGCTGACCGTCGTCGAAAGAAATGTAAGTTGATCAGAGCAGGGATCAAACCCACATTCTCATGTAACTGGAATAACACCGATTTGGTGGAATTTTTTAGAATTTTTCTTATAATTCGTTCGCAGGAATCAAGGAAAGAACCACTAATTAATCGTTAACATGAGATTTTATGCATTCTTTTCGAATGGGGACAAGAGACCTTTGGCGGGATGAATAAAGTTATCACCGATAATATAGTTATCACCAAATATTTGTATACTCTAAATGCGAAAATTTATATGGGATAGCGAGAGGGTTCTGAAGGACATAGTTGCTCCCTAACCAAAGACAGGGCACAATTTAACAATGAATAATTCCTCCGCCATCTTACCGCAGTTAGAAGGTCTGGTCAGATGGGCATTGTCTGTAGTTTAAACATCACAGAAACAAACAATTCTAAGCTTCAAAAAGACGAAAAGTTTATTTAAGCAAATTTGGGTTTCGGCCTAACGCAACATAGTGCCCCTACGTACGGTACAAGCAAAGGGAAAATCCGTTTTAAACTTGTCATCCTTGCATAGATATTCGGCTGTGTCCAATATGAAACAAACATCAGAAATTATTTTAGTTTATAATAACGCTAGAAGTGGTGTGGGTACCATGAACAAAATCGTTTCCCCTTTCTCAACGAAAATTTTAATAACTCGCTGGACATTGCCTATGTTTTAGAATTAGTTGGAAATTTCAGCCCTTGCTGCATATATGATTTACGTCAGTAATAATACACAAGGGAGGGTAAAAAAACCTTAGTATTCCCGAAATAATATCTCAAGCTCAAAAGGCCTGTGGTTGTAAGCCGTACAATGTATTTTAGGTAGGTTTCAATACCTTTGTCGAACATTTTTTTTAAATTTTACTTTACAGGTGAACCAATATCTTCGAATAGCGATGGATTGTGGTGGAAGTACGAAACGAAAAGGTAGCTGTTACGTATGCTGCTATGAGACCAGGATGCAGAAATATATACGACATGCATGTATCCCATGCAAAATGCCTGTATGCGCTCAACTTAGGTTTACACAGACAAAGCGGAAAAAATTAAACATGGGTATATCCACATCAAATGTTACTATAGTTTACGTAAAAATCTTGGAAAATGAATGCGAGAAATTTTCAGTTGTGCGAACGGAGGCGAAATGATGTTGACGGCTATTCGAACGCACTCTCAGCTACAGTGGCAATATTTTCCACTAAACGCACCGGACGAGCACGTACAAGAGTAGCTTTGTCCACAAAGAACAGATACGGACTGAAGAATTCGGTTCGCAAATTGTTCCACAAATTGTTGATTGCACTCTATTTCTATCGAATTTATTTCGTAGATTTCTAAGAGTTTGAGTTGAAGTATCAGAACTTTGGAAGAAAGTTTTTAATATTTGAAAGTTGAAAGAAAGCTTTTAATATTTCTAGCCTTTACCAAGTAATCTGCCACTTCATAAATTGGTCATCTGCTTCGAAATAACGGGGGGTGAAAATTCCGAATGGTACATGGCCCACCCCTTATGTATTTATTTATTTCATTCAACGTATCTATTCTCAAATACTTAGAAATGTATTTGACTTACCTAATTACGCATAATTATGGTTGAGTAAATATTTCTTTGGAAGATTTGTACTTCTTTTAGGATTTTTATGATTTTTATGCATTTCTGCTAACATACCACATGTGTAGTTATTAGTTCCGGAACTTGTATTGAAATCGTAATTAGCTGATGTGACTTCTACTGCCATTGAACAACCAATTTCAGGAAATTATCAGCAACGTCTTTTGTGTCTGTCCTTTGGAGCTATACTGAGATATGCTGGGCTTAAGATGTGTAATTTTGCGCCGTTATATCAGTTGTACAAAAACCGAAAAACCCGGTTAATCGACTTGAAATAACCGGAATTCGGTTAACCGGTTTCGGTTTTGAATACACTAGTTATTACTCATAACTTTTTATTTATCCTGTTTATTATTTGTTATGTATTTTCACCGAGTTTGACCCAAATTGATCGTTTAATTTAGTTTCAAGTTATAAATAAATGATATCAAGAGTAACATTTGTATGACAGCTTATGATTTTTGCCTGTTAAAATTTATTGAATTTTTATCTAATATTTCAATTGAATCCCTAATTAGATTACAAAAATGACACAGCTTCAATTAGGCATATTTTTGTTTGTCAAATTAAGTCACTTATTGATCATTGAATAAAATTATAATTGCTATTGACATATTATATCAATTGGCGTTTAGCAACAATTATGTACGAAAAATAATCAATAATAATTTTTTTGTACTTAGTTTTTCGTTTTAAGTATATATTTAATCAGGTTCTAATTGTGGTTTATTTAGAAATTGTGGAAAAAGTCCAACCAACCGCTTTCAAATATAACAATTTTTTTTTGAACATTAAATTATACATTCCTTTATTTAGTTTTCTCAATATTTTTAAAATAACCATAATTGCAATTAATTACAACGCGTTTGTTTACAATGCACATATCAAATACTATCCCATTTCACTCCCCACATGGGATTGACAGCCTTTTAATATTCGCACTTATACTCCCGTAAAAAATATCGTGCGGAATCAAACATTGCGTTGAATATGACTGATGCTAGTATACATATACAGTATTGAGCAAAACCTAAGCAACTTTTGTAGAAATTCGTAAAATGAGAACTAATTTTAAAAAGATATTAATTATAAAAATACAAAACAGTATTTCAATATTGGCAACATAAATATTTACAAAATATAAAATCGAAATTCACAACGGTAAAATATGTGACGAAAACTATGTACTCAAATTTTAGCTGCGCAAAACCTAATAGCCTTTTTACACTGGCATACATCTTAGAGGAACGCATGGAAGATGTTAAAAAAATGAAATATGTGTTCACACTGCCAACATCTTTCATCTTTCATCTTCCGCCATATTGCGAAACGACAAGCTGTATAGCTTAACAAAATATTTATTCTTAAAACCTGCTTAAATAATTAAAAAAAGAGCCAAAACTTATATAAATATATAAGAATAATATGTAAAAAATTAAAAGGATTTACAAAACATCAGTACATGAATCGGTATAAGTAAATATGGCAAGATTAATTCAATTTCATTAACTGTGTATAGATGTGTGATTGTGTTTGTTTACAAGTTGTGTGTCCGTCTTTTCCAGTTTATGTGAAATATTTTGCAAATTAAGAGAAATGGATTTGGACGATGACATTATAATTGCTTTGGCGTTAATTGTAGAAAAACAAAGCCAGGAGTTATTGCATGTAATGCAGTTAATACATATATTCACTGAAGAGGACGAGGATGAAGATCCTTTATTAGATTCCCGTTTGTGGGTCCAGCGGAGTGCATGGGCGTTTGTAAGTATAAAATCTTATTATTCGAAGACGTCTTTGTATCAACAAATATTTTACAGAAACGGCATGGCTGCTTTTGGGAAAAGTACGTTCCAGACATGAATTCTTTTTTTTTTAAAGAGAGCTTCCGTATGGATAGACCAACATTTAAATTGCTGGTTGAGCGGCTAGGTGTTTTAAAAAAAGAAAACACTAATTTTCGAAATGCCATACCATTGGGAAAACGAGTCGCCATAGCCGTTGTAGCGCTAGCTTCGGGGCAGGAATATCATTTTGTTGGAAGACTGTTCGGCGTTTCAACTAGCAGTGTATGCAATATTTTGAAAGAATTTTGTGTAGCAGTAATCCAAAATTTATCTGAAGAGTTTCTTTGTCCCAACTTTTTGACTGGCGAAAAAATTGACGAATGTGTGAATGGATTTGAAGAAATTGGATTTCCACAATGCTTTGGAGCAATTGGTAAGATTTTTAAACAAGATATTTAAACAAGATATTTAAAAAAATATTCTTCCTAAATAGATGGTAGTCATATCGAAATTAAACCGCCTCCCGCAGAAGCTGTTGACCACCATAACTACAAGGGGTGGTATTCAATTGTTCTTTTCGCATTAGTTGACTATCGGTAAGATTTTTGAAATGTAATGTTTACATATGTTAAAACATCAACTATTAGTTTCAGGTTTTTGTATGTAAACATTGGATGCCCAGGGCGATGTAATGATTCACAAATCTATCAGCACTCACAATTATCGACAATGATTGATTCTTCGGCTTTGTTAAAAAACAAGGCGAGAGAAATACATGGGACACGAGTACCTGTGTATCTTATTGGTGACTCAGCCTTCAAGTTTTCTCCCACTTTAATGAAGCCATATCCATTTTCAACTTCAGCTTCACTTGAACAACAAACCTTTAATTACAACTTGTCCAAAGCAAGGCGTGTAGTGGAGAATGCATTTGGACATTTAAAGGCCAGATTTAGACGCATTGGAAAAGGTTTAGATAATCATCCAAAATTTAACAAGAACATCATAATGTGCTGCTGCATTTTGCACAATTTTCTTAATTGTAACAATAATCACATAAATGAAAGTTGGATCCATGAGATGGATCCTGGTAAACCTCAGCCAGATTTAAGTAACATATCATGTGATTTTTCTGAAGCAGCTGAAAACACAAGGAGGGCAGTTGCAAAGTTTGTAACTGAGAGGACTTCATTATCAGCACCATCATCATAATACTTTCAAACATACATGTTAAATAATTATTAGATAATGCTAATGATTGCTAATTAACCTACTTTTGTGAAATTTATTGTGAAAAATAAACGAACAAATTATTTTAAATTATTAATTTATTAATTAATTATTATTTTATATTATTATTAAATTATTGAAAATTAAATTAAATTAAATTAAATTCATTACAGAACATATTAATAAAGTAAAAAACAAAAAAAAAATAAAACAAAAATATTATTGTGTTCTTCTGCGCAAAATATCCAAAAGTTCCCTTTGGAAATTGCTGTTTTGGTCCACCATTCTATTTAGAGTGCTTGACATTTCATCAAGCTGCTGCCTTCGTTCCTCCTGGCTTCTCTTTTGCAGATCGTGCCGATCTTTTGCAATTTTCAACAGCTCTTCGTTCAGAGCCGCCTTGCGTTTCTTTCTTGGCGGTCCTTGGGGTATTTCCCCTTCGCTTTGTAGGAAGCTACTTGTCGATGCGTCTGGGTCAAACTCTATCAGTGACTCCACGTCCACGTCATTAGTGGAACACCCTGATACATCTGCAAAAATGTCGGAAAGTTATTGTTAATTTTAGTACACTGTGTTGTCAATGTATCAATAAACTTACTTGTACTCTCAAGCATATTAGGCTCAATATTATTTATTTTAAAAGCACCCAATATGCTGTGCACTTTGGCATAGTGGACCCAAGTCGATGGCGTTCCTCCTGATGGCCCAACCTTCTTTTTTTCTTCCCTGAAACAACAAGAAAACATTTATTTAATTTAGTGTATTAGAAGGCCAGAGGTGTATTAATGTTGGCTTAATTAAGAATTTTTTTCCACTGCGGCAAAACATGTCTCTGTCGTCGGATCACCCCAGCGGAGAAAATATCTTAATCATGCCACACATAAACTTTTCATAAAATCCAGAACACTGGAGCTTAAAAAAGTGGTAAACTCACCTGTATCGACGGGTAAGGTTGTCGATTTTCGTCCTAACGTCCGACCAACACCCATCAAATCCGGCGCCTCTCAACATTTCTGCCATTTCTTGGTAAATGTGAGAGTTTTTCCTGGCGCCCCTCAGTTCTTCAATTTTGTCCTGCCAAATGTCGATCAGCATAGATTCGTCGGTTGTCGACCACGCAATTCTTTTTGATGCTTCCTTTTGCCCTACAAAAAAAACAATTTTATTAAAGTAATAAAAATAAATTATTAAAAATACTTACTAGCAGCGCACATGTTGAATTCCAAATTGACAATGTTTACATTATTTTTAGTGATGGCATTTTCTATGGAGAAAAAATTGTCGAATTGGTAGCGATGGCACAAAAATAATCGAAAGATGTTGGATGAAACAAAGTGAGATAGGAACATCTTTTAAAGATGTTGAAAGATGTTGAGCCCAAAAAGCTGTCAAATTTGTATGGGAAGATGTTAACATCTTCGCAAAACTGATGAAAGATGAAAGATGTGACCGGTGTAAAAAGGCTATAAGCAACTTTTGGGTTTCTTTCGATATTGTTTCATTTCGATATTATTTGATTTGTTTCGATATTGTTTGTTGTTCTCGTAACCAAGTTGCGGTTATTTTCCAAAACATGACGAGTAATTGAAGTAAGAAAGAAGATTTAATTATGCTTCAGTTGTAACCGATTTTGTCCCCCGAGAGCTTCAATATTTTATTAAAACAATGAGTCCTAAAATCTACGATAGTTATTTTAAATTGCTCATACCGGACGCATATAATGGAGGTCAGTCACAATGTGAAATAGTCAAAAAATATATCGTGAACAAGAGCATTCTGTCATGATTAATCAAATAATATAAAATGACTGGATAACTTGATATTACACACAAAGTTGGACGGCCCTGCAAGGCACCTCAGAGAACAGATCGAGAAATTTGTAAGTTGATAAAGCATGTGACGGCAACCTGCAGCCGTTTTTATTACATTTCGTATTCCATGTTTTTGTTGTTAAATTATTCGCTGCAAAGTGTCAATGTGATATAAAGTGACAAATGCTTGAATGGAATGTAGCTAGTCACTATGGAATCAAAGTGATGCCATATCGCCATTAGGGAATTGAAAGTGTTGTTGTAACTAGAGACGTCGCTAGTTAGGTTAGGAGTGACGTGTGTTTCAATTTGCTGAAAGTCACGTGAGGTAAAGGTCGTGCGAGTTAGTGTGAAAGTGGTGAACAAGAGCTATTTGAAGGTGAATTAGAAGTTTTATACTTAGCACACAAATAATTTTGAAGTAATTTTGATGTTTTTAGTGCTACAGAAACAATTTTTAAAATCGTGAAAAGCGGAAACGCATTTAAAAACGAGGAAAATAAAGAAAGGGGTAAGAAAAGGTTATACATAAGGTAATTCCTCAAGGGTATTACTAAAATGTATGTCATAATTTTTGCCTTTTTGACCAAATAAATCCCTACTCGAAAAGTAATTTTATTTCGTTCATTCTAAAGGCTTTAGGGCACCAATCGGAAAACAGGTCATCTGCAGCCTTCTACTAGAGGTTCTCTGCGGCTAGTTGGCTCAGATTTCGACTACTTATCGATCAACCTGAGAGGATATTCCACTAGGTGTCACTGGCGGTGTCCTAACCCCTTATTTATAATATTGTCTTTTTCCTCGATAACAACGTCCGAAATCAGAGGTAAGAGCGTGCCTTAAGTGTTGCCAAAGGGCAAGAAAGTTAAACAGGAAAAAGTGCAGGAAAAACGGAAACCGGAGAATTTTGAATTGGAAGAAAAGCGTAAAACTTTGAGCGTTTCAAGAAAAAAGGCAGAATTAATATTCCCGTAAATGTATAATAACCTCAAAAGTGACGTTGTGTTACATGTGTGCGTGAATGTACTGATTGTGTAATATATGTACCATCCCGTATACGTAACAGTAGCATCCTAAATTATAATAGATTTTAACCTAAAAAAAGTTAAAAATTAAAACAAAAATTAAAATTCAAATTCAAAATTGTATTAAAAACTAAATAATAAGAGATATAACCATAAAAACACCTGAATCTGAAAAAAATATAAATCGTTGAAATAAAGAAATAATAAAGAAATTAATCCGATATAGAATACATAACTGAATGCATAACTGTGAATCATAAGAAAAACAAAAAGAAATAGTAAAATATAAGCTGAATATAAATATGTATATGTAAAAAAAAAAATTAAAAATATCCGAAAAGATTAAAATCAAAAACAAATTTCAATAATTACTAAAATTTAAAAATACCTAAAAAGAAAATAAATAATTGTATGTAGGTTAATTATATTACAAAAAATATTAATAAAAATAGATTTTTGAAAGTTTAAAACTTGAACTGAAATATAGAAACCATAAAATTCCTAAAAACACTAGGAAAGTCTACCGGCCGTTATTCAAAAAAAAAAATATTAGGAAAGAATAAAAAAATTAATGCATTCATAGAAGAAATTAAATTTGAATCTCATTAGTTCAAATATAAGCTCTTTAACTAAATATATTTAAATTTTCAAAACCTTTTAATAAAAATTTCATATCAAATGTTTAAATTTACAGAATAGTAAATTTACTAGAAAACTGAGTTAAGAAAATCGAATTTAAGACCAAATTGTGAAAATCTTATTCAATCTGTAAATTTTTATTAAGTTGTAATATTAGTGTAAAAATAGTTTGTGTATTTTATTTGTCCGGTTCTGCATACGTTGTATTAAGGGGCCCTTCGACCTGTGGATAAGTTGCTCGACTTCAAGTTCACATCAATTTCGATAACTACACATCAACTTCGATTTTGCCCTTACACTCTCAAACTAGTTGAGGCAACTCCATTTTCTTGTCAGATGTCGAAATGAAAGGTGGTGAGCGCACTGCGAAAATATCACAAATTTTACGAAAAAACTTTTATTTTCTTTAAATATTTATAAATAACACTCCAAATCATATTTATTTAGTTTATATTTTTCCGATAATGTTTAATTTATTTATTTTTTGGTTCATTTATTTACATTTTGCCGATAATGTTTCCTCATGAACGTTTCTCATCGAAATGTGTATGAAAGTTGATGCAACTCCCCCTTACACTGATGGATAAGTTGATATCAACTTCAAAAAATCAAAATCGCTTTGAGTTTACATCAACTAGTTTGGACAAACCACCAACTTCACCGTACACCATGGATAAGTTTATGTCAACTTGAAGTCGCTGCAACTTATCCACAGGTCTAAGTGACCCTTTATGCACCCGGTAATAAAAGTTTGATTGTTTAAGTTTTTATATTGAAATTATGTGTTAAGTGTTATTCAAAAAAGGGGTTGAAATGTAGCGAATCGTTACTAGGGTAGGGCATGAATAAATTAGGGACAAATTCATGAACATTCGGCTACGAATTTGTCACGGCATGACTGAGTCAGTCACGATAGGGGTGGGCAGCCGAAGAGGACATTGCCATCTCGGTCCTCCGAGGAAAATCCGATAACGACGTCATGGCTAAAATCATCGTGGTGTTATTGAATGTTTTTGTTCGTTTTTTTTTAGTTTATTTTTTTTAGGCACGAATTCTATGAATGTGCAACCTTCAAGCGGAAAGAATCCCCAGGTCCGGCGAGCTAAGCCGCAGCCATTAGCATCGAGCCACTTCCGCTTTGCTAACACAGAGGTTTGTCACAAGCAACACCCTTTTATCTCTTCTATGCAGATAGTAAATAGTTTGGAACTTAACAACACTGTTCCGCGAAGGGCTGCGGAAAATGATTGAATAGTTATGCACCTTGCAAAACCATTTCGATAAACGGTTGGTAAAGAGCATCATTGGTTCAAAGATCATAAAAAAATTTTGGGTCAATTCTGTTCTTCTTTGAATGGCATTTGCGACAAAATATGAGCACTGGAAACTAATAAGAATGGTTAATTGTGCTGTTTAGTCACGAAACCAAATTTAGTTTATTCGTTGTTGATGGAAAGTTTCACGTTTGCCGCAAAAATTAAAAACAGCTGGAGTCGCGCTTCCGTAATATAACTGTGAAATATGGCGGAGGAAGTGTGATGGTCTGGACGTGTTTTTCTTGTAACGGTGTTAGTCCCCTTCATATCATTGAAGGCATTGTGGACCGTGTCAGAGACTGTAACGATGACGTACGCAGAGTGGAACATGCCCCTGCATCTAAAATTTGAATCTGCACTGTTTACGTCACATATTTTACCGTTATAATTTTTGATTTTTTATTTTTGCAACTATTTATGTTGCCTGTTACGAAATACTGCCTTTATGTAACCAATATTTAGTATATATTGTAGTTTTGAACCGAATAAAAATCAATGAGTGTTCGAACTCACGGGCGATGTGTTAACACACAAAATCAATGTTTAGCTCACTGAAAAAATTGTTTTTGTTTTGTCATAAACAGAGCAACGACAAAATGTATATAATAGTGTAGATAACTTATTGCACTCTTTTTCCGCTGTCATGTGGAGAGACTGACTAAAAGATCATAAACGAGTCTTATTCTCGTTATAGAATATTTCAATATAAATGCACCATTTCGACAATGTTATTGCATAAAACAATACAAAGAGCATAAATGTTTCAAAAGGCATCAGTGTTCCACATCAAAATTATGAATGCACCAAATTATGACAAAGTAATGAAAAGAGAAAGTGTGAATCATTCGCGAGATGTTGCCAGTACAATTTGATCCATGAGTTCTCTATACTACTCAATACTCTTTGGCGATGACGACCTGCTTGATTGTCCGCTGCCGCTAAATCAATATCATCATATTTATTTTCGGACAGGGACTATTGTTGTACAACAATCACGTGTGTGATGCTAACGCTGTGTGTTGTTTGCGTGTGTTCACTTTGGTAGATTGCCCTACCCGCGTCTATAGATGTTAACACATAATGAAGTAAATTAAGAAAAGCCAAAGGAAAGAAGTTTTTTTAAATAAGTTTTATTTAAATCAGTGCCTTTTCTTAAACTGAGTAAATTTTGTCAAAAACTACCTATTCACATTCTTAAAAAACGTACTTTTTCTTAAAAAATTACCTTAACTTACAAAAGTACCTTTGCTTAAAAAAAGGAAATTTTCGTACAAAAAATATCTTTTCTTAAATAAAGTATATTTTTTTGTTTAACGTAGATTTTCTACCAAAAAATTGCCTTTTCTTAAAAGACTACCTTTTCTTTAAAGAGTACCTTGACATAAGTACCTTCTCATAAATATGTACCCATTCTTGAAAAAAGGACCAATTGTAAAAAAAATACCATTCCTTAAAAAACCTTTTCTTCACAAAAAAATACCTTCTCTTAAAAAATATCTTTTCTTACAAAAATTCCTTTTCTTAAAAGTATATTTTCTTAGAATTATAATAATAGCTTTTATTTTCCTGAGATAATTAGCCTTTCTGAAAATAAATGTGTTAGGTTAGGTTGACAGGGAAGCCCGTCATTTGAGTTAGAAACAAATAACGAGTTGTCGTAACCATTGTCGTTCCCTAATATATATAGTTAAAAGGATAAAGGACTAGTTGAAGAGAAGAGGAAGAAAGTAGGAGATAGAGTAAATTAAAGTTAAAGTAGCGCAAAAAAATGTTCTCAGTTGACCTTTTGTGCTGTGCTGAACCAGCGAGATTTTTCTGTGAATTTGACAAGGGGTTTAATTGGAGCGTCTGTTAGGTCATTGAGGTTTTCGAAGAGAGGGTGAACAAAGCAAGTGCTGCATTTTCATCTTAACAACTTCCACAGAAGTCTTCATATGAATGTTTCATACATGCAGCTATGTGGCCTATCACGCAGTGTCCAGTTATGACTCCTGTGAGAGTGCTGAGTGTGTTCTGCCCAAGGGAGAGCATCCCATTGGTACGTGTTCCATCAATAACTAACCAAAGAGATCGAGCTATCCGACAATTCTGTACCAATTCCCATCTCGACTTGGCTCACGCTACTCCTAGTTCGTCGACTTGGTTGTTCAGTTCCACAAACGGAATATGCACGTCCAGGGTCGCAGAGTTTTCCCGCACACACGAGCCCGTTCTGGCGCATTCGTCTGCTGTGAATGATGCTATGTTCCGGTACCCAGCAGAGCGTGATTTATTGCGCCTGACTTTGGGTTAGGGTACAACGTACAACGTGATTTGATGATTTGATATTTCTTGAGTCTAAGGCCTTGAGGGCTGCCTTGCTGTCCACGTAGATTTTGAGTATCGCTGGAGATAAATTCCGGCAGCGTTAATGGCACATCTCTGTGCGAAAGACCGTACATTTGTTCGGAATTCTGGTGGCCATCCTGAGATTTAGAGGTTCGGAGAATATTACCGATCCCGAACTGTTCAAAGCTCAAACATGTTCCACAATTTTAACTTAAACCTTGGATGGACAAAATAAAAGAATTCCTGTTCATCCCGGCATTCTTCCTGAATCATCCTAATGGTACTTACTTATACATGAAGGCGGTTGATTGCCAAGCTAATAGACTAATTATTTTTAAAAATCAGGAAATAAATGCAGAGGTAGCAAGGAATTGAAAAAGATACAAGACGATTTATCGCTAATATCGTCCACATTCAATCTGCCACTTAGGATAAGAAATGCTGCTTCACATTTAAAAGAGATACAATAAAGAATATTTCACACATAAAAGCCAGCACAAATCCTCAAAGACGCAAGTGTCACAGATTTTTGGTGTGAAAAGTGCACATATTTTGCAGTGTGCGGCGTCCTGCTGTTGAATTGTGTTACTTAAATTGTTTTTCTTAAGAGAGTTTTTGTTTTTCAAGTTGTCGATGAAATAAATCATAGCATTTTTATTTACTACAAAAAAGACACGGTTTCCTTAACGTGCAAATACCTATCAAATTCACAATACTTTGGCTGCTTTTTAACTTAGAACCACAGTAATGCAAATAGTTTGCATTTCCTATTCATTACGCTGTATATGTTGCAACATACTACTAGGTCGAGTTCAGCACTTTATTTAGAACTGTAAGCGTGTGATATTTTGGCATATTATGTCTGTATGTGTCAGCATCACAGGACATACAATCACATAGATCACTTTATATTATTCGTACATAATTTACAATTTGCAGTATCCACGATTTATATATTGCAACTGAATGAGTTGCTATTTGAAAAAAACGCTCATTCACTAAGGCCAGCGCTGTTCTGTGTAGTGAGTCTTAAAGTATGTAGACTGAGACATGCATTAAAGTATCACATTCATACAAGTCTCTATGTAATGTAACTCGAACCCTAACAGCTTCTTAGTGTTGTCTTGTTTGTACTTCGACAAAGAGAAGATTTAAAAAAACATGGGATTTTTTTTCTCCAAAATTTCTAGGAAACATAGAAATAACCTGACATTGAAAACATGCAACCATTTACCACTCTGGTGTTGTAACTCACATTTGTCGCTGTTTCAAGCTGTTGTTGTTGCAGTAAGGAACGAGAAGAACGTTTTGGTGTAAATGTCTAGAATTGTATGTTTTACACTTCTAGTGTCGCTACTCAAATGTTATTATAATCATTAGGTCGAGGGTGGGTAAAAATTACAAGCACCAACGATGACAAATGTAAACTGAACTGAAGTCTAAGTTATTTAAAAACGAATTTCTTGTAAACTATATAAATTTTAAAACTAGGGTTTCAAGGTCGACGTTTGCCGTAGATCATTTGTCTGCAGCAATTTTACTTGAAATTGTATTACTTACGAGGGAGCTAATTATATTTCGGGTTCAGCCACAAAAAAAAAACAACATTCATTCATCATTGGAAATGGTTTTTTTGTTTTTCTAAATATTCTCATATTTTCAACATATTTTGCCAGACCAATTTTCGAAGCACTTTTTCCACTCCAATTGAGACACCCCCAAACATGGTTTTGAACGCTTCAAAAACTGTTTTGGGTATTAAAAAACGTTGACCATGCAGTAAAAAGAAGTCATTGTATTCCAAGTCAGGCATGTACGGCGGATGACCCATCAAGTCGACAGGTTGAGTGCTCAAATAGCCCATTGTTTCAGCTGATGTGTGAGAGTTTGCAATGTCCATGAAAACTGATCCTTCTTCTCCTGTTGTTTGTTCCTATTTTTTCGAACACTGTTGGCAAACAGATGATGGCATACCACTCAGAATTGACCTTCCTACGTTCCACTGAAAGCATTGTGGCCACATGACCGGTTATATCGAAAAAAAACTGGCTATCATTGGCTTCGATGTGGTTCTTCCACGAACAACTTTTGTTGGATTTAGCTCGTCTTGAAAGACCCATACGGTTGATTGTTGTTTTGTTTCGGGCTTATATGCATGGGTCCATGATTCGTCACTTGTGATGATGTCAGATACTGCATTTGAGTTACCGCGGTTGTATTTTCCAACATTTCTTTGCTCCAATCGACACGAGCCTTTTTTTGAGTATTCGTCCAATTATGTGGGATCCAACAAGAACAAATATTTTTCACGGCCAAGTGAGCATGCAATATCTTACTGAGGCTAGTGATACTAATGCCCAAGGAAGCATAAATCTCACGGTATGTCACATGTCGGTCTTGATTTATCAGTTCACGCACACCATTGACGGTTTGCAGCAACTCGACCGATGTTGGACGACCTTGACGAAATTCATCCTGGAGAGAACGGCATTCGAAACTGAACTCTTGGTACCAGCGACTTACAGTGGTATTTGATGGTTCTTCATCACCAAAAGTCGAAATAAGTTGATTGAGAGACTCTTGTCTCGATAATCCACGCCGAAAATCGCACAAACTTATCGCAGGAAAATATTCACGGTTTAATTCCATTTTTTGCCCGAGATGAATTTTTCCATTTTTCCAAATTTCAACTAATTACCATCCTTCGTAATAAATTTGGAGATCTTAAACCATTTATTTTGAAAATTTCTGCGAATTAAAATTTTTTTTTAAAAATACCATAATTTAAATGGATCATTTTTAACGAATTATTTTGCAACAATATGTAATATATTTTCCCGGAAAGGTAATTTTTTAAGGAGAGGTACATCTTTTATTATAAGCTAATGTCTTTTTTAAGAAAATGTACTATTTTAAGAAGAAGTACTTTCTGTAAGAAAAAGCCACAAGAGTATAACTTTTTCTACAAAGAAGTACTTTTTTGAGGAGCAGGTACTTTTAAAAGAAGTGGTATTGTGTTATTTTTTAATAAATTGTACTTTTAAGAAAAGGTATTTTTAATATTTTTATTCTGTTGTTCGACCTTTTCTTTATCAATAAATAATCAATATTCTCCGAGCTTGATATTTTGTTTTAATTGTTAAATATTGTTCATATCTCCTGATGATGCTACACAAAGGAGTAGCGAAATATCGAGGAAAATAAATACAACAACAGCAAATCTGACCTCAAGCTCGAAGAATATTGATTATCTATTGAAAAGGTATTTTTTTTAAGTGAAGGTATTCTTTTAAGAAAAGGCTTTTTTAAGAATTGGGAATTTTTTAGAATTGGTCCTTTTTTCAAGAATAGGTGCACTTATTTAAAGGCGGTTCACTTATATAAAGGCACTAAAAATTCCATATTCAGTAGCCTGTATCCTTTGCAATTTGTAACCGATTGCACAATTTTAAAATAGAAATGGAAGCTAGACATCTTGGGATATAAAAAAAAATCATGACAATGGTGGTTTCTTAACTAATTAACATTTTTTGAGTAATTTATAACCAAAACATGTGCTATTTTGAATAAAGGTCACTTGAATAAAGGCACTTTATTATTTTTAAAGTAAGCGATGATTTTTTGTAGGGAGCGTTTGTTTATTACAATTTATTACATCTCAATCATTTTACGAGTCAAAATGGCAAAACAACACTTTTTAAATCTATCGGAAAAATTAAAATCGATGTTTACCATTCTGGAGTATATTCTAACCGCGCAATAGCTAAAAAAATTGGAAGGAGCCCAGTAGTTGTCGACAATTACATCAGGACCCCGACTGGTATGGAAAAAATTGTAAAGGAAGGGTTTCATTGTCTTTATCTACGTATGAGAAAAGAAAAATCATCAGAATTTCTTCTAATTCAGCCTTATACTTGTCAAAAAATAAGCACTGCAGCTGGAGTGGAAGCGAGCAAGTCATCAGTACGCAGAGTATTTAAGAGCCGTGAGTATCTTAAATACCTGAAATTACAAAAAAAGCCGCCACTTAATGCTCCTCGTAAGGAAAAGGGGCTTCAATTCGCCCGAGACTACATGGTATGGGATGTGCAGCCAAGATATCATGTAAATGACTGGAGGACCGTTGTATTTATGGACGAGGAGAAGTTTAATTTGGATGTGCCTATCGGCTGCAACTATTATTTCCATGATCTGCGCAAAGAAAAGCGTTTTTTGTACTGATATCACAGCCGAGAGGGTGGCATTATGGTGTGTGGTGCTATTATGTACTATGGCACCACCGATCTTGAATTTCAAAGTGCAAAAATGACTGGTGCAAGCTACAAAATATTATTGGAATCGGCCTTCCAAAGTTCAATGAACTATTTGGTCCCATATCATAGATATTGCAGCAGAATAATGCCCATATACACAACGCCAGAGTAGTAAAGGAGTTCATTGCTATTCTTGACTGCCCACCCTATTCGCCAGATCTAAATATTATCCAAAATGTCTGGGTTAGTTATCACACAAGGACTATGAAGGAGGTAGACAATTTGATGACAAGCAGTCACTAATTCAGGCCATTAAGGATGCTTGGAATTAAATTTCGTTGAATTACATAAATTCTCTTTATCTCTCAATGAAACCCCGTATATTTGAAGTTATTAAAACCAAAGGGGGTTGTACCCATTAGTAATAGTTCTTAAATAATGTAGAATAAATTTAAAAAAAAAAACAAGGAAAGCTGTTGTTCATTAAACTTAGTTAAAGTGCCTTTATTCCAGAGAACCAAAAAAAATAGCACATTTTTGCATTTTTTTTATAAAGTGCTCAAACAAAGTTGTTTAGTTAAGAAACCACTATTGTCATGTTTTGGCGTAGAATACGTCTTACCTCACGGTATAGGGAGTCATGTCAGATTGTTATTGTTGTAATCTTTATTTCATTGATTATGAGCAAACGGCGAAATAACTTTTTCTAAAATTTTTTTTGTAGGTAAATGAAGATGTTATCTTTCGTTTGATATACGTTTCATATTGGTTGATATCTTCCGAATATTTAAATTTCTCAAATGAAAATTGTTTAAACACATACACTCAAACATATGTGTGGTGTTTGGTTGAGTGTTTGAGTTTGTAGCGTGAACACAAACTATGCTGTTGTTTCAGTGCAGACAAAAACCTTCGGCTGATGTTTTGATTGATGAAATATTGAAATTTCGTATATTTACTTATGTATTTAAGTGAAACAAAACGTTAAATGTGAATTTGAATTTAACATGGATATATAATTATAAAAAATATATGAAAAAATTAATTCATACATTTTTATGTTAAATGAAAGTGCTGCCAAGTAAGCAAAATAACATTGCTGCTTGATGCTGTTTGACAGCAGCTGACAGTTGACGTTTATCATTTATCATTTATTGTTATATATGTTTTCTGTCTTATCGGATGGCGTATTCTACGTTAAACTTAATGGCCGTGTCTCTGACACAGCCTGCAGGGAAAACTGTCTGCTGTTTTTTTATATCTCAAGATATCTAGCTTCCATTTCCGTTTCAAAATTCTGCAATCGGTTTCAAATTGCAAAAGATACAGACTGCTGAATATGGAATTTTTAGTGCCTTTAAATAAGTGACCGGAGTCTATGTCAAGAAAAGTTATTTTGTTTCACAAAAAGGTGATATTTAAAGGACAGGTAATTTTCTTAAGAAATATGCAATTTGTTGTAAGAAAATGTACTTTTTTAAGAAAATGTACTTATTTAAAAAAAATACTTTTTTTAAGAAAAGGTACTTTGTTTAAGATTATGAATACGTATTTTTCTGAGAAATTTTAACTTTTTAAGAAAAGGCACTTATTAACAAAAATTTTAATTTAAGTCTTTGATTTTGGCTTTTCTAAATTTTCCATTTATTGGGTTCAAAACCAAAATATATAGTAAATTAATATTGGAAACTTCAAATTAAACAAAAAATTTCCCAACTTATGTGAGACATCAGTTAGTATAGACACAAACCACAGCAAAAGTACCCAATATAGTTGATAATACTGGGTTGTGGCATAATAGTGTTAAAACAAAAGTTACTTAATTTTTTTCATTTAGCCCCCATCCCGCAACGTGCGTTAAAGAACTTCGTTTAGAAAATTTTAACACTAAAATTTGTTGCTCTATGAAAGTCTTTCTATGGGTTGTGTAAGTAAAATGAACGAAACAAATTTTAAATGACAAATAGGGACTTCTGCTAATTTGAAAGCAACCAAAAGTGACTGTACCTACTGCAGTTTATGTCCGTAACCTATTTATAGTAAAAGTCGAATGTAGCGAGTATTTGTATTTCACCTGAAATTTTCAAAAGCGATTATTCTTGTTCTTATCTTATGTACCAAAGTCCGTTAAAATTGGTACTGGAGCCGATGGCCCAATTATGGTTGGTACAATTTGTATTGAGACTATAACAAAATGTGAACCGATGGCGTACATTCTAAGAAACGAGCATTGGTCTTAG
Organism: Phaonia tiefii; assembly: GCA_963931995.1. Taxonomy (NCBI): domain Eukaryota; kingdom Metazoa; phylum Arthropoda; class Insecta; order Diptera; family Muscidae; genus Phaonia; species Phaonia tiefii. Next base: position 319,887,890 of record OZ008368.1, on the reverse strand, counting down.
AAAAGCTTATGTATCAAAATTACCTGAAACCGGTTAATATTTTTTAACTCTCAAACCAATAGTACCAAGGTTAGTTGGACAAATTTGTATGGCGACTAAATAGAAAGGTAGGACGGTATGGTTCTTTCTCATAAACGATCCTCATGACTGATTGAAAGTTTTTTATTATGGTGACCTTATCAAAACACTGACTAATGTCGCCTATTTTCAAAATCTGGTACCAATTAGTATCAAGCTTTTAAAGCAGATTGGTAAACACGCTGAAAATCTTTGGTAGCACACATCCATATATAAGAAACACATCCAAAAACACCAAAGCAATACAACTAACCATTTAACCATCCGAGCCCTTGTTTATTCCTTTTTCACTGACCAAGCGCTTATGATATCCCCTGTCCGACGAACCATTGACGACTGAATACATGCAACTTAATCTGCAATTTACACGCTCATTCAGGAATGTTTATGAATCATTGACTGAGAGAATAATGCAAAAACACCGAAACACACTTACAAGAACGAGTTTCTCGTTATCCCTCTTTTATTCTGTTGCTCTCGAGAGATGGTAAACAGTGAAACAAACACAGCTGTATTTGTATCACAAACACATATATATTTGGGTCGCAAACGCATATATAAGAAGATATCGTATTAATCATTGTGTGTCAAACATGTACTATTGAATATCTTCATTTCAAATAGCTTCATTTTGCAAAACTTCTTTTGAAAAACTATATTTCTATTAACAGAAATATAGACTGGTCATGAACTTTAATATTATATCGAAAAATTACCGAAAAACCGCCAAATAATATACCAACATTATAATCTCAGAATCAGAAATATCTCGTAGTTCCTACGAGGGCGGTCGCAAAACTAACCGACCTGACAACGAACACACAAAAAAGTTTGGAAAAATTGTCTTTATTTTGTTGTTGGCTTTTCCGTTCTGAAGATAAACGATAACAATTTTCCCATGCGAATCTCAAAAAAACAGACGCCATGACCTTGCCTCCAGATGGAACCGTCTTCACTTTCTTTGGACACGATTCTCCCATTCCTGCTTTGACTGTTCCTTTGTCTGAAGTGTGAGGTATTGGACCCATGTATCACCCATGCTTAGAAATACGGATTTATTGCGGTGGAACATCGCCAAACACTCTACTGAAACTTATACACGACGCTATTTTTGCTCTATTGAAAGCAAGCGAGGCACCCATCTTGCGCACAGCTTTCTCATCTTCAAATCTTTGGTCAATATTTGATGTATATAGTACTTTTTGAAATGCTTATCATTTCAGCTATCTCACGCACCTTCAGCCGTCGATCATACGATACCATTCTGTCAATTTTTTTAACCAAGTCTGGCGTGCACACCTCAATTGGTCGGCACATACGGTGTTCATCTTGGCAGCTCTACAGCCTCATTTTAGCTCTGCTACCAAATATTTTACAGACTCTCCCAGAATAGAATCTAGCTTGGCTTTAATATTGCTTGGACTGAGTCCTTTCATATGGCAATATTGAAATACATAACGGTGACCAATTTTTTCCATGTTTACAAATTCAATGAGATCGATTACTTTTGGTGGCTGAAACAATAATACTACACAAATTTGGTAAACTTGGGCATCTGATTTCAAAAAAAAAATAAATTTAAATAAGTACCTTAGGCACTCTTGGGGCTTTAGAGGCAAACAATACAGTAAAATCTTAATCATCTTAATGTACGTTTGGTTTCGTTGAGAACAGTTGAAATTAATTGCAAAATCATTTGAAAATTGCGAAACACATTGTTTAAAAATGAACTTCGATGAATCCTTTTCGAACTATTAGGGGGGAGTCCCCTGAGTGGGAAAGTACATTTGGAAGTGTCAGATTGGCTCCAGTTTTTGAGAAATCGGTATATATGGATATAGCTAAGTCTGCGCTATTTAAACAAATTTTACCGGCCATAGTCGAATTTTTTTTTGGCCTAAAAGGAATTAAAAAGCTTATTAAAGTAGAAAAAACAAATGTTTGCGCTCGGTCCAACTTCTTGAGATATGGGCCTTTAAAGCTTGAGTATACAATTGGCCATATCCCACACATTTATGGTCCGAACTGGTTCCGGTGAATATCAGTACAAAGACCATTAAAAACTCTTTAAATCTGCATATAAACATATTACATTTTATTAACTCATTGGGGACAAATTTAAAAAATACGATCTTTTAACCTCACTTTTTTGCTAAAAATCTGATTTTCTCCAAAAACAGCCCTAGTAAACCTATTTTCTGCCTAGACTCAGGTTGTAGACAACACTTCAGGCTTTGTTTTAAGGTATAATACTTCGCATTAGCCCTTCGAAAACCAGAGATATTTATGTTCAAAGTTTAAGAGCTTAAGAGCTTGAAATGCTTTTACAAATATATTGCTACATCTGTTAGCAACTGTAAAAAAAAAGCTTCCTTACCATCAGTATGTCTTTTGAGAAGAGTATCTTAAGGCACTATTAGGCATTAGAGGGTTAATTAATTGTTTATCGAGAAAAGCTTAAGTTATAATTCTTACACGACGCAAATTAAGCAGTAACTTAAAAGGTGTTGTAACGCCTGCCGCTGTGGCTTTCGGTGGTGCAATGGGTAGTGTGCGCGCCTCTTGTACTTGAGATCTTGGGTTCGATCCCTGCTCTGACCACCTTAAATTTCTTTCGACGGCGGTCACCTCGCATTGTGACGGCGACACTATCGAGTATTTAGCGATGAAAAACCTTCTCAAATTACCGTTCGGAACCGGTGTAAAACTAAAGGTCAAAATCAGTGAGTATAAAACTAGATAGAGCACAGCTCACTGGTTGTGAGAAGCTCTCCCCGATTCCTTCATGGGATGTAATGGGAAACCATTTATTTATTTTTTAACGCCTGCCGCTAATAGGAAACCTTACTTCCTTTTTCACATACTTCCAAAAAATATAGTTTTCCCAACTGTATTCATACCCACCTCTTAATGTTTTACCACAATATTTTATCATTTTCCGTGGCACAGTCAATCGTCTGCAATGTGAAAATTTACACCCACTCCATTGGTACAGTAGAATCAATGAGAGTCTTTATTCCTTGACATGTGTCACAGTAAGAATTTCCTTTATTAGAAAGAAGTTTCAATCTCCTAAACAAAATACTCAACATTGTTACACTAACTCACAGAAACAGTCAAAGAAATATATACGAGTATATAGCTCGTTAGTACTATACCACAAACACGTGCTCACCCTCAAGCCATCAGTATAAAAAAGACAGTTACAAATACTCTCATTTTACGCAGAAACACCCCCATTCACATATTCTAACATACCCACAAACAGAAAAGGATAGAATGCACTTTGTGGAGGCGGATGAGAATTTTCGTTTCATTTCAATTACGTGGTTGTATTTGTGAATGTATGTTATTTGAATGATGTATAGAGACGCCATCTCTCTCAGTATTTTTATGACATTTAGTGTGTTGCATATGGGCAGTTGCATGTTGGAAAGTATTGCTTTAATAATACCAGAAAGAGGCAATGGATCAAACAATCCAACAATAAATCAGCAACGGCAGTTTAATTTGTGCTTTAATATTTTTGTGTAAATACACCACAAACATATACTAACAATAAAATATATCAAAAACTTCCAAAATTCTTTTAAATGTCACAGTTAATTCCACCTGGTTTAAGTCAATCTACGTTAAATAACTCTCTGTCGCACAGACCGCACCACGCACGAATAGTGTGAAAGGAAATGGCAGATGAGAACAATGGCGTCCCTATACATCATTACTCTATGGTATATGCTTGTATGAATATGTGTAATACATGTTCAATGTGACATTAAACTAAGCATTATACTTGTTGTCTTCTTAGTTTTTTTTTGCGCTGAGTAAAGGAAAGGAAACTAAAGGAAGAGACAGATTTAATATTGGAAAGATGATTGCGTGTGCATATTTGAAGTACATAAATCTAATATTGTTTGTTCAGCCCAGAAGAATGTGAAGGTTTTTTGCCTTTGCCAAATTAAATATCACTTAAGGATTTGGAAAATCATCAAGTATTCTACAGTTAACCTGACAGGCATAGTCATATAATAAAAATATTTAAAATTTCTTCGTCCTTATAGAAGTCCAAAAAACGACACAAGTATTATACAGGGTGATTCAGGAAGTTCCGGTCAAATTTGTCCAGCGTATTCCTTGGCTCATTTCATGAAGAAAAGTCCACTAGGACCAGTCCGAAAATTCAATGGTGCGAAATGGCAGCGGGTTCAGAACTTTCGGATTGGCGGTCGGAGGGTTACCCTACTAACTTGCTAACTTCTGAGCCAGTGGTCGGATTTGTGGTCGGATTTGTTTTTGTGCTTGTTGGAAAGCTCTTTAAGGGGCCATTCAGAATCAATAAAAAAAGTAGAAAAAAAGTCAAATCGCCAAGATACAGAGCTTTCGGATAAAAATTTAAAAAAAATTCACATAACCTCAATTTTCTCAGCTAGATGGCAGGTACCTTATGTGATAGCCATACCTCTTACCTTTCCAAAATGACCTAAACGAAGCCCAGGAGTCTTACCGTTCCAAAGTTATGATCATTTTACTGAAATGCAAAAATTTTTGTTTTTGTTTTTGGAAGCGAAATAACAGCACACATTTATTTGTTTTTCTAAATTAACACGTTTAAGATTTTATTTTATTGAAATTTTTTGCTGAAGAATCAAACACATGAGGAAAAAAAACATTTGATATTAAAAGAAGTTTTCAATGTGGTTCCCATTTTCTACTAAACACAATTGCAGCCGTTTGCGAACCACATCCGCCACGTTTAGTTCACTCATCTTTTCACGAACTTTCACCGCAGCTTCCTCAATGCGTGCAAGTAACTGCACAAAATACACACAATCTTTCACGTAGCCCCACAAAAAGAAATCAGGTGGTGTGAGATCTGGAGAACGTGGCGGCCAGGAGATTGGTCCAGCTCGTCCAATCCAACGTCGAGGGAAATTGGTGTTAAGCCAATCCCGCACAATAAGCCCGTAATGCGCTGGAGTACCATCTTGTTGGTAGAAAACATGATTTCGTACCGCAAGAGGTACTTCCTCTAGGATTTCTGGCATGACTTCTTGCAAAAAAGCCAAATAATTTTGCAAATTTAGCCTGGGCGGAAGTACTTTTGGCCCAATCAAGGTGTTGTCGATGATGCCAGCCCAAACGTTGACGGCAAATCGGTGTTGAAATGCTGTTTCTTTCTTGTTGTGGGGATTGTCATGGGCCCATTCGTGCAAATTATGGAAATTAGTTATGCCGTCTCTCGTGAATTGTGATTCGTCGGTCCACACAATCGAACGTAAAAACATAAATGCGTGTACATCACGTTGCAACATCTCGCGGCAAAAGTTGACGCGTAGTGGCAAATCGGCCGCCGAGAGTTCTTGAACTGGTCTGAAATGGAATGAATGTTTTTTTTTCTTTGTGAAGGACGCGCCATACTTTTGATTATGCCACACCAACTTGGACCGCAATTCGTCTTGTGCTTGTCGTTGGGTTCTCGTCTATCGCATCCAAAATTAACTCTTCAACTGCAACTTCGTGTTGTTCCACTTGTGTAAACAACGTACCTTCACGAAATCGGCGGTGCGTCTCACTGAATGTTGTTCGGTTTGGTGGTCGTCGATTAGGAAACCGTAATGCATATTCACGCGCAGCAGCTCTTGCATTACCATCGCAGAATCCAATGTCTGCTAATTCTTCGTTTAAATAAGTTGCCATTTTTACAAATTCAAAACACAACGTACTCGAAACTGTTGCAGCAGCAGAGATTAGCGTAAACTTTAACTTTTTTGTCGTTATTCACTTTTAAAAACCCGGACAAAAATCACTTGCACTTTTCGCGTTCGTAGACACTTGTTGAATGACAAAATTCCAGCAATGAATACCTATAAATACTACTTAATTTTTTAGGCACTGATGAATGGACTGGAAAATAAAATATTAAACGTGTTAATTTAAAAAAACAAATAAATGTTTCCATTTTTGATGTGTAAACATCTATACGCTGGGGGTAAAAATCTTTTTCACAATACAATCACAAATTTAGAGTAAGATGTGCGATGTAATCGTTGACCAATCGTAAAGCTTTATCAAATCGGTGTGAGCTATGTATGAGTGGATTAGTGTAATCATACGCTTCATACAATATACTAAAGGCTAGCGCGAGACGAATTCATTGAGTTGTGATTTGTGTTACGCTAATACATTGCGACGTCATGCATGTTGTTAATACGTGGTATACATACGCATTCGACGGCAATGTTACGTTCGACTCAAGTAAATCAATGCAACGTGTTCGAAGATGAGTCGTTTTACTAAAGTGGTTGCATGGTAGTACGATCAGTCATTACTAAAATTTTTTTCAGCAATTTTTATAAAGTGCCTACATGATTATGGTGAGGTGCATTGAATTTTCAATAATCAGTAATGCCCGATTACTGATTATTATGAATACGGCCCTATGATTTTACTGGTAATGCAAATTAAATTTCATTATCAGTAAAAATTTACTGAATTTTTTCAGTAATCAGTAAATTTACGGCTTACTGTAATTTTTAATGCAGTACATATATACTGCAGTGTGCCCATTTACTAACCAAATAAGTTAAATAAAACAAACAAAAACCAGCAAATTCCTATGTATTTACAATATTGAAAGTTTTGATACTTTTAATTGATTAATTACAAAAATATACTTAAAGCATAAGTACTTCCCACTTAAAAAAAATTTTTCATTATTAGATGTTTACACATCTCCCATGTGATCGGACTCACATTAATTTTTTTCCGAAAGCTCTGTGTCTCGGCGATTTGACTTTTTTCTACTTTTTTGTTATTGATTCTGAAAGGCCTCTTAAGGACGTTTCCAACAAGACCACTGGCTCAGAATTTAGCAACTTTACCCTACTACCGTCCGACCACCAATCCGAAAATTTTGAACCCACTGCCATTTCGCACTCTTGCATTTTTGGATATGGTCCTACTGGAATTTTCTTCATGAAATGAACCAAGGAATACGCTGGAGAAATTTGTCCGGAACTTCCTGAAACACCCTGTATATAAAATACTTTACAAACAGAATTGCCTGCAGTAGAGAACATTTAAATTATATATATGTAATAAACATTCCCACATTTCGATACAATTGGCATCCGATTGCATAATCTACATTTGCATTGCCTGAGCAAATGAAAATTCAAAATTTTGTAATTGCCGTTAAGAACAATGGTAATTGTTTTGCATTTGCATTAGATAAAGACATGCAAATTCAAATACAATGCAAATCAAAAAATTCCAACTTTTTTCAAAATAAACGCAGCATAATTTTACAGCAACTAATTTGTGTGTTGGTTTTCTATTATTAGCAAAAAGCATTAGGAACGTTAGCATTAGGAACGTTTCAAACAGCACACTTGTTTATTGGTTTTGATCAAATATATTTTCCCATTTATCGCGTATTACGCACTCTATTTCGCGAGTTCGTGATTAATAATATTTTCATTTAAATTAGAAAATAACATGAATTTTAAATTTAGTTGATAAATTCAGAACAAAGAGGCTGCTTGACCAAGATTACAAATTGGTGCTATGAAATAAAATACTACTATGTAAAAATTTTAAAAATGTTTTTCTATGTTTCTAACCTAATAACGAAAAATAACTATTGATGATCGAACTTGGTTTTATTGATATTCAAAATATTCTCCATGAGGAGCAATACCATGCAACTGAACCAATATTCGAAGCATTTTGCTCTTGTTTGCGATGATTTACTCTTTTTACCTTACTCTCCCATACCTAACACTTGCGTATGTATTAAACTGATAGTTTACTGCCCTAGAGGCGCGTGTATAGATGTTAACACATCAAAAACGTTAGATGGCGGACCCGTTATACGGATTTAAGTTCATCAATGCTCTCTTCACCTGATACGAGTAGTCCACGTCAAATATTGAGAATAATAATCGCTCAACAATTTTAACTAGTTTATTCCATTTTTTGGCTGAGATATATTTTTCGAGTCACTATAAAACTAGATATAATTTATTTATGTATTTGATTATTCTGTACAACAAGATATACAACTTAACCCTGCTGTTAGATTAGAAAAAACTTACGAATCTTAGATTGAGGGACCATTTGGTCCATACTGCAATTTTCATCCAAAATAATAATTTTATCTTATTCTTTGTAACTATTTTGGTTCAAAAATTTCTAAAGCAAGTATTTGACATATCAAAAACATCCGCTAACATATCAAAAACATCTTCTAAATATTTGACATGAATTTACATTCGCTTGGTAATGAAAACACTTACGAATCTTAGATTGAGGGACCATTTGGTCCATACTGGAATTTTCATCCAAAATAATAATTTTATCTTATCCTTTGTAACTATTTTGGTTCAATAATTTCTAAAGCAAGTATTTGACATATCAAAAACATCTTCTAAATATTTGACATGAATTTACATTCGCTTGGTAATGAAAAAATGTACTATTGACCAAATGGTCCTCTAATCTAAGATTCGTCATTTTGTATTTTTCTCAGTCCTGAATAAAGTTAGAAAATTTAATTTTCGCACATAACATTGTTTTATTAAAAGACCCCATTAGCAGAAAAATTTTGTCAGTATATATCACCGTTCCAAAGTTACAAGGGAAAACAGAAAAAATTTGGACCAAATGGTCCTAATCTAACAGCAGGGTTAAAGTTACAGTATATAAGATTAAAATGTTTAATTGACAATAATGTTAAAAGATATATATGTTTAATTCAAAAAATATGTAAATAAATAAATATTAATATAAATAACGGGTTTTTCAATCAGAGCGCTACAAAAGTTTTTTAAATAAAACAAACCCGGTTTTAGATACCAATGAAATTCTTTATTCCTGTGAAAGTACGTTCGGTGCCATTATGTGTGGAACTCGATTTTTATTGCATGGCCACCACGGGCACGCTTGCAGAAGTCCAGACGCTGAACCCAATTTTCGACGGTTTTCACGTTCGATATTCGTACGAAGTTCATCAATCGTCGCTGGCTTGTTAGCATAGACCATAGACTTGACGTAGCCCCACAGGAAATAATCTAACGGCGTCAAATCGTACGAACGAGGCGGCCAATCGACTGGGCCATTTCGTGAGATAATACGTTCACCAAACTTGGTCTCCAATAAATTGATTGTGGAATTCGCTGTGTGGCTTGTGGCGCCGTCCTGTTGGAACCACATGTCCTCCAAGTCCATACTACCCAATTGGGGCCAAAAATATTCGGTTATCATTGAACGGTAGCGATTCGCATTCACAGTAATGTGCCGGTCATGATCATCACGAAAGAAGTACGGTCCAATGACACCGCCGGCCCATAAACCGCACCAAACCGTAATTTTTTCGGGATGCAACGATGACTCATGGATTACGTGTGGATTTCTGTCTGACCAATAACGCATATTTTGCTTATTGATGAAGCCATTCAGCCAGAAATGAGCCTCATCGCTGATTGTTGAGGCCTCTTAAAGTTGAGGCCACTGACTCCAAATTTCGGTAGTAAATTTTAATAATTTCGACTCGTTGTTGGCTCGTATATCTTTCCATGATGAAATGGCAAACCTTACTGAAGAGAAATGTCAAAAGAGCGGGGAAAAAATGTGGCGTCGTTTGGTGTCCCTATCGATTTACTTTTGTAGCGTCTCTGTTGAAAACCCCTTTACATATTAGAGTTAGGTAATTATTATAGTTTAATCATGAAAAATTTGTGAATAACCAAAGTAAATTTGAACAATAGGAAATCGAAACAAAAGAAAAGTTGAAAACATTGGGTTTTAAAGAAGAAGAAATAAATGACAAATTAAATTAAAAATTTAATTTAATTTAAAATCTAATAAACAGAAGTGTATTAGAATAAGAAAAAGGTAGAAAAATGAAAGGGAAAAAATAAAATATATAACTAATTGATAATAATATCACTGAGAGGGTAAACAATTGGTGCTTACCGTTCTTCTCAGTTGCCTCTTACATTCGACATATTTGAGATCGACAATTATTTTTCCAAGTACCTAAAAAAACGTGGCCGTCGGTGGTGCAATGGCTGGTGTGTGCGGCTCTTGTACATGAGATCCTGGGTTCGAACCCTACTCTGACCACCTTAAAATTTCTTTCGGCAGCGGTCACCGCGCATAGTAACGGCCACACTGTCGAGTATATAGCCATGAAAAAGATTCTCAAAATACCGTTCGGAATCGGTGTAAAACTGTAAGTCCCAATCAGTGAGTGAAAACTGGAAACCGCACAGCTTAGTGATTGTGCGAACTTCTCCCCTGTCCCTTCATGGGGTGTAATGGGAAACCATTTATTTTTTTTTATTTACCTAAAAAAACAACAATAACATTTTAATTAAGGTCATCGTGGGAAAATCTGCAGTAATCACAAATAAAACTATCAGCAGCAAAAGCCACATGCTGCTCGAGCATACTGACGATTTAGGCATGTGCGAAATCTCCGCAGTATTTTCGAGAATTGCAAAGGGATCAGCAAAAATGGGTTTGGCAGTAAACAAAGACAAGACAAAAAAAAAAGAGTGGACTTGATAACCATTATCCCTTTCTGACCTATAGCCCAGCCATGTGATAGATTTATTTAAAGTTTTTAATACTGTTATTTCTGTGTTCATAGAACATTTTAATATATTAAGTTTTGTCAGTAAGACCCTTTATCCTTGTTTTTCAGGGTGCGCACAATTGTTGCAGTCCGGATTAGTTTCCATGCTCAGGAGGCCAGAGTTTGTATCCATCAAGTCTTTTGTCTTGGCATGGTTGTTCGGATGGACGATACTTTTTGGCAACATTCTGGGATTCTTCATCTTCAGATTCATATTCAATATTTTTTTTCTTATCTATAGCTACTAGTTGTTTAGCTAATGCTATTTTAAAACTTAACAAGTCATGAGTATTTTTCTGACGTTGGGAATTGCAATCATCTCTGTATTGCGTATTGCATCCAAGCGTTACAGCATACAAGATAAATAATATGTATACAATCTTTTAAAGTCCATTTTCGAGTTTTAAAAAATGGCCTGTATGTTTCCATTAATTGATGGCAAACATCAACGCCGTCCATACACTTGTTGTATTCCCTGACGATTCTAGGAGCTGGAACAGCCCCATTCCTTTCCTCTTTTTCCCAGCGTTTCACGCGTTCAACTGGGACACACCCGTAAGCTGAAAATGCAAGAATTATCCACTTTGAATCCTTCCACTGCATCACGACAATATTGTCTTCACAATGACAAAGTTCCTACATATCACCCCTTTTCATGTGTTTCTTATTCGTCAAATGTACGTTTTTTATTCCATTCCTCATTATTATTCCACGTTTCAACAGAGATTGTAGTATTGGTATTGTCGTGAAATAACGGTCAAAAAACGGCTTGGAGCCGTCAGGAAGTGTTTCAACCAAACGCAAAACAAAAACTGGTCCTAAGCCTAAATTCGAGCATGGAAGTGGTGGAGTCTTGCCTTGATAAATCTCAAAATCAAGGACCAGACCCTCAGAGGTTGTTAACACTTCGTTTTTCCATCCCACTCCTCTAGGTTTATTTAGGAGGCTTTGCCCAACAGGGCACCGAACAGTAAATGGTATCATATGTTCGTCTATTGAGTAATTGGCGATGTATTTTCTTGAACTACTTCTACAATCAGATCTAACACGTTCAAGTAACGGATATATTTTCCAAAACACGTTTGATTGTTTCTCTCCATCCGTTACTTCATTGTTGTCCACCACATGTAGACACATGCGCAAGAGAATGAATCGATCACGACACATGGTATAAGCTACAATAGGGAGTGTTGGGTTTTCTCCCAGTGCACGCGTAGCCTTGGATAACGAATGCAGCCCATCGCATGGACGATGCCAAAAAAATTGTCATGATGCTCCAAGTGCTTTGCCCTTCTCTGCGTAACTTTTTCTAAAAACTCATCGTTGAAATATGCGGAAAAATAATGATAAGGGTGTAGGGTATAGGTGTATTTGTGTCGGCAGTTGCACCAGAGCTGCTCTCCAACCGAATCTCAAATGGTCTTCTTTTCCAAATATCACGATGATTGGCAGTTTGACTTACATCTGGTGTTGTCTCTGATAGCGCATTTACCTCTTCCTTATTGTCGCTCTCCTGGTCTACCAAATCATTTGTTACAAAGGGTATTTCCCAAGATACATCCACACACTCATCATCACTACTAAAATCTTCCAAATCCGAATTTAAAAGTTCAGCTAAGATATCGTCTTCAGTTAGTCCACCTATGAAGAAGGACAAAAAAAGTTGACATATTTTTATAATATATGTAGTCCTGACACGCACAATTGCAGCACTTCGAACAAGTTTGACGTAAAAATTTAAAAAATCATGAAGTTACACTGTGCATACAATATTTAATATATTTTCTTATTGAAAACACTTGTTTCATAAAAGATTCCACAATTTAAATAATTTTAATTAATACGCAAACTTACCCTTTCGACTCATCTTTACAACTGCGAAAAGTACACCAAAAACCAAAAACGGATATACGTTTCTTCACAATGATCAACAAAGACATTGCATACACAATTGTGTTTTGCCGGTCTTATCAAATACCGTCATATATCTGTGGTCACAAACAATAACAGCCTAAGTCGATTTTAAAATTTTTCGCGGAGAGCAGTATAAAGTTTAATATCTTTACTGGAAATCAGGAGTCGGAGTTTTTGTGATAACTTTGTTACAGATAACAAGGAAACGAATTCTTTTACTAACTTCTTAACAAAAAAGAGTTGCTTATTTGAGCACGGTGACCTCTCAAAGTTTTGTTTTCAAATTTGGCCTAACTCGAGTTAGGCTGTTATTGTTTGTGACCACAGATATTTAAGAAATTATAGCGATTTAAACTTACCCGCACAATTCTGTATACACGGTCGGAAAGGTAGTGGACGAATTTATTTATTTCGTATCTGCCGTGAATAGAAGTAGTAATGTCAGCCTAGAAACCAAATGGAGAATTGTGCTTGCAAATAGGTGATATTTCGGGCTTAGCAAGCAATTCAGAGAATAAATCATCTCTCACGAAAGGGAGATCCAATATGTCAGACTCTCATACAACCTCTCTTGCTTTATAGCGTAGAATCCTGGGTCATTTCGCATGCTGATGAAACATCACATGGAATCTTCGAGAAAAAAATGCTCACTACAAGACATGAAATGTTAGTAATAAGTAAATGAGTTTAACCCGCTGAAGAGAATTTATCAGCTTTTCTCACTGGTAAATGGAAGATTCGTGTCAGCGTTAAAAACGCCATCATGGTGAAAAACCACCATTGGGTGATTAAGATAATACAAAAAATATCAGTGTTATAACATACAACTACACTGACGTATAAAGGTTTTGGAAACGTTTTATAATATGACGCTTTAGCAACTCGATTTTCGTTAAAAAAATAATAACTCAATAATTTTTCATGTTAAAAATGTATAATTTTTACCATTTTATGGGAACATACATCAATAAATGTCACTTAGACCCATTATGTTGTGTGTAAATCTCACAAAAATCACCCCTATTTGTCATATTTGGTTATGCAATTTGAGTGACTACACAAAGTGTATGTGTATGAAATATAAGTACATGTAGGGATATGTAAGTGGAAATGTGCTTGACAGTTTTCAATAAATTTAACGCAAAAACAAATCGAAAATTATTTATCAAATTCATTGAGCAGTTGAATAACATGTACTGATGCTGTATTGGTTGGATTTTTTTAACAACCCACATTGAAGTATTACACTGAATATTACAAAATGAAATATGTCATGCCGAGAATGCAAAATTTCATCGCCACATGGAGAGAGGTTATATTACAGTACGCAAAATAAGCAAGGGGATTCTCTTGAATTCTTTAAGAAAAACGTATAAATACTTTAAATGTTCATAAAGCTACAAAGATGCTTTAATAACTGAACAAATTGTTCTGAATTATTTAGCCTCTAAATATGTTTACCATTAAATTTTTTGTAAAAAATTGATAACTAGTTGAGGGAATAATGTCAGGTCAACTTTGAAATAAAGGGTTTTTTAACAGAGACGCTACAAAAGTAAATCGATAGGGACAGCAAACGACGCCATATTTTTTCCGCTCTTTTGACATTTCTCCTCAGTATGGTTTGCCATTTCATCATGGAAAGATATACGAGCCAACAACGTGTCAAAATTATTAAAATTTACTACCGAAATTTGGAGTCAGTGGCCTCAACTTTAAGAGCGCTACGTCCAATTTATGGTCGTCATAATCGTCCTACCAGATCAACAATTGAGCATCTAGTGGAAAAATTTGAATCCACAGGCACAGTACAAAATGTTCCCGTGCAAGTGAGACAAAGAAGTGCCCGTAATGTCGAGAATATAGCAGGCGCTGAGGCTTCAGTTCAACAAAGCCCACATGAGTCTCTCACACGTCGTTCTCCAGCGTTGGGCATCCCTGTGACGTCATTGTAGCGAATTTTGCGAAATGATCTTGGCCTACATCCTTACAAGATCAAATTGACGCAAGAACTGAAGCCGCTTGACCACCATAAGCGTCGTATATTCGTGAATTGGGGTGACCAACAACTTGAAAATGATTCGGATTTTCATCGGAAAATCATCTTCAGCGATGAGGCTCATTCTGGCTGAATGGCTTCGTCAATAATAATGCGTTATTGGTCAGACAGCAATCCACACGTAATCCACGAGTCATAATTGTATCCCGAAAAATTACGGTTTGGTGCGGTTTATGGGCCTGCGGCGTCATTGGGCCGTACTCCTTCTATGATGGTCAAGACCGGCACATTACTGTGAATGCGAATCGCTACCGTTGAATGATAACCGAATATTTTTGGCCCCAATTGGATAATATGGACTTGGGGACATGTGGTTCCAACAGGACGGCGCCACAAGCCACACAGCGAATGCCACAATCAATTTATTGGAAACCAAGTTTGGTGAACGTGTTATCTCATGAAATGGCCCAGTCGATTGCCAATAAGCCAGCGACGATTGGTGAACTTCGTACGAATATCGAACGTGAAATTGCAGCAGTATCGGCCGATTTATGCTTGAAAACCGTCGAAAATTGGCTTCAGCGTCTGGACTTCTGCAAGTGTGCCCGTGGTAGCCATGCAAAAGAAATCGAGTTCCATACAAAATGGCATCGAACGTACTTTCACAGGAATAAAAAAATTCACAAGTATCTAAAACCGGTTTTGTTTTATTTAAAAAAACTTTTGTAGCGCTCTTATTGAAAAACCCGATACTTGTTAAGCATCAACTCTCATCGAATTTGGTATTTAACGTATTAGCCAATAAGAAAAATGTTGGGTATTTCCAAGTATACAAATAAGGAGTACAATGGAGTCATTGAGAAGTATTGAAATTATAACTAGTAGGTCTTGGCAAACACTATATAAATAATTGTAAAGGGTTTTCCAATAGGTACTTGACAACTTTGAATTTATTTGTGAACGAACTATTGCACTGATCATCTAATTGTTAATTTCGTTTTTTTCAGTAAACTCAACATTTTCGCTATGGTAAAGTACACGAAGGAAGAACGTATGGAAATTATAAAAATGTACTACCGAAATTCAGAATCGGTGACTGCAAGTTTAGGAGCATTAACTCCAATTTTCGGTCGTTATTCTCGCCCAAGTAGACAAGCAATAACAAGTTTAGTGCAAAAATTTTAGTCTACATATTCATTGTGTGATGCCGCCGTGCCAGTGAGATAACGGGTTGGTCGAAGTGACGAAAATGTCGCTGCCGCTCAGGCGGCCGTAGCTAACGATCCAAATCAGTCGATTCCGCGGAGCTCTCCAGCACTGGGCATCGCCAAGACCAGTTTATGGCGAATTTTGCGTTAAGATATTGGTTTACACCCATACAAGATCAAGGTGACTCAAGAATTGATGCCGGTGGACCATTTGACACGACGTAAGTTCTCCGATTGGGCTCTGAAGAAGATGCGCCAACATGATTAATTTCATCGCAAAATCATTTTCAGTGACAAAGCTTATTTTGGGCTCAATTGGTTCGTCAATAAGCAAAATATCCGTTATTGGTTTGGTGAAAATCCACATGTGCTTCATGAATCATCACTTGATCCACAAAAAATAACTGTTTGGTGTGGTTTGCATGCCGGTGGCGTCATTGGTATATAAGTATAACAGGGCATTTTTTTTTTTTAAATAAATAGTTAGCAGAAAAGTGAGGTTAAAAAACGTTTTTTTAATTAGCTCCCCTATGGGCGTAGAAAACTAAATATGTTTATACAATAATTTATAGATCTTAGAAAGACCTTTTTAACGATACCCATTTCAACCAGATCGGATTATAAATCCAGGAGATACGACCGATTATATACGCAAGCTTTAAAGGCCTATATCTCAAGGACTTGGACCGACCGTGTGGGGGAAAACAACTTTTTGAACTCAGCGCAGAAGCTTTTGTCGGTGGTGAAATTTTGATATAGATCAGAGAGTTGGCGCTGAAATAAATTTCTTCTTCTATATGGCGCGGATGGGCAGGAGTATTCTCTCCGCTTAGCATCCCTGGATGTTCCTTGAGGAAGGCAATATAGCATTCCAGCTGTGCCTTTGCGGTGCGCTCAATTTTCCTAAATAATAATGTATTAATTTAAATTCAATAAAACATAAATATATTAAATACTTACTTTTCCTTTTTTTACCGCGTCCATTTTGTGCAGAAAACCATATGTTTTCGTTTTTTGTCCCTGCTTTTGACAACCTGTTATTGTGAGGTGAATTATTTGATACGAGGTGAATGTTTCGTTGTCACTGTGTTGCCAGAATACCAGATACAAACAGTGGTGACAACTTCGTATCAATTTTGTGGTTACAATTTGATTGTTACCAAATATACAGAACTGGGGTGTAAGTGTGCTGCCAAATGTAATTCCATACACAGATTTGTATTTCATGGATTTGCCAGTCTTGCACTTTGGTTTTTCTAAATTAACTTTTTATTGGGTTCAAAACTACAATATGTAATAAACAGGCTCCACCTAGAAAATTTCCCATTAAACCAAACCAAACCAAAAGTACCCAATATAGTTGATAATAATGGGTTGTAATAAAGTAGTTAAAATAAAATTGTTTAACAGTTTTTCATTTAGCCCCATCCCGCAACGTGTGATGGGGAACGTCGTTCCAAAAATTAATAAATGATGGCTGAAAATCATAAATTTTCGCACATGGTTCTGCAGATAACTCCGAAACTCTAGAGCGACCTAAAAAATAATGTTAGAAATACTTAGAAGCAATTAAATTCTGAGTCTTTTGCTATGCTTGCTCACTTAGTTTCGGAGGAAATTTCAGTCTGTTATGCTTGTTTTTGACATTATTAATGGTGGTATTGACTGACCAGATCTGCTTGCTTTAATTCCATTTAATATTCCTCCTAGAAGTCTTAGATATAATGCAATTTTTAATGTGCCTTGCCACCATACTAATTATGGGCTTTATAGTACATTGGCACGACCTTTAATCTATCTCAATGCAATTAATTTTAATCACAAGAAGAAACCAAACCCACAAATAGAGTTCTGCATATCCAAAAATTGTTTCAAAAAACGTTTGTTTTAAATTTTAGATTGAATTTTTATAACAATACATTGTATAAGTATTTAATTTTATATAAAATACTTTATTGTACAAATTGTTAGTAAATCGAAGTCTGTAAGAAATTTGTATTACCATTGACTAATAAAATGACATGAAATGAAAAGGAACTCTCCAAAAATGCACAATTTTACAAAAAAAATATTTAAAAAAAATTGACTATAGAATTTAAATTGTCGACCACTTTTGCAATATGTATGTTTATATGTTGCGGCTGTCTGGTTCACAAATGTCAAATATGATTGGCGTACGGCGACATTTACGAAATTTGTAACATCTTCCATATTGGCGATTCACTTTGCGCCACCTGTCATGATGGTGTTATTTTCCGAACATTTTTTTGTGTATTTTTATTTTCTTTGCGCTCAGTCCCAAATAAATAAATAACATTAATTATTTTCAATGTTATTTAATATTTAAACCATTTGCTGCGAAAATTCTCCGAACCAGTTTTGGAAAACTTTGCAAACAAGTATTACATTGTTCTTAAAATTACACTAAAATTCCTTGGGGAACCAAAAAATTATTGTTATTGTATGTTTTTATTTCACTACGATCTTGCGCCTCAAGACTAGTAATACATCCACTTGTTTTCTTTACAACGAAAAAGCGATAAATAATACATAATTCTTCCCCAGAAAGACGTAACTCTGAGCAAAATTTCAACTCCATATTGCCATCATCATATTGCCATATTGCCATCATCATCGACTTTTGTGGCATTTTTTTTTTATCGTTTTTGAACGAGAATTCAAAAATCTTAGCCAGACTTCTACCATATACCTTTACCCAAAATTAAAAAACTGTCAATGCATTCCAGACAACGTTAATTGAACTAAATCCTCCCAGAGCATTAGGATCGTTAGCACTGAAATTTGTTTTATTTTAAAGGAAAAGGACCAGAGGTTGTGACCAGAATACATACCATTGCCAATATTTGTCACACCGAGGATGTCGATTTAATAAATTTCCAGCTCTTCTATTGCCAGATCTGCGACAGGGGTGTACTTTTGTTGTACGATGTTTATTGAAACTTAGTGTTTCATTAAACACAAATGCATGAGCCCCCAAATAAACATCAACAAAAGAAAAAAAAATCATTTAATTAAATTTCGACTATTAATGGGATGACAGGCAGTCATCCGGATGAGATGAATGGTCGGCGAGATTAAATTAATTAAAGGTACAAATTTAGGCTTGTTAAATGGTAAGTTTTTGCTCTAAAATTTTGCGGACAATATTTTAACCGGCATTTGCCTTTTCAGTTGCCTACATAAAATTTTTTTCTTAAACGAAAACTTTTTTATTTATTCTCGAAAACAATTACATATTTGCCAGGAAATTAGGCTACTTATTCACCTCATTCTTCATTTCTTCTATTTTAAAAATAGCACCAAATTTTACTTCCAATAAGAATTCATTGCGTTTGACGTCGTTTGTCGCATTTAAATACGCGGTCGCTTAACATTGGTTGTTTCTTATTTTTCTTAGAATTTCTTTTAGCTGTCCTTTCCGTTTCTCAATTTAAGCGAATCTATGGATATGACACAAAATCTTCTAAAGCTAAAAAAGAAAGGGAAACAACTATTTGGGTTCTGTTTGTCATATTTTTATTTTCTACCACTTCAACGTTCTGGGCCAGACTGCCGGAATATAAGAAAATAAGACAGGAAACAGCCGAGTCGCCAGAGATAGGCTACAACAGACATTTTCCAAAATACTTTGCATAATTTGACGAAAATTTGCATAACGTAGGCGAGAATGTTGTTCAGTTAAGAAAATCGCTGTTGCTAACACGCACAGGCAATAGACTACACATGAAATATCCCAAATCCCATTCAACATACACATAAATAGGAGGAAGATTTTGAAAATAGAGATTACTTCGGTGTGAAAGAAACTAAATAAAATAGCTGCAATATACTCAATATAATAACGCCCAGTTGACGGAATTTTCTTAAATGCAGCATTAGAACACAATTGCTATGAGAAATATCATAAATTTGGTTGCCGATTTTTAGTTGCCAAAAAGACTCCGACATATATCCATAATCCGCATAAAGCCGAAATATTTTTATACAGGGTGTCTGGTAGCAGCTTTATATTTTCAAACTTAAATAAAAAACATAATAATTGACACAAAGTTTTATTAAGAGCACTGAACGATAGAATGGAAATGCGGATTTTATATTTTAAAGAGTATGTCATCCAGATGACCGGTGACATTCGTCGTCTGGCCTCGAGAGTTTTCGAAAAATAATGGTCCAATTATCTTATGCGTGTATAAGGCACACCAAATAGTTACCCTGGCGAAATGGAACGGTTTCTGGTCTTTCAATCGAGGGTTTTTGGTCTTGGAGGCCAGTAACGGCAGTTTTGCTTGTTGAAGTGGCCGTTTAAGAGAAAATTAGCCTCGTCGCTCCAAAAAATGGGATATACAGTGCGAAAACGCTCCAACATCGTTTCGCAAAAATTTTTGCATAAATCAAAGTCACTTTCATTCAGTTCTTGAACGATTTGTATTTTAAAAGAAAGGAACTTCAGATCGTTCTTTAAAATTTCATGAATAATCGCTTCTGGAAGTCCCAGTGAGGCTGCTCTTTTCCGTATTGAAAGTCGCGAAGTTTTACGTAAACTGCTTTCAACCAGTTCAAAGTTTTCGGGAGACCTTGAAGGTCGTCTGGGCCCTGGACGTGGGACATTCATAGCCGAAGCAGTTGCGCGGATTCTCTGCACCTACGAATGAATTAAATTTACACTCGGTCCATCACTTATTCGCCGAACTTTGAACAAAATTTTCGACGAGCAATGACGTAAGAATCATTACTCTTAAATAAAGTCTCCACAGCGAACGCACGATGCTCACTCGGCAACTGCGACATAGATAGTGACTGACAAAACCGCAAAATCGATAATTCCAATGGCGCCACCTTCCCTCGAGTACGAGTTTCCAACATAAATAAATCCGTATGGCTGCTAGGATATCCCCTGATCATCAGTCGAAAAACTAGATTGATCACTTGGTAATTGATGGAAGGCACTCTACAAGTGTAATCGATGTACGTGTGATTCAAATGGCTAATACCGATTAGGATCACTACCTGGTTGCAACAAAGGTTCGCAAAACCAAAAAGTCATCCGAAACGAGACAAAAAGTCATTCGCATAAAGTCATCCGAAACGAGACATATAGAAATTCGAAAGCTGCAATCACCAGACACAGCCACGGTCTATGCAGAGAAACTCAATTAGATACTAGCGCAGAATTCACACCAGCCTCATGATACTGAGGCGCAGTGGAAATGCAATTCCCACTCTATTGAAACGAAGTACGTTTCCCACTCTATGAACCTAGACCGAAATTGGTTATGAAAACTCGCATAAAGGCAACCCATGGCACGATGAAGAGTGCCGCATGGCAAGTGATGAAAAGAATGTTGAACGTATGGCAATGCTTTAGTCAGTTGCAATACGAGCCGTGACACAGCCCTATAAACAACAGGGGAGAGAGGAAACCCGTTTGTTTGAAATAAAGAAACGGTGGGGGAGAAAATGCGAGAGTGACAAAATTGAGTATTACATATGATCGAATGCGGCCCGTAATTTCTGCTAACATGTACAAAGTCAAACCAATGGATATTGTCACAGATGTTTCGAGTATATTGGGAATATAGAGAAATCACTTCTCTGCTTTACTTATCCCAGGAGACTTTACTATGATGATGGTGCTGGTCACCTAAAGGAAAATGGCGTTAACTGCCACCCTCATAGCAAAAACGAAGTTAGAACAGCAATTTCCCAGCTTTACCCATTAACGCCTGCCCTCGGATTCCATTGTCCGATTGTCATGAAAGTTTACACATTTATAATTTAGAGCATTTACATTGACGTGGTATTTTTTTTTTTAATTTTTGTCTGCCACACATCCTTTTCTCGGGTAGCAATAATTCATGACAGAATGTTTTAACGTCAAAACGCAAGACTTTGGTAAATTATGTGTAGACATTTAATGTCCACAAAATCTTTGAACCATAGACACCATCTGTTTTGCCGTACACTTAAAGGTGTATACAATTTCCACCCGCGCTCGAATTTTTTTGTAGAGCGCAACGTGCGAAAGACTACAGCCATTTGTTGTAGACCTGATAGGACGTTATCAGTATGTCTTTTGGCCTATGAAATTAGATATCCACCAGATATTCACATTACGACAAATCCCGAAGAATACCTAGGAAAACCTGCGATAGCCCGATATGGAGAAAACTGTACCAAGCTTTGTCGGAGATTGGTATTCCTGCTTAGATAGCATACCTTTGTAGAATGACACTGACGAACACGAAAGCCTCAGTAAAAATTGATAAAGATCTCACCGAAACATTTGGTACCAAGCGAGGCCTCTGGTAGGAGCAACGTTATAATGCGGTTTCTTCAACATATTAAATAAAATAAATAAATGGGTTCCCATTACATCCCATTTTGGAATCAGGGTTAGCTTCTCACAACTAGTGAGCTGTGCGCTTTCTATTTTTATACTCACTGATTGGGACGTACTGTTTTACACCGGTTCCGAACGGTATTTTGAGAAGCTTTTTTATGGCTAAATACTCGATAGTGTCGCCGTCACTATGCGAGATAACCGCCGTCGAAAGAAATTTAAGGTGTTTGGAGCAGGGTTCGAACCCAGGATCTCATACACAAGAGGCGCGCACACTAACCATTGCACCACCGACAGCCAACATATTAATTGAGGTCATCTCGAGAAAGCTGCAGTCAAAAACAATAAAAATACAGCAGCAAAAGTCACATGCTGTTCGCGTATTTAGACATCATTGGCGAAATCTGCGAGAAGTTACCGCAGTATTTTCAAAAACTGATAAGGGATCACAAAAAGTGGTTTTGGGAGTAAACGAGGATAATTCAATATTAATGGTTTACACAAGCTGAATATCAACCCGATTAGATCAAACGGTGAGCGGACGAATGTATTTACCTTGGATCTGCCGTGAACAGAAGCAATAACGTCAGTCTGGATATCAAATAGAGAAGTGTTCTTGCTACCAGGTGTTACTTCAGACTAGGCAAGCACTTTATAGATAAGACCCTCTCCCGAGAAGATGAGATCTAACAAATTATATCAGCCTCTCTCTTATACAACCGATCTTGCTGTATGGCGCAAAATCAGCACGCGATAGCTGATGAAACGGCTCTTGAAGTCTTCAAGGGAAAGATGCTGCCGAAAATATATGGTTCTATAGCAGAGACCAGCGAGTATCGATGGCGGATGAACCACGAACTGTATAAAGTGCATCCCAACAGCGAAGTAGTTATGTGAATGAAAACAGCGCGTTTGAGCTGGCTAGGCCGGGTGAGAATAAAGGATCAGAAAGAACCAGTGTGAAAAGCATTCGAAGACGTAATCGAAGTTCATCGAAATATAGGGTAACCAAGACCGCGGTGAAAAGACCAGGTGGAATGCGAGAGCTTGTTGTTACCAACTGGAGGAGAAAACTTGAACGACGAGCCAATTGGAGAAACTTGTTATACACATTTTGCGAAGCCCTTGAACCCTCTGGTATCTTGAGGCCACCTAAATAAGTAATAAAGGTTGCTTGGTTGGTTGGTAGAAAAGGCTGCAAGACAGCACGCTGTCTAGCACACTTAGGCTAAAGAAGCCCATTGTTATACCTGCAGTTTCCTCCATAGCAACTATTGACTAGTCGTCTAGCCAATTTGCCCTTTCAATAAATTTGTCTATAAGACCTACAGGAATATCCTGTAGGGCTACGGTGCTAACCAAATGTGTTCCGAATATCCTACTTCTCAGTCCTGCCAGAGCAGAGTAATCGAAGAGAAGGTGGTTCGTCGTTTCCTCGTCCACTAGTACATAGAGTTTCTATATCACAATCTTAGATCGTGTTTTTCTACAAGGCAATGTCCCGTAAGTGTTCCTATAATTGTGGATAACCTGCCTCTCGGCAAGTTAAGTAGTTGCCCAGTCCTCTTCCTGTCCACCAGTGGTCAGAGGACCCTGGCATGTTTGCAAGTTGAAGTAAGTCTCCACTTGTACTTGAACATATTGTCGGCCCACTGCCTGATCTACAAATGGCATACTAACACCTTCTTTTGCCGGAAGAACCTGTGCCGTAGTGCCTGGAACGTCGCTGTGTCCCGGTACCCAGATGAGTCTGATGTCAAAATACTCCGCCATCACCCTAAGTCATGAGTGGCATTCTTTCACCGTCAGGGCCGTAACAAACATGGCTTCCATGGATTTTAATGGCTAATTTCCCTAAAATTTGTATGACTATATGTTTTTCCTCATTGTCTTATATGGACTCTTGCCTGTCATGCTAACTACCAACACACTTTATGTTTTCACAAACTAAAAATTTGTCACAAAAAAACTTTTATGCAAATTGCAAAAAAAAAAACTGTGACAAAGTAAAAACAAAGTAAAGGAGTACGAGGCTAACCACAAACTGGTAGTATAGAAAAGACTAATTTTGCTATACATGCCCTTTCAAAGTTAGGAAATAACTACAGCAAAATGATTCCAAGTATGGCCCTCGCTGTTTATTTAATTAAAACTCGGATGAAAATAATAAATGTAAAATTAATTACGGACACAACAGCGACCAACTACCACGAAGAAGGGCTCCTCATTATAAACAAATTTAGATTAGAATTTTTTGTTTTTGACCTAATGACATAAATGACTTCAAAGCTTATGTGACGAGAACAAAATGTCTGGAGAAGGAATTATGGCTGTTGCTATGAATGAATACAACGTAGCAGTTTTCAGAAGTAGGAAGTGCATAGACGGTGTCATGAACACACGCACTAACCTAGAGGCCGATTGCAAAAAATTAATATGTTACTGGCACTATCAAGGTCATAATGGGAACTCGTCACCAAATGTTTTGTATACTCTTGGCAGGTGCTAATGTAAAATAAATCTAGAGTTACAAATGAAGAGAATACATTTCCAAATAAATCAAGATTCAAGAAATGTTTGAAATTTTTTAAAATTTACCAAAAATTAGGTGTCAATTTTGATTAATAGGAAATAAATTAAATTGGGTTTGGATAACATTTCTGATGAAGTATAAGAAAAAAGT
The DNA here is from genome assembly GCA_963931995.1 of Phaonia tiefii. NCBI lineage: Eukaryota > Metazoa > Arthropoda > Insecta > Diptera > Muscidae > Phaonia > Phaonia tiefii. The sequence goes on along the minus strand of OZ008368.1, from coordinate 319,863,008 downwards.
GATTTGTCATAGATGCTAAATTAGTGATGTAATTTTAAATGTATAAAATTACAATCATCGGGAAGGGTAACGAATCTGGGGATAAAATCTATTCCGGAAATAAAATATTCCCTTCCTCTTGATGTGATTATGATGATTGCGCCCGGTAATTTTGAGAAAGCTTTTTCAATGCTAAATAATCGATAGTGTCACCGCAACTAAGCGAGATGACCGCCATCGACAGATATGTTAGCTGGTCTGAGCAGGGATCGAACGAACGTTCTTATGTACAAGAGCCGCACATACTACCTTCGCACCACCGACGGCCAGTGAATGTAGACCCAGTTTTTATTTGTCGGCGAGGTGGTAAAGTGATTAAGAATTCACGCCCGGCCATTACTTAGGTGGAAAGAACACCACTGCCAAATTAGAAGGGGGAGGATAGATCATAACAATAAAAAACACAAATAAATGAAAATCATCCCTTATGAATTTAAACGTGGAGCATGACGAAACTGCAGGCAATTTCTATTGCCTGTAAGAATTGTAAGAATTATGCAACAACAAAAATCATTTCTAATTGGAACCGATGGTTCTCTAAGGATGAAAGGAAGTTTTTGTAAATGTTTTTTTCTAGAACGAAGTTCCTTATTGCACGTAGCGGGATAAGGGCTAAGTGAAAACAAATTAAATAAATTAAAAACTTTTTAACTCTAGCACGCTACAACCCACTATTATCAACTATATTGTTTACTTTTGCTTTGGTTTGTGTCTAGACTAACTAGATGTCTCACATATGTTGGTAAATTTCTTGTTTAAAGGGATGCTTTCTAGGTGGAGCCTGTATCCAATAATTAGTATGTATTGTAGTTTTGAACCCAGTAAAAAGTAAATTTAGAAAAGCCAAAGTGAGAGAAGTTTAAAAAAATAAAATTTTCTTAAATAAGTGACTTTTCTTGAAAAAAGTAAATTTTTAAAAAAAAAAAATACGTAGTCATATTCCTAAACAAAGTACCTTTTCTTAAAAAAATACCTTTTCTTAAAGAAGTATCTTTGCATAAAATAAAGTTAATTTTCTTATTTTTCTTTTTCTTAAGAAGGTATTGTTTGTAAATAAGTACCTTTTCTTAAAAAAGTAACTTTTCGTACAACAAATTGCTTTTTCTTAAAAAACTTCCCTTTCTTTATAGAGTACCTTTTTGTGAAACAAAGTAAGTTTTCTTGAGATGAGTACCTATTCTTAAAAATATACCTATTCTTGGAAAACGACCAATTCTAAAAAAATTCCCATTTTTAAGAAAAAACTTTTCTTCAAAGAAATACCTTCTCTTAAAAAAATAAATTTTCTTACAAAAATTCCTTTTCTTATAAATTAAGTTTTCCCAAAAACACAATAATAACTTTTCTTATACTTTCTTGAGATAAGTAGCTTTCCTGAAAATAAGTAAATTTTCTTAAAAAAATAACCTTTTCCTTAAAAGACTTCTTTTCCTTAAAAGACACTTCTTTATATACGGTTTTGTATCGTAAATGAGGAAAACTGCATATATGGGTAAATTCAATAAAATTGTAATAAAATTCGCATTTATACACCGCTTTTCTCCATTTATGTCTCAAAAATTTCGTTGGAGTATAGCACACGTACGTAATATTTTTGTAGATTTTTAAAGTCGATTTTACTATTTTGCCGTGATTTTTGAATGTCGAAGAAATTTGAAATTTTTCCGAAAAGTTGAATATTTTTCTAAATTGTGCTCAAACGATTTGATCAAGTGAAGAGATGTATTAGAAAATGATTATGGGCATTTAATAATCTTTCGATTGCTACCTTAAACTAAATATTCGGAGCATCCGTTCACAAGATATGGGCGAAAGAGTAAACAAACTAGCGCAAATTGGATTTTAACCCTTTAAAATTCAGTGGCGTGACAGATATTTTTTTAATATTTTTTTTTTCATGTTTTAGACCAAACTACATCCGAAAAACATAGTGGCTTTCTTAGGACGAAATCGTTGTTGCTCAGTGTAATCCTTTAACAGTGTACTTTTCCTTTGAAATATACTAGAGGGAATTGTGAAATGGGACAATAGGTACAATATTGTCAAAGGTTGTAATGCAATATTTCAAGGTGTTTAGGATTTGTTGAAGTAAAATCTTAAATAGGGCCTTGAACCACCTTCAAATTTTCTTCGGCCTGTAAACAAAATTGCTCCGTAAAGGGGAAAACCGAGCGGGGTTTCGTGATACCATGGCCAATAACTTTCACAAGGAACTTCGTTACAACAAGGTGTCCCCTAACACATCATGTGGTTTTGTGTTTTGCTTGCGATATTTTTCGAACACTTGTAGAGTGGGAACTTCTCAATTAATATATTTATACGGTTTGGCAGTGATCATGAGGATACACTTAGTAAAACCAATGCATTGCAGCAATAACACAAATTCGTTGCAATAACGGAGCAAATTCATTGCAGCAACAACCATACTTTCACCATAGTGACGATCAATTTTCCGTTGATGAACACGTTTTCGTAGCGCCAATGAAAATGTACTTCAGCCCACTTTCGATGACAAAATCAAATCAATCACTGCCAAGGCGTTTTAGTATGGTATTTGCTTGGAAATTTGATACGTTACGTTATAAAATGTAAGCAGCATTTCCTCTACCAAAACTGTTATAATCACACATTAATGCTTGCACCTGCAACTCCTAGCGAATATGGAGGATACCTTAGTTAGCGTTTGCTTGAAGCAAGAGCATTGAGGAAACGTATTTGGTGATGAATTTACTGTCTTCGAAGTATCAGTGACGGTGATGAAAACAATTAGACTAGATTGAAACTAATAGAAGCCAAGAGTGTATATATTACGATGGTCTCCGCAAAACTAACTCGTGTAAATGACATGTCGTCGGTAATTATTTAGCAAAATAAATATTAATACTCATACGCCACCTTTAGGGTCTACTAATATTATTACTGCGTCGAATCGATCGTCCATCATTACTAATTATACAGTTGGAGACAAAGTCTTATACAATCTTACAACTTCGTTGAAATATTTAAGTATTACACCATCTTTTGCCTCTTTTTGAACATACGAGAAGTTTCGTCAAATTCGGAATAGTTAAAGGATTGCTATTTGAAGTCTTCAAGAAAACAGCGAAAACTGACTTTTTTTTTTAAAAATCCAATCAGAAAAATAATAACTAAAAAAAATCCATACGAGGCATTAACCAATGGATGCCTCTCATGCAGTAATAATTAAAACCCGTTAAACTAACAGTTGTCAAATAAAATATCGCTATAACGCCCATAATGTAAGTAACGGGTTTTTCAACAGAGACGCTACTAAAGTAAATCGATAGGGACATCAAACGACGCCATATTTTATCACGCTCTTTTGACACTTATCTTCAGTGAGGTTTGCCATTTCATCATGGAAAGATATGCGAGCCAACAACGAGTCGAAATTATTAAAATTTACTACCGAAATTTGGAGTCAGTGGCCTCAACTTTAAGAGCGCTACGTCCAATTTATGGTGGTCATAATCGTCCTACCAGATCAACAATTGAGCGTATAGTGTAAAAATTTGAATCCACGGGCACAGTATAAAATGTTCCCGTGCCAGTGAGACAAAGAAATGCCCGTAGTGTCGAGAATATTGCTGCCGCTGAGGCTTCAGTTCAAGAGAGCCCAAATGTGTCTTCTCAAGGGTTGGGCATCTCTGACACGTCGTTGCGGCGAATTTTGCGAAAAGATCTTAGCCTACATCCTTACAAGATCAAATTTACGCAAGAACTGAAGCCACTTGACCACCATAAGTGTCGTATGTTCGTGAATTGGGCTGAGCAACAACTTGAAAATGATTCGGATTTTCATCGGAAAATCATCTTCAGCGAGGAGGCTCATTTCTGACTGAATGGCTTCGTCAATAAGCAAAATGTGCGTTATTGGCAATCCACAATCCACAGATAATCCATGAGTCATCATTGCATCCCGAAAAAATTACGGTTTGGTGCGGTTTATGGGCCGGAGGCGTCATTGCGCCGTAATTCTCCCGTGATGATCAAGAACGGCACATTACTGTGAATGCGAATCGCTACCGTTCAATGATAACCGAATATTTTTGGCCCCAATTGGATAATATGGACTTGGAGGACATGTGGTTCTAACAGGACGGCGCCGCAAGCCACACAGCGAATGCCACAATCAATTTATTGGAAACCAAGTTTGGTGAACGTGATATCTCATGAAATGGCCCGGTCGATTGGCCGCCTCGGTCGTGCGATTTGACGCCGTTAGATTATTTCCTGTGGGGCTACGTCAAGTCTATGGTCTATGCCAACAAGCCAGCGACGATTGATGAACTTCGTACAAATATCGAACGTGAAATTGCAGCAGTATCGGCCGATTTATGCTTGAAAACCGTCGAAAATTGGGTTCAGCGTCTGGATTTCTGCAAGGGTGCCCGTGGTGGCCATGCAAAAGAAATCGAGTTCCATACATAATGTCATCGAACGTGCTTTCACCGGAATAAAGAATTTCAGTGGTATCTAAAACCGGTTTTGTTTTATTTAAAAAAAACTTTTGTAGCGGTCTTATTGAAAAACCCTTTTTAACGATTGTTTAAAATAAGTGATAGCGTACTAAACACATCCATTGGGTAAAAAAAAATTGGTAAACAGTATAATTTTTCCGATTGGACGCACCGGTTTCGAGTTATAGCTAGTTTCTCTTTTACCGATTTTCATATTTTGACGATTTTTTGAACAAAATTTCTTCCATACGATTGAACCACTTTATGAAGACCCCTTAGAAACTCATAAGTATAGTTATTTTTCGTTTGGACAATTCGTGTGCAAGATACTGGCATAACGCGTGTAGCGATTTTTGGTTCCAAAAATTTTAGTTTTTGCGACTTTTTAAAAATAAAATTGATACCGTATTCAAGACAGCCACTGGTTGAAGGGGGTGAGAAATTTATTATTTTTGCGATTGGACGCACCTTTCCTGAGTAATAGGCATTTTTTATTTTAGTGATTTTATTATTGTGAGGATTTTCTTCCATACGATGGGCATAAGGTCATTCGATTTTTGATTCCGGAAATTTTATCTATTTTTTTAAAAATAGAAGTGATGACAGACAGTGAGGTGAGTGAAGACATTTATATGTTCAAGGGCTACCAGGAGGTTAAAAAACTCTTATTTTTGCGATTGGACGCACCGTTTACTTATTTTAGCAATTTCCTTTTTTTGGCATTTTTTGGAAAAAAAATTATTTCATGCGAATTGCATTGTTGGATGCTCCGATTTCTAGATATAGAAAGTTTTTCTAAATTTTTCATGTTTTCGATTAAAAATGGGGATGGGTTACCCTGAATAACACATTACCAATCGCCGTGGGTAATGGGTGAAGGCCTCATACCCATTCCCCATTCCCGATGTGGATATATGTAATGGATAACCGTGCAGGGTAATTCCTCATCGTCGTAGGCAGCTACGCATTATTTCCCCATAGCCTGCGGGGAATGAATAAGCATTCATTACCCATTCCCCATGGTGGTGTGTATGGGTTACATTTGGGGGTAAATACGAACCCTGTTTGTAACCAAATACATACAGTTATAATTTAAAAATATCATATGTCATCCACAATAATAGTTCCTCCAAACAAGTGCCGACAATTTTAGCATGTAATTGTGAAGGCGTCAATAGTGGCGTCAACGATTCAACGATTGTGTTCAAAAATCACACTTCACCTCAATTTATAGCAATACTAGTAAAATAAAAAATGCATGCGATGCAGAAACTAGTGTGGTGAGATATATCAACTGGGCATATTCGTCTTGTCAATAACAATAAAATTTGCATGGACTTTAATGACCTTCATTTAATTTCGTATAGAAAAATATATGTCAGCAATTGTTTTTGGCCAAAGCATATCAAATTCGGGGTTTATACGGCGTAAAATGTGAATGTGTGTGCCTACCATATTCTCCGGTGGATGAGATATATATACTTTATTGTTTTTTCACAACTTTGTTTATCACTTTCTATTTAAAATAATAGTTTTTCTGTAAAGTCCTCGCGTAATATTCAAGAAAATGTAGTTTATCTTTAATAGAAATGTCACTTGTGAATAATTGAATACATAATTTTGTAACAAGTGTTTTTGTAACAGAAACTAAATAATGATTACAGTGACTAGTATTGGAATACGAATCCCAATATTGGATTTTTTATTAGTACAGGGTGGCGCAAAAGTAAACTTCCGATGTTTTTTGGCTGTAATTTAAAAAAAAAATATGAAAAACTTTGATTCTTCTTGTGGATTATTTTTATTTGGTCTTTTGATTTTTTTTTACATCAAGTCGAGAATATGATGTCATCTAAGTGGCCGCCGCCACAGTTGATTGTCATTTGAGCCCTTTTTATGGCATTTTCCATCACTTTGGTCAAAACTTACGGCGATAGGTCCTCACATTCTTGACGGATATTGTCTTTAAGAGCTGCAAGAGTCTGAGGCTTGTTGACATAAACCCGCGACTTCAAAAAGCCCCACATAAAGAAGTCTGGAGCGGTCAAATCAGGCGATCTTGCTGGCCAGTGCAAATCGCCAAAATGGGAGATTAGGCGCCCGGGAAATGCATCCTTCAGCATATCGGTTGTGGCACGTGAAGTGTGTGCCGTTGCACCGTCCTGTTGGAACCACATGTTTTCCAATCCCAATTCATCAAGTTGCGGCAAAAAGAACTCGTTGAGCATTGCTCTGTAGCGTGGTACGTCGTTTGGTCGATGTCGACGGCGCTTTCATGACATCCTCGGCTACAGCAGCAATATTCTCTGCAGAACGGCAACTCCGGGGTCTGCCACGCCTGGCAGCATCTCGTGTTGTGCCAGTCTCTTCGAGGCGAGCGGCTAAACGTCGCAGTGTTTCACCAGTAGGCGTTGGACGGCCAGGAAATCTGCGACGAAATTCAATTACTGTAGTAGCAACTTGTATTTAGTAAGACCTATTTTTAGTCTATCAATAACATTGACAAATATGAATTCTAATCAAAATAGAGGCTTTAGCACAAAATTACACGAATTGATTTCCAACTAAGCTTTTCCCTGTGTGTTACTGCTTCAGTGCGCATGAGTAATATATATGTATAAAATATAGATCAATTTAATTCACCAAATATTTGCAATATGTTTATGCTAAAATTATTCTTAAGTTTCATAAGGTTCTTACAGTTCCACAGAGACTCTATTATTATTCCGATTTTTAGGCATTCCTCTAAAATCTTTGATTAAGAGTCGGTTACTTGCAATGAGTAATAATGCACAATAATTTTAATTGTACTTTCTTTTATTTAATGGACCGAAAATAGTGATCATTCCGTAGTGTAGGGTATTTACGATTTACCTTGAAATACCTGGATGTAACCATAAGCAGCAGTTGTTACGATTTGAGTATAAAACCTGCATCCATACTTACAATAAGAAACTGGAGACGTCGCAGAACAAAACGTGCCCTTTTGATTATACCAAAAAGTTGCGAAATCCAAGATCATGTTTTTCATCCGATTATGCGATAAAATTACGACATTTTCCCATCTCAAGTTATAATCTCTGGTCTATGAGAAGATAAGAAAAATTATCCAAATAAGAGTTTTTCCCAATAGAACTTAACCAAATTTATGCAAAGACATCAAAAAACATTTTATAAAAAGACACAAAAAGTAACGTTTTGGTTTGCGACCCCTCACTGATGATTCCATATTGTGTACATGAAGGATGAGCACCAAAATTTGTCAAAGTAGCAGATATTGCTTTAAGTATAATCAAAAGAATTTTGTTCCAATTGTTTCCAAATCAAAGCTACATTTTCCCCATATAAACTTTTAGGACATGAACAACATCAAAGTAATACTTTCAGCTTAAAAGTGCCAACAATCGAAAGGAAATAACTGAAATACCCTGAATTGAAGTACTATTGAACTTTAATATGAGCAATCAGATATAGACGGAGCCTGAGATATTCGTACTATATAACTCAAATCTTTATTTCTTTTTTACTATAGAGGGATATAAATCCTTTTCATTTTCGGTACATTGTATTTGAAATGGGTTTAGCTTTATACTGATAAAATCTAACGCAACGGGAGTAGGAAACAAAAAAAGAATACCTCATTATCGTCTGACAATCAGTAAGAGTCAACATCAGTACCATGTTAAAAATTACTCATCTACATATTGGCAACATATTGACGTTAGCAGCCATGATGATGGCAATGAAGCGAAAATACTTATGAACAACATTCCCAAAATATAGAGAATATTTCAAAGATGATGCAAGCGGATCATTAATTTTCCAAGAATAATGAATATAAAATACTGTTCGCCCAGTGGGAGTCAACGTTTTTCTTTATCATGTATATACGTAAGTAAACAAATCGATGACATATTTAATGAATACAACTTTGCGAATCATTGAACGTGGGGCATATTATTACTTAATTACATTCTAATTTTCGATACTGTTTCGAATTTTCTTTCTATTTTAAATTTTAAATGGCAAATTTAACAATTATACTACTTCTATAAATGTTGTCAACAACAATTGACTGTTGCATGTACGCAAATTGGGGACAAACTTTTGTTTGTCATAAAATTGAATGGCATCCGACACGAATTATTTTTTAAATGATTAATACAGAATATATTGTAGATGCAGTATATCATTGCTAAACTTCTAATTATCCTCAGGGAGTAGCTAAAGTAAAAGATTTAGAAAACGATTATGAAATATTCGTTACACGGATTAAAATTTAATAATAAAAATATAATTAGTACCCATACGACAGCTACAGTGACGAGAAAAATTGTAACAGGATTGACGCAGTTGATTCATTTTAAAATTTTGATTAAAATCAAAAAAAAATAGAAATAAAAATTAAATCAATTTTAAGTTCTCTCGTGAATAAACACCAAAACAAATTTAATTATATGTTGATATATTAGAGGTGTCTCAGTAAGAATACACTTTTTCATTTTAAAATAGAAACACGTATTTTTTGAGTCAGTTTTGATTTTTGTATTGGATTGTAAAGAAGACATGTTCCGATCAAGTTCCGAATGAAAAAAACGTCAAATGGCACCCAGGGCTCAGATGACAGGCCGTCACCCTTTTCATGAAATTTTTCATGACTTTTTCACAGATTTGTGGCTGTATCTCATGTATAACTCGCTGGATCTCGCATTTGAGCTTAGAAATTGTGTCGGATTTATTCGCATACACCTGAAATTTCGTAAAACCCCAAAGAAAGAAATAGTACGGCGGTAAATTGCCGCCAACAGTTGACATCAGCATTTCTTGATATAATTTGTGCTGGATATAATTTGCGTTGCTGAGGCAACAAAAATTCCGCTATCATGCTCCTGTAACGAATGCCGTTCACAGTCGCTGCAGTTTCGGCATCGTCTTCAAAAAAGTAAGGCCCAATCGGTTTCCGGCGACACTATCGTTTACAGTGGCATAGTTTTCAAAAGACCTACCGTTGATGCATAAGAGTCTTACCGTCCATAACCCACCCTGTTTCTTCAATGTTTTTTACCACTCTTCGAATGGTTGACACATTAGGTGAACTTTCTCGACTGCAGATTCTTCAAATACTGCGAGCGGTCTCAGCCTAACTTCCAAATTTTTTTAATAAATGTTCACAATTATAACGCGTTGTTCTTTTGTAAAGCGCCAAATTTTTAAAAATTTAAATAAACATATATCACCGCTGCCAAATTTCAGAGTTTCCGCTTTCAGGAAAAACATTACACTAAATTTAAAAAGTGCAATCTTACTGATACAACCTACAAAGTGAACGGGAAATATTTTAAAGTTCTACAAATGTTACAATTTCGCACTCTGTATTTACGTTAAGTTATTTGTTTTCTGATTCCATATTTTGTCCAGTAGCCTTAGGCTTTTTTAAGAGCTCGCAAATATGGCGAGGTATGCTGTTGAAATACTTTGCCATCAATTCCGCTGTAATGTAATCCCATGCTGTGGCCAGGCTATCCCACAGCTGGGTACGTGGCGAACTGAGATTTTATGTAACTCCAAAAGTTTTCGATCGGGTTAAGTCCAGTGACTTCGCTGCCCAGTTAATAGTGGTAAATTATTAACTATTTAACCAGTTATTAACGATTGTTTTTAGTCGTTGTCATGCAGAAAAATTTGTAGGAAGACCCGTGTTTTCTACAGCTGTTGGTACAAGATTTTGCCGAATTGAAAGATATTTTTCTTTTTTCATATTACTTTCAATTTTAACCAGAGTGCCTACTCCATTCTTCGTAATATATTCCCATACTATTATAGATCTACCACCAAATTTCATGGTTTGTGTCACTACATTCAGGATAGTAGTATTTTGATCTTTGATCCAGTACCAACCGCGACAATCGGACTCAAATTAATTGAATTTTTCTCATCATAACGTCATATAACCATAATTACCAGGCGCAATTGTATTTTTATTATTTGTCGAATTTAATGGCATACCGTCATTTCGCCCAATGTAATTTCACCCAAAATCGAAAATGACATATCGCCCAAAAAATGTTAATGTTAGTTGTTGTTGTCCAAAAAAAAACGGATTTTTGGGCGTTAAGACATGATTTTTTTGGGCAATATGACATTTCTCCAAGCCAACAACGATCCATGACACATCCACCAAAAATAATAAAAATGACACAATACCCAAAAATATGAACACATTTGTAAAAGAAATATAGGTAAATTATCTATGTAATTTGTAAACAATATATATATGTATTTCACATTGTTAGTAGAAAAATAACAAAAAGTCCTTGTTCGATCTGGAATGCCTCTATAACTTCCAGAGGTGTTTTTGGGAATTTTAAAAAAGTTGGCGATGCTAGTCTCTCCAGAGTTGTTTGTACCCGAGAGTAAACTAATTTTTGAGTACTTTCCTGTACCCGAGAGTAAACTAATTTTTGAGTACTTTCCTGTTTCCTGCAGAAAAAATTTTGTTTAAAGATAATTATTTTATTTGACTCAATACTGTTGAGCCTCGCCACGTGGGAGATTGGGTCGCGCCCGCGGTGCGAAACGCGCAGGCGTTTTGGGCGATAAGTCATTTTATGTTGGGTCTTATGTCATTGCTATTGGGCGATTTGTCATTTTAGTAATTAGGGTTTTTGGCGATTTGACATATTTGGGCGTTATGTCATTTTCATTTTTGGGCGAAATGACGGTACGCCGAATTTAATACTTTACCTTCTACCAGTCAGAATCAGTCTAGTTTTCATAGGCGTGGGTCTCTTCTATGCAGCCTTAACACCCAACCTTTTGAGACTTGGACGAGCAGTAACCTCATTGGCGTCAATATTTGATGCTTTTATTACCGCAGCTGGTAATAAAATAACGATAAGTGCGGTCGTTAACTTTCCTGGGGCGTCCAGGAGCAGTTGCAGTTTTAATAATTTTCTTCCGTTTTATCCGTTTTATTGAAACACCTCCAAAACATGGTTTGTGGACGCTTCGACAGCTGCTTTGGGCATCGAATAACGTTCACTACGCAGATTTATTGATGACACGGAATACAAAGAAGTAATTGGGTGCCAAATCAGGGAGTATGGCGGATGACACATCAATCTGACATGTTGAGTTCTCAAATAGCCCATTCCTGCAGCTGATATGTGAGAGTTCGCATTGTCCTAAAAAGAAATTATCCGTCTTCTCTTGTTGTTTTTCCTTATTTCTTCGAACATTGTTGGTGAGGAGGTGGTGCCATACCACTCAATATTGACCGTCCTAGGTTCCACTGAAGGCGCTGAGGCCACACGACCGGTTATACCTAAAAAAAATTGGATCACTTGCAATAAGTTTTCTTGGATTTAGCTCGTCGTTAAAGTTCCATACAGTCGATTGCTGTTTTGTCTCGGTCTTATATGCATTATTCCAGAAACCGCAGATGAAAATCTATGGCTAGTTCTGAAATAACTATGCGGTTTGCATTTTGCGAATCTTTAAAAAAAAAACTATGTCTCTGTTAGTACAGGTACAATAAAATGGTCTTGAACTTGAACTAAAAATAAATTGACTTAAGAACTTACATGGCGCAAATTAATTATATTATTATTATAATTTGCAGTTTAATTTGAATTACCTCTACCAATGCAAATTCAGAGCAATATAAATTACATTGCCAATTATATTTGTTTTCAAAGCATTTCCTTCATATCTGGCTGTTTTGGTCTTCAAATATTTTATGCAGTACAAGTTTATGAATTTGAATGTACTACGCATTGAATAATTACGTATAGCGTAGCGAACTCTCTCAGTAAATTGATGACATTTGGTGTGTTGTAGATGAGAGGTTGCTTGTTGCAAAATATTGCTTTAGACAGAGGCAATGGCTCAGACCAACCAACAAACCCCAGCAGCGGCATTTCGTTTTATGCGTTAACATTTTTGAACAAACACGCCACAAATATATACTAACAATAAAAAATTACAAAAAATTCTAATTTCACAGTTTTTCATTAAAACGAGATGATAAATTTAATTACAACATTTTTGTAATTCCATCTGTTGTTGTAAGTCAATTTACCACCAATAACTCTCCCAATAACACCGATAACACCGACCGCACCACGAATAGTGTGTAAGGAAATGTCAGACGAGAATAATGACAGTTCTAAATAATATTTCTCTATGGTAGTGCGAGGCAATACCTATCGAAGACACAAACCCCTACATATAAAATTCTTTAAAAACAAATTTGCCACCAGTCAAACAAATTCAAGATAATTAAAAGCATTCCCATACTTCATTACAATTGGCATCCGATTCCACAACTTGCTTTTGCATTGCCTGAGCAGATGCTCATTAAAAATTTTTGAATAGTCATTGTGGGGATTTGCATTTGCATTAGATAAAGTAATGCAAATTGAAATCCTATGCAAATTAAAAAAAAAAAACAACTATGGTAACTATTCATCACTGCAGTTTTGTCTAGGGGTAATGTATGTGTTCTGCACTCCATAACTTTGTCCTCAGTTTTAATAAAATGGAAGTTTGAAATACCTGGTACCGCGTTGGTAATTTTGGTAATTGTGTTCACAAATTGCGCAAAAACGTGCAAAATACATTTTGTTTGGCACTTTAACCAAATGCGAGTATTTAAAAAAAGTGATGTATATTAGGGTGTCCCAAAAAACTTTTCTTTTTCGATTTTCTTGGTTGCTCAAGCTTAATTGCAAAGCTTATAGAGTAAAGTATTCTTGAGATTTTTTGCAGATTTTTCCGAATAGGTTTAGGAGTCGCGCAAGCCGAATTCACCCAAAAAATCGGTTATTCCGTCGTTTGTTAAATTTTACTTAAAACTCGGTTAATGAAGACGATTTTCTTACTTTATAAGTCAATATTTTTAAAGAAAAACGTTCAAACTTTTATTGGATATGCATAAACCACCAGTTTTGGCAATGATTTTACTCAATAAGGTACCACGTGTAAAATTTTTTCGTAAATTTTGGAGAAATTTTGCAAATAACGCATTATAACTTTCAAAATTTCATATTAAAATTTAACTAAGTAATGCTGCATTTTAAAAGACGGATGAATTCCAAGAAATTTTCTGGAAAAAAATTTTGAATTTGCAGTTACTGTTCCAGAGTTATACCATTCTAAAACTTTTTACCCATTGTATGAACCTGAAAATATTAAAAACTATTTGCCATTTTCCATCGAGTTTGCTTTAAACATTGTATTCGCGAAAATATCTACATGCGCTAAGCAACGACAAAGAGTTGCAGGAAAAAAAACAGCCCAGCAACATACTGCAGGAACCATATATATGTTTGCAAGCAATAATATATATGGTTCCTGCAATATGTTGCCGGTGCCATTTTTGCTGTTAAAGCAAATTCTATGCAAAAATGGCAAACAGTTTACTTATATAATATTATTGGGTTCATACAATGGGTAAAAAGTTTTCAAGTCGCATAACTCTGCAACAGTAACTGCAAGTTCAAAATTTTTCTACAACATTGCTTGCAATTTATCCATCTCTTAAAGTGCATCATTAGTATTTTAAATTTTCATAGAAATATAAACCCAATCCGATGCAAAAATGGCAAACACTTTATAATATTATTAGTTTCATATACTGGGTAAAAGGTTTAAAATGGTATAACTCTGGAACAGTGACTGCACTCAGAGAACTAATTGTTTGAAAAGAGGTTGTAGCCACCATAAATTCGGCTGTTACCACCGAATTGAGGTTGCCACAACCGAATTGAGGTTGTTACGACCGAATTTAGTCGCTACAACCAAATTCGGTTGAAGCAACCCCGTTTCTTATTTGATTCGGTTGTGACAACTAAATCTTCAATTATATTCGCTCAGTCAACTAAATTTTCGAAAATTTCGATTGGAACAACCGTATTTGAAATAAATACGGTTGCACGAACCGAAATTGGTACAAAATTCAGTTGGAATAACCGAATCTGGCAATAATGGCATTAAATCGGTAGTAACTATCGAATTTGGTATCAATTCGGTCGCAGTAACCGAATCTAGCTTTAATTCGGTTGCAACGACCAAATTTGACGTCAATTCCATTGCTGTAACCGAATTTCTCATGAATTCTGTGGGTACAACCGAATTCATATTCAATTCAGTTACCACGACCTAATGCCATGTACTCAACATATGACGTTAAAATTCTATAATCAAATGTTATTTAAAAAAGAATTAAAAAATTCCAAAATTGTTTGCTATTATTAAGAAAGGTAAGTAAAATATGATTTGTATTAAAACGTCTTATTTAGCAGAAATTATTGAAGCAGATATCAACAGTTTTCAAGTTTTCCATGGTCGGTCATGTGAGATGTGCTGCAACCGTCTGTATACAAAATTGTTTAGGACCTAAATCAACCGATACATCAGCCGAATGTCAGAATTAGTGCGGTGTCCCGTAATGGCCAGGACTTGAAAAAGGTCGGATGTAAAACAATTTATTATTATATAGAATTTTTTTCCCGACTTTTAAAATGCATCATTAGTTTTTTAAATTTTCATATAAATTTTAAAATTTTAAAGCGTTATTTACAAAATTTACGAAAAATTTATTACGTGTTAGCTGTCTAGCACATCTAGGCTAAAGAAGCCCACTGTGATACCGCAGTTTCCCCTATATCAACTATTGAATTTGTCTATAAGACTAGCTGTGTTCCGAATATCCTACTTCTCAGTCCTGCCAGAGCAGGGAAATCCAAGAGAAGGTGTTTCGTCGTTTCCTCGTCCTATTCCATGCAGCATCTACAGAGAGTGGAGTTTCTATGTCCCAATCTTAGGGCGTATTCTCCTACAAGACAATGTCCCGTAAGTGTTCCTATCATTGTGGATAACCTGCCTCTCGGCAAGTTTAGTAGTTGCCTAGTCCTCTACCTGTCCACCTGTGGCCAGAGGACCCTGGTTTGTTTGCAAGTTAAAGTAAGTCTCCACTTATCCTTGAACATATTATCGGCCCACTGCCTGATCTGCAAACGACAGGTAGAGATAGGCATACTAAAACCTTCTTTTGCCGGAAGAACCTGTGCTGTAGTGCCCTGTCTAGCTAACGCAGCCGATACGCAATTGCCTGGAATGTCGCTGTGTCACGGTACCCAGATGAGCCTGATGTCAAAATACTCTGACATCACCCTAAGTGATGAGTGGCATTCTTTCACCGTCAGGGACTTAGCAAACATGGCTTCCAGGGATTTTATGGCAGCCTGGCTGTCCGTGTAGATACATAATTTCCGGAGGGTTGTGACACTTCTTGTCAGTAGTTCAGCAACCTCCAGTATGGCGATAATTTCCGACTGATATACACTACAGTGATCAGGCAGCTTGAAGGAGATATTTACATTTAGGTCCGATGAATGGACGCCATAGCCTACTTGCTCGTCCAACTTTGATCCATCCGTAAAAAATCTGATACTACTGGTGTGCCCTTCCAGTGACTTTTCACAGGTATTCCTGTTCGGAATAGAAGTCCTTAGATTTGTCACTGGTAGAAGGTAGAGGATATAGTAGAACGTTTTTAAGGGAATAGAGTTGATCCGGCGTAGTAATTCAGCGTGTCGGGAATGCTCCGATATCAAAACGCCACAATCTCTGATTTTTACCAGGGATGTAGTGGTTGCCGATTCGGCCATGCTATAAAGAGTACAGATGTTCAGGATAGCACTAAGTGTCCATTGCCCCACTAACGGTAATCAGTGCTGATCTTTGAATTTTCATCAAGGAAATCAGAATATATTTCTTTTGAAGGAACATCCACCAAACTACGATGCCATAGAGAAGTACTGGTCTGACTATTGCCGTATAAATCCACATGGTGATCTTAGGAGACAGTCCCCAGCGATTTACTATCGCCCATTTACAGCAGTAAAGAGCAAGGGACGCCTTTTTCACCCTCTCTTCCACATTCGGTTTACAAGAAGGTTTTCTGTCGAGAATTACTCCCAGATACTTGACCTTTTCCGTCAACTGTAATTGCACCCCCATTAACTGACGGCAGTTAAAATGCGGGTATTTTATATTTCAGAGAGAACAAGATAAGCTCGGTTTTAAGTGGGTTAAGTGATAGTCCGTTGTTAGCGGTCCAGTTCGAAATCAGACTACGATTTACGATTTACGATGTAATTGGGTTGAGAGACGTGTCCTCCTGCACCGCGACCAAGGTAGATCTATTGTGCGCCCTCCATTAAAGTTTAATTCATGGTATCATTCAGGAACTTTACAATATCCTTCACCGCTAGTTTTTTATATGCGTCCTCCATAACTTCGGATCCGCCAAGTATCTTAAGTCTCTGGTAAGCAAAAGCAGGGCACTTCGCAAGTATATGTTCCATGGTTTCATCGTCCTCCAAACAATATCTGCATGTTCCCTCCTCCGCTATTTGCATCTTATTCAACATGAAGTTGCATGTGTAGTGTCCAGTGAGAGCTCCACATAGGAGCCTTAGATTGGGTCTGTTCAATTGAAGAGCATCCTTGCTCCTTTTTTCATTGGGTGATAGGAATTTTTTCGAGTGTTTGAGTGGTCCTTTTTTGATCCAAAACTCCTTCGATTCTCCTTTTGTTACTTTTGTGATCATTGTTTTAATGTCCTTTTTAGTGAAGCCATATTGAGGATTTGGGCCTATGAATGGCCGTTGCGCTCCCAGTCTTGCTCTTTCGTCAGCCAAGTCATTTCCATCAATCCCACTGTGCCCTGGCACCCATACAAGTGTTACCTTGTTATTCTCTGCCAGCTGATTTAGGGCCCTATGGCCTTCCAACACTGATTTGTGGTGAAAGATGGGTTTGTTCAGTGCCTTTAGAACTGCTTGACTATCTGTCATTATGTTTATTTTCGTTCTTGTTAGATTTCTGTCTAACAGCGTTTCTGTAGCCGTGTTGAGTGCGTATAATTCTGCTGTGAATATTGTAGAATCCTTGCTTAGGGGAATCTGGAGCCTACACCTGGGTCCTACTATGCCCGCTCCCACCCCTTCTGTTGTTTTTGATCCATCAGTGAACCATTTTTGGGCTCCTTCACGTAGCCATATAGGGTTTGAATCCCATTCAGTCCTTTTTGGGATAAGAACAGTGTAATTTCGTTTCAGCTCCAGTACAGGCTCTATTTGATCACTACATAAAGTCATCTCTTTAATATGATTAGCTTTATTAAGGATTTTCAGGTGTCCTGTGTGGTCGCCTACTTTAAATTTAAATAATTTATGAAGCTCGATGGCCTGTTTAAAGGCTTCTCCTTGTATTGCCAAATGCAACGGGTCAAGGTTTAAGATAACCTCCAAAGCAGCCGTTGGCGTTGTTCTCATTGCCCCTGTGATATTCAAACAGGCTAGTCTTTGGGTTTTCGACAATTTATTCTGGGCTGTGATTTGAGTGGTTTTCTGCCACCATATTACCGAGCCATAGAGTATACTGGGAAGAACCATTTGTTTGTATATCCATAGTGACATCTTTGGACTTAAGCCCCATGTTTTGCCTAGGAGTTGTTTACTAGCCCAAATTGATTTTGTAGCCTTTTTATGTATCATGTTTAGATGAGGATTCCAGGAGAGAGTTCTATCCAGCATAATACCAAGATATTTTACCTCCTGCTCGAATTGAACCTCCGTATCTCTTATGTGAAGCGTAGGGATAGTTAATGTCCTTCGTTTTGTAAATGGGATAATTGTGGTTTTGTTAGGATTTATAGAGAGTCCCTCATTTTCGCACCATTCCCATGTTAATTTTAATGCATTTTGCATTTGTTCTCCAATTGTATCGTCATGTGTTCCTTCTACAATCACTGTGATATCATCTGCATATCCCACAGTGGTAAAACCATTTTCGTTCAGTTTTACTAGTAGATCATCAACCAGTATTGACCATAAGAGCGGAGAGAGAACTCCACCTTGGGGACATCCCTTTATAGTGTTTATTTTCCTGCTAGTATTTCCCATATTAGCAATAATTTGTCTTTGTGAGAGTATTTTGCTTACCCATTTTATCACTATTGGGTCTGATTCTCGTTTTATCAGCGCCCCTTCCATAGAATTATAGCTGGCATTATCAAAAGCGCCTTCAATGTCCATAAAGGAACATAAGGCTATTTCCTTCCTTTCCAGTGCTTTTTCAATTATGGAGGTTAGTTTGTGTATCGACGTTATGGTTGATTTGCCTTTTTGGTAGGCAAATTGCAGATTGTGTAGTGGCTTTTCAGTTAAAAGTTCATTACGAATATACAGATCAATAAGTTTCTCCATCGTTTTCAGCATGAAAGACGAGAGACTTATTGGTCTGTATGATTTTGGATGATCTGCTGGTTTGTTCCCCCCCTTTGGCAGAAAAACCACTTGTACTTTTTTCCATTTAGTAGGGATAAGGTTAAGAGCGAGACTGGCCCTGAAAACATGAACCAGTCGTCTTCTCAGTGAGTCTGGTCCATTTACCAGCATAGCTGGAAATATCCCATCAGGTCCCGGTGATTTATACGGTTTAAATGAGTTTATACTCCATTCTATCTTTTCATATGTTATGATTTGTCTAATTATAGGGTCGTTAGAATTAACTGTATTTTCAGATTCATAGTTCCTAATAGAATCACCTTCATCAAAGCTACATCCGGGAAAGTGAGTCTTAAGAAGAAGCTCCAACGTTTCCCCAAAGGATGAGGTTTGATTTGCATCATCTATTCGGAGATTGCCTATTGTCTGATTTTTCTGTGAAGATAAGGCTTTTTGAATTCTAGCCGTTTCTGGCACATCCTTCAGTTCTTCACAGAAAGTTTTCCAAGATGATCTTTTCGATTTTCTTAGCTCCTTGTTATACTTTGTAAGGGCCTTTCTATAATCTTGCCAGTTACCGCTAGATTTTGCCCTGTTAAATTCTCGTCGTGCCAATTGCCTTAATTTCTCAAGGTTTTTATTCCACCATCTGACTTTTCTATTTGTGTTCTTAGTTTTCAAAGGACAGTTATTTTCGTAAGATTCCAAAATATCATCGGTTATCTTATCCACCGATTCATCTAGATCTACTCTTGAAATTATCGGTGACGCGTGGGTTTCTAGCCTACCCTCAAGGTCAGATTTATACCCCTCCCAATTTGTAGCCTTCGGTGACCTGTACCAGATTTTCTGTATTAGGTCCGTTTTCAACTCAAAGAGAATATGTTTGTGATCAGAGAATGAGTTATTCTGTGAGACTCTCCAGTCTTTGATCATATCTTGAACATTGTGTGAGACAATGGTCAGATCTATGACCTCTTGTCTAATCGCATTTTCAAAAGTAGGGTTTTTACCCCTATTTGCTATTGCAATATTGTTTGTCATAAGGAAATCTAGTAGTGACTCACCTCTTTTGTTGGTATCAGAGCTTCCCCATACCTTATTGTGGGCGTTAGCATCACATCCGATTATTAGCGCCTTGTTGTGTTTCCTGCAGTAACTTACCAGCGCCTTCACTTTTTCAGTAGGCGCTTCGGGTTGTTCTCCCGGAAAATAAGCTGAGGCAATTATCAACTCCTTCCTCACTCCCATCTGATTTGCCTCCGTTAGTATGGTAACTAGGTCACCATCTGTGAACTCTGAAATTAGAAGAGAGTTAATGTTTTCATCCAAGATTATAGCGGCTCTTGGCCTTTCTACATTTATATCATAGATTAACTTACATTTTTCTATATTAAGCCCACATATCTTACCCGATCTAATCCAGGGCTCTTGGATCAGACCAATGTTGTAGGTGTTTTTGGCAAACCCTCTGCTAATTTCGGCGGATGCTGCTTTAGCATGCTGAAGATTTGCCTGGACACACTTCATTTTGATGGTTTTGTTGTTGGAATAGCCGACGCATTTATAGGTGCAGAGTCACCTTCACCTGGGCCACTTTCCATTGATGATGAGTCAGCATCATTCGTTCCCTCTTCCTCCACATCTTTTCCACCAGCCTCTTTGAGGTGTAATTGGACCTGGCCAAATTTAAATGATATCTGACCCTTTGTTTCCTCCAGCTTTACAGCTGAGATTTGGTCAATGGAGAAGACCAGCATAGCATTCGTTGCCTTGTTTGCTCTTCGAAGCATCCTCCATGCTTCCACCCTGAGCCCATCGTTTTGCCGTTGGACAAAGGATAGAATCCTTTCGGTCTCAATTGTGGCAGCGTTGGGGAAATAACCAACAGCAATTTTGGGGTGAGGCACTTTAGTTTCCTCCATTGCCCACAAGTTCCCACAAGAAATCAGACTAAGTAGGCTGGTTGTACAAATGCTAAGTAAATTGAGGTTTCTATCCGTACAGATGATAGCAATATCATCGGCATAGGCAAAGTCCTGGCATTCGGTCCAATTCAAGACGCAATTCATTGACAGAAGTTAACCATAATAGTGGAGGCAGAACTGCCTCCTACGGTGTCCCCGTGTTAACGTTCCTAGCAATTGTAACACCACCCCATTCAGCTTTGACGGGTCTATCCACCAGAAGCTTCCCAATTAGGCGTGTCACTAAGCTGTCGACTCCTAGATTCTGTAGCGACCTAAAAACCGCCAAAGGTTGCATGTTATTGAAGGCTCCCTCGATGTCCCGGAAGGTCCCCAGACCGAAGACCTTATTCTCAAGAGACTTTTCTATTATAATGACTATAAAGTGGAGAGCCGTCTCAGTTCACCTGCCCTTGACATAGGCCTGCTGAGAACTCGATAGTATTTTCTGTGGAAGAATACTTCGAACATGAATGTCCACGAACCTTTCAAATGTCTTAAGAACAAAGAATGCTAGTCTAATTGGTGTAAAGTGCTTTGGTTTGATATGAGAGAATTTGCCCGCGTTCGGGACGAAAAGCAATTTGGTTTGCTTCCAAATCATTTCAATACTGAGTTTACAATATGGAGGTCTGGAAAACCACTTTGAAAACGAAGACGAATTCGCCAAAAAAAATTTTTAAATTCCTTTGTTGTTAGTTAAAGCGATATATACTAAAATCCGACTACGACAAACTGATTTAAGATTAGTTGAAAATATAATTTCGGCCAGCAAAATATTTTAGATGGGTGCCATTGAATTGCTGTTACCGCTGTAGGTCAAGCAATTAATTTAAATATCTTCCAGAAATTAAATAAAATCTCATAAACAATTAATGCACTGCTACAATAATGTACCTTACTTGCTTTAGTTGCGGATTGATACAATTTCCCTTACAAAAACCATTTATCTTAAGGGCAAAAAAAACATTACCAGAGAACATGGATCAACAGCAAACATTTAATAAAACTCAAACTCATGGTGGGCGGTGTTGAAACGTAAAGTTGAAATTTGATTGATGTAAAACCAGAACAGAAAAATAACACAATGACATGCACAATTTTTGTGTTAACTCATTCATGAAGCCAGATGTTTAAAATAGTTTATTCCAACAGCAGCAGCAATGAATTTTAGTGTCCACTATTATCACTTTCAACCGAAACATAAACTTGCAGCAGTTATCACAATTAAATGTTTTTGTTTCAGCTTTAAGCCGCTGTTTCGATTAGTGCTTCCAGGATTGTTGCGAATGTTGTAAGCATCACAAATATTATTGTTGGAACGAAGTTCCTTATCGTCCGTTGCGGCACGGGGGCTAAATGAAATAAAAATAAGCAAATTCTGTTTTAAAACTATTATGGTACAACCCACTATCATGAACTATGTTATTCACTTTTGCATTGGTTTTTGTCTAGACTAACGGCTTGGAGCATAGAGAACGAAATTAACTAGATGTCTCAAATATTTTGGGAAAGTTCTTGTTTTTAGTGGGAAGCTTTGTAGGTGGAACCTGTCACCAATATGTAGTATATATTGTAGTTTTTAACCCCATAAAAAGTAAATTTAGAAATTACAAAGTGCACGAATTTACATTTTCATTGAAAAGGGACTTTATGATAACTATTGACCATGAACCAGACAATTATTGAAAACATAACAACTCAAAAGGTCGAATAATATAAACTCAAACGGAAATAAATTGGAAGGCGGTACACTCTAAACGCCAATCTCATGGCAATCGTTGTTTCTTTTTTGAAACAACAACATGTATGCAATGGCTTTCGATGAAAGCATGCATAGGAAAGAAATGTAAATATTGATGGTTATGGCAAAGTATTGTTTTGGATGTTTTCGCACAAGTAAGAGTTTAAACAATTCTCGCTTACTTGAGATTTGTTTATTCCTATAATGTGTGATGATATACCTAAATACTTGTGGAGAAGGGAGCTGATGATATGCCTGGTAGGGCATTGAAATAGCTATATTCCCCACCAGCCACAATGATGATCAATTCCACAATTTTTCTTTTTTAATATTTCTATTAAAGTTAACTTTTTCAAAGAAAAAAAAGTAAATTTTCTCAAAAAAAAAACCTATTCATATTCTTAAATAAAGTACCATTTCGTAAAAAAAACCCAATCTTTAAGATGTAAATTTACTTAAAAAAGTAAATTTTTTTATAAAAGGTACCTTTTCTTAAAAACCAATATTTCTTTTATATAATTACCTTTTCTTAAACAAGTACATTTTCTTACAACAAATTGCCTTTTCTTAAAAAAAGAAAAAAGATTTTCTGTAAAAATAAATCCGATTTCGTAAAAAAAGCTTTTTCTACAAAAAATACCTTCTATCAAAAAATACATCTGTATATAAATAAAATTCTCGTGTCACAATGTTAGTTACCTTACTCCTACGAAACGGCTGGACCGATATGTATGAAAGTTTGTGGGCATATCGGGTAGGTCTGAGAATCGGCCAACATCTATTTTTCACAGCCCTTAATGATAAGGGTATCGCTCTGACGGCTTTTCTAATGTAGCGATTGTTATGAAAATTTCACAATGTGGTATTGATGATCTACTGATAGTCTTTGGTTATACTTGGTAGTGATTGGATAAAGCAGCGTGGTACCGCCCATACCATTTGAAATTTAAATGGCTATATCTCATGAACTATCAGAGGTATGTAGATGAGATTTGGTTCATATGTTGTTGGTACAGTATGAATTATAGCCAGAGTGTAAGAAGGAGGTGCCACACCCCCTTTTCAAAAATCGCATTGACGGCTTTTCTAATGTAGCGATTGTTATGAAAATTTCACAATGTGGTACTGATGATCTACTGATAGTCCTTGGTTATACTTGGTAGTGATTGGATAAAGCAGCGTGGTACCGCCCATACCATCTGAAATTTAAATGGCTATATCTCATGAACTATCAGAGGTATGTAGATGAGATTTGGTTAGTATGTTGTTAGTACATTATGAATTACAGCCAGAGTAGTAGTGGTATGTATCACGCCGCTTTTAAAATAAACCGTTATAGCAGTCATAATAGTAGTTTGATCGACCTGAAAATTGCAGAGTATGTTACAATTGGCCTACATATACGAACAGGGTATTTGGAAGTAAGTTGGCAAAAAGGGCCGAGGTGCTGCCCCCACGCGTCAATATTTGACTATTACATATACTATATCAAACAATTGTCCGTAAACTAGGCACTTGACAACATATTTCAATGTATCTCAAAAAATATATGGTCGATTCGATTTGCGATGACCATTAATAAAGCTCAAGGACAATCGCTTAAATTTGACAAATCCGTGTTTTCCCATGGACAATATTATAGATAGATATTGATTACAGGCGCTCCTCCTAGAAACTTCCCATTAAACAACAATTTTGCCTCCATATGTTAGTCTAGATACAAACCAAAGCAAAAGCACCCAATATATTTGATAATACTGGGATGTAATAAAGTTGATAAAAAAAAGTTGTTTAATTTTTTTCATTTAGCCCATAACTTCTTTCCAAAAAAACCATCGAAAAATATCTACGCCTTTCAGTTTTAGGCACACTTTTGTGATTATGTGTTTTCCTATATAAAATGTGTGAATTCATTTGAGGCCATGACATCATTGAATACTATTTGTCGGCAAGGGCGAAGTCTGCCGGGTCAGCTAGTTTTCTTATAAAAATTAAATTTCTTAAAAATAAAATAGTATCCTTTCTTTTCTTTTCTTGAAATAACTAGTAATTCTGAAAATAGGTACATTTTCTTAAAAAAATTATTGAGTGTTCGATCCCACGGGCGATGTGTTAACACCTTTCTGTTACACGGTACCTGTTCGATTTCTATGAACACATTAGTAAATGTTACATTGAAAAATTAAAACAAATAGTTTTTGTGCTGAAGTCTCTTTTGCAATTGCACTGTCTTTATTCCTTCATCTGCTTTAACATTAGATGTAATATTGTTATATTTAGCTCACAGCAATAATTGTTCTTGTTTTGTCATAAACAGAGCGACGATAAAAAGGATTGAATAATATCATAATACAAACAAATGGTAGAAGCACTAGCCCAGCTGATTTGAACTATTTTCTGGAATGAGTTTTCTCTCTTATGTCAAAGTTTGTTTACTTTTGTGTGTATGCAAGCACCGTTCTCCTACAATTGCTGTTTTTGAACCGTTTTCATCCTCAAAAATCACATAGAAACGGTTTAATTTTCATACTTAAACACTTTCAAAATATCAAAATAAAACTCACGCATTTTGTAAATGACAGTTTTACCAATTTTGTATACATTTCCTTTATTTTTCAATCAGCTGGCTTGACACAATACAGACACTGAGCAAAAACAAACTGCCTGTTGTTTTTGGTCTTTTATATTTGTTGTTGTGAAGCTTTTTCATGGCAATATACTCGATAGTGTCGCCATCACTATGCGAGGTGACCGCCGCCGAAAGAAATTTTTTTTTGAGGTGGTCAGAGCAGGAAACGAACCAAGGATCTCATGTACAAGAGCCGCACACACTAACCATTGCACCACTGAAAAGCTTCTCAAAATACCGTTCGGAATCGGTCCCAATCAGTGAATAAAAACTGGAAAGCGCACAGCTCAGTGATTGTGAGAATTTTCTCCAATGTCCCTTCATGGGATGTAATGGGAAACCATTTATTTATTTATTTATTTGTTGTTGTACTGCATCTACCATTATACTTGTACCATGAATAGTATAGAGAACTTATTGCACTCTTTTTCTGCTCTCATGTAGAGAGTCTGAGTAAATGAGCATAAACAAGTATGACTAGTGTGAATACACAACGCTGTGGCTTAACGGACTACACGCTGCTAAAGATGATGCGTCATAAACATCGCAACGATCCTCCAGCGAATTTGAGTTCCCACCCTCGACATTTACATATTTTCACTAACCGGATAGAACATGATCTCTTAGCCTTAAAAGAAATTACAACTTTAAAAATTACTCGGATCTAAGACAACAAAACTTGGGTCTTACAGAATATTTCAATATAATTTCACCATTTCGAGAATGTTATTACATAAAATAATACAAAAAGCATAAATGTTTCAAAAGGCTCAATGTTTCTATTCTATACTATACTATTCAACACTCTATGCCGACAACGACCTGTACCTATATTTTCATTTTAATTGTCTGTTTAACTTTGTTGTCTGGGATCATATACGCATACTGTATAGGAGATCACGATTCCAAATTTCGGTCCAAGATTCTGCACTAATCCAAGGTTTATTCACACATCTTCTCTCACCAAGGATCTACTTGGCAGTTTCCTTCAGGGTTCGTAAAATGGCTAACCAAGTATTTTCACTGTCCTGTGCCAAATTATAGCATAGAGTTTGATTGCACATCACTGATATGGATGGATCCTACAAATGATACTTATTTTGTTCTACTATTTTGCCCCAAATACCGTTGACAGCCACTGGACGGAAACGCAAGGTGCGCACTAAGAGTTGGTGATCACTAGCAATATCAGCACCACAAATAGGTTTAACGTCCAGCAGGGAACCCAAAACCATATTGTACGTAGTATTCATAGTAGTCCATTCAATCGACGGTTTGTCCATTATGGGATTCCTATGTTCGTCCCTTCGTTCCGCCGATAAACATTTGACGGCGAGTACAGAAATCGACGAGCCTGTAACCAGTTCCATTCATCGCAGTTGCAAGACCATATAACGGTAGGTTGTTGTCATCGTTACCCACTTTTGCATTGACATCTCCTAGCAATATTCCACTATGCTCAGTAAGTGCATATGCTTATACCACAGAAATCCTGCGGAATTTCGAATTAAAGCCCGCAATGAGAATGCAATCAGATCTAGCCTTGAATAATATGACAGCATTTCTACCCCTAGGTGACAGTAGAAGGCCGGAGTATATAAGGCAGTACCCAGTTGAATATTGTGATTTGCCAGTATCGAGTCAGCGTACTTCGCGTTGGCCTAGGATATCGACATTGTAGGATACTCTATCCCGTTTAACCTGCTCGAGTTTCGATTCCTCTGAGGGACTCATGATATTCCAGGTACCATTATTATTATTATTGAAGGATAGTATTGAATAATATTGAAAATATATTATTTGAAAGATCGGATGGAAATTTCTCAAAGGACTTGCAAAACAGGTTTTGGATTCCATGAGAAAAAAAATCATCCCGCATTTAAGGACATATATTGTTCTAAATATAAGGAAAAAGAATTTTAATCTGAGCCCAAAAATCTTTGGCTCGATTAAAAAAGATAAATTGCTAGTGTTGCCATTACATCCCTTAATGGGATAGGGGAGAGATTCTCGTTTTCTGAGCGCTTCTAGTTTTACACTCACAGAATGGATGCTACAGTTTTACATCGAGTTCAAATGGTATTTGTAGAAGCTATTTTATGGCTAAATACTCTATAGTATCGCCGTCACGAACCGAGGTGTCGCGGCGAGGCGAGGTGGTCAGAGCAGGGATCAAACCCAAGTTCTCAGATACGTGAGCCGTGCACACTAAGCATTGCACTACCCACGGCCAATACGAAGTTCAAGTATCCTCAATTTATGTTAATTTAGAATTAAAGTTAGTTCTCCTTTTTTCGAATGTACAACTAAGTCAAGTCCATTCTGGCCAAATATAATCTTCCACCATGGCGAGAGTCATTGACTGCAACATGGCCACCATTTCCATTGACAAAAATGCAAATGGTGTAATCACACATCCGGAATGAAATCTAAAACTCGCAGTCAATTGTTGTGGACGTCAAGATGTATCTTGAGGCGCGTGTGCATTTGTTGCTGTTCAGCGATGCCTATTTTGTTTATTGACAAATCCATTAAGCTAAATTTCCTTCCCTTCCTCTCTCATAATGATTTCTTGACGAAATTTAGCCATACCACCGACTCAGAAATTTGGTAGTAATTTGTAGTAAATTCTAGATTTTGGTGTTTATCCAGATGAGAGTGCATAGAATATACAGCCCAATTTTGGACTGAAGTATAGGCAGTAATCTTTGTCTAGTATTATCTGACTTGAGTCCCAAATTTTTCCACAATAAATCGTCAGCGATTGGGACACAGTTTTCACACAGAGTGTATGAAACCTAGAGTGTAATCTTTGCATCAATACCCAAAATATAATATCTGAAATGTTACACATTACAAGCCATAAATTTCACCAAATACCTGTCAAAGTCTTTTAACATTTTATGGACAAGTTTTCTCATGAAATATATAATTTTGCAGCTTTTAATTTCCCTTGTTCATATTTTAATATACAAATGACGAAATATTACAACAAATTCTAATACCTGCAGTGCAATGAAAGACGCTAGATATAAATATATAAATAGTATTTCTTAACAACTTCAAACGAAATGAAGAACATTCATAATATAAAGCGTTTCCTGTTTCCTGTAACCTATTTGTAATTTGTTTCCTTTCTATAAACTCTCTCTTTCATGCTGTGTTCTACCTGAATCGTTGCTTCTTTTGTTATGTTTTTTTGCTTTGGGTTTATTCCAGTACTTTTAACTTCCGCCTCATCGCTGTGATCATCAAACAGTGTAATCTCCTCAGCTGTGCTAGAATAGATGTAAATACTACTTTTGACCTAGGCAGCAGCAGTACCTCTGCCACAATCAACCAAATCCAATTCACCAACGGGCAACGCTGCTACGATAAGAACGATAAGGGGAATAAATGGAACCAAAAACAATTGTTGTTCCGTATTGGTTGAAGAAGATTAACAAACGCCACCTAAATATTCGTCGCAATCACCATCATCATCAGCGTCACAGTTTTACCTACCGCAGCGTTTGCCAAAGAATCATCGACAGGATGTCAAGGATTTTACGCAAGTTAAGAAACAATGTGTGGGAACAAACAACTTGCATCAAGTCTTGCTACGGATGAAACAGATAGTTACACCGCCTACCGCAGTACTTAACGTCGTCCAAGGAAACATAGTTCAATTAACCTCATATCACCCTCGAAACTGCGCATAAATGTTGATTTCAAAGTCTTTCTAACGTGGAGTGGCATTTATCGGAATCCAGAAACAGACGCAGTAAATTCAACAACAAAAGCGTAATCACCTTTAAAATCACCATCAACATTAGCAGCACAGTAATAATCATAGAACCAGTAGAAGCGGCACCAACAATAGCGTCATCTTGGTTAGTGACAAATGGTGCCATTCCCAAAATACCACTCCGTGCTGGCATTTGACTTAAGCATTAGGGTGGAGTGAATAAAATACTTTTTTAATGTTTTTTTTTTACAATTTGTAGTAACGCGGAAAACTTTCTTATTGGGACATATAATGACAATGTAAAATTTGGGTTCTGGCAAAAAGTTTTTCTGCCTCTCAAGGGCCTTGAAATTGACCAAAAATGTCTAAATTTTAAATTTTCCGGATATTTTGCGAATTATTAACACATTATTATAGCGTGGAAAAGCTGCACATTGCGACCTAAAATGACCATGAAAAATTTGGTTTCTGTCAAAAAATAACTTACTCTTCTGGCAAAATAAGTTCAGTGCGCTCAACTACCTGTGCGTGGCAACAGTACTTCTGGAAATCCTATTATGGAGATTCCCTACTGCCAATTTATTATTGAAAAGTTTGACAGATACTGGTGGATCAGTAGCATGACAGTCTTGACATTTAATCAGGTATATGTAGGCAGTAGCTTTAAAATTCAGAAGGTGCATTTGAAACACTCTGATTGTATCTGCTGCAGCAGATGTTGCAGATTCACTCCTTGTATTCATGATACGTCGAAGACCAAGTTGCCTGACGTTTGCCCTTATGTGTTTTAGCATGCCCATAGAATTCATTTCATTGAAGAACTGGAGCAACTACATTTTCCACTGGTGCTTACAGGTAACATGACAGACTGATGGTGCACCAAAAGTGGTGAGATCCTTTTTCACGTGAACGTGCCATAAATGACTAGAGTTACCAATTCTTCTATTAGATTTTCAGTGCTTATGTACAACGCAAGAAGGCGCTTTGCCGTAGTAGCCCAACTTGATGTGAAATCCTTCCGAGATCGCGCCTAGCCAAATCTATTGAACAGTTACCACTCTCAATGGCTTTGACCATTTGGTACATATATTTTTAGACGGTACTTAGGTTTCTGATAATGCCTCCATGAATTTCAGGCAAATTGGTACCAATTGATTTGAACACAATAATAGGTAGCTTCTCACACAATTCCAACTTCTTGCCGATTGGTCCAGAAACCCCATTTTCATGAAGCATACATACTTCAAGAATTCCGATCACTCCCCCTTTGTAACCGGTATTACTATTTGTACCACCACACCCAATCATTTTCAGATTTGCAATGTTCTGTTAGCAACTGTGTAATAGTTTTCGTGATCACCTCGGCTGTACCACTTGCTGGTACAACGTGTCCAATATATTCTCCTCTGGCTCTTGAACCAATGATACATCCACTTATACAATTGTTTGACGATTGTATTTCTTGTTCTTCTTTTCTTAACTTTGAGCAGTGATTTATCTTTACGCCCATCATAGTTGATCCCAGTCCCAGTCAGCTTGTTAGTAGAAAGTACATCAAGTACAAAAGTTTGTTTGTGGCCATTACGGGTCACAATAGGCAAATTTTCCGCACTATTACAAATTAAAATAAAAAAATTAATTTTTTCACTCCACCCTATTAAGCATGCCGCATACTGGCCACATGGAGATGGAATTTACATGTCATGCCAATAGGCTTGATGATAAATAAGTAAGCCAAGGAAATATGATTAAAGGTAGACTTGTGGACGAAAAACGATTTTTACTCTCATGATTGTTAGGGTGTAAAAAGTAACCAACACTGTTATACGGTTTGGAGATACTCATGTTCCTAGTAAGCTCTTCCATTCATTTTCTCCGCAGGCATTTTTTCTTGTCATCACATCCTTTTTCACTTTAACTAGAGAGGTGAAGTTAACTTTTCAACGGATGTTTGCTCCTTTGTTTTTTTTTTTGTGCTCCGACGAATAAATAGTAATCAATTTTTCCCCAATGACCTTACTTCCTGTGCGTACAAACTGTGGGTTTGGGAATGAAAAAGAATGTCAATGAATATTGGCATGATGGAAGTTAAAGTACATATGACCATTATTTAATACCTCCTAACGAGCTGATTATGACGAGGATAACTTTTGTTTGGAGTCAGAGACCTTTCTGCAGGGACATATTTGTAGGAGTAGTAGGTAGTGGGTGGCAGTAGCAGTTCGTGGCCCATATCCTGAGTTTATGGAGTGGCTGCTACCCACTTGATTACTAGTACATTTTGTTAGTGAAAGTGCAGGTGAAAGCTTTCTAGATATGGGTATTTCCAGCCTAAAGTTATGTTACGATCGTACCATGGAATTGAAGATAACTCTTTTATTAGTTATTATTTGTTGCGTTATTTGTTTATTTTTAATAGCTCTTTTGAATAGCTCTATATAACCCGAAAAAGAATTATCACTTCAAAAATTATATTTCGAGATATTTCCGATACAACATGCTTTCTTTGTAGTTAAAATTTCGAAAATCTGCGAAGTGTGTCGGATTTTGCATATGCTCTTAATTTATTTTTAAATATACAAAAGAGGGTTTAAAAATATGCTTTTGGTGGGGAAGATTTTTCCTATACTTTTTGAGCAACAAGCAAATCAAGACCTGATGTTATGCGACATATTTTTCGGTAGATATACAGTGAATAAAAATATTAAAATTGAGCAGCATATAAGTTTCTTAAAGAGTGGAAAATCCATTTTATTTGAATTCCTACAATTCTTACATACTATGGCGGATCAATAAGTCCGTGACTTTTTCAATGAAACACAGTTTTTTTTTGGAAAAAAAATATATTTTTAAACATAAACTCCTTTTGGCTTAATACACTTAGTCCAACGTTTCTCCAATTTTTGTATCCCTACCAAAAAATAGAATTTTTTCCAGGTCCATAAAATAGGTATTTCGTTGATCTATTTATTTGGAGCTAAATTTTTTTTCCACCGAGTCATTTCCTTAGGTTTGGAAATAAGAAATAGTCACTGGGGCTAAATCCGGAGAATATGGCGAATGAGGTACCAATTCTTGGCCCAATTGATGCAATTTTGCCATTGAGACTACACACGTGTGCACCCGTGAGGTTATGGTCAATTGAGAGCAAACGCGGCACTCATCTTGCAGACAGCTTTCTTAAACCCAACTGATCATTTAAAATCGAAACCACACCATCATATGCAATGCCTACGGCATCATCAATGTTACGCACTTTTACTCTTCGATCAGCCAACACCATATCGTGGATTTTTTCGACATTTTCGGGTGTATTGACCTCAATTGGCCGTCCAGAACGTTCAGCATCATTTGTACTTGTGCGACCACAACGAAAGTCAGTAAATCACTTTTTTGCCATTGAAATCGATGGTGCAGAATCCCCATAGTATTTATCGAGGTTTTGCTTGGTTTGATTATTATTTAATAAGCAATCGAAATTCACTTTTTCCATTTAAAAAAAAATTCACGGGCTGTATGTTTTGAACAGCTGTTAAACGCAAAGTAAATAACGGAACTTGCTCAAAATTTGAGAGTAGTGTCTTAACAGGTGATACTTGATGGGAGCAGTGTTGCATTTTATATAACTACGTGGGAAGTTCGAAAAGTCACGGACGTATTGATCCGTCTCGTACGTTTGAAGTATACCAAGCACTAACATTGGAATACTTTCATGCAAATCTCTTTTTTATCATGTCGTAAAACCATTGGTTTTAAACAGGCATGATTTGTTTTTGTTTTGGCATTACAAAACAACAAAACAGAGGGTTACGATCAACAATATTATAGTTTCAAGCTCACGGTGCTCAACATCAACTTTCATCGTTTCCCTTGCGGAAGCTTTTATTCGGTCTATTTTTTAAACTTACAATTTTCAAAATTTATTGAAGCTTAAGACCTTTTTAATATAAATCTTATTTATTAGCTTTATATTATCTTCACAAAAGTCGAGCACAAAAAATGTATAGCTATTTCGGATCTTGCCAAGATCTTCATCAGCAGACGTTTCTGGTATATTTTTGGTGAATTCATCAAATATATATATATTGAAATATTCACCATATTAATGAGAATTCCTTTATACATACATTCGAAGTATACCAAGCACTAACATTGGAACACTTTCGTGCACAACTCTTTTTTATCATGTCGAAAAACTATTGGTTTTAAACAGGCATGGTTTGATTTTCTCATAATATTAAAGATACTTGTTAATAAATAATCAATATTCTTCGAGTTGAGGTCTGATTTGCTGTTGTTATATTTATTTTCCTCGATATTTCGCTACTCCTTTGTGTAGCATCATCAGGAGATATAAACAATATTTAACAATTAAAACAAAACAAAATTAACAATTGTGAAAAAATTATGTCACAAGTGACTATAGGTGATGTAGAATTCCACAAGGTCAATAAGGAAAGGATAAGGAACATTCTCAAGGACAACAACTTACCGAACCATCTTACCAATAGACTGATAAGGCAATTTGAGGATAAACGACAACCGAACAGGGTTACTACAGATGAGCCGAAAATTTACAAGTCAATAACGTACATACCTGGAATAACAGATAGGTTGGCGAAGTCAAAAATATTTGACGACAAGAATTATAGGATAGAAAAGAAAACATATAACACAATAGGCAGAATATTTAGTAAAACAAAGGATAGTTTGGATAAATTTGATATGTGTAATATAGTATATAAAATACCATGTAAAAGAAATGACAACGAGGTTTGTAACAAAGTATATGTAGGGACTACAAAAAATAAACTAAAGACACGAATTGCAGGACACAAATCAGATCAGAAATATAGGCACATTTCTACACAGAAAACAGCATTAACATCCCATTGTGCTAGTTTAAATCATTACCCAAACATTCAGGATACAGCGGTTTTAAATAAAGAAAACAATTATAAACGTCGTTATATGTAAGAAATGCTACAGATAATTAATACACCAACATTGAAATGACTTAACTATAAAACAGATACAGATAATCTAGCCCAAATTTACAGACTTTTAATTAGTAAAAAGTAGAACCATTTAAGCAAGAATTGTTTATCAATCTAATATTTTTCTTTGGGTTAATTTATATGAACTTTTTACGAACATTATTTTTGTTTGTGTAACTTCAGAAAATTTTGAAAAAAAGGCGGCAAAATTTGTTTGAACATTTTTAAATTGACATAATTTTGTTTTGTTTTAATTGTTAAATATTGTTTATATCTCCTGATGATGCTACACAAAGGAGTAGCGAAATATCGAGGAAAATAAATATAACAACAGCAAATCTGACCTCAAGCTCGAAGAATATTGATTATTTACTGATAAGGAAAAGGTCGAACAATAGAATAAAGATACTTGTTAATAAAATACATCCATACATTAGAAGAGAACATAACTCAAATTTGGAGCTCAATTTCTCTTCGCAAAAGCGAAGAATGGTTATACATAAGTCTTTTCTAAAATCAGATAGTTTAAACATTCCTTTATAAATCCAATAAAAAATTACATTTCTTTAAGAACTTTTAACTTTTTAGTCACGGTTGACACTGCGCTGGAAATAATATCTAACACGGATGCATATTAGGTAATAAGTCAACATGAACAACAAATATAGTTGTTTGTTCTCAACTTGAATACCTGCCCAGATATTGTTATCAGCTCCAGCACTAGATGCGGTTCTTTAATGGATCACTCGTCTGTAATTTCAATCATTACATAAACGTCAACAGATATTATTAAGTACAGGTTGAAGAAAATCTAAGAGATTTTGGTTCAATTTCGAAAACACCCCTTGGAAGTTAACACACGATTGCATTTGCGTTAATCACAATCAATGGTGGCCATACTCCTAACTTCAGTGGCCATACTCCTAACTACAAGGTTGTCTAATATTGCGAACTGAAAACCTGGCTTTTTGGAATTTAAAAAGTGAGGGTCTCCAATCATACTTACTGAAGAGCTGATTATGCGAACGTCAACCGTTACAAAGTTGACTTTTAGCTGTTGCTTTTTTTTACCTAGTGTAGTAATACTGTGTCAAGGTGAGCATAACTGGAAAAATATGTGTGCCAAAGCCAAAAACATAGAAAATTCATGAAGTCGACCTACACGCTATATTTTTTCCTAACTGGCAGTATGTGCAATAATGTGATTAATGAATTTGAATCGTGTGCACTGACAGAAGTTAGAGTGTATAAAGTTTTTGGCGTTAGTTTTAATACATCCCAAATTTTCAGCCACACATAGTTAAAAAATTTTAAAAAACTCCTCTCATAGTTCTATTTTTTATGACGTTATTTTATTTCATCTGAATAGTCTCGAGATTGTTAGTTATACTTACCTTTTACGTCGTCACAGTAGTAGTTGTTTGACGGGGTCAAATGGACTCGCTTATGCGGTTTTCGAACACATTGTGCAAAAGACCGATTGTAGCGTTGGATGCCTTTTTAAATTATACGTTTTTCATGTCATCCTCATTACGATTTCGTATAATTTAATGCCAAAAGTATAACAAACAGATGCATTGGTTCCCTCGAAGAGGTGCAAATTTTCCAGGCCCCGAATGCTAAAAATTTAAAAGTGAACTTAGCCTCGGGGTGAAAATGAGCTTCATCGGAAAAGATGATTTTTCGATAACGATACTCATCTTCAAGCAAGACAATCTCTAGCCCATTCAGCGAAAGGAAAACAAATGGGATGATCACAAGTTTTCAGTTCTTGGACTAATAGGCCTTTATACAAATTTCAAACTTCGGTTGTCTCAGCCGAATTAGAGGTTTTCACAACTTCTGTAGAGCTTGTCACAACCTCGTCAGAGGTTGACACAACTTTATTAGAGGTTGACACAACCTCGTTAGAGGTTGACACAACCGAATTTAGATAGTGTTACAAATGAATATTGAAAGTTTTTTGTTTATTATTAAATGATGATTTATTTTCCTGTATTCTTGTAAAAAATTAAAAAGCGAGAAAGTAGAATCATATATATGGGGTAACCTATACCGTAATTAATTTGTTTTACATGCCTCTTCCAACCTTTTTTCAAATTCCCGGCCATCATGGGACACCGCATTAATTCTGGCATGTTATATCGGTTGATTAAGGTCCTAACCCGTTTTGTGTACAGACGATTGCAGCATATCTCACATGACCGACCTTGAAAAATTTGAAAACTGTTGATACCTGCTTGAATAATTTCTGCACAATAAGACGTTTTAACACAAAACATATTATACTTACCTATCTTAATAACCACAAAACAATCTTGACATTTTTAAATTTTTTTTTAAATAATATTTGATTATAGAATTGGAATCGTCAGATTATAAATATATAGAATTGTGTTCTGTTAACCGAATTGAAAGTAACTGCGGTTGTACCAACAGAATCCATGAGAAATTCACTTACAGCAACCGAAATGATGCCAAATTTGGTCGCGGCAATCGAATTAAGGCTATATTCGCTTATTGCAACCGAATTGATACCAAGTTCGATAGTTACACATGAATTGATGTCAAATTCGTTTACTACAACCGAATTAGTGTCAGATTTGATTTCAAAAAGTGACGATTTTCAAATTCGGCTGTTGGAATTTTAGTTGAATGAACGAGTATAATTGAAGATTTAGTTGTCACAACCGAATCAATTATGAAACGAGGTCGCTTTAACCGAATTTCGGTTGTGGGGACTAAATTCGGTCGCAGCAACCTCAATTTGATTATGGCAACCTCAATTCTGTGGTAACAGCCAAATTTACCGAGGCTACAACCTCTTTTCAAACAATTAATTCGCTGTGTGTACAACGGCAATATTTTTTAATGAACGCACTGCATGAGCACACACATGAGCATATGTGCCCAAAAAGAACCTTGATTTACGAACTCGCTTTGAAAATTGATCCATAGCTGCGATGAATTTATTTCATAGATTTCAAAAAGTGACGATTTGTCCGACCTTTCTTATTATACTCAAAATAACATTTTAATTCTCAATTTCGTAGATTTCTTAAAATTGGAGTTTGCTTAGGCTCAGAACTTTGGAACAAAAGGTGATACTAATTCACAATTTCCTATAGGTCCAATTCATACATTCCTACCCTTTATTTACAAATCTATCACTTCACAACTTTTAAATTCAATCCATCTGCTTTCAAGTTCCATATTTTACATGGCCCTCCCTTTATTTAAAGTCAAAGTACTCTCTTCTACATTACAATGCCTTAACGTGTTTAGTGAACATAATTACGATATTTATTCTATTTTCCATCATCCCATCTGTTAGTCAACCCTTCTCAGTTAACTTTAACTTCCGTTGCCTTTATTAATAGATAATTTTTTCTTCATCTTTTTAGAAAAAGACACCAGGATATTGTGCAAACTTAAATGCCTACAGGAAGCCGAACTTTTGAAAGGATAACCTATGACGGATCGTAGAAAAACATACCTAAGTGTCAAGGGTCGGTGGCAGGATATTATAAGAAGAGAATGACCTTTATGTAATCACACAAAGAAAAGGTAAACTATTCATTTGATTTTAAAAAGTAATTATTTTAACCCTTTTTCTGAATAACAAGAATTTGATGAAAAGTGTCAAAAAGTAATCGCTTTATTATACTCTCAATCTCTGCACAAAAAAATGGTATAAAACTTTATACATCGTTGCCCCTTCAGAAAATCTTACTAGGAATCGTATTTCATTATCAGCTTTTTGTCCCAACATGATGGTTTCATACAAAATTTATTCGACAAATGTTTTACTCAGACGATGATTTTTAGAAAATGATTTTTACAACTTGCACCAGGTTCAATATTCGCTTAATATTCTTGGATAAGGGTAGTCAGGATATTGCGGGGTACAACTTTGGGGACTCCAGAAATTATGCCTTAGGGATCCCTTGGGCAGAACGTTGAAATTGGTTTAACTCTCTGGCAATTTGTCGCTGAAATGTCAGCACTAGTTTGAAGCACACATCGGGTCTATACAAGACTCCGTACTGATCAATTTAGTGTTTAAAAATGACGCCATGGAAAAAATAGTTTACACGTATTTTTATTCCATATTTGTGTTCTACATTTACACGGAAAAATATTTAAGTTTGTTTATTTATTGTCGGAGTGGGGTGCTGGTAGCTGGACAGTGGGAACACTATTGCATACTGTTGGTTGCTATAATTATAAGTAC
The DNA here is from genome assembly GCA_963931995.1 of Phaonia tiefii. Taxonomy (NCBI): domain Eukaryota; kingdom Metazoa; phylum Arthropoda; class Insecta; order Diptera; family Muscidae; genus Phaonia; species Phaonia tiefii. The sequence continues at coordinate 319,824,893 of OZ008368.1, read as the reverse complement.
GAGGGTGGATCAATAAGTCCGTGACTTTTCAAAGTTTCCTCGTAGTTATATGAAATGCAACAGTGCTACCATCAAGTACTACCTGTTAGTAGACTACTGTCAAATTTTGAGCAAATTCCGTCATTGCCTTTGCGTTTCACAGCTGTTCAAAACATACAATCTTGTGAATTTTTTTAAAAATGGAAAAAACTGAATTTCGATTGCTCACTAAATAATATTTTTTGCGAAAAAAAATCCAAAAAAACTAAAGTCAATCAAACCAAGAAAAAGTTTGATAAATACTATGGCGACACTCCACATCGATTTCAGAGGTAAAAAAGTGGTTTACTGATTTTCGTTGTGGTCGCACAAGTACAAATGACGCTGAACGTTCTGGACGGCCAATTGAGGTCAATACACCCGAAAATGTCGAAAAAATCAACGATGTGCTGTTGGCCAGTCGAAGAGTAAAAGTGCGTAAGATTGTTGATGCCATAGAGATTTCACATGGCTGGGTGGTTTCGTTTTTAAATTACCAGTTGGGGTTAAGAAAGCTGTCTGCAAGATGTGTGCCGCGTTTGCTCGCAATTGAACATAAACGTAATCGAGTGACAACTACAAAGAATTGTTTGGAGTTCCATGAATTGGGCTACGACTTGACATCTCATCCACCATGTTCTCCGGATTTAGCCCCCAGTGACTATATCCTATTACCAACGCTAAAGAAATGGTTTGGGGGAAAGAGATTTAGCTCCAACGATGAAATTATTGATCAAACAAATGGACCTCGAAAAATCCAGTTTTTTGGATGGAATACAAAAACTGGAGAAACTTTGGGCTAAGTGTGTTGAGCTAAAAGGAAATTATGTTGAAAAAGATTGTTTTTTTTTTCCAAAAAAAGGTGGGTATTTCCAGAAAAAATCGACACAAAAATCAGAATTTCCAAACCCGACCACTTTTGATTGATATAAAATTTGGACAGTAGTATATCCTTGTCCATACGAATTTTGTAGCACTAAAATTTAATCAAAATTCAAAGTAGTTTTTTTTTTTTAGTTTTATTAATCGTTGACGTAGGTATTATATGGCACTTTGTAAAAAATTGACCTGATTGAAAAATGGCATAACTTTGGAATGCGTTAATGGATTTCAAAATGTTGGGTATCTTTTTAAAGCTTGAAAAAACCGCTTTAGTAATAGCTCATACAGCAGTCATGTCGATGTGGTGCAATGATATTGAAAACTCCAAAGTATCCTTAATACTTGAATATCCTGGCATAACGTATCTTTAATTTTCGATTTCTCACACCAAAAAGAAAGTTCATATTTGTCTCTACATTATAGCCAAATTTCTAATTGGTATCTCCATGGGATCAATAGATACATAAGGTTTGGTAAAGACTACTCGAGTTTTGCTGTTTTAGTTTGGATTTTTCAAGTAGTGGCTACGTATAACGCAGTTACAAAAAAAACTAAAGTAGAAATAACTGGGAAGTGATAGTATTTTTCTTGTAGGTATTGTCGAGTGAAACAAGAATCTGCTTGTGGAATTTCCCAAACAACCCCTAAAATCTTGAAAACCAGTAAAAACCCGGTTTTTCAAGCTGTAAAATGATATCCAATATATTGAAATCCATTGACGCATTCCAAAGATATGCCCTTTTTAAGCCAGGTCCTTTTTTCAGAAAATGCCATACAACACCTACTTCAACGAACCATAAAACAAAAACATCTTTGAATTCTGATTCAATTCGGGTGTCATAGAATACGTACGGACGAGGAGAAACTTCTGTCCAAATTGCATACAAATCAAGAGGGGTTGGGCCCTGGACTGTGTCGAAATATTTTGGAATTACCCAACTGTGTTTCATTCAAAAAGTCACGGACTTATTGATCCGCCTCGTAGTTTGGTATATGTGTTTTTATATCTGTAACTTTTATCAATACCATGATTATGTCGATAAATTGGCATAACGTGTACTGAATATTGGGCCGCGTCGTGTTCCTAAAAGTTTCAACCTGGAACACTCTGACAAGTTTTACTGCAAAATCCAGCCAGGCGCTACGTATCACCATAGTTTAGATAACCAAATGCTGCTACATAGTTTCAAACTGGAACTTATGTAGCATAATATTTAATGTTATCATTCATTATTCCTCCAAGCAATTAAGTGGCCATTATTCGAGCATGCATTCCAATGAGTTTACATGTTAAAGAAAACAAAAACCGTTCGGTAGGTTTCCTGGAAACGTTAAGGTAATCTGCATATATTGACTATTCGGAAATGTCGGTTATTCATCCGATATTTGATTTCATGTAAGCTAGCAATCAATTTTATTGTAGATATACTCCCTTACTCACACACACGCACAAATTTCCCAATCCCTGGCCCTTACATCCATTTTCAACCAGGTTCTTTTTTACGTATTTTATATTTATGAATTCGTCAAACATACATAATTGTGTGTATCAGTAGTTGGGTTAAAATGAATCGCACAGAAATGCAAATGAACAAAAGTGCATATTTGCATTCAACCGTTGACAAATAAAAAGTGAAATTAAGTCATCGTGCAGGGAGAACAAGAAAGAGAACGTTGTAACCTATTACCTGTTATGTACCTTCACCGAATATCACATTTATATAATTTCAGTCTGTGTGTTTAAAGGTACTGATGTTTGCATATAATAAGGATATGCAAAGATATCAACGACAACATCAGATTGATGATGGTGACGGGGATGGAAATGTTTTTGATACCGATGATGTGTTCGTTTATATCTTCAGTCTCTGTTACCTGATGTTGTCGCTGAACGATGACGATGTTTTCATTGGACGTTGAATTTTAGAGTAGACTGTCATCGCAATTTGGTATTACAATTCAATTGTTCACTTTTCCATCCACCCCCCACAGCTTTATGCATCATATTTAATTCTTTTAATTGTCCATGATGGATGTATGGACTTTTTAACACATATATGACTATAATATTGTTACGTTATAATATGTGTTCCTTTTTAAACGTTCTTCGCATTGTGAAAATAGTTTGTGGAGCTTGTGTAAATGAAAATATTTTTAACAATTTTTTTTAACTACTTTATTACAACCCATTATTATCAAATATATTGGGTACTTTTAGTTTGGTTTGGTTTAAAGGGAAGTTTTCTAGGTGGCGCTTGTTTATTATATATTGTCGTTTTGAACCCAATAACAAGTAAATTCATGGCAAATCCATGAAGTACATCCATGAATTAGATTTGGCAGCACACTTACTCTTCACTCATAATTTTGGTTTGTGTCTAGACTAATATAAACATTTTGTTTAATGGGAAATTTTCTGGATGGAGCCTGTTTATTGCATATTGTAGTGTGAACCGAATAAAAAGGTAAATTTGGAAACGCGAAATTAAAAGAAAGAAGTTTAAACAAATAACATTTACTTAAATAAGTGCGTTTTCTTAAAAAAAGTAAATGTTCTCAAAAAAACACCTATTCATATTCTTAAACAAAGCATTCAAAAAAATGCATTCTCTTACAAAAAATAAATTTTCTTACGAAAATTCCTTTTCCTAAAAGTACACTTTCTCAAAACAAAATCAATGTGTGTTCGAACTCACGGATGATGTGTTAACACCTTTTTGCTACACGGTACCTGTTCGATTTCTATGAACACATTAGTAAATGTTACATTGGAAAATAAAAAATAATAGTTTTTTTTGTATACACCGGGCAATGCTGAACATCAAATGACTCGCATTGTTTGGCCATAGCAACAACAATGAAACAGCCAAACACACAACATCACACATACTTTGTACGAAGTAGCTGACGTATTAGTGTGTCACCATAACGTCGACAGCGCAAGACAAGGCTTGCAAATTAAATTTTGCGTGGCTATGCTTTATATCTCCGTTCAACAATAGCAACAGACACATGTACATACATGCATTAGCATGTTAATACACACGCTATAGACACAATTTCGTTTGCCTCACCCCTGCCACACCACTCTTTAATTGCTCTCTTGCTCGCTCATTTTTGTTTAACACGTCGTTATTCTCTTTCGCAGTCGCAGAAAATCTGGTTTTAGCAGCAGCATAAAATCTGGTTTTAGCAGCAGCATAAAATGTGACTTTGATAGATTTAGTCCCTATACGCCGCTATAGATGTTAACACATCAATAAAATAATACCTTTTCATTTCTTGAGTTAAGTAGCCTTCCTGCAAAAAAGGAAATTTTTTTTAAAAAAATAACCTTATCCTAAAAACAGTACCACTTCTTTAAAAAGTATCTGTTCTTATAAAAAGTATTTCTTTGTAAAAAAAATTCATACTCTTAGGCTTTTTCTTACATAAAAACATTAGCTTTTAATAAAAGAAGTACCTCTCATCAAAGAAAGGGCCTTTTCGGGGAAATATATTACATATTCTTAAAAATGTGACCTACAAATTTTATTTTTTTAAAAAACACATTCAATAAATACAAAATTTCTTATAAAAAGTTTATCATTTTATAAGAGTATCTTTTCTAAAAGTTCCATTTAAATTACAGTAGTTATTTTTCAACAGCCGCCTTAGGCGTGGTGGAACTAACTAGTATAAAATATAGAGAAAGGAACTTCGTTCCAACCGGGTGTCTCTGACACCTCATGTATTTTTTTTTTTAAATTTGATGAGTATACGAATGCATGGTAAGACTGTGTGTTGTTGGCCTGAGGGCCCCAGTCACTACAACCAATTATGACAGTATATGGACATATGACAAACTCCCCCTCGGGTTTGCCTCTCATCACCACAATCCGTTTTACAGGTCAAAGAAAATTTATGTTGGGTGTGAGGACTCCATATTCGATTTTGTTTCAATAAATCCTAAGTAGTCGAAAATGTCGCTCTCCAATCTTCGACGATATTGTTGCTCTTTGCTCAAAATAAAGTACTTTTTTAATATACTCTTCAGAGAAAATATACAAAACCATTCAATAAAATAACGAAACGTCAAAAACAATTCAATATTTTACATATATTGATATTTTCCGATTCACGATAGAGACAATGGAGTAATTTTCTTACAAATTTTTTGATAACATTTCACAAGTCGCCCGTCAGCAACAATTATATTTAGATCCCCCAAACTGAGTGTATTAATCCAATATTTTACAAGTTTCTGTGTCATATGATGATATTATTTTAACCATTAGGAGTCGTTTTACACAGGAGTCTTTTTACACATATTATGCCCAAAAATCCCTCTTAACACACCATTCAGTAGATTACTAGAATTTCTGTGGGTGCATACAGGTAGTACTGAAATTCATTAGATATTAAACAAATATTTATATATTTCGCTCCAGTGACTATAAAATTCGTCCACGGGTCTTATTGAGTTGAAAAGTATTGATATTCATGTAAAATAATAATAATTATTTTATTTTATCTTTATTGATCAATATCATAATAATGCCAAAAAATATCTCCCACGAAACGGTCGTCAAGCCTACTTTTACTTCGGGCCTTCCCATTTTGGGTCAGAAAGCCCATTGGGCGATATTTCCTATTTTGATTTTTTTCTTTAGTAAAACTACAGAAGACCACAAATAACAAAAAACAAATGTTTATAATTCAGATAAAGGCAGTAAATAATTGAACAAAGTAAACTCAGAGTTATTATAATTAATTTTTTGTTAGTTCCTTCACAACGCCTACAATTTTTCACAAAATGGACACAACGTAAGAACTGATAGTTCATTATGAACTTTTTGGATTTTATCGAAACAAAGTCGATATAGTTTGGTGTGCCTACACGGTTTTATAACAGTATTCTTTTTATTATTAACCCTGCTGTTAGGTGAGGAAAAAAATACGAATGTTAGGTTAAGGGACCATTTGGTCCATACTGCAATTTTCATGCAGAATATCAATTTAATCGCATTCGTTGTATATATTTTAGTTAAATATTCACTAAATATTGTTATTATTATTATCATCTTTGTTTTGAAAATAAACGTAAAGAAAATCAAAGGAAATATACTATGGACCAAATGGTCCCTTAACCTAAGATTCGTATTTTTAACGAATGATAGCTTAAGAGACCATTTGGTCCATACTGCAATTTACAAACAAAATAACCATCTATTCGTATTCTTTGTATCTATCTTGGGTCAGTAATACTCAAATATTTTTATTATTATTATTATTTTATATTTTGAACATAATTGTAAAGAAAATCAAAGAATATATTCCATGGACCAAATGGTCCCTTAATCTGAAATTTGTAATTTCTTGTTTGACTCAGTCCTGTTTCTAGTTAGAACATTTAATTTTTGCTCATGCCATTGGTTTATAAAAAAGATCACGTGACCTGAAAAATGAAATCAGTATAATATATCACCGTTCAAAACTTACAAAGAAAACTAGCCATTATTTGGACCAAATGGGCTTAATCTAACAGCAGGGTTAAAGCAAATTTCGCCTAAACACCCTGTGGAGGAGCTTCTGATTCAAATTCAGATTGGGAACCAATATTATCACTTATTATTAAAATTGTTGGTGTCGGCGGAAAAATGCAGATTGATTTTATTCGTCATGGCATTTCCAGAAAAGCTCATTGGGATACTGACGCAGAACTAACCCCCGCCTCTTGATCCTGGAGCGCAGCGGTAGTACATTTTCCGCTTTATGAAAACTGCTGCAGAGACCGTACTTGGATATGAAAACCGCTTAAAGACAAACCATTATATGATCGAAAGTGCCACATAGTAAATGATGAAAGGAATGCTGCTCGTATGGCAATACTTCAGCCAGTTGCAGCGGAAGCAGCGATAGATCTGTAGCTGGTAAAGAGAGAGGAAACCCGTCTATTTTGGACGAAAAAACGGTTGTGGAGAAAGCGTGGGTGTGAGAAAATGGAATCTGACAGAAGGAGGAATGAGGCCCACATACTCTTCCGGAACGTACAAAGCCAAAGCAATGGAAATGGGTCAGGGCCCCCTTTTTGTGGAGATGAGAACACGAATCTTGAATCTGAGATATGCAGAGTATGCTGGGAATATGAATAGATCACTTCTCTACCTTACTTGTCCTAAGCGACTTCAATATAGATGAGGATGTTGAGCATATACAGGACGCTGGCGGTGACAGCCCTCTCCAAGCCAAGGCGAAGTTAGAACAGCAATTTCCCAGCTTAAGAACAACAAAGCCGCTGGTGATAATGGATACGGGCTGAGCTGTTTAAGGCTGGCGGATATGAGTTGGAAAGGTGCATGCACCAGCTCAAATGACAAATCTGGCTAAACGAATGCATTCCCTACGATTGAAGTCTTAGCATACAGTGTCATGTTTTCAAAAAAGGCGACCCGAACATAAGTGCCAACTTCTGTTGAAAACGGCTTTTCTGCATCGCATACAGAGTCCTCTCGAGTGTAAGGTATGAAAGACTAAGCCGTTAGTTGCGGACGTGATCAGACTCTATCACAGTCGCTTTAGGTCTGGGAAGTCAACTATCGATCAGATATTCACACTACGACAAATCCTGGAAAATGCCCACGAAAAGCAAATCGACACCTACCACCTCTTTGTAGATTACAAGCCGGAGAGTTGAACTGCAAGCACACAGAATGGGGTAATACTGTTAATAACGAAAAAGGCAATAGCCTAAAAGAATATTGTAGGAAAACGAAATAGAATTCAGATGCAAGCTTTACGCTTCTGTAGTACCATCCTTTCCTCGGTCGGGCTTATACCACGATTTAAACATAACGGATTCAAGGCTAAATATACTGAGAGTCAACGAAATGCCAAACGCAGTGGATTTAAACGCAGTGGATTTAATTGTGAAAATTGAAAGGTAGCCGAATGATATGACAACTTTGAATGAAGGGACAACATTCAAATATAACTTTAACAGGACAAATTGGAAAAGGCTTGAGAAGGTGGTAATGAAGAAAATCAAGTTAGAAACAGTTATACCGAACTATCGAAATTTAACGAATGATAAAATAGGTGTTATATAACTAGATTTCATTTTCTAATATTTGTGGCCACTAAGATAAAGACAAAGGCGTCTTTTCAAAATTTTCTAACAGCATAATTTAAAAATTACACTCAGAAAAAAATAAAATGTCATTGAAAACATTCCTTAGAACTAATAATGTAATCATTAGTATATCAGTTTTATAATAAAATTCATAATGATCACGGTTCCTGACTTCTGTGGATGAAGAAACAACAGACGACGATTTTTTCGGAGATAAGAAAAGACTGCCCAAATTATCTAAGTTAGCAGTTACTTGTTCAATTATATTACGATCACTAAAGGCTTTTGTTCCGTCTTGGGTAGGACGAGACATCCTCAGGCCATTCAAAAGTATCATACATATCCTCCAACGATTTAAGTTTCCAACCAATAGAGACAAAATCAGGATTTAAATTCTGAAATCCTTTCTTGGCCTCCTTAAATAGCTTATAAAAGTCAACACCGAATGCCCTACACTTCCAACATGGTCAGCTAAGCGCGCTTTCCTTAGCCGTAATTATGTCATAATGCCTTCCATTGAACCCAGCACACTTCACATGGGCATGACTATCACAAAGCCAACATGAAAGAAAGCAACCGTCATATACGTCCCTGACTGTACAAGTCTAGTAATAATTACCAACTATGTCTAAAGGTATGCAATAAAATAATATAACAATATAATTGGTACATGACCTCTTACAGCCTTAAAGGAAATTACAACTTTAAACATACTAGGATCTAAAAACAACTTAATTTGAAACATATGGTAGGGCTAACCCAAAACAGAACGAGACAACTGCAATTAGAATAGCTCGTTCCATAAATATAACTTTCAAAACTTCTTCATCAGTGCGTGTAAGTAGGAAAGCAATGTGTAAGTAGCTACAACAATCACTCTACACACAATCAATAAATGTCTTCGGTTAGTGGCTTGTGTAAATACACACCGCAGTGGCTTAACGGGACAGACTCTGCTGAAGATGATGCTTCACAAACATCGAAACGATCGTCCAGCGAATGTGAGTTCGAATCCCACCCGCGGCATTTACATTTTCTTCACTAACCGGGGAAAACATGATCGGCGTACCGTCATTTCGCCCAATGTCATTTCGCCCAAAAACGAAAATGACATATCGCCCAAAAAATTTCAATGCTAGTTGTTGTTGTCCAAAAAAATCGGAATTTTGGGCGTTATAACATGATTTTTTGGGCAATATGACATTTTCCCAAGCCAACAACGATCCATGACACTTCCCCCAAAAATAATAAAAATGACACAAAACCCAAAAATATGGACACATTTGTAAAATAAATATATGTCAATTTTCTATGTAATTTGTAAATAATACATATTTATTTCAAATTGTTAGTACAAAAATAACATAACGTCCTTGTTCGATCCTGAATGCCTCTATAACTTCCAGAGGTGTTTTTGGGGATTTTAAAAAAGTTGGCGATGCAAGTCTCTCCAGGGTTCTTTGTACCCGAGAGTAAACCAATTTTCGAGTACTTTCCTGATTCCTTCAGAAAAAATTTTATTTAAAGACAATTATTTTATTTGACTCAATACTGTCGAGCGTCGCCGCGTGGGAGGATGGCTCGCGCCCGCGGTGCGAAAAGCGCAGGCGAGGCGCGAAACGAGCGGCCGCCGCGGGCACGACTCATCCTCCCACCCGGCGAGGCTAACCCAATTTTTGAGTACGTTCCTGATTCCTGCAGAAAAAATTGTATTTAAAGACAATTATTTTATTTGACTCAATACTGTTGATTCTCTCACGCGGCGAGGCTCAACAGCTACACGACAATGGCAAAAACGACTCAGGAATGCACCAAACATTACTTCTTCAAACAAAAACCCTGCAAATTTACCGCTTAAAATTACAAGCACCCTATTTTATTTGACTCAAACCCTACTTCATTGGGTTGGTCATTCGTTTTCACACCATAGGTTAGTAGCTCATGCCTACAACGCAGGGCCTCTGAGGTGTTTCAAACATAACGACTAACCAGCATGTAGCACTATTATATGTTGTAGGGTGCTATTACTGCTATTCCGTTGTGGTAATATTTGTACAACGTAATTGTTTTCGTAAATGACATTTCGCGCAAAATATGTGTACGTCAATGTTTTTTGGCGGTATGTCATTTTATTTTGGGTCTTATGTGAGTGCTATTGGGCGATATGTCATTTTAGTAATTAGGGTTTTGGGCGATTTGACATATTTGGGCGATATGTCATTTTCGTTTTTGGGTGAAATGACATTGGGCGAAATGACGGTACGCCAACATGATCTCTTACAGCCTTAAAGGAAATTACAACTTTAAACATACGAGGATCTAAAAACAACTAGAATTGGTACAGCTTTCAAACACTAAACCACGAAATCCTAAAAATATGCAGAATAATACTGGGCTTCATTCTGGGTTATAGCATAATATGGTTAAAAAACTTGTTTAGAATTTTTTCATTTAGCTCCCATCCCGTAACATGCGATAAGGAACTTCGTTCCAAAAAGGTCCACAGATTGAGGCGTTAGATGGTTAAACTATTCCACAAAAATGTTTCCCGTTAATTTGTACATCAAATTGCTTAACACACAATATACGAAAAATTTAAGGACAACATGGTTTTCCTTGCCGGTTCACCAGAAGAATATTTAAAAGGGGAAAATTAAACCCATCTAAAAAAATTCAGACGTAATCCGTTGTCAGAACCTTGTAATATTTTGTGATCCATAGTATAGTCTGTCATTCTGCAGACGTCAAATTGCCCATCTGTTTCGAAATAATGAGGAATTCAAATTTCAAATTTTAGATAGCCTCCCTTCATTTGCAATTAATTTCTACGAGAAAGACGAAATTTAAACTCGTTCATTAATTTTTTTGTGTTATTTTCGTACAAAACTGTAAACATTTTGATATTTATATTTTGCCTTAAGTCTCTCAAATATTAAGTAAAATGCCTGTTTTGACCTTCACGTTTTATTGACCATGACACAAGCTGAACAGTGACAGTGGGCGACCATATAACGGAAGTTCGTACGCTACTTTTTGCTCAACAATTCTAATACAAACATAAACGCAATTCATACAAACGTATTTTTTTATTATAAGTTTTATTATTATTACACGACTGTTATAGAAATATGAAAATATTTTCATGTTCCCGCCTCTTTCTGATATCTTGTTTTTTTTTTGTCTAATATTTATTTGCTGCACGATAGGTGAGAGAATAAAATCATTCCTTTTGAATGGGGGTTACGTGTAAAATCTCAGCAAGCACGTGGTAATGGCATTTGCGAGTGTCAAGTAAATGCAGAATCGGAAGTTCCGATATCATTTCTGTTGAGTCGGTGAGTCCTCCCCGCTTTTGTTGTTTTCTTCGTCCTGTATTTCCTTCCATGCCAGAAAATTTGTGAAATTAAAATTAAGTATTGCTAAGTATTTAACTTGAACCTGGAATGGTTACATTCTTTCATATTGAATAAAACTTTTATATTGAATTGAAGGTGGTTCATTGGGAGACCTTTGCGGCAGAGGTGGAAAATTAAGTGAAAGTTGTGGTGCTGTAAACCCAATTATGGTGTAAATTTAATGTAAAATCCACTTCCTTAGATCTTAGATTCAAAGGTTTACCTCTTCTCAGGCGAAAGATCTTCCTTGAACAGCGAACAATTTAATATTTTAAATTAAGTATTTAAATTTTTAAAATTTTTTCAAACAGTTTCTCCTTGGAAACAGTTTTAGGTACACCAGGAAAAACAAGAAAACCTGATATTACAGTGTTATTGTTTTTAGCGACCTCACAAATGTGAATTGTCCTCTTTGATATTCTCAACTGAGAAAAAGTAATTTGGACTGTAATATTATTAAATTATACTTATTATTTTTATGGCTATTGTTGTTCGAAACAATGGGAATTAAAAAGTATTTCCAGGGAGTTTTAGCACAATCATGAAACAAAAACATGATTATTAATTAAAATAAATATACGAAAGTATCATCTTTGTGATTACTTTTTTTAAAGATTTAACAGAAATGTGTAGCTAAAATGTAAAAATCAAACCTGAGTCGCAATAATTTGATATGTTGCACAATATCACAGATCTTAAACACCTTCCTTTTCTTTATATGCAGTATTTACCTGGCCCAACATACTAGTGTATAGTATTATATACTATATACGCAATTCCAATACAAGATTAGCTATATATTTCCGGTATACTATTGCGTGGCAATACTCGTATCTCTTTATAGAAGCATAAGTTTTTGGAAGATCCTTGTAAATGAATTTTTCTAATAAACAGGTAATTTCCAGATTATTTTATTTGACATGGTGAAGTTGAAATATCCAGTTCTTTTGTAAACTGCATTTTTTATAAGAAAATATGTACATATATCAGATTTTAATCACTAAATTATTCGGTCTCGAACTACCCCGAGAGGTCAGGGACCTTACAAAACGAAGATAACATATTTCGGCAACCAGTTCGATCTTTTTCCTTATCTCTCCAGTTGGCAATACCAAGCGTATGCAAGAATTCGTGAACCTGATCCCTCCAGCGGAGTCTTGGTCTTCCTATTTTTCGTCTTCCTTCGAGTTTGGTTTCAAAACACTTCGTGCTGGCTCGTCTTAACTCATTGTACTGACACGCCCTAGCCAACGCAATTGCGTTATTTTGAACCCTGCGTGATAAGACGTCTTAAACATAAGCGCTCTCAGTTGATTTGAAAAAACATCAAAAAATTATTGTCTATCGCGAACATACACACTCAAGTAAAACGAAACATAAATAACGTAAAGTGAACTTCATTAGCAGCATCAAGAATGGCTGGAAAAAGTCGCAAGAGTGTAAATAACAAAAAAATAATTTGTGCACAATGCAGAATGGAGGTCAAAGAAGAAACAGAAGACAGCATTGAATGTGACAAGTGTTGTAAAGTTTTTCATGTAATGTGTACCAAGCTAGACAAACGTCAGTATGATCAGCTGCTGAAGAATAGCAATGAGGAGTTTGTGTGTCATCTGTGTGTTGACAATGATGCTGGTGCATATACAGTGGAACTGCAAAGAATTGATGCAAAATTAAACAAAATTGATCAATTAACTGAAGCAATGAATTTTATGTCTTCAAAATTTGATGAAATGATCAAAGGTGTAGCCGAAAATAAAAAGAAGATAAATTCTATTGAAAAAGAAAATCATAAATTAAAAACCGAGGTAAAAACACTAAAAGAATCCGTAAAGTTTCTAAGTGACCAACGCGTAAAAAATGATTGCATTGTTATTGGCGTTGATGCTAAAGAAGGCGCTACTGCTGTCGAGTCAATAATTGATGTTTCTAAAAATATTGGTGTAGAAATCAAGAAGGATTATATAGAAGATGCATATTTTTTGAAAAAGAGAAACCAAGCTAATGCTAAACAGAACATAGTGGTAAAATTTAATGTAAAATCCAAAAAAGACAAACTAATGGAATCAAAAATGAAATTCAAAGAATAATACAAAATCCGTTTATGTGAATGACTTTTTGAGTAAGGAGTCTCTGGAATTGCTAAATTATGCAAAAACAAAATTCAAAGAATGCGATAATACAAAATCCGTTTATGTGAATGACATTTTGAGTAAGGAGTCTCTGGAATTGCTAAATTATGCAAAAACTCTGAAGACAGTGGGTTATCAAAGCGTATACTCTCATGGTGGAAGAATTTATGTAAAAAAAAGCCAAATTACCAAGCCAAGATTTATAAAAAGTGCTGAAGATGTGGATAAAATTTTAATTGAAGCCTCAACAAATAAATTTCAACAGCGAAGATCAGCTCGTTATGAAGTCGTGACATTGCATGATTCTGAAGCGTCGGATGATGGTAATAATTTTGAGTCCCCTGATGGAAAATAAATTTAATTATTATTTTATAGTTTGTTATATTTTTATACTATTTTTTAAATGGAATTAAATAATAAATATTTTGAAAATTTTGAATTATTTGGAAATTATTGCTGTAATTTAAAGAATAATTTTTTTGATATAATATCTGTAAATATCAGAAGCATTTCATCGGTTAATAAATTCAATCAATTTAAATCAATTACCGGTAAATTGGAACAATTGCCAAATATAATAGCAATACAAGAAACCTGGTTTCAGTCCGATTTAGTTCAAATTTATAACATACCTGGTTATAATGCAGTTCACTGTTGCAGGCATGATGGCTATGGAGGGACGTCATTATACATTAGAGATAATATACGGTTTAGTGTTGAGTATTGTGAAACAAAACGAAGCATTGAATGCATACGTGTTTCTTTGGATAATTTTATCAAAAAGGGGAAATCACTAATTTTTACAACATTCTATCGTTCGCCAAAGTGTAATTTAGAAAATTTCTTTAACTTTCTGGAACATGCCCTGCTGCAAAGTTCACGTTCTCCTAGCATCTTTGTTGGAGATTCAAATATTGATTTGTCGATGGATAATGCTTCTGGAGATCTTTTAAATATGTTACATCAATATGATTATAAAAGCTGTCATTGTCTAATCACACGCCCTAGAAGTGGAACTTCAATTGATAATATATTCAGTAACATGCAAAATGAGCTTTTAATTGCTTCCATAGAATGTAATTTGTCTGACCACAATGTTATTTCGTGTAAATTACGTAGCAATTTTGAAAGGAACTCGCATAAGAGGAAAATAAAGTATAAATGCAACTTTACAGATTTAAGACATACCTTTCAGGAACGATTGATTTGTATGAATAAAACTAATAACGTTTCTAGGGACACACATTGTCTTATATCAGAATTTTCTAAAAGCATAGTCGAAACTACGAGCACTAAAGTTGAGGTGGAGTCTATTAAGAATCTCATTACTCCATGGGCCAATGAAAATATTGATGCACTCGTTAAACTAAAGAAAAGTTTGTTAAAAAAGAGGAGAAAATGTCGGATTAATGCAGGTATAGAGGAAAGACTGGAAAGAATCAGTAAAGTTATTAAAATCGCTGATAGAGAAAATATGAATGATTATCTTCAGTCGAATGTTGAGTCAATTAAGGATAACCCGAAATTAACATGGTCTTTTTTAAATGAAACTTTAGGAAGGAATACAAGACCAGTGCAACAATTAAGAAGTGCTGAAGATGTGGATAAAATTTTAATTGAAGCCTCAACAAATAAATTTCAACAGCGAAGATCAGCTCGTTATGAAGTCGTGACATTGCATGATTCTGAAGCGTCGGATGATGGTAATAATTTTGAGTCCCCTGATGGAAAATAAATTTAATTATTATTTTATAGTTTGTTATATTTTTATACTATTTTTTAAATGGAATTAAATAATAAATATTTTGAAAATTTTGAATTATTTGGAAATTATTGCTGTAATTTAAAGAATAATTTTTTTGATATAATATCTGTAAATATCAGAAGCATTTCATCGGTTAATAAATTCAATCAATTTAAATCAATTATCGGTAAATTGGAACAATTGCCAAATATAATAGCAGTACAAGAAACCTGGTTTCAGTCCGATTTAGTTCAAATTTATAACATACCTGGTTATAATGCAGTTCACTGTTGCAGGCATGATGGCTATGGAGGGACGTCATTATACATTAGAGATAATATACGGTTTAGTGTTGAGTATTGTGAAACAAAACGAAGCATTGAATGCATACGTGTTTCTTTGGATAATTTTATCAAAAAGGGGAAATCACTAATTTTTACAACATTCTATCGTTCGCCAAAGTGTAATTTGGAAAATTTCTTTAACTTTCTGGAACATGCCCTGCTGCAAAGTTCACGTTCTCCTAGCATCTTTGTTGGAGATTCAAATATTGATTTGTCGATGGATAATGCTTCTGGAGATCTTTTAAATATGTTACATCAATATGATTATAAAAGCTGTCATTGTCTAATCACACGCCCTAGAAGTGGAACTTCAATTGATAATATATTCAGTAACATGCAAAATGAGCTTTTAATTGCTTCCATAGAATGTAATTTGTCTGACCACAATGTTATTTCGTGTAAATTACGTAGCAATTTTGAAAGGAACTCGCATAAGAGGAAAATAAAGTATGAATGCAACTTTACAGATTTAAGACATACCTTTCAAGAACGATTGATTTGTATGAATAAAACTAATAACGTTTCTAGGGACACACATTGTCTTATATCAGAATTTTCTAAAAGCATAGTCGAAACTACGAGCACTAAAGTTGAGGTGGAGTCTATTAAGAATCTCATTACTCCATGGGCCAATGAAAATATTGATGCACTCGTTAAACTAGAGAAAAGTTTGTTAAAAAAGAGGAGAAAATGTCGGATTAATGCAGGTATAGAGGAAAGACTGGAAAGAATCAGTAAAGTTATTAAAATCGCTGATAGAGAAAATACGAATGATTATCTTCAGTCGAATGTTGAGTCAATTAAGGATAACCCGAAATTAACATGGTCTTTTTTAAATGAAACTTTAGGAAGGAATACAAGACCAGTGCAACAATTAAGAAATGAGGAAGGTCAACTTATTCTTAGTGACAGAGACATTTGTATGAAATTTAACAAGGTTTTTCTGCAAATTCCTGATGACATGAGAATGTCAATACAAAGATACCCTACCGATGATTGCAATAACTTGAACTGTCTTTACGTTTATCCTGAAAACTTTGATTTTTGCCATACTAACGCCGAGGAAATATTAGAGATAATAACAGAACTAAAATTTAATAAGAGTTGTGGACATGATGGCATTTCTAGTAAATGTGTAGTTGAGTGCAAGGATATTATAGTTCCTCATCTAGTAGAAATTTTCAACAACATTGTTACAACCTCGACATACCCAGATGATCTCAAAATTGCTAAAATTGTGCCTATTCCAAAGGATAGCAGTGCTCATACAGTGGAGAAGTATCGGCCAATAGCTATATTGCCAGTAATTGATAAGATTTTTGAAAAAATTCTACATAAGCAGTTATCAAAGTTTTTAGACCAGAATGAAATGTTATATAAAATGCAATTTGGGTTTAGAAAAGGTAGTGGTACTCAGCAAGCAGTCGTAAATGTTGCAAACTATGTATGTGAATGCTTAGATAATGGGTATGGTGGTGTTGTTGGAATATTTTTTGATTTGTCAAAAGCATTTGATTTAGTTGATCATACTATTTTAAAACAGAAACTTCAATTCTATGGTATAAGAGGTACCGCACTGAAATTATTTAATAGCTATCTTGATTCTAGTAGGCAATATGTAGAAATAAGAAACACAAAGAGTAATATATCGACTGTTAAAACTGGCGTACCACAGGGAAGTGTCTTAGGTCCATTATTGTTTACATTGTTTATAAACGACTTATCAAATTTAAAGTTATATGGTAAATTAATAATGTATGCTGATGACATAAGCCTTTTTTATCCCTATAAACATGAGGTTATAGTTAAATGCCAAATAGAACACGATGTAGAGTTGGTACAAGAGTATATGAGACTTAATAGACTTGTGTTAAATCCTGATAAAACAAAACTGCTGCGATTTCGTCCATATAATATTGTAAATGATACATTTTGTGTTAAAGTGGGTGGTATAGATGTCTATGAAAGTAAGTCTATAAAATATTTAGGAGTACATTTGCAAAATAACTTGTCATGGAATATGCATATTCAGCATGTTAAAAAGAAAGTAGCTCCAGCTCTAGGGTTGCTTTTTAAATTTAAAAACAAATTTGATTTAAATACAAAGTTATTACTTTATAATGCTCTTATACACTGCCATTTTAATTATTTGCCATTGATATATGCTCATCGTAAAACAACAGAATTAAAATCTCTCCAAAGAACACAAAACAAAGCACTAAAAATAGTTTATAATCTTCCACTAATGTATCCAACACGATCCTTATATAAAGATATATCGAAATCTGTACTTCCAATCTATGGGTTGTATAAGATGCAACTATTGATATATATATTTAAAGCCATTCATAATATCGGTCATCATACAATAGAGTTTTCTGAAAATCAAAATACCTTTAATACTAGAAATGGGTCAAACCTAATTATCAAAAGATGTAGACTTGAAACTACAAAACAGCGCATTGAGCATGCTGGAAGCTCAGAGTTTAATCACCTTCCAGTAGAATTGAAAAATATTTCTCGGATTTCAATATTTAAAATGCATTTAAAATCATACCTTATTCAAAATATAGAAATGCTTCTGTTATAAAATAATTTAGTTTAAAATTCATGAACATTCGTTATTATAATTTCCTTAACCCTTTGTTTTTTCTCACCTTTTGAAAAATTTTTTATTTTATGTAAAAAAAAAAAAATTTTTTTTTTATATTTGTGTTTGTAAAAATAGAGTTCTTCAGTAATTAATTTTGCCAACTCGCCCCTATAATGCCCAAGTGGCGCTGGGGCAAAACAACACATTGTAAAAATATTAATGAAATAAATGTACAATATCTAAAAAAAAAAAAAAAAACTATGTCCATCCCGGGATATAGCTCATACAGCTCATGGTTCATGTGTCGCCGATACTCGCCGTTGTTCACTATAGGGCCATACATTTTTCGGAGTATTTTTCTGGTATAGTTGGGCTTTTTTTGCTCGAGAGAGGGCTTTATCTCTAAGGTGCTTGCTTAGCCCAAAATAACATATATTCGCAAGCACAATTCTCCGGTTTATGTCAAGGCTGAAGTTGTTGTTTTTGTTTACGGCAGATCCGAGGCATATAAATTCGTCCACTACCTCGAAATAATAACGGCTGTCAAAGTACTGGCTTAGGTCTGATCGCGTGGAGGCCTTGCTCGTTGAAACCATTAATTTTGTCTTATCGTCAGACCCACTTTTGCTGACTCCTTCTCAATTCTCGAAAACACCCCCGTAACTTCTCTAACTGTATGCCCAATGATATCTATATCATCAGCATACGCGAGCAGCATGTGACTTTTGCTTCTGATGGTTTTATTCATATTAACTGCAGCTTTTCTCATAAAAATGTCTATCAAGATGTTAAAGAGGTCACATGATAGGTTGTCGCCCTGTCTGAGGCCTCGCTTTGTTTCGAAAGGTTCGGTAAGATCCTTACCAACTTTCACTGCGGATTTTGTGATCGTCTAGATCATCCTGCAAAGGCGTTTGCGTTTTGCAGGAGTACCAACCTCAGACATTGCTTCGTAGAGTTTCCCCCGTATCGGGCTATCGAAGGCCGCCTTATAATCAACAAATAGATGATAGGTGTCTACTCCAGGATTTGGCGTACCGTCAAAATCCTGTCGGTTGTCGATTGTCCAGGGATAAAGCCACACTGCTATGGTTCAATCAGGTCAGCGAAAACTGGGCTGACCTTACTCACATTATCTTTCTCACATTGTCCTTGATAGGGCCTTATATGATATGGATAAATGGGTTATTCCACATTTTACGTGGCGAAAAATACTGACCGATACCGATTGAATAAAAGCAAAGAAATAGTTATATCTTACGACTTTTCAGGCTGAGGCTGATTTACTGGTAAAGTTATACATCGTGTGTATAAACTTCAGAGACATACTTATTATTGATTTTAGAAGCGGGTACACTATTTAATAGTCTTCCCTCATTGTTGTCAATTGCTTGTTTTAATTGTAGCACAAAGAGAGATAATAAAGAACAAAAAATTGCAACACAAGTGAAACTGCAAGCGCTTTTTCTTGTTAAGATTACTCGCCAACATAAATAAGAAAAGATATACACATGCAACAACACAGGTATTGAAGATTTGTTCTCATGTCCACCAGCTATAAGCGGTACTGACGTTCACTGAGTGTTATCTGAATAAGTGATGGTGAGTTTGTGAATGGATATCTTTATCAATGTGTTAGAGATGCAAGAAGATTTACTTCATAGACTTTGTTTACACTATCATAAACTGACTTCAGGATAAAACCTTAGTACAACAATTTGCTACATTAAACTGTTGTTGTTTATTTTGTAGTGTCACTATTCTTCTTAGCTTCTTTGCTTTTCCTCTTTCCTTTTTTTTTCCATGACTTTCTTTGTACAGATTTGTTGCTGTTGCCCCGGCTCCTTTAGGACCGCTGGCAGTATCCTTCAACTAGCTTAAATGCTATAAAAATGCAATTGTAAACTTTTGTTCAAGGGGATGTTTGTACATTTGCTCATGCGTTTGACTGCTAAAGTATCTCACGGTGTGTTTCCAAGTGAGTTAAATGCATCAAGTCTATTTGTAAATATGCTAGTTCGTGTCTAAACTGATTTATGTGTTTTTTGCCTTTCTATTCATGTATGGTCTTTGTGACTGCCGTTATTATTTTCACTGTTTGCAATCAGTTAAAGTAGTTTATTTATACATATATGTATGCAGTGAAGGTCATAAACGTGGATTTAGAGAAGACTGATTATTTGTTTAGAACTTTAAGAAACATAATGCATAAGACAGTTGTCCTACGTTAACAAGTGAATTTTCATTCGCAATATAGCGAGGGTAGAATAACCTTCTGTGTCATTGTAGAATTTTGCAACCTACACTAATTGAAAATATTTGAGCTTAGAAATGCAATTTTTGTAAATTTTTAGGCAATAACGTAACTTCATTTATTATCAACAAATAGCATGTAGTTGCTGCTTGGCGATCTATGTATGTCCTCACACATCATAGCATTATAAAACTACGATGTATGTGATTAATTTTTTTACATAATCATTAATTTACTACAATGATTTTGTTAAGGCTCACCAACGATTAGAAATACATCGTCGCACAGTGTTGCTATTTTTGAAATGGCGGCCAAAAGTATTTTTTTGTTGCCGTAAATTTTTTTTGCGATATTTTGCTTGCGATATTTTTCGAACACTTGCATAGTGAAAATTCTCAATTCAGTTGAGTTTTCGATTGCATTTTTTCAAAAGCAGCAGTCCAAAAACCGCTGATGAAGATCTGTGGCGAGATCTGAAATAGCTATACGGTTTGCCAGGAATCATGAGGATGCATTTGCAAAACATCTTCTTTTTCAAAAAAATATATCTCTGTTTATAGAGATATAAAATGGTCTTCAGCTTGGACAATTTGATGAAACAGTACCGTTAAAAGGGCCAAATAGATGGGATATCATCCCTGATGAACGTAGAGCACGATAAAACAACAGGCAATAACAATTGCCTGTGAAGATTGTGTTGTCTTTTAGACAGCAACAAAAATCATTTCTAATGGGGACCGAAGGTTCTCTGGAGATGGTATGAAATTATTTGCAAATTTTGTCCTCTGTGTTTTATTGGCGATATTTTTCGGACACTTGCATCCGAAAAATTATCAATTCAGATGAGTTTTCGATTGCATTTAGTTTGATGAATTTTTCAAAAGAAGCATTCCAAAAAACAGCTGACGAAGATCTGTGGCGAGATCTGAAATAGCTATACGGTTTGCCAGGAATCATGAGGACGCATTTGCAAAACATCTTCTTTTTCAAAAAACTATATCTCAATTCATAGAGATATAGAATGGTCTTGAGCTTGAACAATGAAATAAAAAAGTACCAATAAAAAGGCAGAATAAATAAGAAATCATCCGCTAATTTTTAATTTGAAATACTGATGTTATAGTAAACAGCAGAGAACTACAGAAGCCAAAAATTCAGATCTCTATGTAAACATTTTCCCTATAAACAGGGTGACTCAATATGCACCTTTTTATTATCTGACTGAAAAGTATGATGGGAAGATATAATTGCAACAAAAGGGGCTCCCAATGGGCTCACCAACTTCTCCAATTATTACTGACATCCCTATGGAAAATTTACCGGACTCTGGTATCGACAAATTTATTATAAAACCAAAAATTCCAATAAAATATGTAGACGATTTATTTTATGTTGTTTCAGAGGGTGAAACAAATACCATTTTGGAAGTTTTTAACAATTTCCACCCCATTATCAAATTTATAACGGAAAAAGGGTCAAATTCAAAACTTCCCTATTTGGACAAATAGATGGTCAGGAGAGGGGAAAATTTATCAATTAATTGGAATCAGAAACCAGAAACCAATTCAGGAAGGATAATCAACTTCCACTCGAAACATCAAAACGCGTGATTACAAATACGGCGAAAATTTTAATAGAACGCGTCAAGTTCAACAACTTAACGAACCATCTTACCAAACGGACTGATAAAGAAATTTGAGAATAAAAAAAACTTAACAGGCTTACTACAGAGGAGCCGAACATTTTCAAATCAATAACCTACATACATGGAATAACTGATGGTTTGGCGAAGTCAAAAATATTTCACGACAAGAATTATAGGATAGCACACAAAACATATAACACAATAGGTAGAATATTTAGTAAAACAAAGCATAGTTTGGACAAATTTGATATGTGTAATGTAGTAAAGTATATGTAAAGTAATGTAGTGTAAAGTATATGTGTAGGGACTAAAAAAAATAAACTAAACACACGAATTGCAGGACACAAATCAGATTGTAAATACAGGCACAGTTCTACACAGAAAACAGCATTAACATCCTATTGTGCTAGTTTAAATCATTACACAAACTTTCAGGGTACATCGGTTTTAAATAAAGAAAACAGTTATAAAAATCGTTATATGTTAGAAATGTTACAAATAATTAATACACCAACATTGAAAAGAATTTAACTAGTATAAAACAGACACAGATAATGTAGCCCAAATTTACAGACATTTAATTAGTAAGAAGTACAACTTTTTAGACACAAATAGATTTAATATTTTTCTTTGGGTAAATTTATGTGAACTTTTTCGTACATTATTTTTGTTCGTGTAACTTCAGAAAATTCTGAAAAAGGCAGGAAAACTTTTTTCGAACATTTTTGTATTTACATAATTTTTCATAATTGTTATTTGGTTTTAATTGTTAAATATTGTTTATATCTCCTTATGATGATATACAATGGAGCAGCCAAATATCCAGGAAAATAAATTCAAGAAAAGCAAATCTGAGCTCAAGCTCGGAGAATATAGATTATTTAAAAAAAAATCCATTAAAAAATTCCTCCTGTGTCAAAAGTTATAGATTTTTGGCCGATAATTAAAATTTGACACTCTGTGCGTGGTTGGAAATGACCAAAAAAAAGACCCATGTCTCCCAGTTTGGCCCAAAGTCAGGCACCCCAAAGATTTAGGGCCTCGGTGTCATTTTTGCAAAAAAAAGTGATCATTTTGTCAGGCTCGTATCTTGCAAACCGTTCGGAATTTTTTATTTGCCCTGTGAGGGAAAGTTGTAGCTCTTGTCATAAAGAACATATGAATATATAAAATCAAAAAACTTCATCTTCAAGGTCAAAATCACAAAAAACTTTAAAACATTCGATTTTTTTTACATTTTTTCCCTATTTAAGTCCATAGGTAGCAAACCGTTCAAAATTCAAGGAAACAATCAACTACAAAAATGTAGCTAAGATCTCAATAATCAACTTCTGGAACATATGAACTTCTCAGGAGTGATTCTTAACACCGCTTAGGTAGCGTTTAGGTAGCGGCAAAAGTTAAAAATTTCCCGAACATTTTTTAATTTCATTTGTTTTTTCTTTACTTCAACAATGAGATACTATGCTTTCTATCACAAAAATAATAAAAAAAATATTCGTATTATGTTTGTAATGTTGACTTTCGAATTGCACTCTCTTAAGTTGTGAATCCAACTCGTCCAAATCTGACTCTGATTGAGAACTAATGGTATCCACTAGCACGTTGCTTCCAGACTGTCCTCCATTATCAGCTTTTTCTTCTTCAAACACTTCATTAACATCATACAGGGTGATCTTGTGACTCCACCAACATACCTGAAAGGAACTAGAAATGAAATCAAAAAACGAATGCAAAACAATGCATCAATAAAATTGATATTACCTCTGCAAGCAAAGTGTCCAGTTTTTTGCCTTTGTACCGGAAATTATAAAGGAACCCATGTTCTGATTCCACGCATTCCCATGGTACCTACAGGCATGCCCACCGATTTCAGAAGATTGCAGTTTCCGATTAGGTTGACATTTGCGATGATTATCAATAAAGCGCAAGGGCAGTCGCTTAATGTCTGTGGCTTAAATTTGTCAAATTCGTGTTTTTCCCACGTACAGTATATGTTGCATGTTCCATTGTGGGTAAGCTCTCAGACTTATATATGAGCTGGTTTTTTTGAAAGTGGAATAAGTCCGTTTTTTCATATATTGTGATAATTAAAGGTTTGCGTTTGAATCAATTTAAAAATATTGGCCAACTTAAATCAATTTGAGTGCTGTTTTTTACACTATACGTGTTTTAAATTTTATTATTATAATTATTACTAAAATAAAGGTTTTTTGGGGCTCCACATGGACTTATACCACTTTTAAAAATAATATATTACAAGAACTAAAAACAGGAGCATACTTAAGTCCATATTTTTATAGACATAAACTTTACTGAAATAGATTTTTATGTAAAAATAATAGTCAAAATTAAGCCATTTAAATACACGAATAACCAAGTTTGTTAAGAGTTTATTTCAATTATATTAAAATTATAAAGGATATTTTAAACTTATTTTGCTTTTACTGTTAGCATATTGAAACATTTATGGTGAATAGGTGGTATATAAGGTAATAAACTTATCATATCGTTATTTTTCTCATTTGTTATGCTCCTTGAAGTTTTATAAAGTGGTAACATATTAATTATGCTGAGATTTTTCGGTCTTCCCTTTTTTCCAAATAATGTCGGCAAGCCTTTATTACATTATAATAGTCTTCGGCAGTGTATAATTGATCCTTTTTCTTTAATGCTGTTACCACAACTGCAAAATCTCTACCGTTTGGAAGAAATGAATGACCTGATAGTAAAAATTTGTGGTCAATATCATTAAGGTTATTATCGTCTGATTGAACAATCCTTAACCACATCAGTGCGAGCTTAATATTGCGATTTTGTCCGGTACACATGTCAGTGTATGCTATGATATGATCTTGAGTTGTTATCGTCTGAATTTGCTTTAAACAGCAAGATGCTATTTCTTCCGCCCTTCTAGATGCTTCAGTTTCTTCCCATACATGCATATTAATTCTATTGTCATGAAGGTTATGAAAACCTTCATTAAGAACATACAGGTTTCGCTTATAGTATGCAACAGAAACTGTTAAATTGGGATATGGAAGGGCCTTTGGTAGATCGAAGGAAAATGTGAAATATTTATCTGGGTTCATTGATGCTAAGTTTTGATCTTCTTTTAAAGCTTTTCTAGCCAGTTCTGCTTTTTCTAAATGTACGTTATGTTCTTCTAATGGGCTCCTTTTTTCATTAGCCTCTATGGTAGCTTTAATTTTAAAATGTAACTAATCGCATTTTTGACAAGTATCGTTATGTGGTGGATGAAATGTTGTTTCGTTTTCTTCGCAATTTTCAACATACATGTTGTACATTTTTCTTAAGTTCTTATCAGACTTCAGGTATTTCCTGTTTGGAATATTAGAACGCGTGTAGTGACTTTCATAGTGTGGGAAGCTTTTTATATGATCTTTTACTACATCCACTAGTTTCACATCACTCTTTCTGGAAGATCCTTCCATTTTTCCACGTAAGTCATTTCCCATTATCTTTGTTTTGAGAGCCCTATGTAGTCTGCCTATAGATATATCAAATGTATCTATAAAAAACTCTTTAAATACCTAAATGCTTCCCTTTTCAATATTTAAAAAGTATTTATAACTACAATCTCTGGCTGATCCTTTAAAATTTCTGCCTCGTCTTCTTTTTATTTATAGATGCACACAATAATGTATTTTGTTTGTTAAAATCCGTCATTTTCCAAAACATATGGAAAAGTGATATTCGGTCACTCTCTGTAATACGCTTCTCGCACAATTTCTTAAATTTTCAATCCTTATTTTCGAATTTCTTAGCAGGAGTAATATTTCCAGTTTTTGTATAATATTTTTCGCCTTTATTCCTTTTACTTTTCCTAATCTTCTGATCATTATTCTCATAATGTGATCGACAATTAGTAGCATCGTCTTCGTCAGTCGTTGAATCACTTAATTCCAAAATTCTAATTCTCTTCTTAGTTTGTAGAAATCTTGAATTAATATTGCTCAAATTTATTTCCTCATCAGATTCATAAATTCGTCTTAATTTTCTAATATTCATGGGTCTTATTTTTGTAACAAATAAATTTAAATATTCCCGGCAAAAAAAATTATTACTCTTACTTACCATCATCACTTTCAGACCGAATTGACAGATTTTCGTATTCTTTACAGGTATATGAACTCATTGTAACAAATAATCAAAAAAGCTGATGCAGTTTGATTTGAATTAAAAATGATTTATTCTTAAACGATGCGTAATGTACGACAATACAAGTAGAAGAGAGATAACCCAGGACACAAGACAAACACCCAAAGTAAAACATTGCCACCTGTCTATTAGAATCATATGGTGGCTCACGTTGCCACACCTATATATGAGGTTAAGTAATGTAGGGTTCCAACAGTTGCTCAGCCATCGTTCTACCAATAAGAATGACAATATGAAAGCTGTTTTAATAATAATTCTCAGGAATGGACTTATTCCACTTTCAAAAGAATTATTTGTGCGATAGCATTGGACAACAAAACTGTTTATTTTTTTTATGTCTAAATAGAACTCTATTGAAATTGTGATTGTAACTGTGGAGAGAAGTTGTCTATAGCTCATCAAAATTACCATTAAATAAATTTTTTTAAAAAGTGGACTTGTCCATCATCATTCAGAAAAAAACCAGCTCATATATTTGCACAAGATGGAAAATCTAGAAATATTGTATATCCAAGAGAACTTGAATAAATAAAAAAATAACAAAATTGTGTCTCAATAAAAGTACAATTCAGGGGTAACAAAGCGAAACGGGTACAGCTTTAATGGTATAATGAGAAGAACGTGTCATAAATCCTGTTAAAATATCTTTTTAATGATACCAAGATCATGGAAATCGGTTCAGCCGATTCTGAGTTATTGTAGTTTAAATGGAGCTCTTTTCGACCACTTTCGCGTTTTTTTCGAAAACTTTCCCACTGTGCCACGCCCAAAAACTCCCAAAACAGTCATTTCTAAAAATGAGAGTTGGTTTGAATTTATCAAATTTAGCTATGAACAAAATTTCATCGATATCTGAGGTGGTCGGGTTCAAAATTTCAGTTTTATCTCGATTTTTAAATGAAATTCATCTATTAACGAATGCACCAACATTTGTGTTTTACTCTTTTTGCATATAACATCTTATTTTGTATATAACTATTCAGGGTCCGTGACTTGATGGGCATACGTAATATGTGTTTCATATGGAAAATATTTTTATATGGAAATGACAAATTCTTTATATTTTTTCCATCTCAGCTATTGTCAAATTCCAGGAAATTAAATTTATGGTTTAATATTTTAAATATTGAAGGGTTTGACGCTTTTAGTTTGTATTCCTTCTTCTTTCTTTGGAATATTTTTTATTTATTTAGACTGTGGCACACACAGGGGCATTGCTTTATGTGAATAACACAACTGTTGTGGTCTTTTATATTTAGTTAGAACAGCTCTAGCAATTCGACCTAAATCCGTCAACAATTTGGAAAGCTAAAGGCATATAAAGGCATTTTAGAACACCCAACAAAAATTCTATAACTGCTAAGAGATTGCTGGTAAAAGCTACGACAAATAAACCATATCCTATTGCCATTAATATATTCCTTAAAACAATGCAAATATGATGTGCCAAAAATAATAAACCTCGAGTTCTGAGAAAAGGACTTAAAAACAATACACGTACTAATTGGTTTTCCTTATAATGTGCCTTGTATGTCTGCACTGTTATCCTTTGGTAATAATTAAGTTCAATACAAATAAAGTCTGAAATTAAACCAGCTTAAGAATTCCTATTTACTACTATTCCATAGAGATTTTATCAAAAATTAATAACTTATTACTTCTTACGAATATAAATTGAAACATAATACAGTGATAGCCTTATTATTATGAAGATAATTATCGAGGGAAATCCTTTAATAAATCTTAATACATTTTAGTTACGCGTAATCAACTTCATTGCATCCTTCCTCTTATTTTAGTTGTACTTTATACTAACGAGTTCTTTGCACAAATCTCGCGGGATTTTAAAGGTTATTATTATGGAACCCAAAGATTTATATTTTAAAGTTCGCAGTGCCATTATACTCACCTGTCACATACTACAGCCTTGGGTAAAGCACATCACTCTAATACACGGGCGACGCCGCGAATATTTGTTTACAACGTGATATTATTGACGAAAATATGAACCAACATCTGCGGCCAAACGAATAAATTCAATGTCGGGGAACATTCCAAAACTACCAGGCTCGATGACGTGGAGGAACAGATGTCAAAGATACTAATAAATAAATTAACATAGGAACAACAATTGCGTGAAACAAAACATTCAAGTTCAGTTTATGATTGAGTCAAGCACACGCTTATAGAGGGGAAAGGGAGAAATGCGATTTGAAGTGAAACCTATTGGATAAGATGATAGACTAAACTCATTTGATTACTGCAGTCATTATCAATGGTTCTCACAATACGCCAATATTGATGGTTCAACGAATATTTCAATGTCATCGTTCCCAGCAATCGCCGACTAAGATGTTGGCTACACACAGAGAAGAGATTCGTTGCCACAACTATATTTACAGCCAACTAAAATTTGACGGTTCCTTGGACTATCACATTATTCTGTTGTGATTACCAATAATTGTGTTCAGTATCACCAAATGTTGTGCATATCAATTGATTTGTAATTCAGTTTTGGTTGCAAGAACTGAAATATTTAGTTGAAGCCACAGCAACAAGCAACAAATGTGATCTGTCAATCGAGTTTTAGTTCTAGCAATCAAATTATCCTGTAGTGGTGAATATTCAATTAGTAGGATGAACGAAAAACGTAAAAACTAATTCGGTTGTACCAAATAATATATTGGTATGCTCAACTAACTATGCACTTGAATTTGATGGCTGTCACAACCTTATGAATTTTACAGAAAAAAGAGAAAACAAATTACTTTTTATTAAAATTGTGTATTTTATATTTAAATATAAACAAAATTATTATTATTTATAACCAGGATTCGTATTTCGTGCCCATTTTTGTTATAGAATTCAGAAATTTCTATGTCTCGAAAACGGAGCGTCCAATCGAATATAGACAATCTTTCTAAAGTTTTCATATTTTCGATCAGAAATTAGGATGGGTTAGCCTGGGTATCATATGTATGTTTAAGTTAATTTCTGTCATCCACAATAATAGTTCCTCCTGCCAAGTGTCCACAATTGTTTGCATGCGTTTGTGATTCAACGATTGCGTTTAAAAGTCTCACTTCACCTCAATTTATGATAATATGCATTCTTCGCTGGCTTTATTGTTTTTTCATAAATTCGTTTATCACTTTCGGTTTAAAATAATAGTTTTTTTGTAAAGTCCTCGTGCAACATTCCAACATACGTAGTTTCTCTTTAACAGTAAAGCCTCTTGGGACAAAATCGAATACATAACTTTGTAACAAGTGTTTTTGTGACAGAAACTAAATTATGATTACAGTGACTAATATTTGAACACGAATTGTAATATTCTACTTTTTATTAGTTGTATCTTCCATTTCAGATGAATAAGGTTTTAGAAATTCTCAAATTGGTTAATACCATTTTTAATCTATCAATAACATCGAGAAATAATTCTGATGTTTGACAATTATGAATTCAAATCAAAATATAGACTTTATCATGGAATTTCCAATGCCTGAATTGATTTCCAACTAATCTTTTCCCTGTGTGTAGATGCGAAATAGCTATTCGATTTTCCAGAAATAATGAGGATTTTATATTGCAAGGCTTCTATTTATAAAATTATATATCCTTTCACAGATATGTACAAGGTTCTTGTGCTAAATAGAAATATAAAATTATCAGCTCAGGCCAATACTTTAGGTTTGTTTATGTTGGAGTGGCTGCCAGCATGTCGTAAATAAATAAATGATGAAGGAATTAGGAAGAGCTTCTCACAAAACATTGAGCTGTGTGCTTTCTAGTTTTATTCTCACTGATTGGGACCTACAATTTTACACCGGTTCCGAACGGTATTTTGAAAAGCCTTTTCATGGCTATGTACTCGATAGTATTGCCGTCACTAAGCGAGGTGACCGCCGTCGAAAGGAATTTAAGGTGGTCAGAGCAGGTATTGAACCTACCTTCTCATGCACAAGAGCCGCGCACACCACCATTGCACCACCATCGGCCACATGCCAATATGGGATTTTCCCACTCCCTTCCAGTTTGAATATTTCAAAAGCTCATTAGTTAGCCGATGCTAACATTACCCAGATTTGCTAAATCCACAAAGAAATGTGTGGAAATCAGGAAAAGCGACGCACAGACACAGAAGGTTTTATATTGACTCCACCTCCTAATCTTCACCTCAGCTTCTGAAAAAGTAAATTCTCAAGACTTTGAGTGTCTCTGCAAGTCGTCCAATAAGAAAGCGAACCGTCAGGGCAAACAATGGCAGACAGATCGTAATATTGGGAACGTGAATTACCACTGGCAAATTTATTCCGTTCCTTACTTACTTACTCACTTATCCGGTCTCGGACAACCCCGCGGGGTCAGGGACCTTACAAAAGGAAGATAACATATTTCGCCAACCAGATCGACCTTTAGTTTTATCTCTCAAGTTTGTAACACCAAGTCGACGCAGGGATTCGTCAACCTGATCCCTTCAACGGAGTCTTGGACTTCCTATTTTCGTCTTCTTTCGAGTTCGGTTTCGAAATGGGAAAAGTGTTCCACACTACATCAATTCACCCAATTTCCGGGCCAAAATACATTCATTATTATCGTCTCTGCCAAAATACGACGTGATCTATATGGGCTTAATGAAAGTACCATGTTGACGTAGGATACGTGTAGTTTCAGTGAAGAAATTTAAAGTGAACTAAAACCGGTTTCCAAATATAACATATACATCGAAGTATTAGCTGGACGGTAGGGCAGTTTCTTAACAAAACAAAGGTTTTTCTACCACATCATCATATTTTTCGTAACCCGTGTTGCCCTGAAGTCTCTGCAGCTCTTAAGGTTGAAGTTAGAGAGCGCTGAGTTGCTAAACGTTCGTCGTGTTCCTCTGAAGTCTCTGAAGTTCTTGAGGTTGAGGCTCGAGATCGCTCAATTCTAAGGCGTATTTTGTGTTCTTTAGATGTTTCATTTTCTCTTTGGGATTTTATTTGATTAGATTTTTTAATACGTTGCGTAAGTGATGTTTTTTTGATGTGTTAACATCTATACGCGCGCCTCTAGGGCAGTAAACTATAAATTTAATACATACGCAAGTGTTAGGTTTGTAAGAGTAAATCATCGTTTGTTTGTTCGTTGCTTGGCAGTCGGTATTGAAAGTGATTATTGGGCGATTTTCATATAATTTTCCCACGCGATTTTCTCCGGAAATTCATAGCCGATTTTATTAATTTTTGGATTAAAAAGCTAGCGCGGGTTTCGACGAAGAGTTTAGGCCAAAAATTAAGGCGATCCGATATCGGCGAGCCGAGATTGAAGTGTTTTAATTTGGAGTATTAATTTGGAGTAATATTAAAAAAGTATTTTATGTTGATCTTCGGTTATATCGTACGAATATAACAATGTATGTATGTATGTACAAGTGTCTGTTGCTTTGCATTCTTTGACTTTTGTGGGAATAAAACAAAAAGTATTGAGCAAGAAAATAATGACACATGTGCTTGCACTGGGTCTTTAAATAATTTTAAGTATTAATATTATTTATTTTCCAATTTTTTTTTTTTATTTTCCAATGTAACATTTACGAATGTGTTCATAGAAATCGAACAGGTACCGTGTAGCAAAAAGGTGTTAACACATCGCCCGTGAGTTCGAACACTCATTGGATTTTTTGGAGGCATTTTATTATTTTATTTATAACAATAGTTTCTGGATTGAAAATTGTATCACTTCAAAACTATTGCTATCACTTTTAAAACTTTTAATATCAGTAATTTATGGTAATTAAAAAAAACTTGATGGTAATTAAAACACGTAGTTTTTAATAAGTTTTTTACAAAGTTTTGGTTTTGGCCACTGTTTATTCAATTGTTAAAGCAAAACAACAACGTATAACTCTTTTTGTTTTTAATAAACTTTGCACTTATTTCTCTTTTAATTAAAATTTTTTTATTTAATAATTTTCTTTTGCACTGTCTCAATTCAATTAAAAAATTAACGCTCTTCACTATACACGTTAAGTACGATCTGACCAGCAGCGTTGAAAGTAAATAAATTCAAGGCATGCAGACAAAGCTCCCGCTTGCTAAAATATAATAATTTTTCTTTAACCCGCCAATAAATGCATAATCTACTTTTTGAATGAAAAAGAAATATCATTGAAAATTGCTTCAAAATTGATTTTAAATAATTTATTTTTTCGTTTGAAATGAAAACGAATTTTTTTTTAAAATGTTTTCAATTAACGAAAATTTTCAAAATGAGAGCCTTGTTGCGTTATGCACTTAGATAAGCGGTCTCTTATTTCAGTTGTAGTTGTGTTAATAGTAATTTCCTGTCGCATTTGATTTAAAATCAATTTTGAAGCAATTTTCAATGATATTTCTTTTTCATTTAAAAAGTAGATTATGCATTTATTGAAAATGCATTCAAAAATACAATTATTTTAAACACGAATATCTCGAAAACGAAGTCACCTAGACAATTGGCGTAAGAACAAAAATTGTAGCTTTTGTTCTCAGCTATCACGTGTTTAAGTTTAGACAAAAGTTTAGGGGAAACCCTGTATAGATAAATAAACCCAAATATAAATATTCGTAAAATAACTACAAAGCTAACGAGTTTCAGATATTTATTTCATATAAATAGTAAAAATTTCATATATCTAACCTTTAAACTCGTTGCGCGTCCCGAAAGCGTTGTCCGATGTGGCTTAAATTTTCAGCATTTAAGTTCTAAACCTAGTGCTACAATATTCCCATCCACACTCCTCGAAATTCAAAAACAAAAAATCGGATGTCACCCTAATGTACATATGACTTCCACTGCATACAAAACAAAAACCAATTAATTAAAAAAATTATAATTTGGTGTGCAGCATCTGTCAGAGACAAGCAAACAACGTTGACAAAAGCTGTTGCTGTGTAGCACCAAGAGTTAACGAATGTAGCAAGAAACCGAGAAATGAGTAAAATAAACAAAAATTAATTTAAAAGCAGAAAAGAAATCAAACAAGCACAACACATAAGAGATTACACAAATCATAATTGCAAATAGACACAGGCATATGAACCAACATTTTCACAGGTTTATATACAGGGTGATTCAGGAAGTTCCGGACAAATTTCTCCAGCGTATTCCTTGGCTCATTTCATGAAGAAAAGTCCACTAGGACCATGTCCGAAAATGCAAGGGTGCGAAATGGCAGCGGGTTAAAAATGTTCGGATTGCCGGTCGGAGAGTAGTAGGGTAAGGTTGCTAACTTCTGAGCCAGAGGTCGGATTTTTTTTTGGTTTTGGGCTTGTTGGAAAGGCCTTTCAGAATCAATAAAAATAAATAGAAAAAAGTCAAATCGCCGAGATACAGAGCTTTCGGAAAAAAATGGAAAAAAAATTAACATAACCTCAATTTGCTCAGCCAGGTGGCAGGTATGAGATAGCCACACCTCTTACCTTTCCAAAATGACCTAAATGAAGCCCAGAGGTCTTACCGTTCCAAAGTTATGAGCATTTTACTGAAATGCAAAAATGTTTGTTTTTGTTTTGGGAAGCGAAATAACAGCACACATTTATTTGTGTTTGTAAATTAATACGTTTAAGATTATATTTTCCAGTCCAATTTCTAGTCCATTCATCAGTGCCTAAAACAGTATGTAGTATTTATAGCTCTGTATCTCGGCTATTTGACTTTTACTAGTTTTTTTTATTGATTCTGAAAGTCCTCTTAAAGACCTTTCCAACAAGTCCAAAAACGGAAAAAATCCGACCACTGGCTCAGAAGTTAGCAATTTTACCCTACTACCCTCCGACCAACAATCCGAAAATTTGGAACCCGCTACCATTTCGCACCCTTGCATTTTCGGACATGGTCCTAGTGGACTTTTCTTCATGAAATGAGCCAAGGAATACGCTGGAGAAATTTGTCCGGATCTTCCTGAATCACCCTGTAGTTTGTACACAGCAACGGAGTAGGCAATGCCTTAATCACAAACGTCCTTATGAGGGCCTATTAAATGATTTCATTCTCTTGACAAGAGGCGAGAGTCCGTGAACTCCATTTCTGAATTCCCTGTTATATGGAAATATGATAAAATGCCGTATCTGATCCAACCGTTTGCATTTAAATGGACTATCCCGGTTTTCGACGTATCAGTCATACTTAAATCCCTTTTTTTAGAGATCCCGTTTGGTTCAGTGTTCGGAAGCATAAAACATAATGTTAAATCCAGATACACAAATATATTTTTTCGGTGTAATGGTCAGTTTTTTTAAAGTTATAATAGTAATGACAGTTCTATACTAGTTTGCGATTTGCATTCCTAAAGTCATTACACAGCTAGAGGAAACACCTCTCTCAGCAAATTTATGACATTAGGTCTGGTGTGACACGAACTTTGGATGTTGAAAAGAAATGAAGTAGAAGTTACAGGCTTAAAACAAAACAACCAATAACAAACCATAATTTTTTGTTTTTGTATTAAAATAGTTGTATTAAATTCAACACAAATGTACTTATATACTAACAATAAAAGATAGGAAAAAATTTAAAACATATTTACTTTTCACAGTTCTCCACCAAAACGAAATTAACAATTTAAGTCAACAGTTCTTGTAACTTCACTTGGTGTAAGTCGAATAGCTCCCTATCACAGCGACCTCACCACCAAGAGTTTGAAATGAAACATCAGATGAGAACAGTTTTCCCTCTATAATGAATTACTCCGTGTCAATATTCTAAAAAAAACGTGTAACCTCCAAAATAAAATTTAAAAAATTTGAGAATTTTATTTTTAAATTTCAGTCCCTACAGTCGGGCGATATTGAATTATGTAAAATATTTAACTCGCCAATTTAGATCGGATTCGGAGAAATATAAATATAGCGGGTTGCAAAACCAACCGAAACAAAATTATCAAAAAAAATTATTAAAGTTCATGGCCATGCTATCAAAAAACCCCACTCGGGTTTGTACTCGGTCTGAAGTATATTAATGTATATTTTCTAACAGCAACAATTGAGGAGCTATCTAAAAAATCGTCATAGGTTGCAGAGCAAATTTTCGATATTTTTCGGATTTATTGAGACAACATCAATAATTAAGCCGTGGTACGCAGACTGCATTTTTATTTGGGCTCGAAGAATAATAAATCCGCCGTCAACAAGGACAACAACGTAAGCCTGGAGATAAATAGGAGAATTGGCCTTCTCCTATTTAATAATTCTGAAATAGTGTGTTAGCATTTTTTTTACAGTGAAATTAAATTCAAAACTTTACATGGCCCACCCTATACAAATTTTGAAAATTAAAATCGATTTCTGGCAAAACTCCAAATCCTTAAGTAGTTTTAAACGAGTGACCATAGATATGTCTTTGATTTGGTTTTCTCTTGTTTCCGTTTTTAGCAAATTCTTTGTCGATATTTTTGCTCATGCTCAGAACCCTAGAGTAATGATGTATAGAGACGCCAACTCTCTCAGTAAATTGATAACATTTGGTGTGTTGAGGATGGGCGGTTGGAAGTTTGAAACTATTGCTTTAATAATACCAGATATAGGCAATGGCTCAAACCATCCAACAAGATATCAGCAACGGAATTTCGATTTGTGCGTTAACATTTTTGCGTTAGTGCACCACAAATATATACTAACAATAAAATACATCAAAAAAATCAAAAATACGTTTAAATTTCACAGATGTTCACCAAAATGGCATGAAAAATGAAAGCCACCTGGTTTAACTCAATTTACACCAAATAACTCTCTATCGCACCGACCGCAGCACGAATAGTGTGAAAGGTAATATCAGATGAGAAGAATGGCAACTCTATACGTCATCACTCTATGCTCAGAACACTTTAGGGTGATTTTTTAAGTTTTATATTTTCATTTGACTAGAAGAGAACATAAAAAAGTCTACGAGTTTTGTATCAAATTGTATTTGATATTGACTTAAAAATTTGCATGTACCATTTTGATCATAACATTTCTGTGACGACTTGCCGATGTCCTGTAAACGAATACAATTAACATCTATTTCTGACTACTCGTCCATCAACTTCGCCCACTTTTCCAGAATTTTAGCAAGTTATTCCCGTTATGTTTGGTGGGTCAACAGTTTACTTTTTATATATTTTGCTACATAAATTTTGGTATTTAGTTTTTAGTTCTATTTATTTTCCCATGTGCAGTTCTTCCTCAACCTCACAGAGTTTGCAAAACACTTGTTTCCATTTCGAAATAAACCTTTTACTCATATACATAAGTATGCACTACTATACCTTTTTATCATTTCCCAGCATATTAATAACTATTCATCACTTTTTGTCTTTCAGCTATTTAAACATGAATATACTGGAGGAATGCAAAAATTTAAAACTTCAACTAAACCAAATTCGTTCGTTACCGCGGTTCGTTACTGTGGTGTGGGAAGATGCCACCGACATTGTGTCCTCTTAAATGAGAAAATCATCGTTATTATCGTCTGTATAATCATCATTGTTGTCATAGACTTTGTGATGCTAGTTCTTTTATAATGTTCCCAGTACAATGAGATCTGTAAAACGAGGTTCACAGGCAACGGTTTCGTAACAGCAATGCTACCACCGATACCAGCACCATCCTCACTTTACACATAGACACATCGTGGGTCTCACGGCGTGGGAGGTGAAAGTGTTGGCGAAGGTGTCAGCTTTGCCAACACTTGAGGTCGTAATGGTTCTGGAGGTTTTTAAGAAGGCAGTTGCTATGCCAACAATATAACGTATTTCTGCCACTGAAGAATTTTCTTATGAACATTATTTAGCTTCGGAAAGCGCATCCCCATCATCACCACCAACATCATCATCACCGTTATCATTATCGTAATCATTATCATTGCGAAAGAATTCGAAAATATTTTTTTTACTCCATTCGCAGTTGCAATACCGTAATCAACACTGTTCTAAATGTCAACACAACAATACAATTGCAAAAACATTAGCAAGCGAAACATCAACCCAACAATCACCCAGCATGCTAGAAACACTAACAGCAACGGGGAAAACAACATTATACCAACAACATCACAAGC
The DNA here is from genome assembly GCA_963931995.1 of Phaonia tiefii. Taxonomy (NCBI): domain Eukaryota; kingdom Metazoa; phylum Arthropoda; class Insecta; order Diptera; family Muscidae; genus Phaonia; species Phaonia tiefii. Next base: position 319,787,535 of record OZ008368.1, on the reverse strand, counting down.
TCGATAGGGCGGCAATGGATGCTTAACACCATCATTAACTTCGGTTACACCAACAGCAGACAGCATGCTGTATGTTGCACAACGAAAGTGGCATCGTTTGCATCATCAGCAACAGCAGCAGTATACTTGGATTCACTTAAACTCATACTTAGCTTCATCAAGATTTAAACAGTCACCGTAGTCATCCTTCACCATAGCACTTTTTCACAAGGAAATAATGCTAAAGAACAAATTTAATAAAAATAACAAATTACTAGGACTTAAGTTCGAGGTAGATTTCAGTTAATTGCTATTAGTTTAGGAGAAAGTTTAAACAAAAGCATTAAAGCGGCAGCAGATATTTGTGATATATTTGGGTATATTGATTTTTTACAAACAGATCCAGAAAAATGGGAAACCAAAACCAAAGCAAAAAACTTCAATAATTCCGTGTGGTAACTGATGTCGATGAATGTGGTGCGGCCTTGGTTAACAGTTATGTCAACTTCAGAACTTCTGAAGCACATTTCAGAATTCATTGCAGGGCATAGAGCTGCGTCGTAAGATCCCCAATAAAGGATTTTTAAGCAAAGAAAAATATTAGAATTTTCATATTTTTATTGTATTAACATCAATAGACACGGGTAGGTCAACCTATCAAAGTGAACACATGCACAAGACATATGTGGTTATTGTACAACAATAGTCTCTGCCTGAAAATAAGTATGATGGTATTGATGTAGCGGCAGCGAACAAACTAGCAGGTCGTCGTCGTCAAAGAGTATTGAATAGTATAGAGAGCTCACGGTACGAATTGTATGACTCAAACGCATTTCGCGACATGATTCAAAACGTATTACTCTCTTTTTGTGATAACTTGGTCCATTCATAATTTTGATGTAAAACACTGATGCCTTTTAAAACATTTATGCTTTTTGTATTGTTTTTGGTAATAGCATTGTCGAAATAATGCATTTATATTGAAATATTCTATAAAGAGAATTAGCTGACCCGGCAGACTTCGCCCTGCCGACAAAAAGTATTCAATGCTGTCATGGCCACAAATGAATTCACTCATTTTGTATAGAAAAACACATCATCACAAAAGTGTGCGTAAAACTGATATGCGTAGATATGTTTCGATGTTTTTTGGAACAAAGTTATGGGCTAAATGAAAAAAAAAGCTTTTTTTTATCAACTTTATTACATTCCATTACATTATTATCAACTATATTGGGTACTTTTGCTTTGGGTTGTGTCTAGACTAACATATAGAGGGAAATTTCTTGTTTAACGGGAAGTTTCTAGGAGGAGCGCCTGTAATTAATATCTGGGCCCGGTAAACTTCGTTTTGCCTTCAAAGTTTTTGTAATGCCCAAGGGTGAACAAAATTATTTTGTTCCATTATGTTGGCAGTAAATGAATATATCTACTGGCGTTCCGACACGGGATAATGCCACGTTTAGTTGACAATGGGCAAATAAACCTGTAGAATATAAAATAACTATTTGTTAGAAGTATTTGTTTATATTTCGATCGTGTGCTGATTTGTTCAAAAGCTTCTCATTATACTATTATAGCTGTACCCGTTGCTCTTCGCTACCCCTGAATTGTAGTTTTAATGAATCACAATTTTGATATTTTTTTCTATTTATTGAAGTGCTCTAGGATATACAATATGTCTAGTTTTGCCATCTAACTAATCTAAAATTATTCTGGAATAAATGCGCCAACAATAAAATAATTAATTCTCACTTTCTAGTTATACAATTTACCGCAATTCATTGCAATTTTACTGACTCTTTCTAAAACTCATCTGTTGAATTGCATAATGACGCTTATGTCGAAATGAAATCTCCATTCAATTGTTTCATAATTTCCACTTTAAATTTCTGAATAACCTTTCAAACAGAAACTTGTTAATCAGCTGGCATTACTAGTTATCATAACACTTTGAACCAGCACAATACATCGTCAGGACAAAAGAAAATAACAACCACTCCAAACGAATCCAACAAATAATGGCTACTTATCCCTCAAATTAATAAAAGCATCAGTTATGATTGTTTATAAATTTCCCATATATTGATACATACCTATGTGTGTGTGTGTTCTATGCACTATTTCATGTACGATTTAAGTGGAATTTCGCATGATAATGGAGAAGCGCAAACGAGCCTGGAATTTCTACAATGAGTTAAGTAATATGTGTTGAATACAATTGGGGTTTTTCTCCAGATACAAACACACAACCAACAAATGCCAGCCATGCAGCATGATGCGGTATCGCAAACATAAAATTGTGTATGGGTGAGTGTGTGTTCTTTGTGCAGCTTCTGCTGAACTGACATTCTATTTGCATATTGCATAATTTTGCCGTTGGCTTTAACGCATTTTCTCCCCTAATACGAACAACAGACGAGTAGCATCCATAGAGGTAAGAATTACTCATTCATCACAGGGATGGAAACTTCTGTCAGGAGGCCGAAAGATAGTACCATTTTTAACACAAAAAATCCAATGAGTGTTCGAACTCACGGGCGATGTGTTATCACCGTTTTGTTACACGGTACCTGTTCGATTTCCATGAACACATTAGTAAATGTTACACTGGAAAATAAAACACAGCGTTCAATCATATGATGACGGTACATTTAAATAATATTTATACTTCAAATTATTTAAAGACCAGTGCAAGTACATGTGTCATTATTTTCTTCCTTAATACTTTCTGTTTTATTCCCACAAAAAACAAAGAGAATGCAAAGCAATAGACGCATGAACATACATACATTGTTATGTTCGTACATACGCTATACAAGTTCACACAATTTTCGTAGCTCTCTTGGTATCTCATTTTTATATACGCATAATACGTCATTATTCTTTCTGATCTGAAATTGCTCCGCACCCACATTTTATTTGTAATAAAAAAAACCGACCTGTAAGAAACATAGTTTTTGACAATAAATTCTTTATATGTGACCACACCCCTTTGTCCAATCCCGCCCATATTCGCAGCAAATCTTAGAATATGCACACCTAACCAACATACCCAATTTTGGTCAAATACCGTAAACAGGAGCAGGAATAATGGATTTTTAATTTGTGATTTGTATGGGAGGTACCACGCCCCTTTGTCCAATCCCGCCTATATTCAGTTCATTTTTGTAATCGCCAGTAGTTTGCCTGCGAAATTTCAACTCGATTAGATCACGGGAAAGTTCAATCATATGATGACGTTTCATTTAAATAATATTAATACCTGAAATTATTTAGAGAAAAGCGCTAGCACATGTGCCATTATTTTCTTGCTTAATCCTTTTTGTTTTATTCCCATACAAAACAGAGAATGCAAAGCAACTTACACATGTTCATACATACATTGTTATGTTCGTGCATACGCTACATAAGTTCACACAATATTCGTTTCTCTCGTGCATCTCATTTTTATATACGTGTAACCACGTCATTATTCTCTTTTCTCTGAGAGTGCTCCGCACCCACACAAGACAACTATTCATTACCGCTACATTAGTGTGAGTTTTTTTTCGCAGTTTGACAATCGGTGTTTCGCAGTCGGACAAATCTGTATTCTATATAGGGGTGAGTCACCATTATCAGTTAGAGGTATGAAAAATAGATGCTGGCCGATTCTGAGACCTACCCGATGTGCACACAAAATTTCATACCAATCGGTCCAGCCATATCGGAGGAATTTAACACCAAACAATTTGTGATCGCAGTCTGACAATCTGTGTGATCGCAGTCGGACAAAATGTGACTGGGTGTATTCACTTTGCGAACTTAGTTCCTACCCGCGCCTATGGGGTAACACATCAAAAATATTTCCACTCGTTTTCATTTAAACATTTAATTACATAAGATTTCAAATCAGATAATCGAATAACCAGTAATCAGCCCATTCAATAGTTGAATCATCAAATAATCAAATATTCAAACAATCAAATAAATAGCAAATAAAAGCAAATAGTCAAAAATCAGGTCATCATATGCTCAAATAATCGTGTAGTCGAGTGACCAAATAATCATGTGATCAAATAATCACATGGTATTTTCCCACTTAGTAGATGTTCCCAAATTAAATACGTGCATTTTGATTACAAACGTTAAAACAACAGCCAATAAGTAATAAGATTTTAAATTTAAGCTAACAACGAATAATACGAATTTAATAGAAGGTAGCGCAAAAGTTCTGTCCCTATCGTGTGATGAAATAATTTTTGCAAATGGCGGCAAATGTCAATTCTGCTTTGACATTTCTCAAGAAAACATAAGACAATCTATCACTATAACCTCAGTAATGTCAAAAAATTATTTCACTTTTTTACGGAATAAATCGTCGTTTGTTTTGGTGCAGCGTGAGTAGCGGCGCAGATTTCTCGGTCGTCCTACACCAACTGGGAAAATGCTACGACATTTATCCACTCGATTTGAAGACTATGGGTGAAATGTGGGTTTGTCGAGGCTTGAGATAAGCTCAGCCATGTTCAGAATCTTTCGTTAGGATTCACCAAACCTTTCGAAATTATAACTGAATAGCTTACCCTTATCGGGGGATTTGAATTTAGATTCTATATTGATCCGTAATTTACAAAGTAATTTGATTTACAGGTATAACATCAACTGATTCGATTGGTGAGAACACTACTCTTAGCTTGGGAACACTCGTCTTGGTTCGACAACACTCTTCCGGGGGCACTTGTCTTGGCTTGACGACACTTCTCTGCGGCACTTATCTTAGCATGACGACACTTCTGTTGCCCTTCTCTGGGCTTAACAATACTCTTCCGGGGCAGGTTGCGTACTGGTCGATTCTAAGATGATCGGCAACTTATCAGTGTCTTGCACACGCGATTATTCGGATTTACTGCGTAATATGTGCCTTACCTGTCCGGTCAGAACGGTTTGGTATCGGCTATCATCGGGTGGGTTACATGGAAACGGGAGTGGAGGCCCCTGTGTAGGAACAGTGAAACGAAGACCCTGTGTAGGGACAGTGAGCCGCAACCCCTGTGTAGGGACAGTGAGCCGAAGCCCCTGTGTAGGAACAGTAAGCAGAATCCACAGTGTAGGAACACTGGGCCGAAACTCCTGTGTAAGTATGTATTTATACCGTCTTTACTAAAGAACGGACCCCAAAATTGCCCCAGTCCTTGCAGAACTAGAGCCCCAGATAAAATTCATTAATCTTATCTGATTGTGTGCTCGGAGGCGACGACTCCAGTCTAGTCAACCTTAACACTAGGTACCATCTGATAGTGACGCAAATGAGAATTGCATCCAAGCACTCATTCTCGTGTGGTCATTATAACTAGTTCGGTGCTAATATGTACACAACGCCGACAGAGCTAGTGTGTTTGTCAGTGAGTGTGATTGTTCATGGCAGTTGGTGCAAGTGATGGATGTTGTGTATGGTTAGGTGACGGGTAGACCAGAGACGTACGAGGATGTGAATAGCGGTGAGTGTATACTATTATGTACGGATGGATCGTGATAGAACGTTCCATGGGACAACACGAAATGTGGGCGGGACTGATCGACCCGTATCATCCGTTCTGATGAGAATATCGTGGCTGTGGGTCAAAATGTCACAGAGAACCGCGGAGTATCGACCAAACGGCCAGCCATTATATTGGATATTCTGATTTTTTTTTTGGAATTTTGCTGAAAGACTTCAAGAGTTTTCGTTATAAACTGCAGACTAGACCAACCCGATTTTACCTTGTTGTCGAATTTGGACTTGGGACCAAATTTTTTTGAGTCTATAAAAACACACAAGAATTTTGATATATATAAGTTTTTATTCGGCGAAGGGCTACTATCCGCGCAAACGCGATTTGTGATTTTTCATAAAAAATTACTTTTTCCAAAAATTCAAGTAATATGGGATTTGCATTTTTACGATAACTCAGAAAGGTTTTACTTGATTTGAAGTTTGTTGCATTCGTTGGAAAGATAATTAAATTTTCTAGATCTTTCCTAAAGAAACATTGGTGTTATTTTTAAGCAGTTTTTCTACACAGTTCAACAAAGTGAGATTTTTAAATTTTAGGTTTCAAAATATATCGTTTTTGGGCTGTTATTATCCTGTTCTGTGCAATAACTAGCCAATATTTTTTAGCTGTGTAAACTCAAAATGGTAGGTAATTTAAAAGGTAACAGTTTGATATGCGTAACAGCTATATTTAGTTTATTAAACAATAGAATTGGGGGTTTCAAAAAGTACAGTCATAATTTTTTTTGTATTTTTTTTTCAATATGATTTACTGTTGGAGATTTTTTAAGATTGTGCCTTTATTGCCGTTTGGATGATTTTGGTTAAACTTTTCGATTACTTGAATCAGGTTGTTTTGTTGGGTTGAATCCATTGTTAATGTGTTATTTACTGTTTTTAAAAGACCGATTGCACGTTCAGCTGGGTTATTTACCACTGTTAAGTTATTCGCTATTTCTTTTATTTTTATGTAATCGTCATTTTCATGCCAACAGGATGGGGGACTCCTTATAAAGCCGTAGTCAACTCCTACGATTTCAAAAAATTTGCAAGTGTTTTGTGACACCATATTGGTTACGTCAAGCTCATCGTCATCGTTATTAAGAACTTTACGAAACAAATTTTGTTGATCTCCCGTTCTATCTAAAGATGCCGCCATTTTAGCCAAACTCTCTTCAGAGTGTCTTGGATCAAAAAAAGAAAGTCCCAAAGTAATGTCGCTTAAGTACCACATATGTCGTGACATGATCTTCAGCGCAGCTTCTGCTAATGAACTATTTATTTGGCGATATTGTTTAAGCTGTTCGATTAATTTTACATCATTTAATGCGGCTTGTGCTGCCAATGTACAAGTGAACCAGTGTTCGAGATATATTTTGACCAAAAATATATTGAATTCAGACAACCCAATCAATTCCTCATCTAAAAGTAAACAAAGTTGTGAATGAGATTTTGTGTTTTTTTATTTTTACTCTCACACACTTACCAGTTAAATTGAACTGGCTTCGAAAAGCAAATATTTTTAAACTGTAAATCGCTCGCGCCATAAATCGAGCCCGGTGTAATGCTCCAGCTTTATGAAAGCTGTTTTTTTGTTATGACAAACTCGCTATCTATTTTTTCCTGAAATTGACGCCTCTTTTTCTCCTCAGTGGAAGTATTCCGATTTATGCTGCGCTTCAACTTGAAGTACGTTGCGTGTAAAGCATTTATGTTTTTTGCAATATATTTTCGATCATGTAAATTGTCCTCCTTTCGTATTGTTCGCCATATTTCAAGAACCTCATCTGCAATAATCAAAGCTTGTTCGTGCAACGTCATTTTGCCTTTTTTTTGTAAGACTTAAAAGTCTGGCGATTACCTCTCTTCCTGAAGGTATTTTTCGTCTGCTGAAATAAGTGTTTGGATCTAAAATAAAGCACTTACATTTTATTAAAGAAGTTGAATGAAAAATAATTAAGAATCATAGGAGAAACATTGCTAAATGACTTTGGCTCTTATAGATTTCATGTGTGAGACAATAGGCAATATTGTTTTCCACAATTCTTGACAAACACTTACCTACAATCCACGACAGGCTAACTTCCTTGTTAGTTAACATTATTTCACTTTAGTATTGAAAGAAAAACACTATTTAATCGCAAAAATTTTACGACTGAACCACGAAAATTCTAACAACATTTTATTTTGCGAACAAAATGTTTGCCTTTTTTAAAAGTAAAATTTTTTAAAAGCAACGCTTGCTAAGGAAGTTAGAGATAAATATATTTTATACAATCAAATATCGGGCAAAGTGTAAAAAAATAAATTTAAAACAAAAATATTAATAAAAAAAAATGACTGCACTTTTTGAAACCCCCTATTCTATTGTTTAATAAACTACATATAGCTGTTACGCATATCAAACTGTTTCCTTTTAAATTACCTACCATTTTGAGTTTACACAGCTAAAAAATATTGGCTAGTTATTGCACAGAACAGGATAATAAGAGCCCAAAAACGATATATTTTGAAACCTAAAATTTAAAAATCTCACTTTGTTGAACTGTGTAGAAAAACTGGTTAAAAATAACACCAATGTTTCTTTAGGAAAGATCTAGAAAATTTAATTATCTTTCCAACGAAAGCAACAAACTTCAAATCAAGTAAAACCTTTCTGAGTTATCGTAAAAATGCAAATCCCATATTACTTGAATTTTTGGAAAAAGTAATTTTTTATGAAAAATCACAAATCGCGTTTGCGCGGATAGTAGCCCTTCGCCGAATAAAAACTTATATATATCAAAATTCTTGTGTGTTTTTATAGACTCAAAAAAATTTGGTCCCAAGTCCAAATTCGACAACAAGGTAAAATCGGGTTGGTCTACTGCAGACACTGCATCACTTATTCCCCGTCGACCGACTGTAAACTATGTTCAAGCCATCCTTGATTTCTACCACGAGGAATACACCTTTTAATCGGAAATCATCATGAGCGACGAGGCCTATTTCCATCTCAGTAGATACGTGAATGAGCAAATTTACCGCTTCTGGGAAACCAAAAATCCACTTATAACACACGAAACGCCAATCTACCATTTCAAAGTTACTGAATGATCAGCCATTTACGCTGGAGGCGTCATCGGGCTTTACTGTGTCGAAAACATTGGGGGACAAACGACTACTGCGATCGGCGAGCACGGAAAGTCATGAGTCGTATCACCCTCTTTTGGTCACTAGTTGGTCCATTAATAATTTTGATGTGAAACACTGATGCATTTTGAAATATCTATTCTGTTTGTATTGTTTTGGTGCATTTATATTGAAATATTCTATAAAGAGAATAATACTCGTCTATGGTCTTTGCATGAGAGTGGAAAAGAGTGCAATAAGTTCTCTATACTATTCAATACTTTTTGTCGTCGGTCTGTGTATGACAAAAAACAATTATTTCAGTGAGCTACATGTTGCTGTATTTATTTTAACAATATTACATTTAATGTTAAAGCAGATGTAAGAAAAAAGAAAGTGCAATAGAAAAAGAGTCTTCAGCACAAAAACTATTCCCTTTTTTTACTTTCCAATGTAACATTTACTAATTTTTTCATAGAAATTGAACAGGTACCATGTAACAAATAGGTGTTAACACATCGCCCCTGAGTTCTAACACTCATTAATTTTTTTAATTATTGTACCTTTTTATGTTTTCTTTTGTTCAAAAACCTTTTAAAAAAGTGTTTTTTGTATTTGAAATTTTATGATCAATTTTGTTAGTTTCAGTTAATGTATGTATATATGCTTGAATTCTATAAACCTACAAGGTCAGGAACCTTTTACTAATTGAGAAATGCCTAATCTGAGGCAAAGTTGTAGCTCTTGTCATAAAGAACAAAAATTGCGAACATATAAAATCAAAAAAAACTTCACCTTCCAGATCAAAATCGCAAAAAACTTAAAAAAATTCGATTTTTTTTTAACTTTTTTCCCGTGTTCAGGTCCATAGGTAGCAAACCGTTCAAAATTCAAGGAAACAATCAACTACAAAAATTTACCTAAGATCTCAGTAAACAAATTTCTAGAACATATAAACTTCCTGGGAATTATTCTTAACACCGTTTTTTAATTGCATTTGTTTTTTATTTATTTCAACATTGAGACACTATGCTATCTATTACAAAAATATTAAAAAAAAGTATTCGTATTATATTTATAATGTTGATGGGCCTGGAATTGCAAATCGCGCTCTCTTAAGTTGTGGATCCAAATCGTCGTCCGAATCTGACTCTGATTCAGCAATTATGGTGTCCACAGGCACGTTGCTTCCAGACTGCCCTTCATCATCAGCTCTTTCTTCTTCAAATACTTCATTAACATCATACAGGGTGATCTTGTGACTCCACCAACATACCTCTGCAAGCAATTCGTCGAGGTTTTTGCCTTTGTACCGTTTTTCCATGGGCATTGTGGTTTGGTGAAACCGTTCTCCTTGCTCATCGGATTCGGTAGGGAGTTGTTTGATAAAATCGTCAAAATGAAAATGAAGAAAATGCAGTTTTAATGTCATCGATGCGCCGATTATCTCAAAATAATGCAGCATTTGTTTCACCCATTCTCTTGCTTCCGGTTCCGCGTCTCGATCCCCTCCCAAGACTCTGGTGCGTACACGCTGAAGATAAATCCATGCCATTGAATGATTTTCATCAAGCGATGAATCAAAGTTGCTTTTGAATAGCTTTCTAATGTCAGGGCCATTAAGTACGCCTGTTAAATGAAAACAAAAAATAAAGACAGAAAAGAAAACATTAACATAGTGTAAATAGTACAATTAGGTGAACAAAAATTCGTTTTAAATTTACTACAATACCTTTTTTAATTTTGTCATCGCTACGCTTTGGGAAAACGCTTTTCAAATAGTCCAATGCGTTTGGACAATTTACAACGGCCACTTCGATGAATTTTTTAACAATTCCCTATTTTATGTGGAGCGGTGGCAGCAAGATGTCTTGAGTATTGTCAATTAAAGGTGCATTCTTCAGTCTATGTTGTTGTATTTGTTCATCCACACTTCGTCTTGGCCTCCACGAGTTACATTGGAATTGATTCAGAGGTGAGCGTGAATCCCAATTACAAAGAAAACAAAAGAATTTTGGGAAGCCGCCCTTATCGATGATCCCTTGCAAAATGTTGTTGACCTTCAAATCAATGCAAATCTTCCATTTATTTTCGTAATACTTGATTTTTTCCATTATATCTTTCAATGTTTCATAGCTTTCTTCCATGTTGATACCCATTGCTAGCGGAATGGAAGGTTTTCGGTTCGACACATGCAACAACACTGCTTTCAAGCTTGAAACAGAACCATCAATAAATAATCTCCACTCACTAGCGATGTAGTTCATTCCCAGTTTTACCACCAAAGCTTTTATATCGTTGCAGTAAGCGAACGAATTGTCCGCATTTAGAGTGTAGAGCATCTGAAATTCAGCTTGTCGTTTGCGGTATGCCGTAGAGTTAACATTAGCATGTGTGAGTTTTCTTTGCTTTAAAAAAGCTGTCAAAAATATTGCAAGTCGCTGCGATAATCCCAATATGGCCACAACGAAATCCATTTCCATTTGTGTTATTAGTTGTGGTCCATCTCTTCCCTGTTGGGGCTCATAATCGGTATCAAATGGATCTTTATAAGTAACACCACTTGCTGTACTCATTGCTGTAAATTCTGTAGTACGATCTGGAGTTGGCGGCCTTGGTGATACAAAATTTTCAGGTGCAAGCACTGGTAGTGTGGCTGTTGCAGTTGCTTTATAACTTTTGTTCCTCTCAGTATATCGATTTAGACCATATGTGTAATTTACGCATGCATAGCAACTGGTTGCATCATGATCACCTGGGCGATTAATCCAGTTTACCGGCTTACAATACTTCATAGTACCTCTGCCTCCACTCAACCATGCCATGAGATTGTTATAACATTGGGGACACACTGTATTAGGTGTGTAATTTTCACCGTTCAAGTCCACTTCGTCGAAAAACAATGTATATGCTCTTTAGAATTCACTAGTTAAAAGATTATTTTCCTTCTGAAATCTTGTAGATGTTTTTTTTCTGGTTTGATGACCGCAAACGTAGCAAAATAAATCAATATTTTCACACTGCATATTGAAATTGTCAGTTGCCAATGTTGTGTGCGAATTATACTGTAGCACTTTCACTTTTTTTACTTCCACTTTCACTTTATAACTTTCACCGCTGAGCTCTCGTTGACGTCGCGCTGTGTAATGCCTCGATGTGAGCGTCGTGTCGCTTTTATATTGTGTGCTGCGTCCCTTGTTGCGTGTGCTGAACTTACTGCATTGCCTGTGCTGCTGCTGTCGGTGCATGATCGCGTGATACCTAAGCTCTACCTAAACGGTGTTAACCCTTGGACAAACACATGGTTCTGGCCAGGCATATTTCATTTTTTGCTACCTATGGACCTGAACAGGAGAAAAGGGTAAAAAAAATGAAATTAAAAAATTTTCGGCAAATTTTTCACTTTTGCGTGCTATCTAAACAGTGTTAAGAATCATCTCTAGGAAGTTTATACGTTCTAGAAATTTGTTTACTGAGATCTTAGGTAAATTTTTGTAGTTGATTGTTTCCTTGAATTTTGAACGGTTTGCGACCTATGGACCTGAACACGGGAAAAAAGTTTAAAAAAAATCGAATTTTTTTAAGTTTTTCTCGATTTTGATCTGGAAGGTGAAGTTTTTGATTTTTTCACAATTTTTGTTCTTTATGACAAAAGCTACAACTTTGCCTCAGAGACTAAATCGAAATTCTGAACGGTTTGCAAGATATGAGCCTGAGAAAATGATCACATTTTTACGAAAATGATACCGAGGCCCCAAATCTTTGGCGGCCCATAAAAAAAAGTGCATGACTTTGGGAAAAATTGCGAAACACGGGTCTTTTATTTTTTAGTCTTTTATCACGTAGTGGTGTCCGTATATGGTTATTTTGCCATGACTTAAAAAATTACACACAGTGTTAGTAAACGACAACTGGATATACAGTGTTCGCCAGGAATGTTCGAAAAACTTACAAGTGGTAAGTATTCACATATATGTATCTAATAAAAAGGGCAAAATTAAATGATCGTTGCAGATGATGATTTCAGGGGTTTGATGACACAGGAGTCGTCGAGTATGGGGGCATACGATGAAATTATATTCACCTCTAACACTCCTGATGCTACAATGGAAACAAATGTGGATGATGAGCCCAAGAAAAGTATCTGGTTAGAGGCGACAACCAAACTGTTAATATCCCGGGTAAAGGAGTTGCGCCCAAAAGTAGTTTGCGCATGCTAACCTCACTACAAAATGTATTGTACTTACAAATTCTTCCAACAAATACATTTTTGGAAGTTACCACAAGTTCCAATAGAATTGAAATAAATTTTATCCTTTGCCACATACATACATTCTGGCGTGTATTTCCATACTTTTGCTACTGCCACAGTTGTCCAGTAATGACGTCGCCGGTTCACCAGAATTTCCTGAATGCCACTGCACATTATTGTTTTCCATTTTGTTTCTAAATTTCACAAATATATTGAATAAAATATTAAACAAAATAATTTGTACTTGTTAATTTATTTTTGTGTTTTGTTTCTTTACATAAAACAGCTGTTTTCAAACAGCTGTTCTATCTTGCAATTTTATGTTGGCGAAAATTTCTCCAACCAAAATTTGCAAAATCTCTAACATCGAACTGTCAAAATTTTCGCTCTCTGGCTCTCATTTATTGGACTTTTGGAGTAATCGAACAGAGTTCAGTAAAAATTTGTACAAATTTGCACAAATTTTCGAGTACTCGAACACAGCTTTTGTTTGCCAACAACTATCACGGTGTTATTTAGTGTTTCGTAAGTAACATAAACACTGAATAACAAATTATTTAGAACAAAATATAAAAAATTTTAAATCTGCAATATTGAATTAGGATTACATCAAAGATGGAATAAATTGGATAGGTTAGGGCTGGAGAACATGTGGTTCCAACTATAAGCAACAATGGAATCTACTGCGCAGGCTACAACCGAAATTCTGAAGGATGCATTTCTGGGTCGCCTTATTTCTTATTTTGGCGAGTTGCAGTGGCCGGCAAGATCACCCGATTTACCCGTTCCAGACATCTTTTCGGGGTTTTTTTCTAAAGCCACGGGTCCATACCAATAAACCTCAGACTATTGAATCCCTCAAAGAGATCATCCGTGAAAAATGCAACAACGTATTGACGAAATTATTGTCAAGCGTGATGGAAAATGCCATTAGTTTGTCGGGCCTGTATAGTCATCAATTCTGGCGGAGACCAATTGGTCGTTATAATTTCTTTAAAATTTACAAAAATTAGTTAAGACGTCCAATATACATCAGCACGATCAAAATACTGTATTTATTCTTGTTTGTGTGAAAATATAACGTCTTTGTAGCTTGTGGCAAATAAGTATACTTGTGTCCAAACACATTGTGTTTCTTCTTTAATATTACATGTTAAAGACTAATTGATTAATATGTTGCAATATGGATGTTGCGAACATATACATGGTTCCTGCATAATGTTACAGGGACCGTTTTGTTTTAACGTGAGCTAGAATTAGAGGAACAGTTTTCTATTCGCACAAAAACTACAGCCAAACAACACTGGGTGACATTTTTTGCGCCACCTTGTATAAGTAAAATTGCGTCCACTCGCATAGTTGGTCAGTACGACAAACACAACTAAAATTTCATGATGGACTTTGTGGTAGTATCATTAATTATAGTCGTTTTAAACTTTAGCGTTCTCACATACATGTGCACATACGCATACTCTTGCAATCGGAAAACTTTACCAAAATTTACAAACAATTTGCAAACTAACAAAGGACCATTTATTAATATTAACTGTGTATGCACGCAACGATCCCCGTTGTTTGCCTGCATTAGGGAAAAAATTTCGTTGATATTTCAGTTGCTATGTTTGATACACTGAGCCCATTGATTGAGATTTGGATATGATTGATGGTCATGGTATTCATGGTGGTGCTGGTTAGAAGTGTGTTTTAATTGGGTCCAGCGTAGAGATGTTGCTGGTTATAGACATTACTGTTGTGCTAAAATTTTTGTATGTACCTTTAGAGCAATGGCAGAGCAGAGTAGTTTGATTGACGTAACAATTTGTTTAGTGAAGTGTAGTGCAGTCGGTGTTTACTAAGCGGTCATATACAAAATGATAGCCTCATTATTAATTGAATTGTGAATTAAATTTCTTGCAGAAAATAAGTTGGCTATTACCACTGGAATGAGCTTTAAATACACAAAAAGACATAAACTAAAAAAAAACTTTGATTTTATTGGCCCAACATAATAATGAAGTTTATCAATGCAAACATCAAATCTAGACCACAATAATAGTAAGCAGGTTGTAAATAGTGTTAGAGTAATACGCTTTAAAACATGTGATCTATGTTTGGCCTTTAACCGGATGAATATGTGTATATATGTACGTACTTGCATATGTACGAATTCATTAGTCTGAGCATATGTGAGTAACCACCATATCTGCAGTGCCACAGTGGGGCCAATTGTAAAAAGCAAGTGGGAACAATATAATAAAAATTAAAGTTTGAAGCCACTTATAATAAAAAAAAAACAGTAATAATATCAGCACTTTTAAACTGTATGTCGGATCGCTTTAGAATGCTCTAGAGATGTCTAGAGGAGGACGATATTGCATTAACCCTTGGACATATTGCATGGAAGTAGTGAGCTGCTTGGACTGCCCAATGAGGGAATCATTTCTGGCCACTCCCAAGTATATGGTAAGTATACATATTCACATTTTACGCCCTATACACCCAAAATTTGATACGCTTTGCCCAAAAAAAACATCGTTTGATATTTATTTTCCTATACACAATCAAAACAAGGGCATTAAACCACATGTATATTTTACTGATATCGACACGAATACGCCCAGTTGATATATCTTACCAAAATAGTTTCTGAATCGCACACGCAAAGAACAAAACGTTTTTTGCTCGGTTGCCACAGCAATACTTTGATTGATTTTTTATTTTTTTTGTTTCGAGCGAACCCATCGCCGCCACTCTTACCCGCCCCTACCGACCGAGAGGGCCACGTCCCCATAACGTGAGGACAGCGTACACATTATAGACCGGTCTTTAATGGGAGAGCAAGGATCATAAGTTCACACGTTGCAACCAACTACAGAAATTCTTCACCAGTTGGTATTACACTAACAGAAATAAGCATAAAAGTACATCACGAAATATTAATATAACAAAGACTTCATAATATATAATAATTTCGAACAAAAGCAAATTATAAATCAGAGCAGATAGTAAGGATAAAGTAAATTTACATATGTAAAGGTATATATAGCACTAATGCAATCGGTTCAAATGACAAATTATCCTCCTAGACTTTCTAGTTTCCCAACTACCAGTTAAATCAATAAACTGATATAGCTCATTTAAATCACGACACATTCTCTTAACTGGATCAAATGGCGCATAATTCGAGTTCATAGTACCTCGTGGGTATCAATGGGATATTTATGAAAATTTTAGATAACAGAAATTCAAAACATATACACCCATGAATTATCTTCAAAACTGTAATAGAGTTTATCATGGTACGTCTACTACTAACAGTCAGCAATCTGATCAATGCTAGTCTACTGCTATACGAAGGAAGATTATGGTTCGGGTTCCATTGAAGGTTTCTCAGACAAAAAATGAGAAACTATTTCTGGACCGATTCAATTATATTAACCCTGCTGTTAGATTAGAAAAAACTTACGAATCTTAGATTGAGGGACCATTTGGTCCATACTGCAATTTTCATCCAAAATAATAATTTTATCTTATTCTTTGTAACTATTTTGGTTCAAAAATTTCTAAAGCAAGTATTTGACATATCAAAAACATCCGCTAACATATCAAAAACATCTTCTAAATATTTGACATGAATTTACATTCGCTTGGTAATGAAAAAACTTACGAATCTTAGATTGAGGGACCATTTGGTCCATACTGGAATTTTCATCCAAAATAATAATTTTATCTTATCCTTTGTAACTATTTTGGTTCAATAATTTCTAAAGCAAGTATTTGACATATCAAAAACATCTTCTAAATATTTGACATGAATTTACATTCGCTTGGTAATGAAAAAATGTACTATTGACCAAATGGTCCTCTAATCTAAGATTCGTCATTTTGTATTTTTCTCAGTCCTGAATAAAGTTAGAAAATTTAATTTTCGCACATAACATTGTTTTATTAAAAGACCCCATTAGCAGAAAAATTTAGTCAGTATATATCACCGTTCCAAAGTTACAAGGGAAAACAGAAAAAATTTGGACCAAATGGTCCTAATCTAACAGCAGGGTTAACATACAAATTGTACTGGGGCTCCCAAACAACTGATCCATATTAGAGAATACGGCGGACTAGTGAAGTAAAAAGATTTTTCGTAACGTAGGGATCTGAAAATTCATTGCCCAACGTTTAATAAAGTTCAGAACGCCATAAGCCTTGTTTACCATCGTAATTATGTGGGAGTTGAAATTCAATTTTCTGTCCAAGAGAACACCAAAATCAACAAATGAATCCTCTGATTCAAGAACATAGCCACCTAAAATGTATTTTGCCGAAAACAATGATGACCTAGAGAACAGCATATGCTTACATTTCGCAAAATTAAGCTCCATCAAATTGGTTTCGCACCACGTCTGGAAAGTAGACAAATCCCTCTGAAGTAAAGTTGTATTAATTTATTAATAGTAACCGTTCATGTAGTTCTCCCAAATAAACTCAAATGTCGCAAATGTGTATCATGTTGTCGTTTGCATTAAACGCTTACAAAATTACATTTGCCGCAAGTTAAAAACCCTTAAAAAATTCCAACTTGCTTTAAAACAAACTTTATGGGTAAAACCAAAATCATAAAAGTTGGAAATTTAAACAAAAAAGAGCTAATAGAAGCCATAAATAAAAGTTCTAATTACAACTCGGTTGCTGTAACCGATAGAACAGTTGGTCGAACCGTTCTTCATTTCGCGCAAACGTTTTTTCACCTTTAATTTGTTATAACTCGTTTACTGCAAACGTTTTCCAGTTCTCCCAAACGTTTTTTTAGTTAGGATCAGCTGCAACTCGGCTGCTGTTACTGAGGGATCAGTTGGCGGAACCGTTTTTCATTTCTCGCAATCGCTTTTTCAGCTTATGTTTTTTATAACTCATTTGCTGCAAACATTTTTCGGTTCTCCCAAAAGAAATTACATGTACGGCTTAACAGAAGTTCGTTTCTCCCAACTACAGTCCCCAAACGAACTTCAGTTATCTGAGATTTCGGTTGGGAGGAACGAGTTATTTCGTTACGTGCATGTAATATTTCTTTATTTTACTAGTATTACTAGAAATTAAGGTGAAGTGATACTTTTAAACAACATTTTTGTATCTGCCGTCACTATTGACGCTATCACATACATATGGAAGAAATTGTGAACACTTGCCTGGAGGAACTATTATTGTGAATGACACAAATTATCTTAAACTTGCATATAGTATTTTTAAATTCTAACTGTTTCTATATGGTTACAAACAGAGTTCGTATTTATCCCACATGTATAACCTACATACCCATACCCAATTGTGATCTGATAAAATTTCCAAAATAAGAAAATCGCTAAATTACAAAAATTACCAAATTCGGAAACGGTGCGCCCAATCACAAAATTAATAAATATTTTTACCTCCGCAAGTGACTTTAACCTATGGAAATCTTGAATACTGCATCGCTTTTTCTTAAATCTCTAAAACTAATATGTCTCGGATCAAAAAGCGCTAAAACGCTCTTATGCCAATAACTCGGAAACGGAGCGCTTAATCGAACAAATAACTCATTTGTACGGGTTTCTAATAGGATTTCATAAAGTGGTCAAACAGTATGGAAGACTTTTTATTTTAAAAAAAATCATCAAAGTGAGAAAATCGCTAAAAGAAAAAATTGCTATACCTCGGAAATGGTGCGTCCAATCGCATATTTTTACTTAAGTAAATAGCTTTAATTTGTGGAAGTCTTGAATACATATATGGTTAAAGCTTCTTATAGAGGAAAAAAAAAATATTTTTTCATGTGGAAAAACCGATTTCGAGGCATAGCTATTTTTGTTTGTTTTAGCGATTTTTTTATTTTGGCTATTTTTACAGAAAAACGTCGTCCATACAAATTGGTCAACTTTATGAATAACCCATAGAAACCCGGAAAAATTGTTTATATTTCGATTGAACGCTCCGTTTCCGAATTATTGGCATAATGGGGTTTAGCAATTTTTTGTGCGAAAAATTTTAGTTTAGCGATTTCTTTTTAAAAAGTGATGCCGTATGTTAAAGACATCCAATGGGTAAAACCCCCTGCTAACGTAAACAATTTATTATTTCCGTGTTATAACCATTTTTCTTAACAATTTTTGAAAAATTGAACCACTTTATGGAAAGCTCTTAGAAACCCTTAAAAATTAGTTATTTTTTTCGATTCGGCGCCGCGTTTCCGAAATATAGAAACTTTTTTTAATTTTTTCATATTTTTGAACAGTGGTTTGGGTTACCAGGGATACGAACCCTGTACCTCGTTTCTGTAGTTCTCTAGTCGAAAAAGTTTTCACATGAAACATGTGAATTGAAACAAAAACGCTACGAATCGGTATAAAAACTCTCTTCTCACATATGACTATTTCTACAACATTTGTTTTGCGAGAACTTTCTGTGACGTACTGGTTTTTTCATGCTTATTGGAAAAATGCGAGAAAAACTGTTTCTAAAAAGTAGAGAGACGAAAAATTTAAAATTATAAACGTCAAAAATACTCACAAATTAAAACGGTGCGAGATTTAGATATTGTTTCTACTAAAAGGCTTTTTAAGAAATTAAGAATTTATATTTTAAGTAGAGAAGATAAGAAATATATATTTTTTGTTATTTATTTCAATTAATTTTTCCAAAATATTACAGAGAAACCAAAAAAAGCAGAAAAAAATGCAGTTGAATACATGTCAACTAATTTGAAATTTGCCAGATACAGTTTTGAGGGTTAAATTCCAACACAAATTCCCTAAAACAACTTCTGTTTGTTGTTGTTTTTCGCTCTAGCTTATTTTGTTTGTTTATAATTTTTGACGTAGAATACGTCTTACCTTACGGTATGAGAAGTCATGTCAGGTTTTTATTGTTGTAATCTTTATTTCATTGAATTTGAGGAAACGGCTAGATGAATTTTTTTAAAATTTTTTTTGTAGGTAAATGAAGATGTTATCTTTCGTTTGATATACATTTCATATTGGTTGATATCTTCCTAATATTTAAATTTCTCAAATGAAAATTGTTTAAACACATACACTCAAACATATGTGTGGTGTTTGGTTGAGTGTTTTTGGTTGCTCAACATTGCATAGGAACATGTATCTAGAAAAAGTGAAACGAACAGGAAGCTAATGTTGCTTGGCAACATATCTGTGTCAAAAAGGAAAAACGTCTTAAGTGCACTTAGGAAAATATTGACTAAATGCACTACCATAACCACTGGAGTCTCAATTACCTCACGATCCAGTTTTTTTCTTAATTTGACTTATGTATTAGGAAGTCATACACCAGATATTGTTTACATATCTAATTAAATGTAAGACCTTCTCATGGAAAATGCCTCCTAAAGATGCACACATAAAAAAGTTGGAAATGCACATAAGTCGTTTTTCCTTTTCGGCACAGATATATCTATTAAAAAGTGAAACAAACAGTAAGCTAACGTAATAAAGCTTTTTTGCGAAAGCTTCAATAAAGCCGTTGTAACATTAATTTTGAATTGTAAAGCGTAAAGCTTTCACACAACGCTCGAATGCTAATGCGAAGACTCGATAAGGTAAACCTTTTTTAATATTAGGGCGGCCCTCTCAACATTCGCAGAACTTATTTCAATAAAAATATTAATTAAAATACATAAATTAAATTAAGTTTAAAAAAATTGAACATAATATTTTTTTTTTTAAACGGACTTGAATCAAATGCCGTTGGTAAATATAAAAATTACAGCAGACAGTTGTCCGAGGCCTTCGGCCACGGACTGTCCCTGCAGGCTGTGTCAGAGACACTGCCATTAAGTTTAACGTAGAATACGCCATCCGATAAGACAGAAAACATATATAACAATAAATGATAAATAATATAAGCAAATGAATTTATTGTTATATGGGTGATTGTTCGGAAGTTGTTATTTTTCAGATAGGAATTTTTCCAAACCTCGATCCATTTTTTGCGAAAGGTTCAATAAAGCCGTTGTAACATTAATTTTGAATTGTAAAGCGTAAAGCTTTCACACAACGCTCGAATGCTAATGCGAAGACTCGATAAGGTAAACCTTTTTTAATATTAGGGCGGCCCTCTCAACATTCGCAGAACTTATTTCAATAAAAATACTAATTAAAATACATAAATTAAATTAAGTTTAAAAAAATTGAACATAATATATTTTTTTTTTAAACGGACTTGAATCAAATGTCGTTGGTAAATATAAAAATTACAGCAGACAGTTGTCCGAGGCCTTCTGAATGTTATCATGGTCCAAAAGTATGATCTGAAGATCACTATACTACAACACCAAAGCAATCGAAGTTATGGAGCATTGATGGTATTCCGATGCCACGGTAGTGACTGCCTGAACGAAACTTGACAAATCAAAGTGTTGATATGATAAAACAATTTTATATATATGCATATATCAATTGAATAAAACGCACTATTTTAATGTTTGAACTAATTTATTTAGTTAACTTCGCGAATAGACTAATACCTTTCACGACCTACACACGACTGACGATTGCCACAAGATATGTCAACTACTTCACTCTCGTTTTGCCAGGTCTTCGCAAACGCCTACTGTGTTGCCAGGTCTTCGCAAAAGCCTACTGTGTTGTCAGGTCTTTGCAACAGCCTACTCCACATTAATCATTCAGTGTCAAGAAACCATTATTTATTAATTTTAGTCAGTATTCGAAACTATATGACACGGTTGTAACAGCCACGGTTGTGACTTTCAGTGTTTAACCTAACCGTGCTCCAGACCGGTTTGGAATTCGACAAGTTCCAAAGACAATGAAGTTCAGGCAATGAAATATTACTTTCATAACCGGGAATCAAGCCTAAATATCGTATGGGCATATGTGAATCATAAGAGAACGGTTGTGACGTATTATTTTGTGACTTAGCTTTTCAATTTTTCGAATTGAATTCCCCTTCGTATACATGTGCGTGTGTTGACTTCTGCCGGTGTAAATACTGCCAATACCCCCTCCACTCCAAAGTGCCAGCAAGTGGGTCATATTGAATCCCCGGAGATGGCGCCACCACAGTCGAATTCAAATTGTACAAAATTCTGACAAAACTGTTGGACAGACTTCGTGGACCGTTCAATAACCATGGCGTGCATATTCCTCCAATTTTTTTACGTAGAATTGTAAATCTAAATGTCCCTTAGAACATATAGGCAGGTAACTTCTTTCAAGCCACGTCCTTGACGGATATTACTGCTGAAGTCCTGAATTCGATACGGAGGACAGGCCATGGTTGTGACATTTTGAACAGATTTTTCTCCCTAAAACCGGCTTACACGGTTCAGAATGGAATGTGTTTCATGCAAATAATAGAGTACCATCGTAGCTTCGGGAACATGTCGCAATTTAATCACCATTCGACCATTTTAGGGTGGGAAAATTCAAAGGACGAGAAAATGACAATTTCCGAACAATCACCCATATATGTTTTCTGTCTTATCGGATGGCGTATTCTACGTTAAACTTAATGGCCGTGTCTCTGACACAGCCTGCAGGGACAGTCCGTGGCCGAAGGCCTCGGACAACTGTCTGCTGTATTTTTTTTTACTACTTGACAGCTTTCTTGGAATATTCCAATAAAAACGTCCTCATTGTTGCCTCTTTTCGCATTGATATACAGAAACACTTTTTACTCACAAATCGAGAAACGATGGAATATTTTATTTCATGCTTAATATCAAAACTATTTCGATTCGACATCTACAGAAACGAGGTACTGGTTACAAATAAAAATTGTTTTGCACATACACAGTTGTTTGTCTATAATATGCATAATGGGTTAAGGCATCAGAAAATGGTTGTGACAGTCATCAATTTCAAGTAATGAGTTGCGCCTACCAATGTATTGTTTGGAATACCGATTTAGTATTCACATTTTTCGTTGATACAAAAAATAGTATATTAAACACTACAGGATCACAATTCTTTCTCGTTGCTGTGGCTTCAACTAAATATTTCAATTCTCGGAACCAAAACTGAATTACAAATCAAATTGATGTGTACAAAATTAGATGATATTGAACACAATTATTGGTACTCACAACTCAATAATGTGATAGTCTAAGGAACCATCAAATGTTAGTTGGCTGTAAATTTAGTTATGACAACGAATCTCTTCTCTGGGTGTACGTTTTCAGCAAAATTTTGGAATAATGTAAGGTTGAAAAAAAAATTAAATTTAAATTAAATTAAATTTGAGAACTTGTCACTGCCAAACGGTTTGGAATAATTCAAAAATTGTTTTCACTAATTTTTTTCAGAGGTGTCGTAAGTGTGGCGGTGCTTCTGGAGCCATTCAAAAAATAGAAAAAAATCGGGGCAAAATTTAAATTTTTTAATTTAGACTGTATATTTCCTTTAAACAAAAATAAAATAAATTAATGGTTTCCCATTGCATCCCATGAAGGGACCGGGGAGAAATTCTCACAATCATTGCCCTGTGCGCTTTCCAGTTTTCCCTCACTAATTGGGACCTACAGTTTTACACCGATTCCGAACGGTATTTTGAGCAGCTTTTTCATGGTTATATACTCGATACTGTCGCCATCACTATGCGAGGTGACCGCTGCCGAAAGAAAATTTTTTTTTTGCAGGTGGTCAGAGCAGCACACTAACCATTGCACCACCGACGGCCTCATTTTGTTTAACCGGTAAGGTTAAATCACACACTTAAGTATAATTTTTGTTTTCATCTCTTAAAGCATTTCGTCATGCAAAAGAGTCCTAAAAATCGACTCAACATTTTAGAAGTTACAGGCCTTTAACACATGAACAGCACCAAAGTGGTCCAATTTGGCGCCCTCTACCAAATTCTGCGTAACAGCAGGGTTTCCCCAAAGTGCAATATCCGAAAAGCCTGACTCCTTCTGTGCACTTGTCTGGTATATCCTGGAACGATTCGACAAAGTGTTTAGAATTTCTGATATTGTTACCGCTTTTTTGCAATTGGTCCCTTTGTGTGTCATTTTCTAATGCTTTATAACTACTTTAAAAAAAAGTTACATTGGATTAAGCTACACTATGTTGGTTTTGATATCCTTTTTCTTGTTATGTCAAGGATGTGTGATATTGTGTGCATGTAAATATTTGAATGTAATATTTATGTATGTGTCTGTCACTAGATTGTAGTATTTGTGACCTGTGTGTGTGTTGAAAGTTTACGTTTTAGTGTGTCTCTCTGCAACTCCATGCAATATTTTCCGTTTTTATTGGCATTTATGATAATTCATATGCATTTTGGTAAACTCTTTTCATTTTCATTGAAGTCTTTGTGTAAATGTGTTAAACTTGAGGGTTTATGTAAAAGAGGAGTTTCCTTCTGAAAAAATTTTTATTTTCCACACTTTCAGTTAGTATGTAGAGCAGTTTGGGTATCCATTTTATGTGGCTATTAATTGGTTCTTTCACCCAGCCACTGTACTCGAACTCTGCAAACCCCACCATCTGGGCAACAGTGTCGTAGCTAGTAACACTTCTCACATATTTTAAATAGCATTTTGCACATTGTTAATGCCAGTCATGTTTCCCTGTGGTTTTTCCTGGAACGTGGGTTTTATTTTTAAAAATGCCAGGGGTTAATTTGAGGAAAACATACAGACGTTCAATATTGGACTATTTTTTGTACTCAAACGAAGTGACGAGTATTATAAGTCGCTATGTCGGCGTTTTAGAATAGTTTGCGCAGCGCAGGCACACCAATGCCCGTTATGCTGATAGGATAATCAATTGTGACCTCCCTAGAGCGACTTGTTGTAACTACATAAATTTCCATTACTGTAAAGTCCGTAACTGATATTAAAGGATTGTGCAAAAGGAGGGCGTTGTTTTTAGTTCATCAAATATTAAATTATTTTGTTCAATATTCTATTTAACACTACTGAACATTCTGCTGCCAAATAGTTATTTTTCTTCCCCGGCTTTCGTTTTTTAAACTTGTTGATAAGTTCTTCTAACAACCCAATAACGTGGCTGCTGTTCATACACATTCCATATAATATCAAACGTAGTTTAAATGGGCGAGTGTTAGGGTCACAAATCTTCCACGCACTTGTGTATTATAAAATGTTTGTCAGCGCCCACTGACATACATTGATACCACGTCTCTAGTACATATAAGTTATACGTTTTCCCTTAACATTACAACCAAAATAAGGGCTTCTTCGTAACGTTTGGTTATGGCTGAAATTTGAATGCGACTCAACGATATTTGCAGGAGAAAGTTCACTTGAATGTCTCGCCATTAATACTTTAGATGGCTGAGTGTAAGTGGGTGTTTCGTTGGGCGGTTTTTTTTATGTGTGAAAGTGCATTGGTAATTCACAAGTGGCATACGCTTACCATTCTAACTATATATTAAATTGACCTCAGCACGTTAGTTTGGCGGCTAGTTGATATTTTAGTGTTAAGTGTAAGCGTAAAATTGGGTGTGACTATGCACGGAATTACACCACAAAGTTCATTATGGATTCAATTAATGCTGAGCCACATTTATATAGAACAACTAACAATTATTTTCATAAGTGACCATTGTGACCATTGTCTAGCGGCAAACAGTTTTCGTCCTTCCACACATTCTAATCTCCTGAATATTGTCGACGGATTATCTGATACTGAAACGTATCACCCAAGTTTACAAGGCAATTTTATGAGGAAAATCTCATTAGATTAAGGTCATAGAATTGCAGGGGAACATGGAACGTGTATTCCTGGGAGTAAGAGAACTGGATTATCAAATTTACTATAGAAATATGTAATAATCTGGGAATTTATATTTACAAACAATAAAGGAAGGAGAACATTATTCGAAGCACAAAATGGTTAAGTTTTTATCAAAAAATAGGGGTTTAAGGAAAGCCTACTCACTGGTATGCATAGTTTCAAACTCCACGATAAGTTCATCATCAGACGCCTAAGAACTGTCCCGAACTGATACCATCGGTAGATCATCAACCGCGTATATATAATAATTCAAGCCTATTTATACGGACCATGCAGTTGTGAAAAAAAAATTATGAGTCGAAACATTGAAAATATATTTATGATCATCATGATTCGTCAGACAGTAGGGCAATTTAAAAAAATCAATAAGTGTTCGAACTCACTGTTACACGGTACCTGTTCGACACGGTACCTGTTCGATTTCTGTGAACACATTAGTAAATTTTACATTGGAAAATAAAAAAAAAATATAGTTTTTGTGCTGAAGGCTCTTATGTTATTGCTTCTTCTCTAATATTAGGTGCAATATTATTAAAAGAAATAAAGCAATATTTAGCTCACTGAAATAATTGATTTTGTTTTGTCATAAGGAATGCGATTACAAAAAGTATTGAATAGTATAGAGAACTTATTGCACTCTTTTTCCGCTCTGATGTATAAGCCCAGCAGGAAAGTGAAGAATGCATTAAAAAGAACGAATTATATAATGCATTCTCTGGACACTTTAAAATAATTCATTATTTTCCTAGGACATACCTGTGTTAAGAATAATGCATTCTGGAATCAACGTTTAATACACGCTATACATTACCTTCTCGCTTCCTATTCATTCCCTTTTCCTGCTGGGTAGAGAGTCTGAGTAAAAGAGCATAACCGAATCTTATTCTCTTTATAGAATAGTTCAATATAGATGCACCATTTAGAAAATGTTATTACATAAAACAATACAAAAATCATAAATGTTTCAAGAGGCATCAATGTTTCCCATCAAAATTATGAATGGACCAAATTATGACAAAAGAGAATAATACGTTTTGAATCATTCGCCAGTGCTTTTAAGCCCTACAATTCGTTCCATAAGTTGTATACACTATTCAATACTCTTTGGCGACGACGACTTGTTTGTTTGTTCGCTGCCGCTACATCAATTATTTTGAGGCAGAGACTATTGTTGTATAACAACCGCGTACACTGAACGGAAAAGCATCGTCAAATGGATGAAAATGCGTACACTGCGTATACTGAACGGAAAAGCATCGTCACATGGATGAAAACTTTTGTCATCGAAAGTGAACTAACGTAACGTTTCATTCCCGCTATGAAAATGTGTTCATCAACTGCAAATTGTTCGTGGCTGTGGTGAAAGAATGGTTGTTCCTGCAATCAATTTGCTTCATTATTGCAACGAATTTGTTTCGTTGCTTCAATGAATTTGTTTCACTGTTGCAATGAATAGGTATTGTTCTTGCACGGAATTTGCTTCATTGCTACTGTGAATTTGTTTCATTAGTGCAAAGAATTTGAGTCATTGTTGTAATTAATATGTTTCATTACAACAATGATTTTGTTACATTGCTGCAATGAATGTGTTTGAAATTATTTATTGACAATTGTACATAAATATACTGTAGTATTACATTGCGGGTGGTTTGATAACAATTTTAAAATCTTTTTGAAAATCTATTTACTAAATAGATTATATTCATTCCATGTTGAAACACTCGTCTGGAGGTGATTGTGGTAGTCGAGGGGTTGAGTGTTATTGTGGCCGTCGTATTCAGGTCCTGCAATTAAAAACATATACGAGGAATTTATTGTTAAGATTTATATTTAAGACATGTACATATCTATATCTGTACTTACCATGAACATAAGCTCTACTCCTTTGACTCATGCAATTGTTGTTGTGTTGAGGGTTTTGATATTCAATTGTAGAGCCAAATCTCCCCGTTATTAACCCAGTGATCGCTCTGTAAGTATTTTCTTTAACTACTCTTTTATTTATTTTAACCACATTTGCTAAAATTTCGATTGAATTCATTTGTCTGTACGTTGATTGTTATTTTTTATGTTCGTCGTACTTGAAACACTTTGTTTCTTTTTTACTTCTTCGCTTTCATTGACTTCGACTACCCGCACAAATGTATGTATGTCTTTCTTTTTTCTCTAATTCCAAACACCAACACAACGCAACAGGCGCGACCGAATTACGATTAAAACAAACATTTTGTTGCGATGCGCATACACACACACAACAGGTCAGTTAAATATTTCAGGGTAGTTTTTCTGCTATCGATGCGTCACTTTCTTTGCTGTCGTGTTGCTCCTTGCATTCTGTTTAAAGGGGTTTTCAACAGAGACGCTACAAAAGTAAATCGATAGGGACAGCAAACGACGCCATATTTTTTCCCGCTCTTTTGAAATTTCTCTTCAGTAAGATTTGCAATTTCATCATGGAAAGATATACGAGCCAACAACGAGTCGAAATTATTAAAATTTACTACCGAAATTTGGAGTCAGTGGCCTCAACTTTAAGAGCGGAAAATCGTCGGAAATCATCTTCAGCGATGAGGCTCATTTCTGGCTGAATGGCTTCGTCAATAAGCAAAATATGCGTTATTTGTCAGACAGAAATCCACACGTAATCCATGAGTCATCATTGCATCCCGAAAAAATTACGGTTTGGTGCGGTTTATGGGCCGTCGACGTCATTGAGCCGTACTTCTTCCATGATGATCAAGACCGGCACATTACTGTGAATGCGAATCGCTACCGTTCAATGATAACCGAATATTTTTGGTCCCAATTGGATAATATGGACTTGGAGGACATGTGGTTCCAACAGGACGGCGCCACAAGCCACACAGCGAATGCCACAATCAATTTATTGGAAACCAAGTTTGGCGAACGTGTTATCTCACGGAATGGCCCAGTCGATTGGCCGCCTCGATCGTTCGATTTGACGCCGTCAGATTATTTCCTGTGGGGCTACCTCAAGTCAGTGGTCTATGCCAACAAGCCAGCGACGATTGATGAACTTCGTACGAATATAGAACGTGAAATTGCAGCAGTATCGGCCGATATATACTTGAAAACCGTCGAAAATTGGGTTCAGCGTCTGGACTTCTGCAAGTGTGCCCGTGGTGGCCATGCAAAAGAAATCGAGTTCCATACATAATGGCATCGAATGTGCTTTCACCGGAATAAAGAATTTCAGTGGTATCTAAAACCGGTTTTGTTTTATTTAGAAAAACTTTTGTAGGGCTCTTATTGAAAAACCCGTTATTTATCTATTTGATTTATAGATTCGCAAGTTACACAAAATGTCACAGCAAACACATTAATTCACATAATTGTTTTTCACAATAAAATATTATTACTAAATATAACTAATTAGTCTGTTTTAACAAATTTATTTAAATTATGCCGGAGGAGAAACATGTCTACCACTTTCGATTGTTGCAATGGAACTGATGTAAGATGTGTACGTGACCCACCACTCACGCTCACCATTTGCTCTTGCTGGCCTCTTTTTTAGGCTCACTCATTCCGTCGGTTGCTTCTTTCTCTATACCATCAGAAAAATTAGTTTCGTTACAATAACGAAATTGTTTCGTCAACTAAAAATGTTGACAAACCTCCAAAATAAATAAATAAAAACTATAAAAAGTAAGAGATAAACCAAATGCCAGTAGTTTAAATAATATGCCTTTACTGTTTTTTAATTTTTAACCCCTTTTTCCACAAAACTTAAATTAAATAAAATTGTTGGAGGAGCAACAATTAAATTGTTGCACCAACGAAATGAAAAATTGTCAAAGAAGTCAAGTATGAAATTTTTCGTTGCAGCGAATACGAAATGCCGGACATACGACATTTTTCACTATAACAACGAAACAACATTAACGACAATGTTTCATCCATGCGACGAAGGGATTTTCTTTCAGTGTATGTGATGCTAACGTTGTGTACTGTTTGCATGTGTTCACTTTGATAGAATGTCCTTCCCATGCCTATAGATGTAAACACATCAAAAAAAAACTTTATTTATCCAAACTAATTACTCGTTATTTCGTCAGTGGTGCAATGGCCAGCGCGTGCAGCTCTTGTTCATGCGAACATGGGTTTGATCGCTGCTCTGACCGATGACGCCACGGTCACCATGCTTAGTGATGGCGACACTATTAAGAACTATAGCGTGAAAAGCTTCTCAAAAAACCATTCGAAATCCATATCAATAAATCAATAAGTATTCAACTAGAAAACACATAGCTTTTTAATTGTGCGAAGCTCTCACTAATCCCTTTATGGGATGTAATGGAAAACTATTTAGTTATTTTAATTACTTGTCACTTAGACTCAGTATGTATGGGCGCGTGTGTTTTATTTGTTTTTGGAGGGCATGAATTTGAGCGTTTGAATGTACATATGTTTGTATGTATATTAGGCATGCATTTGTCGAATGGTTATACTTTGAGCAGTATAGTTGTCGTTGAGGTATTGTGGTTTTTGGTGAACTCGATTCAGTGAATATGGAACTCCTATACTTATTGCCGGTCGTCTATGGTCAGTCGCCGAACTATCACGGCCTGAGCTGACATTAGTGTATTCATAATTATTAAAACCGTATTCTGCCTGTTGTTGTTTGCATTGTTATTATATTGATGTTCTCATACCTATTTATATTGTCCTGGATTTTAGTTTAGGTTTTGTTATTTGTTTTTACATATTTAGTTATACTATTGTCATATACCGTTGCTCTTACACACCAACAAGCAAATTGAACGTTATTTTTTTAAATATTGTTAACGTTTGAAAAACCAGTTTTAAATTTTATTTTTCGGTTTGCTGAAGTGAAGTTAACATGTAAGAAATATTCAAGTGTTCTTTTGTTTCCATCAGATTTGTCAACATTCTCAATTTTGTAATAGCGAGGATATATGGCAGATATTGATGTTGGTGGTCTAGTAGGGAATTTGGCTAAACTTGGATATGCCGATTAATATTTGAAACTAAATCAGATTAGATTAGATTGAATAATTTGCGTGTTAAAGAGATCCTGCACAACAAATGGTGTTTGTAGTGGACTCCACTAACCTATTTAACCTGTAAATTAAACCTATTTCCGGGTCAACATTTCTTCTGAGTCACGTGCAGATTTTTTCAAAATTCCGATGTATTTTACTAACTTTCCTTGGCCTATAGATCGCAACCTATATTTTGAACTATTTTTAGCAACATAGGTCGACACAATTAAGAAATTGCTAACATAGAAGGCTATTTACTTATAAAACTAAAGTGACCAAGTAATTCCTGAAGTATTGCCAATCCGAGCGTAAGAGATTAAAAAAAACTAAATGGTTTCCCATTACATCCCGTGCAGGGACCGGGGAGAACTTCTCACAATCACTGAGCTGTGTACTTTCCAGTTTTCACTCACTGATTGGGACCGACAGTTTTACACAGATTCCGAACGGTATTTTGAGAAGCTTTTTCATGGCTATATACTCGACAGTGTCGCCGTCACTAAGCGAGGTGACCGTCGTCGAAAGAAATTTTAAGGTGGTTGGAGCAGGGATCGAACCCAGGATCTCCTGTACAAGAGGCGCGCACACTACCCATTGCACCACCTACGGCCACTGCGATCGAATAGCCAGCTTAATTGCGACCTACAGTTAAACTATGATTCATTTCCGGAAAGCGGGGAACCCTTCCAAACTTAAATGTGGATTATTTTACAAAACTGGAAGGAAAACAATTACATTAGTTGGATATTGGATATCAGTCATACAACATTGGACCCAGTAGTCAAATTTATGTCATGTTTCTAGCCCCTATTTCCGCCATAAATGGTTGAAAATAGCCAGGAGGTATAGAATTTAAATTCCGTTCAAGCTGACAGCTTTATAACTGTTGCTTAGATGAATCTTTATGATAACCAGTGATATAACAAGATAATGCTACAGGCGTTAGATGGCCGCAACAAGTACACATGTTGTTTGTTACCAAACTAAACCTGCGTGAACAAATGTATTTTTCCTATTTCCGATTCCACATGCACGTCTACATAAACTTAATGTCCGGCCATTGTTTGTGTATATGTGCGTGTTCTTTCCGGTAATACATTTGTTTGTTAGTGTTGTAGTCTATGGTTGCAGCTTAGTAACCAGGCACTGGTCCTGATAGTGGTGTAGGCCACCTATAGTGAGGATAACCAAACCTGTATAAGTATTTTAATTGTGGTTTGAATATAAAATTTGTTTTATGGTCATAGTTTTGTTATATTTTAATTGTCTCTAAAATATGAATTTACACACCAGCGGGAGTTTCAGTGTACGTGAACGTATTTGGGTGCGAAGGTATGTATGTATATTATACCGACTCACAACAAAAATTTCCTTTTGTCCGCACCTCAAAATGTATCTTAGTTTGTTCTATGATTCCCAAAATATTTCGTGTCTAGCATTAATATCACATGGAACTGTCCGTGGAGGTGGAAAGTTTCTGATAGCCATTCACTTGTAAGTGGCCAGAAATGATTCCTTCATTGGGCGTCCAAGCAGCTAACTACTTCCGTGCAGTATATCCTGGGCAATGGCGATACTGCGAAACAAATGAGCAGCCTGATTGGCTATACGATCACCGATAAGTCTCAGGTTTAGTAAGTGACTGATGTCACTGAACCTCATCAAACTGGCGGGCATATTCTTTTGTCCTTCGAAGACGGATGAGCCCAGCATATGGGCCAACGGCGTAAAGAAACCAAAAGGAAAAAATCCCGGTTCGGCATATTGCATCCTGGTCAGCGTCTGATCCATACTGGGCGGCTGCAATCAAATATCTTGGCAGTAGGTAAAATGCAAAAACCCGGTGAACTGGGGTTGCCTGCCGCCATCATTCATAATGGCAGTGAATATACAAAAACGAAAAAGGAATCATAAGCAACCCCTATTTGTTGACGACCCCCGTAAACGTTATAAGGACCACGATTTAAGGATTTGCACATGGAATGTGAGAACTCTGTATAGATCCAGACCAGGCCTACAATTGGCAGATGTCCTCGAAAGTTATAAGGCTGATATTAAGGCTATCCAGGAAGTGCGATGGACATGACATGGCTGCACAAGAAAAAGAAATTGCGACATATACTACAGCTGCCATGAGGAAAAACATGAACTTGGTTGCGGATTTGTAGTTGAAAAAATACTTGTGGCCGTCAGTGGTGCAGTAGGTAGTGTGCGCGCCTCTTGCACTTGAGACACGGATTCGATCCCTGCTCTGATCACCTTAAAATTTCTTTCTACGGCGGTCACCTTGCATACTGACGGCGACACTATCGAGTATTTAACCATGAAAATGCTTCTCAAAAATACCGTTTGGAACCGGTGCAAAACTGTAAGTCGCAACAAGTGGGTATAAAACTAGAAAGCGCAAATCGTTCGAAACTAGACTCAGAGGAAGCTGGACATCGGAAAGCTGCCTACTCAAGGAAGCTCTAGCAACATTTGACACAGAGACCACCCTCTCCTGATGACGATCCTGAAGCGTAGTGGAATCCCATTTCCGACTCTATAAAAACTGCCGCAACAATCGTACTTGGTTTCGAAAAACCGCTTCGCAATAAACCATGGTATGATGAGGAGTGTCGCATTGCAAATGATGGAAAGAACACTGCACGTATGACAATGCTTCAGTCAATTGCAACGCGAGCTGCAACTGAGCGGTATAAGGGGAAAAGAAAGGAGGTAAACCGTCTCTTTAGGCGTAAGAAACGGCAGTGGAGAAGGCACGAGAGTGAGAAAACTGAGACATACAGAAGGAAGAACGAAGCCCAAAACTTCGACCAAAAAGTTAAGGACGGAAATCTCATCGAAGATGTGCAGAGCTTGTTGGGAATATGGAGAGATCATTTCTCCGCGATACTGGTACCTGAGATATCCAATGACAATGGGACAATCGATCACAATTTGAACGACGACTTCGATTGCCCACCTCCTAGCCAAGACGACGTCAAAACAGCTATTGTCCGGCTTTAGAACAACAAAGTCGCAGTAGCCGATAGATTGCCGGCGGCGCTGTTAAGGCTGGCGGCGATGAGCTGATAAGGTGCATGCATCAGCTCATTGGCAAATGCATGCATGCCCGACGATTGGAGTGTCCCATATTTCAAAAGATGATCCGAGTCTTTGTACCAACTATCGTGGAATAAGCCTTTATAATTTGCGAAAGACTAAAACCAATTATCACTGACCTGATTGGACCATACCAGTGTGGCTTTAGACCTGGAAAATCGGCAACTGACCCGATTTTCACGCTAAAACAAATCGAAATCGCTAAACCCACGAAAAACAAATCGACATCTATCACTTATTTGTCGATTATAAGGCGGCCTTCGATAGCCCGATACAGGAGAAGATCTACGAGGCAATGTCTGAGCTTGGTATTCCTGCAAAACTATACGCCTTTGCAGGATGATCATGACGAACACTAAATCCGCAATGAAAGTTGATAAGCATCTTACCGAATCCTTCGAGACCAAGCGAGGCCTCAGGCAAGGCGACACCCAACCGCGCGATCTCTTTAACATCTTAATGGACATCATTATGAGAAAAGTTGCAGTCAACATGAATAAGACCATTAGCAGCAAAAGTCACATGCTGCTCGCGTATGCTGATGATATAAATATCATTGGACGCACAGTTAGAGGAGTTACTGCGTTGTTTTCGAGAATTCAGAAGGAGTCAGCAAAAGTGGGACTGACGGTAAATAAGGGCGACACAAAATTAATGGTTTCAACGAGCAGGGCCTCCACGCGATTAGACCTCAGCGTGAACGTTGACAACCGTTACAATTTCGAGATAGTGGACGAATTTATATACCTCGGATCTTCCGTAAACAAAAACAACAACGTCAGGCTTCAGATCAAGTGGGGAATTGTGCTTGCGAATAGATGTTATTTTGGACTAAGCAAGCACTTTAGAGGTAGGGCCCTCTCTCGAGTAACAAAAGTCCAATTATACCAGACTCTCGTACAACCTGTCTTGCTTTATGGTGCAGATATCCTGGGTATTATCGCAAGCAGACGAAAGATCTGTAAAAGTCTTCGAGAGAAAAATGTATGTCCCTATAGTGCACAACGTAGAGTATCGGCGACTTATGAACCTTGAGCTGCATGATCTTTCTCCCGACATTGACATGTAAAATGACGTGACTGCGCTGGCTAGGCCTTGTCAGTAGAAAGTTGAAGACGAACAACGGATTTTCGAAACCGAACTCAAAGGAAGGCGATAAATAGGAAGACCCAGACTTCGTTGGAGGGATCAATTTGACGAATCCCTGCTTACACTTGGTATTACCAACTAGAGAGATAAAGCAAAAGATCGAACTGGTTGGTGAAATATGTTATCTTCGTTTTGTGGATAAGTGAGTAAGCACTAATATCATGATATTATTTATTTTGATATTATTTTATTTTGTATTTTAACTATGGATAATGCTTTTTAAGGTGCGTCGAATGGTATATAAATTAACCATTCAAATAGACTTTGTGGTTAATAAAATAATGGTATAAAAGTGGTTTTCTTTAACCCATTTCCATCCTGTGTTCGCACTTGCGAACAAAAAATTAACTCAATTTGAGCGGTCAGTTTTTGTGTTTTATTTAAATTTAATGTTAAAATTTATGACACGGAATTATTGTACATACTCTTAGCTTAAATAAATGGTAAATACAAAGTTTCTTAATAATTTTTTTTTAAGATTTTCTCTATTTTTCTACACCACCTTTTTTTAGACATTTTTTATTTGTCTATTCATATATATTTCTTGTACAACAATGAAAATTGTAACTATGCAGTTTTTTCGGCAACAAATGAAAGAAATTAAATAAAATCAAAAAACACAAAACTAATTCCAGCAAAGTTGTTGTAGACATCGGTAAACTTTGCTGTTCGCAAGCTCGTACATTGGCTGCTATTCAACATAAATGATAATTTTTTTTTACATGTGTGCTTTTCCTTTAAGAAGAACGGTAAACATTCTAAATGCAAAAACTATGACAAATACATATTTTTTAGTCTTGCAAGTTAATCAGTATTGTGTGTTTAATTTTGCATCTTCAAATGGAACGTTTCGGAGTGTTTTTTTTTGCAAGTGATTTAAAAGTTGAGAGTATAATTTTTCGTGTGGTTTTAAACTATTTTAAAAGATGACGCGTAAAGCTTTGACCATAGAAGAAATTATGGCTATGATTGAAGACGTAGATGACCGGATTGACACGGTTTGTGTGGTGCCGCGAGACAGAACTGATGAAGTTACAGATGAGGAATACATAGACCATAATGAAATTCCCATAAATGATAATGTATGTTCATAAAGATTTTATTATATTTATTATGGGCATATTTTTTGTTTTGTATTTAGCAAACACCTTTGCAAGAAGTAGCTCGCACGTTTGAAATATATAGAAGAGATCAAGATGAGCCTCTTCAAGATATGATAATTACTGACCAACCAACGACATCTGCAACAGCCATGCCACCAACAAAACGTGCCAAAATAACAGTCAGTCCCTTACGGACATTCAAAGAACCTAAGTGGACACAGAGGAATGATAGATCTGCAAATTTTTAATTTGCTTTACAAACAAATACAGATGAATTATTGGCTGTTCGATCGAAGTTATTTTCTGAAATAAAAGAATCGTCACCATTGCAGCTCCTTGAAAAGATTTTTGACCAGGCAATACTAGATTTCATCATAAGTGAATCAAATATCTATGCTCAACAAAACCAGATGAACACTTCCTTAAACGAAAATAGACTGAGACGTTTCGTAGGTATTCTGATATTATCAGGATTCAACACATTGCCCTCAATTGAAGACTATTGGTCGAATGATCCATGTCTAGGCAGTTAATAGTAAAGCAGAGTATCCCACGT
Organism: Phaonia tiefii; assembly: GCA_963931995.1. Classification (NCBI taxonomy): domain Eukaryota; kingdom Metazoa; phylum Arthropoda; class Insecta; order Diptera; family Muscidae; genus Phaonia; species Phaonia tiefii. Next base: position 319,750,965 of record OZ008368.1, on the reverse strand, counting down.
AAAATGTTCAAAGATATAAAACAAACTATCCATTTTAATAACAACAATAATTTGGACATAAATGATAAGCTCACCAAGGTAAAACTAATAAAATAACTATGAAATTTATATTAATATAACATTATGATTGACTGATAATATGTGATGTGTTTATTTCTCAGGTTAGACCATTGGTTGCGATGGCAAACCAAAAGTACATGCAGTTTGTCATATGGGGTACCGATTTGTCAATTGATGAACAAATGGTTCCACATTTTGGACGCCACCCATGTGAAATGTACATAAGAAACAAACCAATACGGTTTGGTTACAAGTTGTGGTTTGGTTACAAGTTGTGGTATGCGGGAGCCAGTGATAATTATGATCGACAGATCGGTCTGGGCGAAGATGTTGTACTAAGACTATTAGGAAATGCCGAAAACCCCAATTGTCATAGAGTTTACTTTGATAATTTTTTCACGTCTTATCAACTAATGTGTTTGCTGAGTGAAAAAAAAAATGTTGTGCATCTGGAACAGTTCGCACCAATAGAATTGGGAAAGCACCAATAAAACCAGGAAATCAATTAAACCGTGGTGACTCTGATTTTCAATATGATCAAACGAACAATATATTGGTTTGTCGTTGGGCTGATAATAAGGAAGTGACAATTTGTACTAATTTTGACCAAATTCAGCCAATGCACTCTGTCAAAAGATGAAAAAAAATGAAAAAAAAATCGGAACTTATCAGCAGCCAAATATGTTTTACAATTATAACCAAGGCATGGGTGGTCTTGATTTGCATGACAACGCAGTGCAAAATTATTGAATAAACATCCGATCTAAAAAGTGGTATTGGCCATTCTTCATCTCAGTTTTAAGTTCATCTGTTGTCAACGCCTGGAAGCTACACTGTTTTGTCGCAAAGGAAAGAAACGAAAAACCTATGCCGCAAAAAAATGTTCGTGTTATAATAGCAAAAGAACTTTTGTTATCATGTAAACGACTAGAAAGCCCTCCAGAATTGTCACCACGCAACTTGCCAAGAGTCGATTGTGAGCACATTCCCGTTGAGCTGGAGGATGGAAAGCCTAGACGTTAAAGATTAAAATCTTGTGGCAAGCCAATAAAATGGATGTGCAAAAAGTGTAACGTTCATTTGAGGCGTACCATCAAAATTAATTTTGTCAATATTTATAAAAACTGTAATTTCTTAATATTCTGAAATAAATATATTTACTTAAATCATAAAACATTTATGTTAAAATTAATTTTTTTTAAAAAAAATAAAATAATTTCAAAGTTTTTATTGCTAAAAAATGTTGAATAGCGGCCAATGTTCGCGCTTGCGAACACCATTTTCCGACAACTCATAAAAACTGTAATTTCTTAATATTCTGAAATAAATATATTTACTTAAATCATAAAACATTTATGTTAAAATTAATTTTTTTTAAAAAAAATAAAATAATTTCAAAGTTTTTATTGCTAAAAAATGTTGAATAGCGGCCAATGTTCGCGCTTGCGAACACCATTTTCCGACAATCCCAGAAGAGCTAGGTGAATTTTAGCAACGGATTCGGTTTCACGAGCCTAAAATTAGCTAAGAACTCGAATTTCATTCAAATCGGACGACTTTTATGTTTCACGGCCGGAAATGGCTAAATACTCGATAGTGTCGCCATCACTAAGCGAGGTGACCGTCATAGAAAGAAATGTAAGGTGGTCTGAGCAGGGATCGAACCCACGTTCTCATGTACAAGAGCCGCGCACACTAGCCATTGCAACACCGACGAACATACATGTTGGCCTCAATCGCTCAATCTGATTTAACAGTGTTAGTTTTTAACAAATTTCAATTAATTTTCAAATAACATATTTTCAATTCGAAGAATTATATAAGAAAACACAAAACATCAGTCTACATAATCGTGTCTTGGATGGTGTTATTTTCCCAACACCCAAAAACAAATTTTTAATATTTCCAACAAATATATAGCATGGCAACGACATATACGAGTACAAACAGAATGAAGATAGGTAATATTGCAGGCAGAATTTGTGAAGAATAAAAAAAAATCATTGATTTTTGTTTATAACAATTTTTCCAAAAATCAATTATATTGCGTTTTTTAAGATTATAAATTAAAGAAAAAATTACAATAAATCTCGGTGAAGTGTTAAAAGCCTAGGCGATATTGTAGCTTAAATTAGTTTGAATAATTCCGTCAATATTACAGCAAATAAACTATATCTCCCCAGGCTGCTCACGGAGTTAACGGAGGTTTCCGATAATGCCATTGCCCAGGACATACTGCGTGGAAGTAGTGAGCTGCTTGGACTGCGTGGTACAGTCAAGAAATCAGTATCTTATAGTTTTACCATTAAGTATGTATTATGTAAATGAAAAAATATATTTTGCATGGGTTGCTTATAGGAAAATGATTACCCAAGCTTATCAGGGATTTTGCAAAATCCATGGGTTTGCAGTTTTTCAGCTATTACCGATTAATTTTGAGAAACTTTTTCCACAGTCACTGTTAAATTTAGTCATATTGCACAAAAAACTTGCAAATATATTACAAATTTCTGTTCCAGAAACAAAAAACTCCAAATTAACAACAAAATGGATGCTTTGTATTCAAAGTCATCAATAGCCACTTCAAGTGCTACTTATCGCAACAAGAAAAATGACTGGTGGCTAGCTACATGACAGAACGTATCATGATTGTGAATAGGATTAAAGTTGAATGACTTCATGTCATATCAAGTGTGGTTTTGTGTGTGGTAAATTGATTCTGCTGCAACATAAAAGGGAGCTATAAAATGATTGAACTTATAAAACCGATTCGTGACATTTAAAGGCTCTCTCGTCTATTCGTCACTTTACATTCAATCCCCCGTCGCTCACAATGTCTGGCTAATGGTTGTGGCTAGTGCAGCCTCTAAGTTGTTGAAGTTAAGTGTCATCATGACAAATATTTTTTTTCTTTGGGATAACAATTTCGCTGTTGCTGGTAAAATGATGTCAGGCTGATGGAGCTGTAAAATTGTGCGCCTGATCCATTTTTCTTTAGGAACTTTCGAAATATCCATTGCTAAAATATATTGGCATTAAGGGTGTTGTATGTTGATGTTGCCGAATACTCGCTTAAATTATTATTCCCTTAATGAAAGTTTGAATCTGCCGATATGGATGACAATAAACACAACGACGATGGCAACAACGCCTACAACACGAATGATATTTAGCTATGTGATTGGTACAACGATGGTATAAGTTAACCAAGATCAAACCCTAGTTGTTCAAGCGGAGCAAACTGTTAACAGTAAAGGGTTTTTCAACAGAGACGCTACAAAAGTAAATCGATAGGGGCAGCAAACGACGCCATATTTTTTCCCGCTCTTTTGACATTTCTCTTCAGTAAGGTTTGCCATTTCATCATGGAAAGATATACGAGCCAACAACGAGTCGAAATTATTAAAATTTACTACCAAAATATGGAGTCAGTGGCCTTAACTTTAAGAGCGCTACGTCCAATTTATGGTCATCATAATCGCCCTACTAGATCAACAATTGAGCGTCTAGTGGACAAATTTGAATCCACAGGCACAGTAGAAAATATTCCCGTGCCAGTGAGACAAAGAAGTGCCCGTAGTGTCGAGAATATTGCTGCCGCTGAGGCTTCAGTTCAAGAAAGCCCAAATGTGTCTCTCACACGTCGTTCTCAAGCATTGGGCATCTCTGTGACGACGTTGTGGCGAATTTTGCGTAAAGATCTTGACCTACATCCTTACAAGATCAAATTGACGCAAGAACTGAAGCCGACCACCATAAGCGTCGTATGTTCGTGAATTGGGCTGAGCAACAACTTGAAAATGATTCGGATTTTCATCGGAAAATCATCTTCAGCGATGAGGCTCATTTCTGGCTGAATGGCTTCGTCAATAAGCAAAATACGTGTCATTGCTCAGACAGCAATCCACATGTAATCCATGAGTCATCATTGCAATCATTAGACTCCTGTTGCGGAGAGCAGTTGTCGCTGCAGTTGTATACGATTGCTTGCTATTTTAATATGCTGTTATTCCTGCATATGCAGCTATAGCTACGGATGAAGCTGTAGTTATAGCCGGCACCACATGTGGTTGCTCCTGCTTCAAGTAATCATGCCATTGTGTCGTATTGTTATTATTATTGCAACGAAGTTCCTTATCGCACGTTGCGGGATGGGGGCGAAATGAAAAAAATTTTAACTGCTTTATTACAACCCATTATTATCAACTATATTGGGTAGTTTTGGTTTGGTTTGGTTTAATGGGAAGTTTTCTAGGAGGAGCCTGTTTATCACATACTATAGTTTTGAAACCAATAAAAAGTACATTTAGAAACGCCAAAGTGCAAGACTGGCAAATCCATGAAATACGACCCTGAACATGGAATTGGATGTACAGATAGAGAAGAAACAATCTCCGCAAGTTGGCAAGCCTAGTAGAGGAGAACCAAAAAGCCGACGCGATTCACTCAAACGCATTCCTTACCGCGTCATAACTTGATTATTTCATACTGTTTACATACTTTATGTAATTTTATGTAAATATGGTTAGAATATCTATAATTAGATAGAATAACATCATCAGAATACTGCTCGTGTATTGAAATATTCAACGAAGAGCGTAAGAGAGCGAACAGAGAAACGAGACGAGTTTTCTTTGTTAGCATTCCTCTCCATGAGTAAATTTTCTTCTCTAGACAATAGTTGCTTTATGTGGAATTACATTTGGCAGCACACTTATTCTTACACTTGTACCATAGATAAAAGAAATAAGTAGATATCGCAAAGGCGTTGTCAAGTACTACCACTAGGTGCTGTGCTGCACCCATAACTCTCATTGACGTTTATTAAACATTGTCGGAAATTTGATACATACGAAAAAGTATAATTTTTCAGTTTGTATTATGCGAACAACTAACTTATTTTTTATGTCCGTGTATAACATGGGGTTCAAGTTCAAATTTTGCTATTTTTATTATGTGTCTTTTGTTTACTGTTATTGTTGGTGTTCGTTTGTGTTGAATTTAAGAAAAACGGACCATAAAATAAAAAGAGAATCCCTGTTGATGTTGCCTACCACATATATTGTTAGCACCAGCTCTAAATACATCTTGCAAGGAATATATTGTTTGGCATCAAAAGTTGTAATTACTGCATACAGCACCATCTAGAAAAAATCCCATTGAACAAGGAATTTCTCACGCATTGTGCGATATCAAGCTAATTCCTCTATCTTTTGGTTTGGTTTGTGTCTAGACTATCATATGGGGAGAACTTTTTGTTTAATGGGAAGTCTTCTTGGTGGAGCCTGTTTATTACATATTGTAGTTTTGAACCCAATAAAAAATAAATTTAGAAAAGCCAAAGTGAAAAAAGTTTAAAAAAAAGCTTTTTCTGAAATAATAGGGTTTTCGTAAAAAAAAGTAAATTTTCTCAAAAAAATACCTATTCATATTCTTAAACAGAGTACCTTATCTTAAAACAAAATACCTTGTCTTAAAAAGTACCTTTGCTTAGAAAAGTAAATTTTCTTACAAAAAGTACCTCTTCTTAAAAAATTAATTTTTTTGTAATAAAAAAGTACATTATCTTACAACAAATTGGCTTTTCTTAAAAACCTATCTTTTCTTTAAAGAGTATCTTCTACGTAAAACAAAATAACCTTTCTTGAGATAAGTACCTAATCTTAAAATTGTACCTGTTCTTGAAAAAAGGACCAATTCTAAAAAAAAATTCCCATTTCTGAAAAAAAAAATCCTTTTCTGCAAAAAAACAATTGCACTCTCTTAAAAAAATAAATTTTCTTACAAAAATACCTTTTCTTAAAAGTACATTTTCTTAAAACTAAAATAATACATTCTCTTTTCTTTCCTTGAAAATTCTGAAAATAATTAAATTTTCTCGAAAAAAATTATTTAAAAAGTACCTGTTCTTAAAAAAGTACTTCTTTGGGAAAAAAATTCATACTCTTAGGCTTTTTCTTACAGAAAGTACTTCTTATTAAAAATGGTACCTTTTCTTAAAAAAGTCATTAAAGAAATCACCTTTTCGGGAAAATATAATACATATTCTTACAAAAAGGATCTAAAATATACTCTTTTTTTAAAAAAAATACATTAAATAAATAAATAATTGCTTAAAGGTTATCATTTTACAAATGTGTCCTTTCTTAAAGATCCATTTAACCCTGCTGTTAGATTAGAAAAAACTTACGAATCTTAGATTGAGGGACCATTTGGTCCATACTGCAATTTTCATCCAAAATAATAATTTTATCTTATTCTTTGTAACTATTTTGGTTCAAAAATTTCTAAAGCAAGTATTTGACATATCAAAAACATCCGCTAACATATCAAAAACATCTTCTAAATATTTGACATGAATTTACATTCGCTTGGTAATGAAAAAACTTACGAATCTTAGATTGAGGGACCATTTGGTCCATACTGGAATTTTCATCCAAAATAATAATTTTATCTTATCCTTTGTAACTATTTTGGTTCAATAATTTCTAAAGCAAGTATTTGACATATCAAAAACATCTTCTAAATATTTGACATGAATTTACATTCGCTTGGTAATGAAGAAATGTACTATTGACCAAATGGTCCTCTAATCTAAGATTCGTCATTTTGTATTTTTCTCAGTCCTGAATAAAGTTAGAAAATTTAATTTTCGCACATAACATTGTTTTATTAAAAGACCCCATTAGCAGAAAAATTTAGTCAGTATATATCACCGTTCCAAAGTTACAAGGGAAAACAGAAAAAATTTGGACCAAATGGTCCTAATCTAACAGCAGGGTTAAATTATAGTATTTTTCAACAGGCGCCTTATGCGTATTGGAACTAACTATATATATAGTACATAATATATAGTGAAAGGAATTTCGTTCCAACCGGGTGTCCCCTGACACCCCATGTAATTTTATTTTTATTGCATGTATCACATTTTCAACATAGTTACCATTACTCAATGTGGACAGGGAACAATGTTTATGCTTTAAAAATGAACAATTTTCAGTGTCATGTATTTCAACCGTATTTTCAGGGAACTAATTTCTTAAATTTTTCGTCAATAGCAATAGGTTTGATTCGATTTATTCTTTTGCCGCGTTAAATCTGAATACCAGTAGTTGATGCAAGGAATGTACACAATAGAGTGCCCTAAAATAGGAAACTTTGGAACGCTTCTCCTATCAGATTTGGGAACTTTCGAAGGTTCTACTTATAGAATTTCGGTTCATATATGTGAGCAAATAGGTATAACATTATATTGTAGCGTACATATGATCATAAAAAGTGTGGACTCTTTCCTGGAATCTACCATGTTGTGCTCGACGTTTTGATTATCTGAGCTTTTTGACATCCTTTGCTATTTTCGTTATAGAATTTCTGTTTGACAATAAATATCCTATCAATTTGGCAATTTGGAAATCACACATACCATCGAATAGTCTCTGCAAAATAGAGATATTGAATATTCCGATTGAAAGATCACTCGTGTGGTATCATGTTTAACTGGCAGTTGCTTTCACTCTCTTTCCAAAAATATGTAAATGCTTATTCAAGAATAGCTTTATGAAATGTGTTTTATTTATAGCCGTCCGATGAATTTATCCCAGAATTTACCGAATCTTGCTCAACTTTTCGTATCTGGTTTTTACCCCCATCATATGTTTTTACCCATTTCGTGTTGTTAATGAATCGACCAGTAAAATTGATTCCATCACATCCTTTCTGGTTGCTTCCTGCTTTATTTTTACGTCCAGATGCAGCAACTCCCCTCTGATCATTTTCTGATGCCACGGGTATTGCGTGGTGGTGCTGCCGATGACGAGATTGGCAATGATGTTACTTGTGGCCTACAGTTGTTGTTGGTATTCTTGTTGATATTTTACTACGAAAATGGATGAACCCGATATGGTCTTTTTGTGTACTCGACAATATTCTGGTTGTAGACGTTTCCCCTGGATATCTCATCGATGGCATTGCATACTGTTTGCTAGGGAGAAAAAATATTTACATTTTTGTTTGTTTTTGCTGTGGTTTTCAATATTTTGAGCGAAACTGCATTCAAATTAATTTTAAATGCTTAAAGTCTATACACTTTGACATGTGCTAAAGATGCAGTAATGTGCTTAAATCGAAGTAAAATATAAACTGAAGTCTTTGTTGCAAGTGACAACATTGATCAATAGACAATCTATCAAATATTACAGTTAGGCTTCCAATACAATTCCCTCAAATGCAAAAATTGATAATTACAATTACATTACAACATTACTAATTATAATTACTTTTAAGTAAATATTTTTTACTTCTACTTTTAAGTAACTTTTTGTTATAAAAGAAGCTATAATAGTTGTTTGCAATATAAATTTTAAGAAAATATATTGAATTTTGTGACAATTTTTGCGTTTTGGCTGTGTAAACCTAAGTTGAGCGCATACAAGCATTTTGCATGGGGCATATGCATGCCGCATATATCTCTACTTCCTGGACTCATGGTAGTATATGTAACAGCTTCCTTGTTGTTTCGTCCTTCCACCACAATTCCGCCCTGATACTTCATCGGCCACACTATTTTCGATGTTGCCATCGCATGCCCACCAGATTTTTGTACCATATTCTCCTGGTTTACTACGTATATATTCGTTAATTTTTTGTGACCTCTGAAGCCAAATAACTAGTCCTCCACAATATTCGAGTTTATTACTGCAAAGATATATCTCATCGGTGCTACCTTTATTCACCCTGCCGAAGGTCTATTGTCCCCATTCGTAAAGACTGCATTCAATTTCATGCCAACGATTATTAAGTGGTTCTTTTCTTAATACCTGTGAACAAGAAAAATTTTAAAAAATCCCACCAAGAAATTAGTGTCCATGATAATGCTTCTTTTTCGGTGTTGTTGATATTCCAGTTACATGAGAAGATGGGTTTCATCCCTGCACTGATCAAGTTACATTGCTTTCGACGACGGTCAGCTCGCTTACTGACATCGACACTATAGACTACATTGCCATGAAAAATCTCAGAATAGCGTTCGGAACCGGTCTAAAACATTAGGCCCAATCACTAAGTAGAGAGGAAGCGCACAGCTCACTGGTTGTGAGATGCTCTCCCCAGTCCCTTGATGGGATGTAATCGGAAATAGTTTATTTATGTACCTAAAAGTTTAGGCTCTAACGGCGTGGTGAATCATGGAAAAATTGTGATCCATGAAGTCGTGTATGCTACTATGGCCATGCATGAAAGTATTATTATTCTATACCATTCCGCATCATCTTTACTTATCCAAATTATTGGAGGCCGTCTCTTTTTCATCAAGATTCAGATTTTTTATTCCTCAATAAATTCAGCATCCGAATTCATTCCTTCCTGATCAGGAAAATTATTAGTGGTCTTCATGAAAGCTCGAAAGAACCTCGTAAACTCGAAAACATCGTAAACTTGCACCGCAAACGTCAAAACAAACAAATTTCCCGTACAAAGCGACTTGCTCAAAAGTGGAAAGATTTCGAGGCAAATTTGCTGCGCAAACATGGGATGGAGAAACGTGTAAACTTTAGATATTTCATTGTCATCTGACTAGGATGGATAAATAAGGTGATAGCACTACAACAGTAGAAAAAGTACACATACATAATACATGCAATTGCTTCTGCTACCACCTTATGTATCCATCTTGGTCAGCTGATATGGTTTTGAGCACAACTTAGCTGAGCAACTTTACTTGGTGCCTCATGCAACGGTGCGAGGGAAACTTGCGCTGAGCAAAAGTTCTCGGCTTTCACGTTTGCATGAATGCCGCTATTGTGTTCACAGTCTTTTTAACTCACAGTTACGTACATAAATCGTCAAGAAATTGTCAATTATTTTAAAATACTATGTGATTGAACCTATACGAATGACATTGAATATTTCTTTATATACCCGGGTAGATATTATTAGACTGCGTAGTAAAAATTTGTTATTAATGCGAAGGTTAAAAAAAATTTTCGCACTGGAGTTTGTTTTTTTCAAATGTTATTGAGAAATCCAAATGCACTGAGGAGAAGCATAATTTAGTTGTTAAAGAACTGATCAATTTTTACAAAACACTCACTGACAATCGGCGAGAATGCCATAGAGGTTGGCAACGCTTGGAGCATAAGTACAAAGCTTGGTTAGACAAAGTATTAGTTCTTGTATGTCAAAATACTTAAAAAGGAGCAGGAAGAAAACAAAAGAAAATTGCTACTTGCCACGCAAACCGTCAGTCCACCATAGTTTCGGAACTAGTGGATGGCAATAATTTCAATGAGCTCATGATAGCGACTCGCGTCAGCTTATATGAAGCTGGAAAACGGAGTGCATCGCAAGTTGTTTCAATGGTAGGCACTGATTCGGATGCGTCTAAAAAAATTAAAAGAAGCCTTGAATTAGACCAACAACTCCCTATAAAGTATACGAAAGCTGAAGCTTTGGCCCTATATATTGATGGAGGGTTTACCAAAAAGTCACATAAACTTATGCAAGCTGGTGCAAAAGCTCGTAATTTTGATATCTACCCAACATACTATGTTTTGCTATGTTATCCATATGCAAAAAGAATTGAAGGATTTTGTGCTGAAGTTCCTCTGCAAGAACTACTGGAGCACTCAATTAAAAGGTTCATGAACACATAAATGAACATCCTACTGTCGTTCATAAGTGGGGATGCGATGGGAGTTCAGGACACTAAACATATCGGTAAAGCATTACCAATTCGGAGCACAGTATGGTAGATACACATTTGTTTGCAGTTTGCATTGTGCCACTACAAGTACAATTGGGTAGCTGCATACTCTGGAAAAATTCGCGGCCATCATTAACTCGGTATTTTAGACCTCTTAAAATAATGTCTGCAAAAGAATCCGCAGGTTTGATTCGTGCCGAGATTGAACAAATTAAATCACAAATTTTGACGAAGATTTGCTTCAATTCGGACTATCGACCTTCCATGGATGGATTCGCTGTTTCGAATGTATGTTACGTGTAGGATATTGCCTACCAATAAAAAAGTGGCAGGCCCGCGGGTTGGACAAGAGCGTAGTCAGCCAAAGAAAAGCAGAGATCAAATACAGATTAAGGGTTGAAATGGCGTTATTGGTGGATATCGCAACGCATGGTTCCGGCAAACGGATAGTGGCAATACAGCTCGAATTTTTTTTCAACACTACCAATTGTCTGCTGAAACAACCGGCGCAAATGAAAATCTAAGTTAAAGGCCGAGGCTCTATGGCCCTCGGATACGCGGTAAATGTTTGCAATTTTCGTGAGTACGCCTTACAAACCGCAAAGATAATTGTAAATAAATATCCATGGTTCTACCTGCCTAGCTCGATATATAAAATATTGATTCACGGAGCTGATATAATTGAATGTATACCACTTCCTATTGGTATAATCTCGGAAGCTAGGAACAAAATTGTCGGCTTAACCATACATGTAAAACTTCGGTCATAAATACAATGGAGGATCTTATGAACTCGTTATTAATTTCTTCGGATCCTTTAATATCGAGTTTATGCAAAATCCCGTATCACCTTTCAATAAAGATTTTTTTTTTTGATAGTGAAATGAAATGTCTCTTTCAGATTCTTTTGAAGTATCAGAAAACTCCGATTTAGGCTGGAGTAAAAAAAACTTTAAAAAAAAAAATTATATGAGGTGTCACGGTTGGAACGAAGTTCCTTTCGCTACATATTATGTACTAGTCACTTCCATCACGACTAAGTTGCCTGTTGAAAAATACTATAATTTAAATGGATCTTGAAGAAAAGATACTTTTTGTAGAACGATAAACTTTTTGTAAGACTTTTTTTATTGAATGTTGTTTTTTAAGAAAACTTATATTTTTAGGCCCTTTTTTAGGAATATGTACTATATTTTCCCGGAAATATCATTTCTTTAATGAAAGGTACTTCTTTTATTAAAAGATGTTTTTTTTAAGAAAGGTACAGTTTTTAATTAGGAGTACTTTCTGTAAGAAAAAGCCTAAGAGTATAATTTTTTTTTACAGAGAAGTACTTTTTTAAGAACAGGTACTTTTTAAAGAAGTGGTACTCTTTTTAGGAAAATGTTATTTGTTTAAGAAAATTTACTTATATTCAGAAAGGCTACTCATCTCAAGAAAATAAAAGAAATGTTATTATTTTATTTTTCCGAAAAGGTACCCTTAAGAAAAGGAATTTTTGTAGGAAAGGGCATTTTTTTAAGAGAGGGTATTTTTTTTTTGAAGAATGGGTTTTTTTAAGAAATGGGATTTTTTTAGAATTGGTCCTTCTTTCAAGAACAGGTACAATTTTAAGAGTAGGTACATGTCTAAAGAATAGTAATTTTGTTTTACATAAAATGTACTCTTTAAAGAAAATGTAGTTTTTTAAGAAAGGGCAATTTGTTTTAAGATAATGTACTTTTGCAGAAAAGGTACATATTTAAAAAAATATTTTTTTTAGGAAAAGGTACGTTTTGTAAGAACATTTACTTTTTAATCAAAAGTACTTCTTTAAGATAAGATATTTTTTTAAGAAAAGGTAGAAAATTTTAGAAAATTTACTTCTTTTTAGAAAACGCACTTCATTAAGAAAATGTTATATTTTTAAACTTCTTTGACTCTTGTGTTCCAAATGTACGTTTTGTTCGGTCCAAAGCTACAATATGTAATAGACAGGCTTCACCTGGAAAACTTCCCTTTAAACCAAACCAAACCAAAAGTACCCAATGTAGTTGATGATAATGGGTTGTAATAAAGTAGTTGAAAAAAGTTGTTTAAAACTTTTTCATTTAGCCCCCATCACGCAACGTGCGATAAGGAACTTCGTTCTAAAATTTAAACAAAAAAAATTTTAAAAGCATCTAATTAAAAAAAATTATTTCAATTGATTCCCTATTTGCTTACTATTCCAGGAAAATTATCATTTTTAAGGAAACATTATTATATTTTAAGTAATTAATTTCGTTACACTAGATCAGGTAAATCGACCAGTGTGCACCGTTGCGTACGCGCCCCCTCGTTCTATGCTGCGAGAGTCAACAGCAGCGGCCTTGAAGACAAATTATAGTCATTACATAAAAATTTTTCCTAGAATGTGGAAGGTTTTCTCAAACATCTATAAAGACTTTCATCTGGAATATTTGCAATGGACTATAGAAAAACTTTCATCACCTACTTTTTTGAAATCCCCAAAAACACCTCTGGAAGTTATCGACGCATTCCAAACCGAATACATTTTTGCAAATTATGGGCTAAGTAGAGACAAGGATCAAATACGCCCCTTTCTCAAAGCCTGTATTCCAGACTCGGACTTTCCCTAATATTTGCTCCGGAATCAGTAGTGTCCTGCAGAGGTATCAAAGCGAATATTTACCGAATGTCTATTGTAACTGTGCCAATCTGTAATTTTGTTTCAAACTCTCCTTTGTTCTGTACACACGTTGCTTTTTTATTCCATTTCCTTCCTGCTTTCCGGAAATATATTTAGTAATATCTCTAGCGAGTATGAGTATTATTAATTCAAATGTGTACCACATGGTGTATACGTGATAGAAACTCAAATATTTAACATACGTATATCATACATGTACAAGTATTTACATAAACATTTGGGAACGTGATGACAATCTATCGATTTGAATTCAACACAATTTGTCATTCCGATCGAATATTCTTGGTAGAATTATTAATGTTGGAATTAATTCTTTGAATAATTGAGTCAAACAAAAATAATTAGTTGACGTTTATTGAGAGAAACAAAATCATTTTAATATCGAATCGAGAACAATTTAAATTAAGCGAAATTTTTGAAAACTTTTAATAATTTTCACTCCATTATATTAATAATTGAAAATTGAATAAATATTATTTCAATGTCAACGAATTTTTGAAATAACATGTTTTGCAATACTTTGCGCATTTTTCAACAGCCGCAAACAAATGTGTTTCACTCGGGCAGTTAAACAGTTCTTTGCTAAGCCCTGCATGATTTTCCATATATTGTATTTAAACTAATTTAGGCATTAGATGTGAAATCGTCTATAATTGATCCTAAGTGGAAAGTAAATTGCATGTATCTTCAATTCGCCACGGAACAAAATACCAGTACCAGCCTGACCAGTGGAAAAATAATGTACGAGTTTACAGCCAAGTAAGGGAATTACCACACGATGAAGGCACCAACGAATGAATAATTTAACCAGCACCATTAAGGAATGAAGTTGCAGTCACACATACACCAAACTTGGTATGACAGCACACAATTTCCTTTGGTGGCCCAGAAACGCCACATACTGATAGAGCATAAATCATATATTGTAGTGTATGGAAACAGAGACAACTGTAGTCCCTCGACAAATCTCTAAAAATTCTGCCTAAATGTGGGGGTGTTCACTGGCACTAGGCAGTTGTGCTCACAAAGCCATAGCAGTCGACGAAACATTGAACGAACTCCCTTTGCTCTTATCGCCAAATCAAGCGTTTTCGCCTGAAGTTAAGTGTAATGATGTACCGGCATTTGCACTAAATGTGCCTGGGAAAGAGAGCCAACATTCACTCCTGCAAAGAAACAACCACACTGTGACTTTCCGTATCCAAATTGCTGTGCTTTCATGGCAACACACAGACAATTAAATTTGCAATGGAACAAAGAATTTAAAGGAATCTTTATTGAAACCGACTGTGTATCTGTACGTATTCGTGACAGTGGGCTTAGAGGATATTTTCACAGCAGTTTTCCCGAGATATGTTCAAGAAAACCCTAAATATCTGTGTTGGGTCATATTTTCTTTTACTTGCATGACAGTTTAGTCTTGGATGCGATTTCTGAGTATCCTCTGTAAGATCTCGGATAGACTGCACTACATATCTTCTACTGTTCTTTCTAATCTTACCTACATGGTCCTCTTTGCATGGAAGTAGATGTTGTCCTTCTTCTTAGGGTAGGTTAAGTTGACAAACAGGAGTCGCAATAATATTGCTTCGTATCGTGATCTATTCCTAAGTATGGTTGGTTCACGTACTTGCTAAAGATACTATTTAGCAAAAATTAGCGTCGCGAGATACCATTTTGCATACCACATCATTCCAGACAGTCTAATGGACAGTGTCTATATCAAACCTGTTAATCGAAGGTCCTTTATTAGATCCCCTAGATCTATCTTGTGTATCTCAGTGGGGTTGTGTAGGAAGGGACAACCTATAGTCTGTAGGCGTCTATTCATTAGAGCCGGACAACTGCAGAGGAGATGTTACAGTTAATGTAATTGGTTCGCCTGTTGCGTTTTGTTCCAAGGACCATTTACAATTCGAAGACGCCTTCAGTGTTCATCAATATGCCTTCCCAACTGGGTTTGAATCATCATCCCCAGCGATTAATCCAAGAATGTGAAAGCTAGTAAAATTACACGCAATGGTTCGGACCTAGACTTTTCCGACGGTTCCGAACGACTTTCTGAGAATCTCGTTGCTCGACAGTACCGCTGTCACTATACGCAATACTCACAAATACAATTGGCACCAATTTCTACTTCACTTGGGCCAATTACTTCTGCACTTGACATTACAAAATTCTGGTCAATAGATGTTAAATAAAATTTTGTAGGAAAGTAATATTTTGGAAATTTTCGTACCAGTATCTGTTTAATAAAAGGTTATAAAATACCGTTCGGAATCCATGTAAAACTATGGGTTTCGATCAGTGAGTATCAAAACTTAAAAGGGCACAGCTCACTGGTTGTGTGAGGCAGTGGGCCGATAATATGTTCAAGGACAAGTGGAGACTTACTTCAACTTGCAGACAAGCCAGGGTCCTCTGGCCACAGGTGAACAGGTAGAGGACTAGGCAGCTACTTAATTTGACGAGACGCAGGTTATCCACGATGATAGGAACTCTTACGGGACATTGTCTTTTAGGAAATCACGCCCCAAGGTTGGGACATAGAAATTCCACTCTCTGTAGATGCTGCATGGAAGGGGACTAGGAAATTACGAAACACCTTCTCTTGGATTGGCCTGCTCTGACAGGACATAGAACTAGGATCTTCGGAACACATTTAGTTAGCAACGTAGCCTCACAGGATATTCATGTAGGTCTTATAGACAAATTCATTGAAAGGGAAAATTGGCTAGACGACTAGTCAATAGTTGCTATAGAGAAAACTGCGTACGTCTTGCAGCCTTTTCAACCAACCAACCAACTGTCACATATTGGGGCTAGCATAGAGTTCAGTTACACTCAATCGACAACCTTGCCAAGGCACGATGTTGCAATACTTTAATTGTGATGTCAACTGTGTTTCGGCATTTTTGCTGTCCAGTCTCTTTTACGCTCTTCTTATCAATCCACACTTTTATTAATTAATTATTAGCTTTTGAATAAATAAATGAATTGTCCATGAATAAAATAAGTCTACCTAGTTATAATTAATAAACAGCCAGTCAGACACATCAAAAGTAATTTAAAATTGTTACTCTTTGTCCGTTGTTAAAATTCTGCCTTTAATACTCTCGATCTCTTATCAACTGTATGTTGGACGTTGCAGAGATCGCACAATATACATTTGGCTAGGGCTAACTTATAATCTGTGAAATTCCCCTCTTTTTATGGTAAATACATGTCTCAATCGACTTGCTACCTTTCTTAGATACAACATTGATATACCTTGGATGTAGATAAAACTTCAGAATATTCCTTTGAAGATGTGTAATACATAGATCGAACGGTTGAGTACGTCCAAATCATTTATTGTGTTTTATAGCTTTCCAACTTTTATTCGCTAATACACTTATAAGTAATTTCCTGTGCTAACTCTAGAAAGGAGTCAGATCCGCCGCTTAGTTTCGATACTTTAGACGTTTGTGTCATTTTGCGTACACAAATGTAATATTTCCACACTGTATTCGAATTTTCAATAAAGATAATTCTCTTGTAAAAATGAGATAAACAAATTTCTTTTTTTCTGGTTAATGTACGAGAAATTCATACTACAAGCTTACAAGTCACGAACATTTTTTTAATTGAAAAATGGTTGGTTTTTGTTGGAAATAATAGACAATTCAACACACACTCACTGGCATGACTAGTTTCGAACTCCGTGACAAGTTCATCATCAGATGCCTAACTACTGTGCCTGAATTGATACCATCGGTTGATCATCAATCGTATATATACAAACTCAATTCTGCAATTCAAATGCGCGAACAAATGTCGATCGCACATCCCTAAGTATCAACATCACTGAAAGGCCTATAATTCCAACAACTAGAACAGACAGAATTTTTCCACCATGTTCTTGTTTTCCTCACGCATTCTGGTATTGTCGCAGTGTTTAAAGGTGAGTTTTAATCTATATCACAGAGTTGTATTTTTCCGTGGTATAGCATTTCTGAAGACCGTGCTAGTGTCAGTTACATTTATTTGAATTTAAATTTTTATGATCGAGTTTTGTTAGTTTTTGGTTAATGTATGAAAAATGCATACTACAAGCTTACAAGTCATGAAAACATTTCTAATTGAAAAATGGTTGGTTTTTTTTTGGAAATAATAATAGCCAATTCAGTTCTTCTTTATGTGCTGGCTACTCTTTTGGACCAAAGTTCTTTATCGCACGTTGCGGGAGGGGGACTAAATGAAAAAATTGTAAACAATTTTTTTAACTACTTTATTACAACCCATTCATATCAACTATATTGGGTACTTTTGGTTTGGTTTGGCTTAACGGGAAGTTTCTACGTGGAGCCTGTTTATTGCATATTGTACCTTTCAACCCAATAAACTGTACATTTAGAAAAGCCTAAGTGCAAGACTGGCAAATCCATGGAATACAACCCCGAGCATGGAATTACAATTGGAAGCACACTTACTCTTACACTCTTACTTTTGGTTTGGCTTGTGTCGAGACTAAAATATGGGGATATATTTCTAGTTTAATGGGATGTTTTTAGGTGGAGCCTGTTTATTACATATTGTAGCTTTGAACCGAATAGAAAGTAACTTTAGAAAAGCTAAAGTGAAAGAAGTTTAAAACAATAACATTTTCTTAAATAAGTGCGTTTTCTTAAAGAAAGTAAACAGAGTACCTTTTCTTAAAAAATACCTTATCTTAAAGAAGTATATTTCCTTAACCCTCCGATGAGTGAGCAGGTCCCTAGGGACCTTTTTGCCTTTTCAAACTGAAATTACTCCTACTTCGGCCACTACAACCCACCCCCCCCCCCCCCCACCAAAGTTACTCTGTATTCCAAGAGTATTTTGTTGCGCATCTTCTGGAAAAAAAATCAAGCCGATCGGATCATTACTTTAGGAGTTATTGAGGTGTTAGTGAGAATAGCACGCGGACGTGTGAATAGGTCCGTATGGACCTTGTACTGAATTTCACTAATAAATGCATGTTTTTGGGCATCATTATAATTTTTTTATTGTTTCAACACATAATTTACTTGTTCGGAACACAAAGACCTAAACTCAAAGACATTAGGGATGATGATAAAAACAAAAAATTCTAAGAACAAAAAGTAAAATCTTGTGTGATAGAAACAAAAATATAAATATGGCAGATGCAAGTAATTTGGATGCAAGTAAATTGTTGTACGCCGTAGTAATTAGTAATTAAAAAAATTTAAAAAAATTATTTTTGTATGTAGAATTTAGTTATAAACAATAAAGACAAAAAAAAATCAAAAAAAAATTTTTTATATGAACAAAACATGATTTACACAAAAAGGTCCGTCGGGACCTTTTCACACGGCCGTGAAGTTCAGAACTGTCACTCATCGGAGGGTTAAAAAGTAAATTTTCTTACAAAAGTACGTTTTCTTGAAAAAATATTTTTTTTTAAATAAATACTTTTTCTTAAAAAAGTACATTATCTTACAACAAATTGCCTTTTCTTAAAAAACTACATTTTCTTTAAAGAATACCTTTTACGAAAAACAAAAATTTTTTTTTTAAATAATTTCTTGGAAAAATTACCAGTTCTAAAAAAAATTCCCATTTCTTAAAAAAAAACATTTTCTCGAAAAAAAACTACGTTCCCTTAAAAAAACTAAATTTTCTTACAAAAATTCCCCTTCTTAAAAGTACCTTTTCTTAAAAATACAATAATAACTTTTCTTTTATTTTTTTGAAATAAGTGGCCCTTCTGAAAATATGTAAATTTTCTTAAAAAAATAACATTTTCCTAAATAGAGTACCACTTCTTTAAGAAGTACCTGTTCTTAAAAAAGTACTTCTTTGTAAAAAAATTCTTTGTAAAAAAATTCAATTCATATTCTTAGGCTGTTTCTTACAGAGAGAATTGTACCATTTCTTAAAAAAAACATTAGCTTTTAATAAAAGAAATAGCTCTCAATAAAGAAAGAACCTTTTTATGAAAATACAATACATAGTCTTACAAAACGGACCTAAAAATTTACTTTTTTAAAAAAATACATTCAATAAAAAAAAAATTCTTAAAAAAAGTTTATCATTTTACAAAATATATAGCGAAAGGAACTTCGTTCCAACCGGGTGAACCCCGACACCTCATGTAATTTTTGTTCTTACCAGGCAATTAGGAATGTCAGAAAATATTTGATTCTCAATGTCACACTGTGCAGTGGAGTATTCACTTGCTACCGCCTGCGCGCAATATTTGATAAAAGCATTTGTGTTTTTCCTATCAATAATTTCTCTATTTTTCCTTCACATTGTAGCATTTGTAGAAAATGTGCGTTCATTTAATGTTTGTTAACAACTTCCGGTTTCCGTTACAAATTGAAAAGGAAATTTTACTCACAATCCAAGAGCACAGTTGAAGAAAGCGACAGCTAGGACAAATTGATACCAAACCGAACCGAAACTTTAAACCAACATGCAGTGTGTTTACAAGACTGAA
The DNA here is from genome assembly GCA_963931995.1 of Phaonia tiefii. Taxonomy (NCBI): domain Eukaryota; kingdom Metazoa; phylum Arthropoda; class Insecta; order Diptera; family Muscidae; genus Phaonia; species Phaonia tiefii. Next base: position 319,731,030 of record OZ008368.1, on the reverse strand, counting down.
ATGAAAAGTTTCGTATATGCTGTTGCTTTAGCGAAATATGGTATACAATCAAATATTGAACTGATCATAATTGCTTTGCTGCAGCAACGAAGTTTTCGTTGCCAACAGAAATCGTGACAGATTTTTGTTTCTTCTGGTGTTCCTCAGGGCAGTCATTTAGGGCCTTTTCTTTTTATACCCTCCACTGTAAGTGATAGACGGTATATATCAGTTTGTCATTCTGATTGTAACATAGAGGAATAAGGCTTTGCGACCCCATAAAGTAAATATATTCTTGATCCTTATAACAACCGGAGTCGATATAGCCATATACGTCTGTCCGTCTGTTTAAAACATTCTCACGACTTCAATCCGCGACAACGCGGTTTAGTTTTTGGCCAGAATGTTCCACGTATTCCTGAGCAGTTTGGTATTGAAAATCAGCGAAATTGGTCCATTAGAAAAAATTTTATGATTGGAAACGTAAAAAAACTCATAAAATTTTCACATTAATTTTTGTAGTTTTATACTAAACTACTCCTTTTGCCGTGTGGTGAATTTCCATGTTGAAAATCTTTGTTGTTCTTTATAATAGGTAAGTACTTTAGAATGTTTAGATGTACTTTCATGTGTTCATACATTTATATGAATTTTGTCACATTTTATCTAAGGTCGCTGTGGCCTGGAGGGTAAAGGGTTGCGCGTTGGAGTCTGAGGGTTGTTGGTTCAACTATCGTCCCAGCTTGTTTTTTTTTTAACAGTTCTTCAAAAAATGATTTTTTATTTTTAAAAAATGCTTTTTTATTTTACTTGTGAACAAGTAACTTATTTTTTTTTTTTTTTAAAGTACATTTTCTTAAAAAAAAGTATATTTCTTAAGTACATTTCAAAGTACATTAAGTACATTTCAAAGTACATTTCTTAAGTACATTTCATTAAGTACATTTCTTAAGTACATTTCTTAAGTACATTTCTTAAGTACATTTCTTTCTTAAGTACATTTCTTAAGTACATTTCTTCTTAAGTACATTTCTTCTTAAGCACATTTCTTAAGTACATTTCTTCTTAAGTACTTAAGAAATGTACATTTCTTAAGTACATTTCTGAAGTACATTTCTTAAGTACATTTCTTAATTACATTTCTTAAGTACATTTCAAAGTACATTTCAAAGTACATTAAGTACATTTCAAAGTACATTTCAAAGCACATTTTCTTAAGTACATTTTCAATGTGAGCATTTGAGCATTGTGAGCAATGCATTTGTGAACAAGTAACTTATTTTTATTTTCTTTTAAAAAGTACATTTTCTTAAAAAGATTCGGCACAGCCGAATTTAACACTTTTACTGTTTTTAAATGACCTGCCGTCGGTTATTAATTATTCCAAGATTCTAATGTACACAGATGATATCAAATTGTATTTGCCTATGAAGTCTGTGAATGAATGTCTTTTACTGCAGGAGAATTTGATAAGTTTTGTTAAATGGTGTGATTGTAATTTTATGCTACTCAACGTCACTAAATGTGAAATTATGTGTTGGTAAACTTTCTACAAGTTTGGAGATAATGTGTTGGATAATGTGTCCCAGTTTTGCGAGTTAGGTGTGACTCTTGATAGTAAACTTACTTTTTCACCACATATTGATACTTTCATAGGTAGGGCATCTTGTTTGTTAGGATTTATAAAACGTTGGTCCAGGGAATTTGATGATCCCTATTTGTCAAAGCAACTAAATACTACCCTTGTAAGGCCAATTCTTGAGTACGGTTTGGCTTGCCATATTGATGGACTCGAATCTGTTCAGAGGCAATTTTTACATTTTGCTTTACGCAATCTTGGTTGGAGTTCATCTTCGAACCTAGATCCCTATATTCATAGATTACAGTTTATTGATTTACCCACCATAGAGCGTCGTAGAGAAATGTTGTCTGTATGTTTTATGGTTAATGGTCTCTTTACTGAACTTTAATGTCCCTTTTAGAGCTTCTTGGCAATATGTTCTATTTTTCTACCCGCGTTCAAACTTAACTACGAATTCTTTAATCCAGTGTTTACTCTTTGCAATACCCCTAATGAGTTCCAGCACCTATTCTCTCTATCGGATTCGATTGAGGTAATTAAACAAGCGATTATTTTTTTAATGGCTATTAATGCTTAGAATTGCCAGATTTAAAATTTCATGGGAGAAATCATGTGAATGAATTTTGGTTCCGAACTAAATTTCCTGCTTCATATGTCCTGCTTCATCTGTTCCTGCTTCATTCTCATCCTGATGTATCTGTTTGTTCTGCTTCGTCAGTCTTTATTCATCTGTTCCTTCATAATCTGTTTTGGTGTCATCTGTTCTCGCTCCATCTGTTCCTGCTCCATCTCTTCCGGCTTTATCTGTTCCTGTATCATCTGTTCTTGCTTCATCAGTTCCTGCTCCATCTAAATCATCAGTTTATCCTACATATGTCCTGCTGCATCTGTTCCTGCTTCATTCTCATCCTGCTGTATCTGTTCCTGTGGCACTGTTCTTATTTTATCTGTTCCTGCTTTACCCGTTTCAACAGATACAGCTTCTTCTGTCCTTATTCATCTGTTCCTGCTTATTCTGTTTCTGTATCATCTGTTCTCGCTTCATCTGTTCCTGCTCCATCTGCTACTGCTTTAAATGTTTCTGTATCATCTGTTCTTGCTTCGTCTGTTCCTGCTCCACGTAAGTCATCAGTTCCTGCTTCATATGCCCTGCTTTATCTGTCCTGTGTCATCTGTTTTTGCTTTATCTTTTCATGCTTCACCCGTTTCAACAGATCTTGCTTTTTCTGTCGTTATTCATCTGTTCCTGCTTATTCTGTTTCTGTATCATCTGTTCTCGCTTCATTTGTTCCTGATTCATCAGTTCCTACTTCATCTGTCCTGCTACATCTGTTCCTGCACCATCTGTTCCTGCTTTATCTGTATCATCTGTTCTTGCTTCGTCTGTTCCTGCTCCACGTAAATCATCAGCTGCTGCTTCATAGGCCCTGCTTTATCTGTCCTGTGTCATCTGTTTTTGTTTTATCTTTTCATGCTTCACCCGTTTCAACAGATCTTGCTTCTTCTGTTCTTATTCAACTGTTCCCGCTTATTCTGTTTCTGTATCATCTGTTCTCGCTTCATCTGTTACTGCTCCATCTGTTCCTGCTTTATATGTTTCTGCATCACCTGTTCTCGCTCCACCTGTTCCTGCTCCATCTGTTCCGGCTTTGTCTGTTCCTGTATCACCTGTTCTTGCTTCATCTGTTCCTGCTCCACCTAAATCATCAGTTTATCCTTCAAATGTCCTGCTACATTTGTTCCTGCGTCATTTTCACCCTGCTGTATCTGTTCTTGCTTCACCCGTTTCAACAGATCCTGCTTCTTCTGTTCTTATTCATCTGATCCTGCTTATTCTCTTTCTGTATCATCTGTGGTGGCTTCATTTTTTCCTGCGCCATCAGTTCCTACTTCATCTGTCCTGCTACATCTGTTCCTGCTCCATCTGTTTCTGCTTTATCTGTTCCTGTATCATCTGTTCTTGCTTCGTCTGTTCCTGATCCACCTAAATCATCAGTTTCTGCTTCCTCAGTCCTACTACAACTATTCCAGCTCCATCTGTTCCTGCTTGACCTGTTCCTGTGTCATATGTTTTTGCTTGCTTCATCTGTTCCTGCTCCACATACTTCACCAGTTCCCACTCTTTCTATCCTGCTGCATCTGTTGCAGCTTCATTTGTTACTGTGTTATTAATCCTATTCCATTCATATCATTCTTACCTCCATATTAGTCTTTATGTACTTATATAGTAATTCTGTTAATATCATCCATGTTCAATCTATTATCTGCTGTTTTTTAATTCTGTTCCTGATTACTGTTTTAATTTTCTATTTAGTTTGTAACTGAAGATATGTAAAATTATATTTCTCCAGCTGTTTTAGCTGAGTGTTCGAACTCACAGATGATGTGTTAACACCTTTTTGCTACACGATACCTGTTCGATTTCTATGAACACATTAGTAAATGATACATTGGAAAATAAAAAATAATAGTTTTTTTGTAAACACCGGGCAATGCTGAATATCAAATGACTCGCTTTGTTTGGCCATAGCAACAACAACGAAACAACCAAACACACAACATCACACATACTTTGTCCGAAGTAGCTGACGTATACGTGTGTCACATAACCACATGTTTGCCATATTAACAGCAACGAAACAGCCAAACACACAACATCACACATACTTTGTACGAAGTAGCTGACGAATTAGTGTGTCACCATAACGCCAACACGTATTAGTGTGTCACCATAACGTCGATTGCAAATGAAATTTTGCGTGGCTATGCTTTATATCTCCCCAGCGGGCAAAAAAACCGAGCCTTAGCGAGTGTTACGCTAAATGCTCGCAAACGGGCTTAGAAAAGAGTATTTAGCGGACCAAAACCGGGGGAGAAATTAAACTCGCCCAAATGTTCGAAAACTGGTTTAAAAACGGGTGCTGAACGGACGAAAAAAGAGAGAGAAACATTGATGTCGTTGTGTCGTGCGCCAAACAGAGGCACACACGTGCAGGCACTCGACACAACAATAATGTTTTGGCAATTGCATTTTATTTTATTTTTCGTGTTGTTCTCGCAAAACATATTGCAAAAGTCGCGCAAACGAATCTCTTGCAAGATATCGTAAACGAAATGATTCATTTTCCGATCGTTTTCGGATCTGTTTTCGAGACTTTTACCCGCAAAAGTTTCTCGTAACTCTCGTATGCGATATCGTATACGAAGTTTTGGTCCGCTGGGTGAGTGTGTATATCTTGTAAGTGTGTATCTGTATTTTTGCACTATTATCTCAGTGAGTGATGCATAAAAATTCCTGAATGGGCATGATGTATTGCGTTTTAATTTCAGTATTCAGTCGGCAATGGTTCATCGGACAGAGAATATCAAAAGCGCTTCATCAGTGAAAGAAGAATAAACAAACGCTCGGACGGTTAAATGGTTTGTGATATTCCTTTGGTTTTTGCGTATGTGTTTCGGATATATTTATGTGTCTTACCAAAGTGAGAAACGATATTGAGGAAAGAAACTGAATAGAGCACCAACGGGAATCCCTTTTTCTGCCCGAGCCTCTACTGAAAAAATCGGAATGACGGACACAATCAAATAATACACGCTTGTCTTGCATGAACTATATTTGTATATAAGTATATTGTTCGTGTACCAACGCATTGAGATAACCAAAGCATAGTTCAAACCTTTTGAAGCAAAAACGTGAGAGACAACAAAGAAAGCAGAAACAACAGAGCAGCAGATTCACCACAGAACAATTAATGCATTCAATGAAAGTAAATGTAAAAATCATTTAAATCTTTTAATTTTGGAACGAAGTTCCTTATCGCAAGTTGCCGGATAGGGCTAAATGAAAAAATGTTATGCAACTTTTTTTTAACTACTTTATTACAACCCATTACTATCAACTATATTGGGTACATTTGGGTTGGTTTAAAATGAAGTTTTCTAGGTGGAGCCTATGAATTACATATTGTAGTTTTGAACCAAATAAAAAGGAAATTTCGAAAAGCCAAAGTGCCAGTCTGGCAAATCCATGAAACACAACCCTAAGCATGGAATTACATTTCGCAGCGCACTTCCTCTTACACGCTTGTACTCGTTCTTTTGGTTTGGTTTGTGTCTAGACTAACATATGACGGCATATTTTTTGTTTAATGGGAAATTTTGTGGAGCCTGTATATTATATATTGTAGTTTTGAACCGATGAAAAAGTAAATTTAGAAAAGCTAAAGTGAAAGAAGTTTAAAAAAATAACAGTTTCTTATGTAAGTGCGTTTCCTTAAAAAAATTTTCTAAAAAAAAAAATACCTATCGATATTCTTAAACAATATACCTTTTCTTAAAAAAAACATCTTATCTTAAAGAAATACCTTTGCTCCAAAATGTAAATTTTCTTACAAAAAGTACATTTTCTTAAAAAAGGTAATTTTTGTAAATAAGTACATTTTGGTAAAAAGTACATTATCTTACAACAAATTGCATTTTCTTAAAAAACTACAATTTCTTTAAAGAGCACATTTCTTGTAAAACAAAATAACTTTTCTTGAGATAAGTACCTACTCTTAAAATTGTACATATACTTTCATAAAAAAAAGCTTTTGTTCACAATAACATACCATTTCTTAAAGAAAAATCCTTTTCTTGCAAAAACTCCTTTTCTTATTCAATTCTTACCAAAATAATACCTTTTCTTTTCTTGAGATAAGTAGCCTTTCTGAAAATAAGTAAATATTCTTCAAAAAAATTACCTTATCCTAAAAAGAGTACCACTTCTTAAAAAGTATTTGTTCTAAAAAAAGTATTTCTTTGTAAAACAAATTCCTACTCTTACGTTTTTTCTTGCAGAAAGTACTTCTTCTTAAACATAGTACCTTTACTTAAAAAAACATTAGATTTTAATGAAAGAAGTACCTCTCATTATTGAAAGTACCTTTTCGGGAAAACATAATACATATTCTTACAAAAGGGACCTAAAAATATTCGTTTTTTTTTAAAAAGTACATTCAATAAATGATAAATTTCTTCAAAAAGGTTTATCATTTTACAAAAATTACCTTTTCTTAAAGATCCATTTAAATCACAGTATTTTTCAACTGGCGACTTAGGCATGTTCGAACTAACTAGTACGTAATATCTAGCGAAAGGAACTTCGTCCCAACCGGGTGTCCCCTGACACCTCATGTAATTTTTTTGTATTAATTATTTATATTTATAACGAGGATATATATGGATAAAATTAATTATGTTAAATATAGATAGAAAGAATAATTTGTTTCTAAATATGATTATGTTTGGTTTTCACTTAAGAATATGGTGTACGGGAAACAAGTGAATGCTTCCACGGAAGTATATGGATGTTTGGGATGGAGACATGCTAATGTTTGCATTTAAATATACCTGAGTTTGGGACTTGCAAATATATAAATGTTTGAAGTGTGTTCCAAACATATACAAGGTTCCTGGAAAATATGGTTGGGAGAATATATTACAAAGGCCATTTTTTCAGCTTGTGGACGTCTATTCCAGGTTGACAGTTGCTATAAAATACTTTGATAAAATGACTTGTTTAAAGCACTAAAAATTCCATATTCAGTAGCCTGTATCTTTTGCAATTTGTAACCGATTGCAGAATCTTAAAATGCAAATCGAAGCTAGACATATTGAGATATACAAAAAATCATGAGAATAGTGGTTTCTTAACTAAAGAACTTTTTTTGAGCAATTTATAAAAAAAGTCTAAAAATGTGCTATTTTTTTTGGTTCACTGAATAAAGGCACTTTAATATTTTTAAAGTAAGCGATAATTTTTTGTATGGAGCGTTCTTTTATTAAAATTTTTTACATCTTAATCATTTTACGGTGGCCGTCGGTGGTGCAATGGGTAGTGTGCGCGGCTCTTGTACATGAGATCCTGGGTTCGAGCCCTGCTCTGACCACCTTCAAATTTCTTTCGGCGGCGGTCACCTCGCATAGTGACGGCGACACTATCGAGTATATAGCCATGGAAAAGCTTCTCAAAATACCGTTCGGTGTAAAACTGTAGGTCCCAATCAGTGAGTGAAAACTGGAAAGCGCACAGCTCAGTGATTGTGAGAAGTTCTCGCCGGTCCCTTCATGGGATGTAATGGGAAACCATTTATTTTTTTTTTATTTTAATCATTTTACGAGACATAATGGAAAAACAAAAAGTTTTAAATCTATTGGAAAAATCTAAAATCGATGTTCTGAAGGATATTCTAACCCCGCAATAGCTAAAAAAATTGGACGGAGCCCAACAGTTGTCGACAATTAGATCAAGGACCCCGAGGGATATGGAAAAAATTTTAAAGGAAGTGTTTCATTGTCTTTATCTACGTATGAGAAAAGAAAAATCATCAGAATTGCTTCTAGTTCTGCCTTATGCTTGTCAAAAATAAGAGCCCAGGCTGGAGCGGAAGCGAGCAAGTTATCACTACGCAGAGAAGTAAAAGCTGTGAGTATCTTAAGTACCTGAAATTACAAGAAAATCCGTCACATAATGCTCCTTGTAAGGAAAAGCGGCTTCAATTCGCAAGAGACTACATGGTAAGGGATGTGCATCCAAGAGGTCATGTAAATGACTGGCGAAGTGTTGTAGTTACGGATGAGAAGAAGTTTAATTTGGATGGGCCTGACGGCTAAACCGATTATTTCCATGATCTGCGCAAAGAAACGCGTTTTTTGAACCGGCATCACAGCCAAGACGGCGGCGTTATGGTGTGGAGTGCTATTACGTACTATTGCACCATCGATCTTGAATTTCAAAGTGCACAAATGACTGGTGCAAGCTATAAATCGTTATTGGACTCGGCTTTCCGAAGTTCAGTGAACTTTTTTATCCCATATCTTGGATATTGCAACGGAATAATGCCCCTATACACAACGCCAGAGTAGTAAAAGAGTTCATTGCAAGCCAAAAAGTTAATATTCTTGACTGGCCACCCTATTCACCAGATCTAAACATTATCGAAAATGTCTGCGGTTGGTTATCTTGTAAGGTCTATGATGGAGGTAGACAACTTGATGACAAGCAGTCACTAATTCAGGCCATTGAGGGTCATTTGAATCAAATTTCATTGGATTACATAAATTCTCTTTATCTCTCAATGAAAACCCGTATATTTTAAGTAATTAAAAACCATTAAAATTAGTTAAAATAATAAATTAGTTAAAAAAAAGTGAACCAAAAAAAATAGCACATTTTTTGACTTTTTTTATAAATTGCTCAAAAAAAGTTTTTTAGTTAAGAAACCACTATTTTCATGATTTTTTTATATCTCAAGATGTGTAGCTTCCGTTTCCATTTTAATATTCTGCAATGAGTTACAAATTGCAAACGATAGAGGCTGCTGAATATGGAATTTTTAGTGCGTTTATATAAGTGAATCGGAGTGTATCTTTATAATTATAAACTCAATGACAAATGACTTTCATATAAGTAGAGCAGCAAATAAACACCAAGCTCGCTTCTAACCAGAGAAGATAAATTTCAACTCATTTCAACGACATTAGATGCACTAAATTTTGTAAAGCCAAATAAAGGGTTTTCAACAGAGACGTTACAAAAGTAAATTGATAGGGACAGCAAACGACGCCATAATTATCCCGCTCTTTTGACATTTCTCTTCAGTAAGGTTTGCCATTTCATCATGGAAAGATATACGAGCCAACATCGAGTCGAAGTTATTAAGATTTACTATCGAAATTTGGAGTCAGTGGCCTCAACTTTAAGAGCGCTACGTCCAATTTATGGTCGTCATAATCGTCCTACAATTGACAGTCTAGTGGAAACATTTGAATCCACAGGCACAGTACGAAATGTTCCCGTACCAGTGAGACAAAAAAGTGCCCGTAGTGTCGAGAATATTGCTGCCGCTGAAGCTTCAGTTCAAGAAAGCCCAAATGTGTCTCTCACACGTCGGTCTCAAGCGTTCGGCATCTCTGTGACGTCGTTGTGGCGAATTTTGCGAAATGATCTTGGCCTACATCCTTACAAGATCAAATTGACGCAAAGACTGAAGCCGATTGACCACCATAAATGTCGTATATTCGTGAATTGGGCTGAGCAACAACTTGAAAATGATTCGGATTTTCATCGGAAATCATCTGCAGAGATGAGGCTCATTTCTGGCTGAATGGCTTCGTCAATAAGCAAAATATGCGGTATTGGTCACACAGCAGTCCACATGTAATCCATGAGTCATCATTGCATCCCGAAAAAATTACGGTTTGGTGCGGTTTATGGGCCGGCGGCGTCATTGGGCCGTACTTCTGCCGTGATGATCAAGACCGGCACATTACTGTGAATGCGAATCGCTACCGTTCAACGATAACTGAATACTTTTGGCCCCAATTGGATAATATGGACTTGGAGGACATGTGGTTCCAACAGGACGGCGCCACAAGCCACACAGCGAATGCCACAATCAATTTATTGGAAACCAAGTTTGGTGAACGTGTTATATTCCTAAATGGCTCAGTCGATTGGCCGCCTCGGTCGTGTGATTTGACGCCGTTAGATTATTTCCTGTGGGGCTACGTCAAGTCTATGGTCTATGCCAACAAGCCAGCGACGATTGATGAACTTCGTACGAATATCGAAAGTGAAATTGCAGCAGTATCGGCCGATTTATGCTTGAAAACCGTCGAAAATTGGGTTCAGCGTCTGGACTTCTGCAAGCGTGCCCGTGGTGGCCATGCAAAAGAAATCGAGTTCCATACATAATGGCATCGAAGGTACTTTCACAGGAATAAAGAATTTCATTGGTTTCTAAAACCGGTTTTGTTTTATTTAAAAAAACTTTTGTAGCGCTCTTATTGAAAACCCAGGTATAATTGCTTGCGAGAATAATCTCCATTTTGATATTGTTCGCCAAAAAAACATACAAAAAAAGGTTGGAAATATCAGCTCTTAGGTTACAACTATTAGCTGGTATTGTATTAAAGATACTTGGTTCATACTTATACAAAGTCAATCGCTTTGTTGGTTCACGTTTCGATATGGCTCCCAATCATGAAACTGCAGACTTTTAATAAACTTCTTTCCAATTATTGCAAAAATTCGTTCATTACCATAATCGTATATTGCTCGTGATTCACAGTTCATTTCAAACTAAATGGTCTCTGAAATTGTATTTTAAACCCACTAAAACATTCCATTCCAACAACTTTCCCCGAAAGCTTCCCATAAGAGACATTGTAGAATAGTGTAGAATGGAATAATTAAGACCTGTTGCTCAAACTATGCTTAAAGCCTATCTTTCTCCAGTAAAATGAAAACGATACCAAGCATATCCTTTTGCTTTCTGCATTCTCATAAACTTCCCCTAATGCCTATTGAAAAATTTCCACCTGACATTTGCTATAGAATGCAATTGAATGATGCAGTTTTAAAAAGTGCCTCTGCAGTTCCATTTTGCTTTGACAAATTGCCAATGCACAGTTTGCAGATACATTTATATTTTCGTATGCAATTAACTCATTCGCACTGGTATCTGCGAATTGTTTTGGTGCTATAAGATTGCCAATGATTCTATATGAAACCATGAAACTGTTTATACTACATGCTATTGCGATAACAAAGCAATCAACACTCACAACTATCGATCAATTATCAATTCATACACCTTGGGTCTCTTTAGCATTCTCATTTATAGTAGTGATAGATTGAATCTCTCATGTGTGTTGCATGGGAATGATTAGAAGGACGAAGTTACAGTTTCTTCTTGCCCAGTGGGCCTACCCATGAATGAGTTTCATACAACGTGTTTGTTTTTAATCAGCACTTGAGTATTATTTTCCACTTCTAACTCGAGTTTATTCAAAGTGAATTGCAGCATCAACTTCACGCACCTAAACATATACTTACACGCACTTGCATATATTGGTATGAAAACAGGATACTAAAGCAATCCATTCGAGAAACAATTGCGGCTATTCCTGCCTCAACTCTCCAAGCAGTAATGAACAACTTTTTGGTAAGATGCCGCACATGCATTAACGAGCAGGGGGGGCATTTATATTCCATTATTTTGAAAACTAATTAAGCTATATTTAATAATTGAATGAGCCTTAACATCAGTAAAAGGAAAAAGTATTCTATACACTGAAAAAAAAGTTATTTGATTTTCTTTATGTAGCAATATTCATCAGCCAGCCTGTATTTTTAAGAGGGTACATGAGAAAGTGAATTGCATAATCCAATTCCGAATATGCTTATAGTTTATATATAACCTTTAGAAAATATTTAAAACATTTTGCCACACTTCAATTGACATGGTGAATTCCAAGTCGTAGTTTCGTTGGGCGCTACACCGTTTCCAATTGAAATTTAAAAATATTAATTTAGTTTTGAAAAATATCAATTGAAATTTTAATAATAATAAAATAGATCAATTGAAATTTGAAATATGAAATACATGATCATATTAACCGATTGTATGTATAAGAGTTTTAAATTTCAATTGGTGTCTTTTTGAATTTAAATTAATGTCTTTTAAATTTCAATTGATGTATTTCAAACTTCAATTGATGTATTTTAAATTTCAATTGATGTGTTTTAAATTTCAATTGATGTGATTTAAATTTCAATTGTTGTGTTGTTAATTTTCAATTGAGGTTTTTAAATTTCAATTGATGTTTTTAAATTTCAATTGGTGTATTTTAAATTTCAATTGATGTTTTAAATTTCAAATAATGTATTTCAAATTTGAAGTACAATTTGTAAATTTCAATTGATAGATTTCTAATTTCAAATAGAATTTTTAAATTTCACTTGAGTTTTTTCAAATTCTAATTGGAACTGGTGAAGTACAATAGGGTATTTAGGCAATTTTAATTCGACGCGTTGGTGTCGGTGATGTAACTTTAAAAAAAAAATTACATGAGGTGTCAGTGGACGAAGTTCCTTGCGCTATAAACTATGTACCAGTTAGCTCCAACACGCCTGAGGAGCCTGTTGAAAAATACTATAATTTAAATGGATCTTTAAGAAAAGATACTTTTTGTTAAATGATAACCTTTAAGCAATTATTTATTTATTGAATGTATTTTTTCAAAAAAATATAGTTTTACGCCCTTTTTGTAAGAATATGTATTATATTTTTTCGAAAAAGTCCTTTCTTTAACGAAAGGTACTTCTTTTATTAAAAGCTAATGTTTTTTTTAAGAAAAGGTACCACTTTTAATAAGTAGTACTTTCTGTAAGAAAAAGAGTAAGAGTATAATTTTTTTTTTACAAAGAAGTACTTTTTTAAGAACAGGTACTTTTTAAAGAAGTGGTACTCTTTTTAGGAACAGATTATTGATGTGTTAACACCTATAGCGGCGTATAGGGACTAAATCTATCAAAGTTAGATTTTATGCTGCTGCTAAATCCAGATTTTATGATGCTGCTAAAACCAGATTTTCTGCGACTGCGAAAGAGAATAATGACGTGTTAAACAAAAATGAGCGAGCAATAGAGCAATGAAAGAGTGGTGTGGAAGGGGTGAGGCAAACGAAATTGTGTCTATAGCGTATGTATTAACATAATAATGTTTGTATTTACTGTTGTTGAACGGAGATATAAAGCATAGCCACGCAAAATTTCATTTGCAAGCCCATTGGCTTGCGCAGTCGACGTTATGGTGACACACTAATACGTCAGCTACTTCGTACAAAGTATGTGTGATGTTGTGTGTTTTTCTGTTTCGTTGATGTTGATATGGCAAACATGTTGTTATGTGACACACGTATACGGCAGCTACTTCGGACAAAGTATGTGTGATGTTGTATGTTTGGTTGCTTCGTTGTTGTTGCTATGGCCAAACAAAGCGAGTCATTTGATGTTCAGCATTGCCCGGTGTATACAAAAAAACTATTATTTTTTATTTTCCAATGTATCATTTACTAATGTGTTCATAGAAATCGAACAGGTACCGTGTAGCAAAAAGGTGTTAACACATCATCCGTGAGTTCGAACACTCATTGATTTTTTTTTTAAGAAAATTTACTTATTTTGAGGAAGGCTACTTATCTCAACAAAAGAAAAGAAAACGTATTATTTTAATTTTTAAGAAAAGTAATTTTTGTAAAAAAAGGTACTATTTGCAAGAGAGGTATTTTTTTTGAAGAAAAGCTTTTTTTATGATTTTACAATTTTAAGATTAGTTACTTATCTCAAGAAAAGTTATTTTGTTTTATAAAAAAGGTACCCTTTAAGGAAAAGATGGTTTTTTAAGAAAAGGCAAATTGTTGTAAGATAATGTACTTTTTTAAGACAAGGCACTTATTTAAAAAAATTACTTTTAAGAAAGGTACACTGTTTCAGAATATGAATAGGTAAAATATACTTTTTTAAGTAAAGGTACTTCTTTAAGGTGTTTTGTTAAGTAAAGGTACTCTGTTTAAAAATATTAATAGGAATTTTTTTTGAGATAATTTACTTTTGTAAGAAAACGCACTTATTTAAGAAAATTCTATTTTTTAAACTTCTTTCCCTTTAGCTTTTCTAAATTCACTTTTTATTCGGTTCAAAACTACAATATGTAATAAACTGGCTCCCCCTAGAAAATTTCACAGTAAACATGAAATTTCACCTTGTTCGATGAAAATGTTATATATTCTATAACCTTGCTGGCTTTTTTGGTCGCAATTCCAATGTATTAAATAAAATTATTTAATTCAATTGTTTTCCCTACGTTTCGATGCTTTATTGGCATCCTCTTCAGGGGAGTTTTATTCTAAATAACAATGATAACAATTAATATTACATTTAGTATTTGCCGTTCACTGTTCACACTTACTTCGTTTTTCTATATATTCATTTGCATGTCTATTTTGTGTTAATCTAACATAATGTATATATATCGTACATGTATGTTTTCTCCACACTATATATGTTTGTCCAGTGTTAGCGTCATGTAGTAGTGACAATTTGTCTTGTCTTTGTCCTCTTTTGTGTTCATACTTATGTCATGTTTTTGTTGAATTCTCAAACTCTCTAGTGTATATCTCCTGTTAGTGTTCTTCTCTCTGTCTATAATTCTGACGTTTTCCATGTCTGGTGTGTGATTGTTCTCCATCATATGTTGTGAGAGTGCAGTGCTCATTCTCCTGTTCCTTATGTCTGCTTTGTGTTCTGTCATTCTAGTTTCCAATGATCTTTTAGTGGTGCCAATGTTAGTGTGGACACAAACCAGACCAAAAATACGAGTGTTAGAGTAAGTATCCTGCCAAATATAATTCTATGCTCAGGGTTGTATTTCATGGATTTGCAAGTCTTGCACTTTGGCTTTTCTAAATTTATTTTTTATTGGGTTCAAAACGACAATATGTAATAAACAGGGTCCACCTAAAGAATTTCCCATTAAACCAAACCAATCCAAAAGTACCCAATATAGTTGAGAATAATGGATTGTAATAAAGTAATGGATTGTAAAAAAAAGTTGTTTAAAATTTGTTCATTTAGCCCCCATCCCGCAACGTGCGATAAGGAACTTCGGTCTAATACCATTTAGAATTTGTATATTTTATGATTAGGTCCCTGCTTAATGTGATGGGGTATTAAAGATAATCAAGAAACATTTTGTATTTAACAAGACTGGGCATCGACGGTATAATGACCTGCTGGCGCGACTATTCCAAATGAGAACGTGGGTTCTATCCCCACATTTTTCTCTTTTAATTTCTTTCCTTAAAGGTCACATTGCTTAGTGACGGCAATACTGCTAAGTACTTTTTCTTTTCAAACTCCATTCGGAATCAGTTTAAAATTGTAGGTCCAATCATTGCGTCTAAAAATATGCGTCGTACCGCGACTAATTGTTAGAAGATTTCTGACATCCACTCATGAAATCAAATAGGAAAATAATTTTGTCCGATTTAGGAAAATAATTTGTGATGTAAGATATTTATCCATATTGAAATTTTACAGGGTGGACCAAAAGTTACCACGGGGTTTAACAATTTAATAAGGTTTTCGATAATATATATTTGTATTCTATCAGATTATATAAATAACACTTGGAGAATAAATAATTTAGAGATTCACAACTGAACAAAGAACCAGAATAATAAAATGTGATTATTTAACCTTTATGTGCTCGGTAGTCTACATTTGTAGCATTATTGCAGTAAAAGTTGAATAAAAAAAAATATCCATAACAACTGGACCAAAGTTTTCAGTACCTTCCCAAAAATCAATTGTAAGCAGTTTCGGCCACTAACACGTTAAAAAAATTATTTACAGCAGCCCCATACACTATTTGGCCATATCCTGGGCGGTAGTCTACAAATGTAGACACCATATAAAATTTATGGAAATTCATATCACTCTTTTATTCAGCTAAAATTTTTTTGAATGCGACTTGTCGAACATGTCATTTAGTATTGTTTTTACTCTCTGCAACACCTCACCAAGCAGAGGGTGTGGAATAAGGTGGCATATATTGAATATGAGAGCCGTTTGCTGCAGCTCTGATCGGACTTTATCAGTATGGCATTAGGCCTGGAATATTCATATCAGATATTCATATCACGATGGAGCCAGGAGAAAACCCACAAAAAACAAATCGACACGTACGTATTATATTAGACCTTTATAGACTACAAGGCTGCCTTCGATAGCCTGATATGGGGAAAATTGTACCAATCTATGTCGGAGCTCGTTATTCCTGCTAACCCGGCATGCCTTTGTAGAAAGCCACTGACCGACACGAACTCCTCGGTAAATATGGTACAGATCTCAATGAACCAGTTAGTACGAGGCGAGACCAAAGGTAGTTCGACACCGTATCATGTAATTTCTTCTACATATTAATTGGGATCATCGTGAAAAAATCTGCAGTCATCACGAATAAATCAATCAACAGCAGAAGGCACATGGTACTGGCTTATGCTAATTATTTAGACATCATTGCGCGAAATCAGCTGGAAGTTTCTTAAGTATTTCCAAGAATTGAGAAGTAAGCAATGAAAGTAGGGTTGTTAGTAAACGAGGACGAGATCACATTAATGGTTCCGACAAGAAGAACACCCACACGATTGGACGAAAGGGTGAAGGTTGATAACCCTTATAATTTCTTGGTAGTGGACGTATTTATTTACCTCGGATCTGCAGAGAACAAAAGAAAACGGAGAAATGTGCTTGCAAACAGGTATTATTTCGAGCTAACCAAGCACTTCAGGGATAAGATCCTCTCTCGAGAAACGAAGATCCAACTATATCACACTGCCATACAACCTATCTTGCTTAGTGGCGCAGATTCTTAGGTCAAATTGCATGCTGATGAAACATCACTGGCAGTCATCGAGAGAAAAATGCTCTGAAATATATATGGTACTATAATAGAAAAAGTCGAGTGTCGACGACGGATGGCGGATGACGGATGAATAATTTGTACCCCGACATCGACGTAGTCATGCGATTTAAAATAGCGAGTTTATGCTGATAACGCCATGTCTGTAGAATGGATCAGAATGACCCAGTGCGAAAGGTATGCAAATACGTATTCAAAGGACATCGAAAAATAGGATGACCAATACTTCGCTGGAAAGACCAGGCGAAATATTGCTTGTGAGTGCTTGCTGTTATCAACTTGAGGGGAAAAGCTGATGATCGAGCCAATTGGAGAAATATGTTATCCTCATTTTGTAACCGTCTGGGTTGTTTGTGGCTACATAAGTAAGTGCATGAGAAATCTAGACAGTTAAATATGTCTGTTGGTACGTCCATAATAAATATGTATACAGGCTTAAAGTAAATATCTAATACTTTATCTGTTTTATAAAGGTCATGTGAAGCAAAATATCTATAATTAAGTAAGATAAAAAAATATTATTTTTCTTAGCATTGAATTAACGTTGTCCTTTAGGCGAGGACAACAGCAAACATTATGCGGTCGATGCAAATGATTGCACAGCAAATATTTTAATAATATTTGTGTTATATTATTTATGTAGTTAAATACATTTACTGTCGTCTGTTTTGTTCAATTTTAATTAATGCGATGAAGTTCTAAAAATTATATCACATACACATTAAAGGCTCTGTATCATAATAGATGAATTATATTTCCGTACAGGATATGGAAGAGGATTAGCTTAGAAATGAAATGAAAACAAAACAAAGTAAAGAAAGCCGCCATTAATAATGTTTACTGTAGGACGAACAGCTATGATATAGAACTGTCAATGTTATGGGCAGTGAAGTCTTAAACTTTAAATTCAAATTTTAAATTATAAAAAAAAATTATATGAGGTGTCAGGCGACACCCGGTTGGGACGAAGTTTCTTTCGCTAGATATTATGTACTAGTTAGTTCCAACACGCCTAAGGCACCTGTTGACAAATACTGCAATTTAAATGGATCTTTAAGAAAATATACTTTTTGTGAAATGATAAACTTTTTTTAAGAATTTTTGTTTAAGAAAAAAAAATTATTTTTGTAGGTCCCTTTTGTAAGAATATGTATTATATTTTCCCGAAAAGGTAATTTCTTTAATGAGAGGTACTTCGTTTTTTAAAAGCTAATGTTTTTTTGAAGAAAAGCTACCCTTTTTTAAAAAAAGTGCTTTCTGTAAGCAGAAGTCTATTAAGAGTCTGCATTTTTTTTACAAAGAAGTACTTTTTTTAAGAACAGGTATTTTTTAAAAGAGTGGTACTCATTTTAGGAAAATGTTATTTTTTAAGAAAATTTACTTATTTTCAGAAAGGCTACTTATCGCAAGAAAAGAAAAGAAAGGTATTATTTTATTTTTAAGAAAAGGTTCTTTTAAGAAAGGGAATTTTTGGAAGAAAAGTTTTTTTTTTAAGAGAAGGTATATTTTTTTGAAAAAAAGCTTTTTTTACGAAAAACCTGTACAGTTTCCAGAGACTTTCTTATCTCAAAAAAAGTTATTTTCTTTTACCAAAAAGGTACTTTTTAAAAAAAATTTAGTTTTTTAACAAAACACAATTTGTTCTAAGATAATGTACTTTTAAAGGTACTTATTTAAAAAATTACTTTTTTAAGAAATGTTAGTTTTTGTAAGAAAATTTACTTCTCTAAGAAACGGTACTTTTTTAAGATAAGGAATTTTTTCAGAAAAGTTGCTCTATTTAAGAAAATGAAGAGGTATTTCTTTTTGAGAAAATTTCCTTTTTTTAAGAAAACGCACTTATTTAAGAAAATAGTATTTTTTAAACTTCTTTAACTTTGGCATTTCTAAATTTACTTTTATTCGGTGCAAATATACAATATGTAATAAACAGGCTCCACCCAGAAAACTTCCCTTAAACAAGAAATTTCTCCCAATATGTTAGTCTAGACACAAACCAACCAAAAGTACGAGTGTAAGAGTAACTGTGCTTCTAAATGTAATTTCCTGCTCAGGATTGTATTTCATGGATTTGCCAGTCTTGCACTTTGGCTTTTCGAAATTCACTTTTTATTGGGTTCAAAACTACAATATGTAATACACAGGCTCCACCTAGAAAACTTCACGTTAAACCAAACCAAAAGTACGCAATATAGTTGATAATAATGGGTTGTAATTAAGCAGTTAAAAAGAAGTTGTTTAAAATTTTTTCATTTAGCGCCCAGCCCGCAACGTGCGATAAGGAACTTCGTTCCAAAATTATAACAATAGATTTAAACAACTATTCTAATTAGGTTTATTAGTCTTCCACTGAATCACTTTATAAAGCGATTTGTCCGCATCCTTCCTGTATTCACAGTACAGCTGATAACTACGGACCGATTTCAAGGCTTTGTATTAGAGTACGCAGCAGTCCTACGTGCGTGGCCGTCGGTGGTGCAATTGGTAGTGTGCGCGCCTCTTGTACTTGAGGTCCTGGGTTCGATCCCTGCTTTGACCACCTTAAATTTCTTTCGACGGCGGTCACCTCGCATAGTGACAGCTACACAATCGAGTAGTTAGCCATGAGAATGCTTCTTAACAATAATGGTCGGAACCGGTAAGAAACTGTGGGCCCCAATCAGTGAGTATAAAACTAGAAAGCGCACAGCTCACTGGTTGTGAGAAGCTCTCCCCGATTCCTTCATGGGTTGTAATGGGAAACCATTTATTTAGCTGTCCTAAACATATATTAAAATTTTCGCCACTTTTCCTTTTGTGGAATTAGATCAATTGACATCTGAGTATCTTACGTGGTAACTATGGTAATTATCGGAATCATGTTTTCGCTTCTATTGAATTCAGATTCACTATTTCCCATTTCTGTTGATCTGTCCACATCCAACAGGGAGCGTCAACTTTTTTCCAAATAAAATCAATATTGTCCGTGACATCATAACATTTTTATACAGACTACAAATGTTTTGGTGTAGAGGTACTCACTTGTACCTCCGTCTGCATTGTACAACTAATAGCTTAACTTTGGCTTGTGGTGTGTCTCTTTATTTCCGGTTGTTGAATATTTATTTTGGCCAACAATTCTGCTGTTAACGATTTGGGTTCGGCTTTATATGATAAGCACAACAAAAAAGATTAGTTCTAGGTTTAAGGGTTTTTTAAAGGAGTTTATTTTATAATGGCATGACAGTGACATTGCAATGTCAGCCAAAAGTATTCCACAAATAGTTCACCAACACCATAGCAACACAAATCTGCAAACTCTCACCCGATCTCAAACTACAAGATGTACTCAATGAAACAATTAAGGGGAAACTCCTGGATGTCTGAATGCAAACTTTTTTGTTGTGAATTTTTGTATTATACAAACCTGCGACAATTTTCGTAACCCGATTACAATTGTGGCTAAGAGTATGTTTATTTACGAAAATGTGTATCGTGATAAATTGTGTTGCTTTTATCGTAGATAGCATTTTTCTTGAATATAATTTGCAATGTAAATTTCAAATATTTAAAATTCTTTTGGAACGAAGTTTCCTATCGCACGTTGCGGAATGGGCGAGAAATGAAAAAAAAAAATAAACAACCCAGTATTATCAACTATATTGGGTACTTTTGCTTCGGTTTGTGTCTCGACTAACCTATGCTGTGAAATTCTTTGTTTAACGGGAAGTTTTCTAAGTGTAGCTTGTAACCAATATTTACTTTATATTGTAAATTTAGAAAGCCAAAGTAAAAGAAGTTTAAAAAAGGAAAATTTTCTTCAATAAGTGGCTTTTCTTAAAAAAAGTACATTTTCTCAAAAAAAATACCTATTATTATTCTTAAACAAAGTACCTTTCCATAAAAACAAATACTTTATCTTAAAGAAGTACCTTTGTTCATAAAAATTAAATTATCTCACAAAAAGGACCTCTTCTTAAAACAGGTAATTTTTTTTAAATAAGTACCTTTTCTTACAAGAGATTGCCTTTTCTTAAGAAACTACCTTTTTTTTGAAGAGTACCTATTTTGTGAAACCAAATAACTTTTCCTGAGATAAGTACCTACTCTTAAAAATTTGCCTATTCTTGAAAAAAAATACCAATTCCAATGAAAATTCCCATTTCTTAAAACAAACCAGCTCTTCAAAAATACCTTGTCTTAAAAAAATACCCTTTCTTATAAAAATTCCTTTTCTTAAAAGTACCCTTTCTTAAAAATTAAATAATACATAGTACATAATCCACGTCGAAGCTTGTGAAAAATAGAAACACGAAAACGTTCACAAGTTTCTTTAATTTTTGGAATGAGGTGAATTTTTCGCGCAACTGAAGAAAACCAGAAATAATGCTCGCAAGTTGCAACACTTTCCAATGGTGTTGCAAAATTGCACCTGGCAAGAATAAAGGCTCATTTACACTACTGACAGATTGTCAGTATTTGTCAGTATTTGTCTTCAAAATGTGTCAGTAACGTGTAAATGTCAGAATTTACTGACACAAATATTTTCTGACACGTTCTTGTCAAAATTTTTGACAAAAATACTGACGTCGTGTAAACAGTCATCAAAATTTTCTAACAGAATTCTGACGACTGTCAGTATTTTGACAACACGTTGTCAAAATATGTCAGTCAATGAACAGAGACAGGAGATCTACATTTCTTTGTCCGCTGTGGATTTTCCTCCTCTTCCTCTTCAATAAGCTATGTTGCAGCTATTATAGCAACCATGTCGCGATCCATTAGCTTTAATAATAACTTTTAACTTTATTTTTATTTTTATAAACACAACAACTTGCTATCATGTGTGGATAAAGCAAATGAAAAACAGCTGAGAACAATTGTCAGAATTTGGTCAGTAAACACAAACAGAATATGCCAGTAGTGTAAACGGCTTTCAAAATATTCTGATGAAACTTCAAAAAATGCTGTCAGAAAATACGGACAAAATACTGACAAGGTTTTCTGGCAAAATATTTTGACATGTGTAAACACTAGTTCAAAATGCTGGGTCAGAAAATTTTGACGAGTGTCAAAATCTGTCAGTAGTCTAAATGAGCCTTAAGAAATGCATAGGTCAGAAATATTAATGGTAACCCTTGCATTTGTTTATATTATAATAATTTTTTATTATCGTTTCGTAGCTCTCTTCTCTCCAAAATTCGTATGGTGGACTCAAAAATATGCTTCTAAATTATACTGCCATGACCGACAATCAACCGACTATTTAAAAAAAATTTAAATTAATTTTCTTAAAACATTAGATAGTACAGAACAGACATTATAACAAATTGGAAAGTTTTTTTTTCTTGTTTTTGTTTACGTGGTAGGTTTATATGGTAGTTTTATATGGAAATATTGGAATTCACCGCAGAAATGTTTCAAGCACTGTAGCCATACGTTTATTGTTTCTAAATATGATAACACTTATTCATTTCCTAACAATACAATATTCTTATATGTGTTAATTTTCGTGTAACCTGAAACAACATGCACCTCGTCGTTTAACACTATGTCTACTTATATTAACGGGTTTTTCAACAGAGACGCTACAAAAGCAAATCGATAGGGACAGCAAACGACGCCTTATTTTTTCCCGCTCTTTTGACATTTCTCTTCAGTAAGGTTTGCCATTTCATCATAGTAAGATATGTGAGCGAACAACGAGTCGAAATTATTAAAATTTACTACCGAAATTTGAAGTCAGTGGCCTCAACTTTAAAAGCGCTACGTCCAATTTATGGTCGTCAGCGATGAGGCTCATTTCTTGCTGAATGGCTTCGTCAATAAGCAAAATATGCAGTATTGGTCAGACAACAATCCACACGTAATCCATGAGTCATCATTGCATCGCGAAAAAATTACGGTTTGATGCGGTTTATGGGCCGGCGGCGTCATTGGGCCGTACTTCTTCCGTGATGATCGCGACCGGCACATTTCTGTGAATTCGAATCGCTACCGTTTAATGATAACCGAATATTTTTGGCCCCTATTGGATAATATGGACTTGGAGGACATTTGGATCCATCAGGACGGCGCCACAAGCCACACAGCGAATGCCACAATCAATTTATTGGAAACCAAGTTTGGTGAACGTGTTATCTGGCCCAGTCGATTGGCCGCCTCGGTCGTGCGATTTGACGCCGTTAGATTACTTCCTGTGGGGCTACGTCAAGTCTATGGTCTATGCCAACAAGCCAGCGACGTTCGATGAACTTCGTACGAATATCGAACTTGGAATTGCAGCAGCGTCTGGACTTCTGCAAGCGTGCCCGTGGTGGCCATGCAAAAGAAATCGAGCTCCATACATAATGGCATCGAACGTACTTTCACAGGAATAAAGAATTTCATTGGTATCTAAAACCGGTTTTGTTTTATAAAAAAAAAATTTGTAGCGCTCTTATTGAAAAACCCTTTACATGTTTCCATTTGTTTTGGAATTCTGGCCAGCACGTTTTTATTTGTTTTTCATGACTTAATATTCTTCGCGACTTCACTCAATTAATGCTGTTGCTCGCTCAAATTAATTCTCCCCAATGCTGGTGTATCGTTTGCCTAACATCAACATTAATTGCTGTTGACGTAATTGGAATTTTGTAAGTAATTAAATGTAAATAGATATTGATTTTTCTAAAGGGCATTTATCGCTTCTCTACCTTTGGTCTAATGGAAAGCTAATGAGCCAGAATAGGAAAGGAAATACAATTTTTTAATTTATTTACAAGAAATCATATTTTTTCGAAACTTTATTAATTGCCATAATTAACAAACTAGCAATAAAGTAAGGAATAAACAGTGAATGGTGGCTTAATCAAGTATTCCAAAAGATATACTTCTCCCCAGAACACACTTATGAAGGCAAGTATAGTGCGGAGTCGTGCTTTCAAATAGTAAATAATATGAATGGTTTGCGAATGGGGCCCGCAAGGGTAGGCCTCGGTGTAAAAATATTAAATTTATTTATATACCCTTATATTTAGCTGTACACACGTATTGAAATATCTGCTTATTTATCAGCAGACCGGAAGGAAGTAAAGTAATAATACTTATAATTATTCTCATCTTTGTAATTACCGTTCAATTAATTCATACTATCATCACGTCCTTTATCGCGCCCACTACTAATGCGGAATGCCAAAAATGTTCGAGCGATGTATGGGATACGTTTACGCCAAATTATGTTAGCCAACCTTCAATTCAATTGTGGTTCGTCACGCCAGCACATTCACTAATTTAATTATATTTTAATTTGAAATGGAATTTTCATTATAATTTTGTTGTAATTTTTGTTTTAGTGTTTAGTTTTGTAATTATCTTCCACTAAGGATTTGTATATCAAATTATTCTGTTGTACAGTTGTCATGGATTCATTTTCATTCAAAATTTATCACTGCCTTCCGCTAGAGGTTTAGAGGCCTATCTTTTTTTGATTTAAGTAAGACATAAAAAATTCGTTCTGGAATAGATGTTAGATGTAGATTCCTAGTTATTGGTACTTTGTGTTGCTTGATCAGCTACTAAAGGAGTGACTATAAATTTACTGCCCATTTTTTCAAATCCTTTTCTGATTTAGTTAAAACAATTTGGCACATAACATTGAATTAAGAGCCAAAAAAATTTACTATTCCAAATAAAGATGTAGAAAATAGAAATATAGAAATTTTGCGAAACTTAAGGAATATGTTTTTTGTGGCTCGTGGCTTAACTGGAGACTTCATGTGAGGCTGTTGGCCTATGAAGATGGTACTTAAACGATACTTAAATAAAAAAAATCCAATGGGTGTTCGAACTTACGGGCGATGTGTTAACGCCTTTTTGGTACACGGTACCTGTTCGATTTCTATGAACACATTAGTAAATGTTACATTGGAAAATAGGAAATAGCTTTCAATCATATGATGACGTTACATTTAAATAATATTAATACATAAAAGTGTTTAAAGACTTGTGCAAGTACATGTGTCATTATTTTCTTGCTTAATACTTTTTGTTTTATTCCCACAAAAAAAAAAAGAATGCAAAGCAACAGACACATGTACATTAGGGTGGGTAAAAAAAATGCTGCTGTCACCACCTAAAAATAAAGTTCAGAGTGTTTAATGACTATTTGCAAAATATTGCGATTCTGGGTTCAGCAAATTGTTTAAAAACACCTCTAATTATAAGGTTTTTTGGGTGTAACTTTTAAGATGTTGCAGATATTTGGAAAATGTATTATGGGTACGTAGACCTTTAGGAGTTCTTGCATTGTGCATATTGTTTTTATTTATATTTTTGAAGTTGATTGAGTTGCAGAAGTTTAAATGCCGTTTTTTAGTGGATGTTCGTGGAGTGCAAATAGTCATTAAACACTCTGAACTTCATTTTTAGGTGGTGACCTAAAAGTGATTTTTTGTTTGTATGGTACATACATACATAGTTATACTCATACATACGCTACACAAGTTCACACAATTTTCGTTGCTCTCTTTCTATCTCATTTTTATATACTTATAACCACGTCTTTATTCCTTTTGCTGTGAGAGTGCTCCGTACCCACACAAGACAACTATTCGCTGCCACTAGATCAGTGTGTGTTTTTTCGCAGTCTGACAGTCTGTGCTTCGAAATCGGACAAACCTGTGTTCTATATAGCTGTGCGTCACCCTTATAAATTAAGGGTACGAAAAATAGATGTTGGCTGATTCTGATACCTACCCGATACGCACACAAAATTTCATACAAATCGGTCCAGCCGTTTCGGAGTAATTTTACGACAAACAATCTGTGATCGCAGTCGGACAACCTGTTTTTGGGTGTGTTCACTTTGTGAGTTTAGACCTTACACCGCCTTTAGATGTTAACACATCAAAAAATAGTCACATTTCAAGTGAAGATAATCCACAAGCATTTGCCTAACACCATTCCATCCGCAGAAAATTACGGTTTTGTGCGCTTCATGGTGTCGGTGGATTCATTGATCCTTATGTCTTAGACAAAATATTACAAGTTTGTTCCTGCTTCAATTAGCTGGTATTAATATAACTGATAAGGGCTACCACAAATGCATGTTTCGGTTCATTTAATTCATCATGCAAAATGTTATGCTGTGTGTGTAAGGCCGACGCCAGCAGCGGTTCGAGCCATGCCATGTCTAAACGTAAACCCACTCATAGTAGTCATTGCGACGCAACCGTCGAGTCATACGATGCTATGACTACCCAATGATTGGGTTGAACTGTGTTGTGATACGTGTTGTACCAGCAATCTATGTACATATGTTTGTGACTGTTTTGATTTTATTTTATTGATTTACTTTAGTAACATAAAAAAGGTATTCATTACATATGCAAATGTAGTTTCTGTAGGAAAAGGTAATTTTTTAAGAAAATTTACAGTTTTAAGAAAAAGCTGATTATTTAGGAATAGGAATGTTTTTTAAGAAAAGAAAATTTTTAAGAAAAAGTACTTCTATTTAAGAAAAGGTACTTTTGTTAACTAAAAATAATTTTTTAAAGAAAAGGTACATATTTTAAGAAAACAATTGAAAAATAATAAATTGCGATAATTTAAACATCAATATTCTACATTTTCCCTTTTTTTAATTACAATCGTGCGCACACAAATCAAACGTTAGAATAACATAAATTCAATGTAGGCGACAAAACGTCATCCATACAGTCTTGGATGAGTGGTCGTATGTACCATGCAACACTCAAGTAAAACGATTCATGTTCGAACACGTTGGATTGATTTACTTGAGTCGAACGTAACATTGCCGTCTAATTCCTATGTATACCAATAGTAACAACATGCATGACATAACAATGTATTATTGTCACACAAATCACAACTCAATCAATTCATCTTGCGCTAGCCTTTAATAGCTGACATGTGGTTCCAACATGATGGAGGAAGATACCCCATAGCGCATGCTACAATTTATTTACTCAAATTAACTTTTAATGAACAACTTATTTCACGTAATGGCCCTGTTAATTGGCTAAAAGATCGTGTGATTTATGCTATGAAAATTTGTGATTCCGATTGCGCCATGCACGAGTCAGTCGTGGGCTGTCCGTAGTGCAAAAGAAACGTGTGCGCCTCTTGCACATGAGATCCTGGGTTCGACCCCTGCTCTGACCACCTTAAACAAAAAATAAAAATTTCTTTCGGCGGCGGTCACCTCGCATAGTGACGGCGACACTATCGAGTATTTAGCCATGAAAAAGCTTCTCAAAATACCGTTCGGAATCGGTGTAAAAATTGTAGGTCCCAATCAGTGAGTGAAAAATTAGAAAGCGCACAGCTCAGTGGTTGTGAGAAGCTCTCCCCAATCCCTTCATGGGATGTAATGGGAAACGGTTTTTTTTTATGTGATGAGAACGAAATTTTTTTGGCAAGTGATGGCGACTAAAATGATCATTATTTATCGTCAAGCGAAAGTATTGAAAGCGTGATTTAAGAGGATCAAATCAAAGGAGGACGCTGCAACTCCACTTTATATTTATCTAAACATCAAAGTGCTTGTGGGCTCCTAGCTGGTATCTGCAAGCTGGTAGGCTCATAAACATAACATTTAAACAAACAACCCCGGGCCTACCAAAAATATTATATAACGAATATTTACTTTTGTTTCCAAATAAAAAAAATACTTATTCAAATATCCAGCTGTCATAACATTGGTTTGATTGTACGACATATGGACTGAAATAGATCCAGCTTTAAATCCTAATATAAGTTTCAGGCGCAAGATTTATCTGCTGGAATTTCCAGGTCACATCGTTTTTTATCACATTGCTAGCCGCCCATTAAATTTGTAAAACATATTCAAAACGCTTATTCTTTGCGAATTTATCCTCCGAAAATGAGCGGATAAGTACACTTCCGCTGAGTGTCCTACAAAATAAGAGACAGGAAAACCTAAAAATTCAATATTTTTAAGCAAAATCGTAAGTAAATTTTTGTTCAAATTCCAACAAACTTAACTAATATGTACTTATGAAGTATATGCATATATTTCTAACTTTTTTCATGAAACGATATGATAACACAGTGCAACAGTGGTTCAAATCAAGCACCACTTTGACGGTTCGTTAGTGTAGCCAAAATGATGACGATTGCCTAAAGGATTTTTCTCCTGATGTACCCGTTTTCGGGGGACGCCCCGGCGCGCTCCCACTCCCCCCTTTTGTTATCTTATGGTCTTCTGTTTGTCATAACTCGATAACGGCTGTGCCGACTTAACTGAAATAAATTTCGAATAATTAAGAATTACCATTCCTTTAATGTATTCCTATACTGTTTCTATATATTAATAACAGTTTCGCAGATATAAATGAATATATGAAGAAGAAAAATAATTTTGTTGCCTAAAAAATTAAAAACTTTTGTTTTTAAAACTCATGAAAAATCCAAACGGAAAAATGTGTCCAGGATTATTACTTTCGCGTAAACCAACATAAGTTGTGAACAAAATGAGACATAGGACATGAAACTCGATGAACGCGTTCCGCTTTTATTCACAATTAAGTGAATGTATCTCATTTTGACAAGAATATTGAGTTTTTGTTTTAATGATGAGTTTTAGAAGTTTTATTACTTTTTTACTTTAATATATTTATTCGTATTAGAAAATAACTTTTATGTGTCTTACTGTAAAACTAACGTCGAGTTCTTTTAGCTGGCTGTTGAACTTCATCTTGATCAATCGAATTAGATTCACCACTACTTCCCAAAGTGTTTAAAGGATCTTCGTTCACTCACAGAAAAATTCGGTTGAGACAGCCGAATTAGCCGTAACCGAATTTAGAGGTTGACACAACCTCATTAGAGGTTAACACAACCTCATTGGAGGTTGTCACTGCCGAATTAGAGGTTGATACAACCGAATTAGAGGTTGTTACAACCGAATAGTGTTACAAACGCATTACGTATTAAAGGTTTTTTTGTATTAAGTGATGATTTATTTTCCTGTACTTTTATAAACGACTTGAATAGCGAGAAAATAAACTCATATATATGGGGAAAACTAAAGAGTAATAAATTTATTTTACATGCCTCTTCCGACCTTTATTGAAGTCTCGGCCATCATGTGATACCGCACTAATTCTGACATGTTGCATCGCTTGATCTACGTCCTAAGGCATTTTGTATACAGACGATTGCAGCATATTTTGAAAACCTTCAAAACTGCTGCTATCTACTTAAAAATATATGCAAACTAAGATGTTTTAATACAAAACACATTTTACTTACCTTTCTTAATAACCACAAACAAAATCTGGACATTCTTTAATTCTTTTTAAAATAATATTTGATTATAGAATTTTAAACGTCAGATTTTAACTACATAGCATTATGTTGTGGCAAACGAATTGAAAATGAATTCGGTTATACCTACAGAATTCATGAGAAATTCGGTTACAGCAACCGAATTGACGCCAAATTCGGTCGTTGCAACCAAATTAAGTCTAGATTCGATTATTGCTACCAAATTCGACAGTTACAACCGAATTGGTGTCATATTCTGTTACTACAACCGAATTGAAGCCAAGTTCGGTTACTCCAACCGAATTTGGTGCCAATTTCTGTTGTTGCATCCGAATTAATTTCAAATTCTTCCAACCGAAATTTTAAAAAATTTAGTTGACTGAACGAATATAAATGAAGATTCTGTTGCCACAACCGAATCTATTATGAAACGAGGTTGCTGCAACCGAATTTTGGTTGTGGGGACTAAGTTCGGTCGTAACGACCTCAATTCGGTTGTGACA
This sequence comes from Phaonia tiefii, assembly GCA_963931995.1. Taxonomy (NCBI): domain Eukaryota; kingdom Metazoa; phylum Arthropoda; class Insecta; order Diptera; family Muscidae; genus Phaonia; species Phaonia tiefii. The sequence continues at coordinate 319,701,385 of OZ008368.1, read as the reverse complement.
ACCTCAATTCGGTGGTGACAGCCGAATTTACGGTTGCTACAACCTCTTTTCAAATAATTTGTGCTCTGAGTGTTATCAACATTTTGTTCTTCTTATTCCCCTTCATTGGTTGTAGATTTGAATCTGTTTGTCTTACATGACCACCAGCAAACTTCACCGAGCATGGCATCCAACTTCTTTCCTTTGAATCGAGTTTCCATCGGCATAATAAGTTGGTGAAATCTGTCACCCTGTTCGTCAGATTCAGTGGGTAATTGTCTAGCGAAGAAATCAAGGTGACGATGCAGAAAATGAATTTTGAGGGACATAGTTATGTCGATTTTATGGAAACCATCAAGCATATTTTCAACCAAAACTTCATAGCCATTCCCACGGTGCTTCCCTAGCAGCCCATATAATATTGCTTTTAATTCGTTGTTGGTCAATATTTCGATATATGCACCGCTTTTAATGAGTTTTCTAACGTCTGGTCTATTGAGAATGCGTAGAAAAATAAACCAAATTTTTAATTAAAACAAACTTCAAAACCATGAGATTACAACAAAAGACATGTATTTTGTACAGGCTTAAATTTTGCTTCGCTAAGCTTCGGAAAGATTTCTTTCAAACAATGAAATGCTGACTCCCTTCTGGTTACTTTTCGACAAATTTATGGCATATATCAAGTTTAATGGGCAGCGGGCAGTTTTGGCAGGTAAATATCAGCGATCGGTACTAACACATCATGAAGCGTGCTCAATGTCGGCGTTATGGCAAGGATATCAGCTGGATTTTTCTAGCTCGTGCAGGCGTACTGGTCGCCGCGATAGCGGGTATCCCCATCGCAAATGAAAGACATATGCTTTGGATATCCGCCGTTGAGGCCCCGAAGTATCTTTATGACTTTGACATCGCAGCATATCTTCCACTTGTGTTTATCATATTGAATACTTTGCAGTATTATTTTCATTGTCTCGTAGCATTCTTTCATGTCGATGCTGTAGGCTATGAGTACTAACTTAATTGTGAATAAAAGCGAAACGCGTTCATCGATTTACATGATCTATGTCTCATTTTGTTCATAACTAGGTTTACGCGAAAGTAATAAACCATGACATATTTTTCCCGATTTGAATTTTTAATGATGTTTAAAAACAAAAAATTTAAATTTTTTAGGTAAAATATAATTTTTTTCTTCATAAATTCATTTATATCTGGGAAACTGTTATTAAGATAGAGAAACAATGTAGGAATAGATTAAAGGAATGATAATTCTTAATTTTTCGAAATTTATTTAAGCTAAGTCAGCACAGCCGTTCTCGAGTTATAATGAACAAAATACCAGAACATAACAAAAGGAGGAGTGGGATCGCGCTCGGTCGTCCCCCGAAAACGGGTACCTCAGGAAAAAATCCTTTAGGCAATCGTCATCATTTTTTATACACTAACGAACCGTCATAGTGGTGCTTGATTTGCAGAGATTAAACTGCAATTCGTGTCACAGTGTAATTACTACGTTTCTATACAGTCATTTATAGTGAATTAGTTATCAATTGATTCTCTATAATTCTTTTATTTTTTTGTGTTAATTCGTTGTGTTTTTAATGTTGTTGTGGAAGTGTTGTGTGTTTTAACAGATTGTGAAATTGGGTCAAATTCACCCAACGACCTTAGGAAGGGTACATTTTCAAGGAATATGGTTAATGTTTCCCAGTAGATATAAAATGTGCAAAATAAAATTTATACACACATATTTTATAGCCTACATTATGTTCTACGAGCATGTATAAGATTTTCTACGATCCAATAAATCCGCTGTTTTTGAGACTTATTTTTAAATTTAACCCTGCTGTTAGATTAGAAAAAACTTACGAATCTTAGATTGAGGGACCATTTGGTCCATACTGCAATTTTCATCCAAAATAATAATTTTATCTTATTCTTTGTAACTATTTTGGTTCAAAAATTTCTAAAGCAAGTATTTGACATATCAAAAACATCCGCTAACATATCAAAAACATCTTCTAAATATTTGACATGAATTTACATTCGCTTGGTAATGAAAAAATGTACTATTGACCAAATGGTCCTCTAACCTAAGATTCGTCATTTTGTATTTTTCTCAGTCCTGAATAAAGTTAGAAAATTTAATTTTCGCACATAACATTGTTTTATTAAAAGACCCCATTAGCAGAAAAATTTAGTCAGTATATATCACCGTTCCAAAGTTACAAGGGAAAACAGAAAAAATTTGGACCAAATGGTCCTAATCTAACAGCAGGGTTAAACCCACATATTTTTTTTAGAGATAATTTAGAGATTGTCGTACTATTTGGATTTCTGCTCTCGAGCTAACGTACTGTGCTTTGCGACCTGAGTAGGCAAAGGTGACATTCAGTCGAAATGGCTCGTGAAAAAGCTACGAGTCTGGCAAGACTTGACAAGTCTTTTAGTACGTTCGAAATCCGTCACCGTTAAGTTGGTGGTAATGGTGAGGTTGGGATGACTCCCTCTTTGGTTCGGCATGGCTCTGAACACTCTGTCCCATAAGGCGGAGTGTCAACCATCGCGTGGAACTCCCAGATTCATAGACATATTAGAAAATGTAATCTTGTTATACATACATCTATTTCATCATTCGTTAAATTTTGATAGTTCGGTATAACTTTTACTAACTTGATTTTCTGCATTACCACATTCTCAAACCTTTTCCAATTTGTCCTTTTAAAGTTAATTTTGAACGTTGTCCCCTCATTCAATCATAACATTTGGCTCACTCTCAATTTTCACAATTAATTCCACTACGTTGTGGTCGCTACCGTAATCCAATGGTTTGAGGCACTTTCACATTTCGTTGACTCTCAGTATATATAGCCTGGAATCCGTTATGTATAAATCGTGGTATGAGTCAGATCGAGGAAAACACGGCGTTACAGAAGCGTAAAGCTTGCATCTGAATTCTATTTCTTTTTCCGACAACCATTTTTTATGCTACTGCCTTTTGCCTATTTAACAATGTTACTTCATTGTGTGTGCTTGCAGTTCAAGTATCCCGCTAGTACATAGTAGTTATTTGAATTTTGAAGATTCATAGAATCAAATAGTTTTTGCAATTCTGCTTGTATTGAATTTATATTGCCGGCCGGATAGTACGCATATACATATATGAATAATAACTAAAAAGTTGTTGCAGTTGCGAATGTCTCTAAATCATCTAGCGAATATATACTTTTATTATCGTACCTGTAGTATTGTGTGGTATTCTTGTTAATAAAAAAGTTGCTTGTTTTACAAAACGTACCTTTTCTTAGAGATCTACTTAAGTTATTGTATTTTTCAACGAGCGCCTTAGACGTGGTGGAACTAACTAGTACATAATAACGGGTTTTTCAAATAAAACAAAACCGGTTTTAGATATAAGTAAAATTCTTTATTCCTGTGAAAGTACGTTCGATGCCATTATGTATGGCACTCGATTTCTTTTGTATGGTCACCACGGGCACGCTTGCAGAAGTCCAGACGCTGAAGCCAATTTTCGACGGTTTTCAAGCATAAATCGGCCGATACTGCTGCAATTTCACGTTCGATATTCGTACGAAGTTCATCAATCGTCGCTGGCTTGTTGGCATAGACCATGGACTTGACGTAAACCCACAGTAAATATTCTAACGGCGTCAAATCACACGACCGAGGCGGCCAATCGACTGGGCCATTTCGTGAGATAACACGTTTACCAAACTTAGTTTCCCATAAATTGATTGTGGCATTCGCTGTGTGGCTTGTGGCGCCGTCCTGTTGGAGCCACATGTTCTCCAAATCCATATTATCCAATTGGGGCCAAAAATATTCGGTCTTGATGATATGCCGGTCTTGATCATCACGGAAGAAGTACGGCCCAATGACGCCGCCGGCCCATAAACCGCACCAAACCGTAATTTTTTCGGGATGCAATGATGACTCATGGATTACGTGTGGATTGCTGTCTTACTAATAACGCATATTTTGCTTATTGACGAAGCCATTCAGCCAGAAATGAGCCTCATCGCTGAAGATGATTTCCGATGAAAATCCGAATCATTTTCAAGTTATTGCTCAGCCCGATTCACGAACATACGACGCTTATGGTGGTCAAGCGGCTTCAGTTCTTGCGACAGTTTGATCTTGTAACGATTTAGGCCAACATCTTTTCGCAAAATTCGCCACAACGACGTCACAGAGATGCCCAACGCTTGAGAGCGACGTGTGAGAGACACATTTGGGCTTTCTTGAATATCAGCAATATTCTCGACACTACGGGCACTTCTTTGTCTCACTGGCACGGGAACATTTTGTGCTGCGTCTCTGGATTCCAATTTTTCCACTAGACGCTCAATTGTTGATCTAGTAGGACGATTATGATGACCATAAATTGGACGTAGCGCTCTTAAAGTTGAGGCCACCGACTCCAAAATAATTTTTAATAATTTCGTCCCGTTGTTGGCTCGTATATCTTTCCATGATGAAATGGCAAACCTTACTGAAGAGAAATGTAAAAAGAGCGGAAAAAAATATGGCGTCGCTTGCTGTCCCGATCGATTTACTTTTCTAGCATCTCTGTTGAAAAACCCTTACATAGCGAAAGGAACTTCGTTCCAACCGGATGTCTCATGACAGCTCATGTGATTTTTTTTATTATTTTATTATTTTATTTATTTATTTATTATTTTATTTATTTATTTTTTAAATTATTATTATTGATTTTTTTTTGTATTATTTTATCCCAAATGGAGGGCACAACTAATTCAATCAATGTGACAATATCATATTGGTCCATTTTTATTAAATTTCACTTTAAAAATTTCGCACAATAACAAAACTTTCTGCACTGTTCATAAAAATATAAAAATTACTTCGAAGACATGAAAGCATGCTCATATAATTGTATGTATGTAAGTTATGGGGCGAATTGACATTTGGCGACATTGGCAAAATTTATAGGGTTTTCCAATAGGGTGCTCCACCTTGTGGTTCCGCCGAACAGGAAATAATATTTGTTCAATAGTTTCTCTATTTTCTTAAAATACCTATAAACCATAATGTGTTTTCCAAAACATTTAGCTGACAGTGCTTACTTTCTTCGCATAAATTTCTTATACTGTACACAATTTTTCAGAATCATTGGACTCTGAGCTGTACGATATTATGAAAGAAATCATCTGACAATGATAAGCACATTCCAGTAGCGACATTCGACGTTTGGCTATAGTTGCTTCTGAATTAGCAACAGTTGCCATTGTTGAGATTCATTTTCTCGCCTACTTTGGTCCTTTTTCACTTTCATAATCATGATTTATGCCATTTGTAGATTCAACAATAGCCGAATTACTGCATGACATGTCAGTAATTATGTCTTGGATGGCTTAAATTGTGACGCGATTTACAATATATGTACGACAGTCCTACAGATTTGTCAGCGTTATGTAATGGCTTACTGTTACGAAAGCCAATGCTGAATATCTATAGAGCACGTTTTTGCCATATATCAACTGCAAGTCATTTGTGTGGATTTGACGCTTTCAAAAAATTTCAAACTGATAAATTTATATTTATTTGCAGTTATGGAAAGTATATCATACATTTTTTTAATTTATTGGAAAAATATTTCACAATGAGGCAAAGAATATGCTAATTTTCAGCGATTCACATGTATTTATGAATCCCCAGGTTCCATGGTGTTAACAACTTTTCTTCCAGATTTTATTTAATTATCGGTCACACAGTATTTATTCGTATTGTCCAACTGACCCATTGGTGAATATTGACGAAGGATGTCTTGTGTTCATGTCATGTGGTATTCACAACTATGGAGAAACTGCTGAGGATTCCTGCTGATCTTTTACCAAATATGTGAAAATATCAAAAAAATATGAAGTTTTTAATGTGTTAACATCTATAGGCACGGCTAGGGCAATCTATCAAAGTGGACACAAGCAAACAACACACAGCGTTAGCACCACATACGTGGTTGTGGTACAATAATAGTCTCTGCCTCAAAATGTGTATGATGGTATTGATATAGCGGCAGCGAACAAACAATCACGTCATCGTCGCCAAAAAGTATTTAAAAGTATAGAATAGAAGAGAAACAATGATACCGTTTGGAATACTTATGCTTTTTGTATTGTTTTATGTAATAACATTGTCGAAATGGTCATTTATATTGAAATATTATATACAGAGAATAAGTCTCGTTTATGCTCTTTTACTCAGACTCTCTACATGAGAGCGGAAGAGAGTGCAATATGTTCTCTATATTATTCATGGTAGATATATAATGGTAGATGCAGTATGACAACAAACACAACAAGGCAAAAACAACAGGCATTTTGTTTTTAATCAGTTCTTGTATTGAGTCAACTCAGCTGATTGAAAAATAATGAAAATGTATACAAAAGGAAAAACTGCCACTTACAAAATGTATGTGTTTTGGTTGTTATTTTGAAAGTGTTTAAGTATGAAAATTAAAACGTTTCTATGTGATTTTTATAAAGAAAACCAATTGTAGGCGAACAACAGCTAAACTGTCATTATGTATATATTTCGCAAACCGCGCGTTCAATCGAAATCTGACTAATTTTTTCGGCTTTCTAAGGGTTTTTCATAAAGTGGTCCAATTCGTATGGAAAAATAGCTCGTAAACGGTGCGTCCAACCGCAAAAACAATAGATTTTTTACCGCCATAGGAGGCTTTAACCAAAGGATGCCTCTCATAAGCGATCACTTAAAATCCGTTAAACTAACATTTTTCGAATAAAAAATCGCTAAAACTCACATATATATATATATGTCCGAGTTATAGCCATTTTTTATTTCAGCGTTTTTCATATTTTGATGATTGTTTGAACAAATATCTTTATAAAAAATCCTTAGAAATTCCCAAAAAACGTTTTGTTTGCGATTGGACGCTCCGTTTCGGAGATATTGGCATAGGGGCGCTTTAGAGATTTTTGATTCCATAAATATTAGTTTTAACGATTTTTAAAAAATGCCTAATTGAAGACATCCATAGATGAAAGCCTCGTACGGAGGTAAAATATTTGTTCTTTGTGCGATTGGACGAACCGTTTCCGAGATATAGCCATTTTTTTATTTGATCGATATTCTTATTTTGGCGATATTTTAAAAAAAAATTATTTCATGGAACAGTTTGTGGGAAATCCTTAGGAACCTGTAAAAAATTGTTAATTTGTCGCTTCGACGCTTCGTTTTCCAGATGCATACAGTTTTTCTAAATTTTTCATATTTTCGACCAAAAATTGAAATGGGTTACCCTGGGTACCATCTGAATGTTTAAGATAATTTGTGTCATCCAGGATAATAGTACCTCCAGCCAAGTGTCCATATTTGTTTGCATGTGTTTGTGAAGGCGTCAATAGTGGCGCCATATTCCACGATTATATTTAAAAGTCTCACTTCACCTCAATTTATGATAATATGTAATCTTTGCTGGCTGATATTTATACACTTTATTGTTTTTTTCTATAAAGCCCTCGTGTAACATTCTAATATACGTAGTTTCTTTTTAAAAATAAAGTCACTTGTAAAAAATCGAATACATAACTTTGTAACAAGTGGTTTTGTAACAGAAACTAAATTGCGGTTACAGTAACTAATATTTGAACACGAATTCTAATATTGTACTTTCCATTACTTGTATCTTCCGTTTCACATGAATGAGGTTTTTGAAATACTCAAATTCGGTAGTAGCAACTTGTATTTAGTAAGATCGATTTTTAATCTATCAATAACATCGACAAATAATTCTGATGTTTGAGAATTACGAATTCTGATCAACTATAGACTTTAGCATGGAATTTCCAATGCCTGAATTGATTTCCAACTAATCTTTTCCCTGTAGAGGGAGAATTGCAATAACAACAACAGCGCTGTTAGAAGTTATTAACTTCTAATGCTTCATTGAGCCATTATATTGTTATTGTTTCCCCTTTCCCTTAGCTGCTTAGAATAACTGTCGCTCTTTGTTTGACCAGTTTTTGGTGGTAACACAAAACACGATTGATAGGCCACATAGAGCCAGAAATGAATATGTATTAGAGTTTTATTTTAAAGGAAAATAAACTGAATTACTGTAAAATAAATAAAATCGGGCTCAATTTAAATAATTATCAAAGGTTTTTGCCACTTCTCCATACTTTATATTTTAAATATTAGAAATTGAGAAAAATTCACTTTTAGTTGCAATAACTTGCACCAATACCGGTGGCGCAAAAGATCGTATTTTTTTTAATTAAATAATAGGTTAATGCTCAACCTAGAACAAGTTCAACCTTCTAACAACGCACTGCAGTATAACTTTTTTCCCTGTTTTTATAATTTTCCGTTGCAACTTTGCGTTAATTTTCAAACAATTCATTCCCTTCTTTATATCACATACGTAATTATTATAAATTTAGAATATCGTGATAATATTGTACTTACTCTTCCCTTTCGAATCCATTTTTAGATTATTTTTAGTGTAATTTTTTTAGGCTTGGCATACTACACAGATAAAGACGATCAAATCGCGACGCGTCTGGATCGATCAACTGCCACTTTTAAACTGGAATACCCTGGTATGTGCAATTTCGTTGCATGTTACAATGGAATGTGGAGTGCGTCCTTATTTAACTAGAAAATTTGCAATTGTTTGAAGCGCCAGGCACGAATACGCTAGTAATCTAATTAATGCTGACGAACTCAGAATATTCCTATAAGCTGCAATCTAATAAAATACGGAATTCATTTAGTATTGTGTATTAAATAAGTACAAGAGAATCGTTCACTTTTGTTAGAGTACGGATAAAAAAATGTGGATATAATTTCACTTGGGTACAGATTTGTGTCTAAAGAGGATACCGGAATTTCCAGACTTCTTGTAATATCCATTTAATTTCGAAATTAATTTAAATTTTAGTCAAATTTTATTTTAATTAAATCATATCTTTGATAACGAACAACTGCAACAACGTTAGAGAAATTGTAATTATTTAGGAATTTGAAGCATTTCTCGCTCAAAAACGATTGTAATGAATGTGTCAAACTGTCATGGGATATTTGTTTAGAATTGTGAGTTATTTCATCTCGGAAAGAATTATCATGCCACCGTTTAAGTCCGTGGGGTACTGGAAGTCTTGAAAAAGGTGCACTGTTTTTCACCAAAATTTAACATACCATATGAGTTTGGTATGGATTACCTTGCTTTGGATATAAACCTTACTTACTTATTTATCCGGTCACGAACAACCCGAAAGGATCAGGGACCTTACAAAACGAAGATAACATATTTCGCCAACCAGTTCGATCTTTTGCTTTATTTCTCCAGTTGGCAATACCAAGTGTACGCAGGGATTCGTCAACCTGATCCTTCCAGCGGAGTCTTGGTCTTCCAATTTTTCATCTTCCTTCGAGTTGGGTTTCGAAAACCCTTCGTGCTGGTTCGTTCTCATCCATTCTACTGGCATGGCCTAGCCAGCGCAATCGCGTTATTTTGACCCGCTTAACTATGTCAATGTCGGGATATAGCTCATACAGCTCATGGTTCATGCGACGCCGACACTCGCCGTTATGCACTATAGGGCCATACATTTTTCGGAGTAGTTTTCCCTCGAAGACTCACACAGATGTTTCGTCTGCTTGCGATAAGACATAGGACCCAGGAAGACAGGTTGTGGGAGAGTCTGGTATTGCTGGACTTTTGTTACTCGAGATAGGGCTTTATCTCTAAAGTGCTTGCTGAGCCTAAATAACATCTATCCGCAAGCACAATTCTCCGTTTGATCTCAAAGCTGACGTTGTTGTTTATAAAGTTGTAAGCTGTTTATAAATTCGTCCACCACCTCGAAATTATAACAATTACCAACGTTCACTCTTTGGCCTAATCGCGTGGAGGCTATGCTCGTTGAAACCCTTAAGTTTGTTTTGTCGTCATTTATTCTCAAACCCACTTTTGCTGATTCCTTGTCAATTCTCGAAGAAACCGCAGTAACTTCTCAGATTGTGCGCCCAATGATATCTATATCATCAGCATACGCGAGCAGCATGTGACTTTTGCTGCCGATGGTTTTATTCATGTTGACTGCAGCTTTTATCATAATGCTCTTCATTAAGATTTTAAAGAGATCGCACGATACGGTGTCGCCTTGCCTAAGGCCTCGCTTAGTTTCAAAAGATTAAGTAAGATCCTTACCAACTCTCTCTGCTGATTTGGTGTTCGTCGTTGGTCATTTTGCAAAGGCGTATAAGATTTGCAGGAATACCAAGAGCAGACGTTGCTTCATAGAGTTTGTTTCATATCTGGTTATCGAAGGCCACCTTATAAACCACAAATAGATGATAGGTGTCGATTTGCTTTTCGTGTCTCTTCTCCAGGATTTGTCGTAGAATGAAAATGTGGTCAGTTGTTGATTTTCCAGGCCTAAAGCCATACTGGTATGTTCCAATCAGATCAGCGATTATTGGGCTTAATCTTTCCTAAATTATATTTATATGCTATGGATTAAAGGCTTATTCCACGCTATTTGGCACAGAGACCCAGCTCACCTTTTTTATAAAGGGTCCGCCAAATAACTTTTTTTTTGAAAATGCTATAAAAAAAAACTACTGAATATTTTCTCAAATTTCTTTTTTTATTTGAAAGTACAATCCTTCCGGTTAATAATGGAAAATAATTTCATTCAAATGGCTGCCTCGGCTGGCCATGCAGTAGCCTACACGATCGGTCCAATTTTTAAGCACATTATCGATTGTGTGCAGCTGTATTTCACCAATGGCTTCACGAATATTGTCCTTTAAGGCATCAATTGTCTCTGGCTTGTAGGCGTAACACTTATCTTTGAGGGCACCCCACAAATAATAGTCCAACGGTGTCAAATCGCAGCTCCGAGGTGGCCAAACGACATCAGCTCTGCGGCTAATAATGCGATCTTCAAAACCAGGGCGCAAAACATCGAGTGTAGCTTCGGATGTATGGCACGTAGCGCCGTCCTGTTGAAACCAAATGTTGCCAATATCCTCCTCTTCAACTTTTGTGAACCAAAATTCATTAAACATGGCCCGATAACGACCGCCATTGACTGTAACGGCCACTCCTTGCTCATTTTCGAAGAAAAATGGCCCAATTATGACTCTGGACCAAAACCCGCAACACACAGTGACTCGTTTTGGGTGCATCGGCTTTTCAATGTATGCGTGCGGGTTTTCTGTGCCCCAAATGCGACAATTTTCTGAAATTGTTCATCTGAAAAGATGATTTTTTTGGCAAAATCGGCATGTTCTGTAAGTCGATCGCAGGCCCATTTTTCCCATATTTCCCAGCGTTGTTCAAGCGTATACACAACCATATTCGATTAGCGGAAGGATAAAACTAATTATCTGTCAAATCAGACATGAGCTAAGTGTTACCATTCACGAAATAAGCACTAGTTGAAAAAAAAACGTTAGATGGCGGACCCGTTATATGGGGCATAGTACACAGAGACTCCAATCGCCGGGTATGCATTCATCTAACCAAAGTCTGCTAATCAGCTGATGCATGCTTATCAGCTCCGCCGGTAATCCATCGGCTTCTGTGGTTTTGTTGTTCTTGAACCGGGCCATAGCTGTTCAGACCTCGTCTATGTTTGGAGGGAGGAATCGACGTCGTCGTCCAAATTGTGATCGATTGTCTCCTCGTTATTGGATATATCACGTACCAGCATCAGGGACCCTGAACCATTTCTTGGACCTTTTAGTAGATTTTTCGGGCTGTAAGGACAATACTTCGGCAAAAAATTTAATTTTCTTTTTGTATGTACTCGTTATGACACGCTGTTTGAGACCCGGAGTAACAAAAAAGAACTGATAAAGGATATTGAAAAAAAAATACGATCTCTTAAACAACGCTTCAATAAGCACATTTTGAACGAAATGATTTAAAAACAAATATCAAAAACGGCCTGAAATTTTCTTAAAAACTGATTTTTAGTAAGAATTTGGGCCTAAACAGTCATTTTGTGATCTATCATTTAAATTGTTTCAAACTCTTTGTTAAAATCAGCAAAATTTAAAATCAGGAAAATTTTTAATTTGCCTTATAGCGCAGAAATTTAGTACAGGGTGGAGGGCGATATTTGGCTTATTTGGGAATGAAATAAAACAATTATGAACCTCAGAAAAATGTACATATTTTATATTTTTATTATATTCGACAGTAAGGGAATTTTTAAATTACTTGGTTTTAAATAGTGTGTCTGGCAAATGTCGACCTTCGCTATCCACACACTGCTGCATACGTTTTCTGAAGTTTTCGTGAACTGTAACAAGCATGTCGATTTGTATTCTGCCAATTTCAGCCTCAATATTATTAATTAGGTCTTCCAAGTTGTTGGGACGGTTGATACACACCTTCGACTTCAGGTAACCCCAAAGGAAAAAATCGCATGGGGCTAAGTCTGATGAGCGTGCCGGCTACTTCACATCACCCCTCAAAGAGATAAGCCGTCCAGGAAACAGTTGCGTGAAACAATTCATGGTAAGCCCTGCTGTGTGTGCAGTGACACCATCCTGTTGGAACTTCGTATTCTCTAATTTCTTTCCTCAAGAGCCGGCTGAAAAACGTCCTGTATCATAGTCAAGTACTGTTCGGAGTTCACAGTTACGACAAGACGGTTATCCTGGAAAAGGTAAGGGTCAATGATGCCTACTCGTGATATGGCGCACCACACAGTGACGAGGTCTGAATGCAGAGCTCTCTGGTGAAGTTCTCTGGGGTCTGTTTCACTCCAGTACGGCATATTTTGTTTGTTTACACACCCGCTGTTACACACACGCTGCACTGCAATGATCGAGTGCACATTTGAAAAATACGCTTCAACACACAATGACCTCTCCTCACGTGTCCAATACATGATGGCAACTGAAAGGCAGACTAATACAAGGTGGCGCAAAAGTAAACTTCCGATGTTTTTTTGGCTGTAATTTAAAAAAAAAATTAAAAACTTTGATTCTTCTTGTGGATTATTTTTATTTGGTCTTTTAATTTTTTTTACATCAAGTCGAGAATATGATGTCATGTAAATGGCCGCCGCCACAGTTGATTGTCATTTGAGCCCTTTTTATGGCATTTTCCATCACCTTGGCCAAAACTTCCGGCGATACGTCCTCACATTCTTGACGGATATTGTCTTTAAGAGCTGCAAGAGTCTGAGGCTTGTTGACATAAACCCGCGACTTCAAAAAGCCCCACAAAAGAAGTCTGGAGCGGTAAAATCAGGCGATCTTGCTGGCCAGTGCAAATCGCCAAAACGGTAGATTAGGCGCCCGGGAAATGCATCCTTCAGCATATCGGTTATGGCACGTGCAGTGTGTGCCGTTGCACCGTCCAGCTGGAACCACATGTTTTCCAATCCCATTTCATCAAGTTGCGGCAAAAAGAACTCGTTGATCATTGCTCTGTAGCGCTCACCATTCACAGTAACCGTTTGGCCCGCGACATCTTCGAAGAAAAATGGTCCGATAACTCCTCCAGCGAAAACAGCACACGATACAGTGACTTTGAGCGGGTGTAATGGCTCTTCGTGGGTTACACGCGGATTTTGAATGCCCCAGAAGCGTAAATTTTGCGTATTTACGTACCCGATAAGATGGAAATGGGCCTCATCACTCATGATTATTTTTGATGAAAAATCATCTTCCTCTTGGTGGTGATTAAGGATGGCTTGAGCGTATGTTAGACGCGATTGGCGGTCAGCAGCTAACAGCTGATGCACCGTCTGGACATTGTACGGAAACATCTTCAAATCTTGTACCAAAATTCGCTGTAAAGTTCGTCGACTGATACCCATTTGCGTGGCACGTCGTCTGGTCGATGTCGACGGCGCATCCGGCTACTCCGGGGTCTGCGACGCCTGGCAGCATCTCGTGTTGTGCCAGTGTCTTCGAGGCGAGCGGCTAAACGTCGCAGTGTTTCACCAGTAGGCGTTGGACGGTCAGGAAATCTGCGACGAAATTCACGTTGTGCCAAAGTCACCGACCGATTATTGGTCAAATTAATAGTCAGCAATATTCCGCGTTCTGGAGCAGTGTAGCGTAACATTGTTTATTAGCGTGTATTTCGCATGTGTTTACTATACAAATGTCTAAACAGAACTGACATTAGGGGCCAATCGCAAAATTTATAGCATTTTCTGATAGGAGGATTACTTTTGAGCCACCTTGTACAAATCTGCTGTCAGCCACTATAAGCCACGCACAGTCTCAACTCTCTTCGACCAACAGTGCCGCCACAGCGTGCAGTGCAAAAACCCAAATTACCGCGCTCTAAACTGTAGAATGATATTAATTGTTTTACAAAAGGTCTACTAAAAACTAACCTCAATGTCAAGTTCATAAACAATTCAGGCTTTAATTCCTTAATTCACCCCATCAAATTCAACTTGATCATCTTGGTAAAGAATGCATTATGATTTTTTGTTCTATGAAGCAATGTCTGAGCTTGGTATTCCTGCAAAACTCATACGCCTTTGCAGGATGACCTTGACGAACACCAAATCCGCAGTGAAAGTTGGTAAGGATCTTACCGAACCTTTCGAAACTAAGCGAGGCCTCAGGCAAGGCGACACCCTATCGTGCGATCTCTTTAACATCTTAATGGAGATCATTATGAGAAAAGCTGCAGTCAATATGAATAAAACCATCAGCAGCAAAAGTCACATGCTGCTCGCGTATGCTGATGATATAGATATCATTGGGCGCACAATTAGAGAAGTTACTGCGGTTTTTTCGAGAATTGAGAAGGAGTCAGCAAAAGTGGGTCTGACGGTGAATGAGGACAAGACAAAATTAATGGTTTCAACGAACAGGGCCTCCACGCGATTAGACCAAAGCGTGAACGTTGATAACCGTTATAACTTCGAGGTAGTGGACGAATTTATATACCTCGGATCTGCCGTGAACAAAAACAACAACGTCAGCCTTGAGATCAAACGGAGAATTGTGCTTGCGAATAGATGTTATTTTGGGCTAAGCAAGCACTTTAGAGATAAAGCCCTCTCTCGAGTAACAAAAGTCCAGCTGTACCAGACTCTCATTCAACCTGTCTTGCTTTATGGCGCAGAATCCTGGGTCCTATCGCAAGCAGACGAAACATCTGTAGGAGTCTTCGAGAGAAAAATACTCCGAAAAATTTATGGCCCTATAGTGCACAACGGCGAGTATCGGCGACGCATGAATCATGAGCTGTATGAGCTTTATCCTGACATTGACATAGTTAAGCGGATCAAGATAACGCGATTGCGCTGGCTAGGCCATGTCAGTAGAATGGATGAAGATGAACCAGCGCGAAGACTTTTCGAAACCGAACTCGAAGGAAGACGAAAAATAGGAAGACCAAGACTCCGCTGGAGGGATCAGGTTGACGAATCCCTGCGTACACTTGGTATTGCCAACTGGAGAGATAAAGCAAAAGATCGAACTGGTTGGCGAAATATGTTATCTTCGTTTTGTAAGGTCCCTGACCCCCTGGGGTTGTCCGAGACCGGATAAGTAAGTATGATTTTTTGTTACAATACCACAAACGAAGCGTGAAACAAATAGTCTTGTTCAGAGAGTAACTCTTACGAGAGTTCGCACTCATAAACAGTAAAATGTGAATATTTATTTTCCTTACGGGCATTAATGAGTAAACAAAGCAATTGCTGTTTTTGTTAGTCGTTGAAGGCAATTTAAGGATATTTGCAATACACTACATATTATATTCCAACTATTGCTATTCTCATTTATTTAACTATCACAAATAGTTTCTACACTCGTGGAAAACGTAAACAACGCATTCCAATGGTTAGTCATATCTCTGCGTCTGTCGGGTTGGCTAATATTTGTTCTGAACATTAAGACTTTGTGGGTGTACTCCAAATACACATAAAACTCTAAACTGAGTGCTGTATTATGATAGCAGCAGCAGTGACAACAATTGTAGTGTGATTCGTATATCGCATATGCTAGAACGTATGTGATACCACTTAACACATATCTACATTCATTCATATACTCTTTGGTTGTTGGCGTGTTCATTTACATTGTCACTATTCATATCGAGGTATAGGTCAGCAAAGTACATTGTACCAGTGAACGAGTAATTCGACTCCTTCTGTCTGACCGATTGAGCATTCACGATATATGAACCGTTTAACCACTAAGGAGAATCAATGAATATGTGTCACCATATAGAAACTAGATAGAACTAATAATGTATTCCAAATAGTATATAAGACCATTGTACGAATTCAGTCAAGTCAGAGTTTTTACTACAATGCTCTTTAATTGATGCATTAAATAAACAAACATATCGCTACTCCATAAGCGATTAAAATAGCTTCGCATTTTTATTACACAATAGGTTGTGTGAGGAGCTTAAGCAAAAGCATTCCCCTGTATAAGGCTTAACCTTTATGTGCTCGGGATTGTAAACTTACGTTGGCGGTCGGAAGTCTACATTTGTAGCAAATATGTGTTTATATGGAAAACTATGTCAATATATGAAAAAACACTAGTACGCAGAGTGTTATACTTGAATGCATTTTTAGTAAGAAATATATGATTTTTAAATAAAAAGTTCAGGTGAAAATGTTTAAATTTCATTCATGATACTCGTACATCATTTACCCAAAGTATATGTGGTGGCATGTGTGTCACATACAGGTTTTTTACACCAACTTCACAATATAGACAACGAACAGGGTGCATGGACAAGTGGTTCATACTAGTGCCTGAAACAGGAGAAGTATCGAGTGCTATTTGAATAGTCTGGTGTGTTGGAGAATGGCCTAATACCCTTGGATTTTCAGAGCTATTTTCAATTGCTGGCATGAAGACCTATTTAGCAAGGCTTCGCAGCAACTTTCGTTCTTTCGCACTTTTGTATGTTTGGTGGATGTGGTCGTTGTTTTCCGAATATATAAGTATAATGAATGCGGCCAATATTACCAACGGCCAATGTAAAGTTTTGCGGTTGGTTGAATATGAAGACAGCACTTTGTCCATCGCATCAACACCTCCTTGACTAGTCACGGATATATTGTGGCTTGTGTTTCTTTTCAAGTGCAATTGCATTTGTCAAATGCGTACTGGAAAATAGTACAACTGCTTTTCCCTTTTTTGCTCGTAGGACCCCAACGCAAACTTTGATTCGAGAAAACCAAAAACTGTAGGCTCTTTTACTCGTTTGTGGTCTGCTCTCTTTTAATTTGGCACAAATGTTTCGTTTTGACGAACAGCACCAAGAAGAGCGAGATTTTTGGACATCAAATGTCTACCCACATTCAATGATGTGAAAAAATTTTCACAGATTATGGTTCTTCCTGTGTTTTTCCAAGGGGTAAACCTTTGCACTATACTCTCTTCTACATTGCTCGCACGACTTGTATTTGAGCCCTTTCCTGTATACATCTCGCTGTTGAGAGGATATAATAACTTTGCATCGCATGCGAATCAGACTTTTATGCAATACTTTGCTGGCTAGGATAGGATGTACTGCGTAGATCTAGTTCTTCAGCGATATGCAAATAGTTGTTCGTCAACTGTTATTTCCCCCGATGGTTGATAATACCGGCGAAGATTGTTGTTCATTAGAGCTCATAATGCAGAAATTGGAACAGCCATATCGTACGCTCACTATCAAACCGAATAAACCGCAAAATTTCCTTGAACCGAGATTTCGGCACTACTGCACAATAATAGCAAACTGCTTCCGTACTCCACAATACATATGTATCTTCAACATTTGATATAACGGGTTTTTAAATAAGAGCGCTACAAAAGTTTTTTTAAATAAAACAAAACCGGTTTTAGATACCAATGAAATTCCTTATTCCTGTGAAAGTACGTTCGATGCCATTATGTATGGAACTCGATTTCTTTTGCATGGGCACCACGGGCACGCTTGCAGAAGTCCAGACGCTGAACGCTTTTCAAGCATAAACCGGCCGATATTATTTCACGTTCGATATTCGCACGAAGTTCATCAATCGTCGCTGGCTTGTTGGCATAGACCACAGACTTGACGTAGCCCCACAGGAAATAATCTAACGGCGTCAAATCGCACGACCGAGGCGGCCAATCGACTGGGCTATTTCGTGAGATCACCAAACTGTGTTTCCAATAAATTGATTGTGGCATTCGCTGTGTGGCTTGTGGCGCCGTCCTGTTGGAACCACATGTCCTCCAAGTCCATATTAACCCTATCCCCGCCGCGAGTGCCATATGGCACTTCAAAATTCAACCAATTTGAAAAATATTCTGTCATCTCTTCGCACCCGCGCATACTTTTTTGACGCGATTATGTGTAGAGACAGGCATTAGCTATCATATGAATAACTGTGCACCGCATTAGCTTTTGTGAGTTAGAATCGACAACAAGTGTACAGAACTCTAAAAACAAATAAATTGAAAAAACGCGATGAGCGGAAATCGAAATAGGTAAGTAGAATATTATTCATATTTATAGTGAATATTTGTCATTTAAAATTATATGTGCGTGTAGCTCTCGGAGAGGAGTATAATATGGACACACAAAAAGTTTGATTCTGTTTATCACTCCTCATGTAGGTGCAGCGAAAGGTGAATGAGTGTCATATGGCACTCACGGCCCTTTGTAGTGTAAAAAAAAAGTGATGACTAAGTGATTTTACAATGAAATTTTTGTTGTTTTGCATTGCTTTGAATGTTTGTATGTTTGCATTTGCGCATGATTTCGCTCTACATTTAGGTGTTTTTCCATTTTAGGAAGCTAACTGTGTATCAGGTTGCCGATTATCTACGGCAATTGGAGTCAGACGATTCTGATCACGAAGGCGAGCAGGATAATCATAGCTACAATGTGTTTATTCAGCCGCCGGATGTTGAATACGACTCAGGTGGCGACGATGCTAATGAGAATGTTGGTGATGTTCAGCTGGATCAACTACATTTCAACCAATTCAATCAAATTATTGATTTGGATTTACCTGTGTTGGAGGGGGAAGATGAGTTGTATGAAGAAATTGATCAGGAGATGGCCGATGAGGAGCCATCTACATCTGCAGCTGGAGCACCGAGCGCGATCCGAACATCAACATCTTTCTCTGCACCAGCACCGAATACAAACTGGGCATACGTTGGGAAGTATATTGATATTCCTAGTAAGGAAAGTTGCGCAGGCGTGTCAACGAAATTCAAATACCAACGACAAGGAACAAAATTAAACGCAACGATGGGAGGTATATTTCCAACAGCAAACTACCAAGATTGTGCTGTACCCGCGTATGAATTATTCGAGCGATTTTTTGATGATGAACTGTGCCAGATGATTGTCGATTGCACAAACGAATATGCTGTGTTCCAGAATGCGGTGAATCCGAACATAACCGTGAATGAATTACGTGTGTTCATGGGAATTTTACTAATCTCCGGTTACGACGTTATCTCCGACCGGGAAGATTACTGGAGCCAAGGTACCGATATGCATAATCCAATGATCTCTGCAGCAATGTCACGCCAACGCTTTCGGGCGATTAGTCGCTTCTTGCATTTTACGCGGTCCGCCGATGAGAATCGTCACGATAAAATGTGGAAATTGCGGCCTCTCATGATGAAATTAATCGCTAATTTTGTCAAAAATTTTCGACCAGAACAACACCTTTCGTACGATGAGTCCATGGTTGCCTATTACGGACCACATAGCTGCAAGCAATTTCTCCGCGAGAAGCCGACTCGCTACGGTTACAAAGTGTGGTGCATCAATACGCCATCGGGTTATCTGCTCAGTTTCGAAGTATACCAAGGAAATAACACACACATCCATCCTCATCTCGGTCGCAACTATGGAAGAAATGTCGCACCGTTACTGCAACTGATTTTGAACTTACCCGATAATCTACGTATCCTGCCGTTCTGTTTTTATTTTGATAACCTATTTACGAACATAGCTATGTTGACTTATTTGAAAAGTCTAGGTTATCATGGCACAGGCACATGTCGTGATAATTTCCTTCCGAGAAATTTGCCGATTATGAAGAAGAAAGATATGAAGAAGAGCAAAGATAGGGGATACATGGAGAGCACGATCATAAAAGATTATGACATATCTATTACAACATGGCGAGACAACAACGCAGTCACCGTAGCTTCAACCCTGTTCGACCGCTATCCTGACGGCACATGTGAACGCTTCAGTCTGAAGGATATGGGATATATACCTTTGCCACGTCCTAATGTCATTGCAATGTACAATAAATACATGGGTGGAGTCGACCGGATGGATCAGAACATCGGCTTCTATCGTATTGGTAAAAGCACATGCATATTTTATTCGCTCAGTTTTCATTGTATACACTCTTTTTTTCAGAAATTCGAAAGAACAAATGGTGGTGGGCACTGTGGACATGGTGTCTCGATGTCGCCGTGCAGAATGCTTGGGTTCAACAACGCCATTCCAATATGTCGAACGTCACTCATCTCCAATTTCGGCGGAACATGGCAACTTATTATTGCACACAGCTTTCGCTAAAAATTCAGCATGACCAAACTCAACGACGATTCAATAAGGACAATGATGCTAGATTGGATGGTCTGGAGCATTGGGTAGTGCCTTGTAAACGTCGTCATTGTGCGTACTATCGTTGCAAAAGTCAAGCACGCACAAAATGTGAGAAATGCGATGTTGGATTGTGCGTCAAATGCTTCAAACCATATCATAACACCACAAATTAATAATTGCGTGGCCGAATTCCGGTTAATTTTTCACACATTTCCATGTATTTTCTCTTTTTAAATTCTTTATTTAACTTCACTTGTCTGCGCTCACTCATAGTTCATGCATGCCGATTGATTTTTAACCCTTTTCCCGTGATCCAATCGAAAAATATTAAAAAAATTGCGAAAAAGCATGAAAACAATCAGAAGTTTATTCTTATTTGTATCTTTTTTTTTACTTTGCAAAGGGCAGTGAGTGCTATATGGCACTCGTCTACAGGGGGGTTTGAGGGCGGTGGGGGTAAAATGTGATGATGCAGTTTTCTTTCTCGGTGCTTTATTATTAAACCCTGAAAAATTTATTTTAAAATTCCCAACCGCATCGCGCCGCGGTGATAGGGTTAACCAATTGGGGCCAAAAATATTCGGTTAGCATTGAACGGTAGCGATTCGCATTCACAGTAATGTGCCGGTCTTGATCATCACGGAAGAAGAACGGCCCAATGACGGCGCCGGCCCATAAACCGCACCAAACCGTATTTTTTTCGGGATGCAATGATGACTCATGGATTACGTGCGGATTGCTGTCTGACCAATAACGCATATTTTGCTTATTGACGAAGCAGTTCCGCCAGAAATGAGCCTCATCGCTGAAGATGATTTTCGGATGAAAATCCGAATCATTTTCAAGTTGGTGCTCAGCCCAATTCACG
Source organism: Phaonia tiefii (assembly GCA_963931995.1). NCBI lineage: Eukaryota > Metazoa > Arthropoda > Insecta > Diptera > Muscidae > Phaonia > Phaonia tiefii. The sequence goes on along the minus strand of OZ008368.1, from coordinate 319,679,951 downwards.
AACATACGACGCTTATGGTGGTCAAGCGGCTTCAGTTCTTGCGTCAATTTGATCTTGTAAGGAAGTAGGCCAAGATCTTTTCGCAAACTTCGCCACAACGATGTCACAGAGATGCCCAACGCTTGAGAACGAGGTGTGAGAGACACATTTGGGCGTTCTTAAACTGAAGACTGAGCGGCAGCAATATTTTCGACACTACGGGTACTTCTTTGTCTCACTGGCACTGGAACATTTTTTACTGTGCCTGTGGATTCAAATTTTTCCACTAGACGCTCAATTGTTGATCTGGTAGGACGATTCTGACGACCATAAATTGGACGTAGCGCTCTTAATGTTGTGGCCACTGACTCCAAATTTCGGTAGTAAATTTTAATAATTTCGACTCGTTGTTGGCTCGTATATCTTTCCATGATGAAATGGCAAACCTTACTGAAGAGAAATGTCAAAAGAGCGGGAAAAAAAATGGCGTCGTGAGCTGTCCCTATCGATTTACTTTTGTAGCGTCTCTGTTGAAAATCCTTTATTAACGCCTGCCAAAAATGAAAGCCGAATGAATGCTCGCAATGTAATATTTGTCACCTTATTCCACATTATCTCCTTTGCGATGAGGTGCAAAGAGTAAAAAATCAAATACTAAATGACATGTTCGACATGTCGAATTCAACAAAATTTGAGTTAAATAAAAGTGTGATATGAATTTCCGTACATTTTATATGGTATCTACATTTGTAGATTACCGGCCAGGAGACGGCCATTTTAAAAGTAGCGTCGCTAGTGGCCAAAACTGCTTAGAATTGATTTTTAGGAAGCTACTGAAAATTTCGGACACAGTTTATGTGAAAATTTATTTTTTATTCAATTTTTTCTGCAAAAGTGCTACAAATGTAGACTACCGAGCACATAAAGGTTAAAGACATACCAATGATAGACAAGCAAATTGTACGGTATATTTTAAGGGGGAAGAACATAGCATACTTAAATAATGGCGCCACAATTTACCGGTATCAAGTGTGGTCAAATTTGTGTTGTTTTCAAATTTGTGGAGTGTCTTCATTTTCGACAATAATTTAATTGTTAATTGTTAGATGCATATGAAGTTTGATATTACATATACAGGGTGATTTAGGAAGTTCCGGAAAAATTTCTCCAGCGGATTCCTTGGCTCATTTCATGGAGAAAAGTCCACTAGAACCATGTCCGAAAATGCAAGGGTGCGAAATGGCAGCGGGTTCAAAATTTTCGGATTGTCGGTCGGAGGGTAGTAGGGTAAAGTTGCTAACTTATGAGCCAGTGGTCGGATTTTAGTAAAATGGTTATAACTTTGGAACGGTAAGACCTCTGGGCTTCGTTTAGGTCATTTTGGAAAGGTAAGAGGTATGGCTATCTTTCAATAAAACAAAACCGGCTCAGAAGTTAGCAACTTTACCCTACTACCCTCCGACCGACAATCCGAAAATTTTGAACCCGCTTCCATTTCGCACCCTTGCATTTTCGGACATGGTCCTAGTGGACTTTTCTTCATGAAATGAGCCAAGGAATCCGCTGGAGAAATTTTTCCGGAACTTCCTGAATCCCCTGTCTATGGGAATGTTTTAATACGTTGTATATGAATATTCATAAAGCTTTTTACAGTCATTGCCCGTAAAGATGGGCAATCATAATAATTGCTGAAAAAAAATCCTCAAGCTTATTACATTTGTTACGGGATACCGCTGCAACACACCAGTAGTGACTTGATACTCTGTTTTGTGAAAAGGTTGATACAAAGCAAATAACTGGCTTCAAAGTTTGATATACAGACTACGAAATGAAGTCATAAGTGTTGTGGTATCATACCAGTCGTGAGTGGTGTAGATGATCGCCAAATTAAAAGCAACTTGTTTTCATTCTTTCTTACGGATTGACAACAAGCACCACCTCCGAAGGTGTCAGAGGTATATAAGTATATTTTAATCACAATAATAGCGCATATTTTGTATACCTCTGTTCATATTACATCTTTATATACTTACACTCCGGTTCACTTATTTAAAGGCACTAAAAACTACATATTTATTCAGCAGCCTGTACCTTTCGAAACTTGTAACCGATTGCACAACTTTAAAATGGAAATGGAAGCTAGACATCTTGAGATATAAAAAAATCATGACAATAGTGGTTTCTTAACTACAGAACTTTTTTTGAGCACTTTATAAAAAAAGTCCAAAAATGTGCTATTTTTTTTTGGTTCACTTGAATAAAGGCAACATTATTATATTTTTTTTTATTATTTTTAAAGTAAGCGATGATTTTTTGTAGGGAGCGTTTTTTTATTAAAATTTATTACATCTTAATCATTTTACGACTCAAAAGGGCAAAACAAAAAATTTTAAATCTATCGAAAAAATCTAAAATTGATGTTTACCGTTCTGAAGGATATTCTCCGCGCAACAGTTAAAAGAATTGGACAGATCCCAACAGTTGTCGACAATTACATCAAGGGCCCTGAAGGGTATGGAAAAAAATTTAAAGGAATGGTTTCATTATCTTTATCTACGTATGAAAAAAGAGAAATCATCAGCATTGCTTCTAATTCTGCAGTATCTTTGTCAAAAATAAGAGCTCAAGCTGCAATGGAAGCGAGCAAGTCATCAGCACGCAGAGAAATTAAGGGTTCTGAGTATCGCAAATACCTGAAATTACAAAAAAATCCGACACTTAATGCTCCTCATAAGGAAAAGCGGCTTCAATTCGCAAGAGACTACATGGTATGGGATATGCAGCCAAGAGTTTATGTAAATGACTGAGGAACCGTTGTATTTACGGATAAGAAGAAGTTTAATTTGCATGTGCCTGATGGCTACAACTATTATTTCTATGATCTGCGCATAGAAAGGCGTTTTTTGAACCGACATCACAGCCGAGAGGGCAGCGTTATGATGTGGGGTGCTCTTACGTACAATGGCACCATAGATCTTGAATTTCAAAGTGCAAAAATGACTGGTGTTATTGGAATCGGCTTTTCCGAAGTTCAGTGAACTATTTGGTCCCATATCTTGGATATTGCAACAGTATAATGCGCCTACACCTAACGGCAGAGCAGTAAAGTAGCTCATTGCAAGCAAAAATATTAATATTCTTGACTGGTCACCCTATTCGCCAGATTTAAACATTATCGAAAATGTCTGGGGTTGGTTATCTAATGGTCCATCAATAAAGTAAAATAAATTAAAAAAACAAGAAAAACTGTTTTCATTAAATTAGTTTAAGTGCCTTGATTCAAGTGAACCAAAAAAATAGCACATTATTGGACTTTTTTTAATAAATTGCTCAAAAAAAATTATTTAGTTAAGAAACCACATTGTCGTGTTATCTAGTTTCCATTTCAAAATTGAAATCGGTTACAAATTGCAAAAGATACAGGCTGCTAAATATGCAATTTTTAGTGCCTTTAAATAAGTGAATCGGAGTATAAGTATAAATCCATAGAATATATAGATAAATTTATTAAGTACTTTCAGCCCCATCTGGTCGAAAACAAAGCTTTTGAATAGAAGATTATGAAATGTGACTAAACACCAAACCATTCGGGCCCGCTGATGGGTACCAATAATATTTTTCTTCCTTAAGTATTTTACTTGCTTAGTGGCCATAAGTGGTGCAATGGTAGTGTGCGCAGCTATTGTACATGAGATCTTGGGTTCGATCCTTGCTTTAACCACCATAAATTTCTTTGGACGACGGAGACCTCTCCTAGTGACGGCGACACTACCGAGGAATTAGCCATGAAAAAGTTTATCAAAATATCGTTTAGAACCGGTGTAAAACTGGAGGTCCCAGTCAGTGAGTATAAAACTAGAAAGCGTACAGCTCAGTGGTTGTCAGGAGATCTCTCCAATCTTTACATGGGATGTAATGGGAATTATTTTAAGTATATTGGAAAGTATTGTTTTAATAATGCCAGATAGAGGCAATGACTGAAATCAGCCAACAGGAAAACAGCAACGACATTTCGTTTTGTGCGTTGAAATTTTTGTGTAAATACAGCATAAAAATATACTAACGGCCTTATTCATAAAAAGTTATTAGAGGTTTGAGAGACGATTTATCATACAATAATCGCCTCTCAAACCTCTGACAACTTTTTATGAAGAAGGCTGTGTGCTAATTGGAGCTCGTTTAGTACGTGGTAGAATTGGGTGAATAAACTTAGGTGTGGTAGATAAAATTTTTCGTTTTGTTGTTCGGATTCATGTGGTGAATCTTTGATAGATCATGAACACTAAACAAAACCAGACAAAAATCAGCGTTGAAAAGAAAAAAAATCCAATGAGCTTTCGAAGTCACGGGTGATGTGTTAACACCTTTTTGTTACACGGTACCTCTTCGATTTCTATGAACACATTAATTAGTAATTGTTACACTGGAAATTAAAAAATAGCGTTAAATCATATGATGGCGTTACATTTAAATAATATTAATATTTAACATTTTTTAAAGACCAGTGCAAGCACATGTGTCATTATTTTCTTGCTTAATAAAGAGAATGCAAAGCCGCAGTCACATGTCCATACATACATTGTTATGTTCGCCTGCACGCTACACATGTTCATACAATTATCGTTGCTCTCTTGCTATCTCATTTTTATATACGTATAACCACGTCATTATTCTCTTTGCTCTGAGAGTGCTCCGCACCCACACAAGCCAACTATTCGCTGCCGCTTCATCAGTGTTTGTTTTTTATCGCAGCCTGACAATCTGTGTTTCGCACTCGGATAAATCTGTGTTCTATATGGGGTGGGTCACCCTTATCATTTAGGGGTATGAAAAATAGATGTGGGTCGATTCTGAGACCTACCCGATATGCACACAAAATTTCATACAAATCGGTCCAGCCGTTTCGGAGGAGTTTAACGCCAAACAATATGTGTGATCGCAGCCGGACAATCTGTATGATCGCAGTCGGACAATCTGTGTGATCGCTGTCGGACAAATTGTGTTTGGGTGTATTCACTTTGTGAGTTAAGTCCCTACCCAGGTCTATACATGTTAACACATCAAAAATATGTTCCACTTATTTTTGCGGCTTTGGAAAAGTTGAGGAAGTTGCAGTTCAGCTATTGGACATTCTTTTCCGTGTAAAAAAACTACCGACAAAACTATAAATAGACAAACTGCGTTCTTGTTTACCAAGGTGTATTCAATCTTGTGGTGGGAGCACTATATGTTGTATAATTCCGTATATTGTAAAGTTCGGTATTAATATGAGCTGATTAAAATGAAAATAAAACTGCAAAAATTACACGCAATTGCATATCTTTATATTTTTCATGTTAAACAATGCAAACACAATTGATTAAACAACATTTGAAAATTTTCGTTATCTAAAGGAACGAAACAAACCAATCAGCATTGTTCGCCTTACTAAATACATCTTGTTGTTAAACAAATATCATTGTTTGGTTCGTTGTCATAATTTAGAGTAGTGTAATTTTTGATAATAGAAACGCACCACGTACAATTTTGATCGGTGCAAAATATTTGAACCAATCCGCCCAAAACCTAATAATTAAATATAACAAAAAAGTGAAAAATACATTTAAATTTCACAGGTTTTCATCAAAATTACATTAACGATTTAAGTAAGCAATTTTTGTAATTCCACCTGGTGTAACTCAATTTACGTCAAATAGCTCTGTATCGCATCGACCGCACCACGAATAGTATGAAATGAAATACCAGATGAGAAGAATGGCAGCTTTGTGTGACTTCATGCCTCTGAATGAAATTGTATATTACTTAATTATTTTTTAAATAAAAATTATAAAACATTATATCGCTATTATTCATTTGAATGTTGCCTTTATTACTTGTTTATGTACTTGTTCCGAATTTCTGCGTCGATTTCTAACCATGGATGAGATATGGGTCCACCATTTCACACCTGAGACAAATGAAGAGTCAAAGCAGTGGACTGGAACGGGAGAATCGTGTCCAAAGAAAACGACCACATCTGCAGGCAAGGTCATGGCTTCTGTTTTTTGGGATGCGCATGTGATAATATTTATTGATTGTCTTCAGAATTGCAGCATTTAAGTTATGAAATTGTGGAAAATGGCCGCATTTGTTGAAAAGGGAAATGTGGTTTCATCAAGGCTATGCTCCAGTTCACAGGTCTACTAATGTGATGGCCAACATTAAAGAATTAAAATTCCAATTGCTTTATCACGCAGGGTATTCACCAGATTTAGCTCCGTCGGACTATTTTCTATTTCCAAACTTTAAAAAATGGCTCGACGGTAAAAGATTTGCCAACAATGAAGAGGTGGAGTCTGGGGTTGAAGCCTATTTTAAGGAGTTTGACAGTTCTTACTATAAACAGGGTATCGAAGCTATTGAATATCGCTCGAAAAAGTGTATCGAGATGAACGGAGATTATGTTGAAAAATAAAGAAACATTTCCCAACTTTTTTGTATTTTCCATCAGAGGTCGGCTAGTTCTATAAAGATAAATAAATAAATGGTTTCCCGTTACACCGCATGAAGGGATTAGGGATTTTTATAATAGTCGTTACGAAAAAGCTTTTTTCAAATATATGTGTCTCAGTCATTGTATTCCTCCTCCTCAGGAAACGCGTCATTTACTAGAGCAATAATTGCGATGTTACTTAATAATATGAACTTTTATTAATTTCTTGAAACGTATGGACTGTCGGTGGCACCATGGCTGGCGTTCAAATAATAAGTAAATTTTTCTGATAATTTCCGCAGCGAAAATGATGAAATATGATAAATGATACTATTTATATCAAATGAAATGAAATGATATCAAAATTATGGCGATGTTTTACACAAGTTTCTTTCTTCCACACAAAAAGGACTTTAAAATACTTGCCAGTAACCCACTGAAAAATAATAGCAAAATAAAGGAATTTCTATAGTGTCCTTTATAAAATCGTGTTGCAGCCTTAGGTTGATCATCATTCGTATATATAAAAACCCAATTCTGCAATTCACATGAGCGAATTAGTATCGATCGAACATCCCTAAGTATCCAGATCACTGAAAGGCCTATAAAATAAATTTATATACCACGGAAAATACAACTCTGTGAGATAGATTAAAAACTCACCTCAAAGGACTGCAACAATGCGAGAATGCATGAGGAAAAGAAGAACATGGAACATCAATGATCTTGATACTTAGGGATCTTCGATCGATACTAATTCGCACATGTCAATTGCAGAATTGAGTTTGTATATATACGATTGATGATCAACCGATGGTATCAATTCAGGCACAGTAGTTCGGCATCTGATGATGAACTTGTCACGGAGTTCGAAACTAGTCATTCCATTGAGTGTGTGTTTGAACTGAATTGTCTACTATTTCCAACAAAAACTAACCATTTTTCAATTAGAAAAATGCTGATGACTTGTAAGTTTGTAGTATGAATTTCTTATACATTAACAATCTAACTATATTAATTTTTATTTAAATGAAAATAGTAAATGAAAATAGTTAAGGTTGAATAAATTATGATAGAATTAATTTTCTTGATTTAAACCGTAAAATTTTCCATATCTACTAACCGTTTCCAATGTCAATTATGTAAATGCAAGAATATCACCATGTAGTAGAATAAGCAATAAAGTAGAAAAAATTTCTTCCTAAACCGAGAACATATCGTTTTCGACGACAAACTTTCGCGCAAATAAACATGTTTTATCATAAAAGTCGTTCTTTGTTGTAAAATAAGGCTGTCCAAATCGCAGCGGATGGCCTGCATGCGGCCGAAGCAAAGTATCAGTGGGTCCCGAAAATATTTAAAGTTATTGAAGAATTTTCTGAGGAATGATTTATTAAGCGGCAAACAACAGGATCTGAAACAATTCAGCAAGCCCTTTCATTCTGAAATGAAATATCTTTCTGTTCGCATTGGTCGCCCAGCAACTCTGTTCTGCTCTTTCAATCCGTAGCTCGAAAATTCCATTATCCCAAATACAGAGAGGTGTATAAATTTGTAACTATAATGATGTATGATACTTTTTCGTAACTACAAAATTACATTTATATGGAGACATTTTTTCCAGGAACTTAGAAAGATATTAAATATGCATTATAGTTTTCAAGATTTAAATGGCTGTAACTATCCAACCCTAAATGATATTTGATTATTTTTTTCTACCAAATACGTCAAATTTAGTTAGCTATAATCTAAATATATTTCCACTTTTTCGAAAATATTTTGAATCTTAAAAAATTAATAACGTACTGACGCAGAATGCACCTCTAACAACACGGTTGTGGAGAAAGCGCAAGAGTAAACAAACCGAATCTTACGGAGGTGTGAATGAGGATCGTAAATGATACCGAAATTCATAAAGTCAAAACAAAGGCCGTTGATCAGGGGCCCCCTTTAACAGAGATAACGAAGCCAATCTAGTCGCGCATGAGCAGAGTGTGTTGAAAATGTGAATATACCACTTATTTTCTTATTTGAACCAACAGACTTCAATACAAATACGTGTGTTGCGCAAATCGGACAGGACAATTGCGTCGACGGTCCCCTCTTAGACAGTGCGAAGTTATAACTGGAATTCCCCGTCTTCAAAACTACACAGCCGCATCAAATGTGGGCGATGGGAGAAATAACATTTTGATTCGTCAAAATATGTTAATATTATTAAATGAAATATACTGTTTTATTTAAGGTAAATAAATTGTACGCTCAACAATATGAGTCTAACTCCAACCCACTCCTCGAAAGACGAGAGACACCGTTCATTAAAACGCGTTAATAAATAGCAAGGAATAACGGCTATACATTGTATTATGTACCTATTTCTCTCTCGACGGAAATACAATTAAAATGCATACTGTTAATTAATTAACTAAAATGTAACAATAAATATAAAAGCACCATAAAAGTTAATTATTAGAAAATATTAGTCCATTTTTTACCACATGCTTGCCTGCCCCAAAACTCTTTGCCAAAAAAGGGGACACATGTTGATCACGGACTGTTGGTATATCACATCCGCCGCCATTTGTGTTCAGTGAAACTAGGGTAAAAAACTGACACAAAATTAATGGCCCATTAAAATGTCAAATTGTATTTGAAACTTTAAACTACCCTTTTCTCAATCAAACCCATCAAACTAAATCAAGCCGCTATACTAAATGACCGTTCCTAACCAAAAGGATATCATCCATAACGTTGTAATTTATGTGAACGACAAAATCAAAGGCCAAGTATATATAAAAAACACAAAAAAGAACCAAGAGCTGCAAAAGCGAACAACGCAAAGAGCGCAATTGAGAAGAATATCGCAAACAAAGTGCTGAAATGGTTTACATCTTTACAAAAATAAACATAGTATTTCATTAAATTCTCTTCCAGCAAACAAAACTCCATAAATTCTTGCAGCTAAAATAAATGGTTAAGATCTGTTGTCAGGTGTAAGTCAAAGACGATAAGCACAACACCTGTGTGCCCCGTCAGAACATGAACGACCTAAGTGGAAGCTATCGAAAGCAGCATAGAAAGTGTAAACAAAAAAGTGCAGAACCCTGAAAATAAGCGCCAAACTTTGGAGAAATTTTTTGTTTCTTTTATTTGTTTCTGCACAATTCTATTAAATTTTCTGGTGTGGATATTGGAACGAAGTTCCTTATCGCACGTTCCGGGATGGAAGTTAAATAGAAAAAATTAAACAATTTTTTTTAAACACTATTATGCCACAACCCAGTATTATCAACAATATTGGGTACTTTTGCTTTGATTTGTGTCTAGACTAACATACGTTGGGAAATTTTTTTGCTTAATAGGAAGTTTTCTAGGTGGAGCCTGTAACCAATACTTAGTATATTGTGCAGATTTGAACCCAATAAAGAGTTAATTTAGAAAAGTTAAAATGAGAGAAGTTTAAAAAAAGTGTTCTTAAATAAAAAAAAGTACATTTTCTCAGAAACAAAACTATTCATATTCTTAAACAAAGTAACTTTACTTAAAAATTTTTTTTAATAACACAGTCTATGAAAATTTACTTTTTGTTTTAAAAGTACTTTTTTATAGAAATTCATCTTGAACCGGAAAAATTATGAAGGAAAATAACATCTTAAAGACCGAGTAATAAAATAAAAATGGAAGAATACGCAGACGGTACACTGTACGCCAATCCCATGGCAATCGTTGTTTCTTTTTTGAAACAACAACATCTATGCCATTGAAAGCCTGCATGGGAAAGAAATGTTGTGAATATTGATGGTTTTGGAAAAGTATTGTTGTGGATGTCGCACAAGTAGGAGTTTAGACAATTCTCGCTTACTTGATATTTGTTTATCCCTATAATGTGTGATGATATACTGAAATATTTGTGGAGAAGGGAGCTGATGATACTACATTCTATTCTGATGATAATACATTGTATGAAACTGTACTTTTTGATATAAAAGTACCTTTTCATATAAATTGATCTTGAACCGGAAAAATTATTAAAGAAAAAAAACCTTATCATAAAAAAGTAGCTTTGCTTAAAAAAAGTAAATTTTCTTACAAAAAGTACCTTTTCTTAACAGAAGTTATTTTATTAAATAAGTACCTTTTCTTAAAAAGGTAAATTTTCTCACAACAAATTGCCATTTCTTGGAAACCCCCTTTTCTTTACAGTGTACCTTTTTTGTGAAACAAAATAACTGTTCCTGAGATAAGTACCTACTCTTAAATACATACGTATTCGTGAAAAAGGGACCATTTTCTAATAAAAATACCATTTCTTGGAAAAACCTATTCTTCAAACAAAAAATACCTTCTCTTAAATAATACCTTATCTTACAAAATCTCCTTTTCTTAAAAGAACCTTTTCTTAAAAATAAAAGTATGCCTTTTCTTTTCTTGAGATACATAAATAGTCTTTCTGAAAGTAAATAAATTTTCTGAAAAAATACTGTAAAAAAAATACTATAAAAAATTCTAAAAAATACTTCTTTGTAAAAAAAATTCATACACTATGGATTTTCCTTACAGAAAGCACTTCTTCTTTAAATAGTACTTTTTCTTAAAAAAAACATTAGCTTTTAATAAAAGAAGTACCTATCATTACAAAATGAAATATAATACATATTCTTAAGACCTAAGAAAATACCTAAAAATATACTTTTGTTTTTAAAAATACATTCTATATAAAAAAAAAATTAAAAATTTTATCTTTTTACAAAAAGGGCCATTTAAAATATCGAATTTTTCAATGGGCGCCTTAGGAGTGTTGGAACTAACTATTACATAGTATATAGCGAAAGGATTTTCCGAAAGTACCTTTCCGACGTAAGAGTACTTTTTATAAAATAATTAAATAAATCTGTATTTACACCTAAACATTGACGGGCTGTTTGTAGAACATGTAAACAAAATTACATGAGGTCTCAGGGGCACCCGGTTGGATCGAAGTTCCTTTCACTTTATGTACCAGTTAGTTCCAACAACCTCACGGCGCCTGTTGAAAATACTATAATTTAAATGGATCTTTAAACAAAGCTACTTTTTGTAAAATGATAAACTTTTTTTAAAGAAATTTTTTATTATTGAATGTATTTTTTGAAAAAAGGATATTTGTAGGTCCTTTTTGTAAGAATATGTATTATATTTTCCCGAAAAGGTCCTTCTTATAATGATTGGTACTTCTTTTATTAAAAGCTAATGTTTTTTTTAAGAAAGGGTACAATTTTTTATAAGAGGTACTTAATGTGAGAAAAAGCCTGAGAGTATGAATTTTTTTACAAGGAAGTACTTTTTTTTAAGAATACGTACTTTTAAAGAATTGGTACTCATTTTAGGAAAAGGTTATTTTTTAAGAAACTTTACTTATATTCAGAAAGGCTACTTATCTCAAGAAAAGAAAAGATATTGTTTTATTTTTAAGAAAAGGTATTTTTAAGAAACAGAATTTTTGTAAGAAAAGAAAGGTTTTTTTCAAGAAATGGGATTTTTTTTAGAATTGGTCCAGGTACAATTTTAAGAGTAGGTACTTATCTCAAGAAAAGCTATTTTGTTTTACATAAAAGGTACTCATTAAAGAAAAGGAAGCTTTTTAAGAAAAGGCAATATGTTGTAAGATAATGCAAGAAAATGCGTTTATTTAAAAAATTTACTTTTTTTTAAGAAAACGTACTTTTTGTAAGAAAATTTACTTTTTAAGCATAGGTACTTCTGTAAGATAAGGAATTTTTTTAAGAAAAGGTACTCTATTTAACCCTGCTGTTAGATTAGAAAAAACTTACGAATCTTAGATTGAGGGACCATTTGGTCCATACTGCAATTTTCATCCAAAATAATAATTTTATCTTATTCTTTGTAACTATTTTGGTTCAAAAATTTCTAAAGCAAGTATTTGACATATCAAAAACATCCGCTAACATATCAAAAACATCTTCTAAATATTTGACATGAATTTACATTCGCTTGGTAATGAAAAAACTTACGAATCTTAGATTGAGGGACCATTTGGTCCATACTGGAATTTTCATCCAAAATAATAATTTTATCTTATCCTTTGTAACTATTTTGGTTCAATAATTTCTAAAGCAAGTATTTGACATATCAAAAACATCTTCTAAATATTTGACATGAATTTACATTCGCTTGGTAATGAAAAAATGTACTATTGACCAAATGGTCCTCTAATCTAAGATTCGTCATTTTGTATTTTTCTCAGTCCTGAATAAAGTTAGAAAATTTAATTTTCGCACATAACATTGTTTTATTAAAAGACCCCATTAGCAGAAAAATTTAGTCAGTATATATCACCGTTCCAAAGTTAGCAGAAAAATTTAGTCAGTATATATCACCGTTCCAAAGTTACAAGGGAAAACAGAAAAAATTTGGACCAAATGGTCCTAATCTAACAGCAGGGTTAAGAATATGAATAGGTATGGTTTTTGAGGAAATTTACTTTTTTTTAGATAACGTACTTATTTAAGAAAATTTTATTTTGAAAATTTCTTTCACTTTGGCTTTTCTAAACTTACCTTTTATTCGGTTCAAAACTAAAATGTGTTATAAACAGGCTCCACCTAGAAAATTTCCCAGTAAACAAGAAATGTCTGCCCACATGTTAGTCTAGACACAAACCAAACCAAAAGCATAGTGTAAGGGCGAGTTTCACACTCATCATTTAAAAACTCAATTTAAAAGTAAGAGTAAGTGTGCTGCCAAATGTAATTCCATGCTCATGGATTTGCCATTCTTGCGCTTTGGCTTTTCTAAATTTAATTTTTATTGGGTTCAAAACTACAATACATAATAAACAGGCTCCACCTAGAAAAATTCCCATTAAACCACAAGTACCCAATATAGTTGATAACAATGGGTTGTAATAAAGTAGTTAAAAAAAAGTTGTTAAACATTTTTTAAGTTAGCCCCCATCCCGCAACGTGGGATAAGGAGCTTCGTTCCAAAAATAAACTTAATCTGCTTAGGGTTTGCTAATCTTTCTGTGTAAATGCAGTGAAAACTTTAAATAGCCTCAGGCACACATATATAAGTACTTCAGTCTTATTACCCAAAAATCAACTATCAGCGATGTTTGACAAGGTCGGCCCTTGATATAAAAACAAAATTCCTCCAATTCCTAGTGCTTCTACCCTACTTATTTTGCTATGTGTTGTATTTAAAAACCTCTCACATAAAATTTGGTGAGTCAAATCCGAAAGTACTCGTATAGGACCAAAAGGGGTTGGGAGCTTTTTGAAATCAAAAGGAGTTACAAAAAAGTCCTTATCCACTACAAATAACATCCTTGGTAGAAAGTCCGAGTAAAACAGCATAAACGGTTCTTATTCTCTTTATAGAATGTTTCAATATATATGCACCATTTCGAAAATGTTATTACATAAGGCAAAAGGCATCACATCAAAAGGCATCATCATTTCATATCAAAAATACGATTGAGTCATCCGGCAGATGTCGCCAGTGCTTTTGAGTCTTACAATTCGTTGCATTAGTTCTCTATACTATTCAGTACTCGTTGGTGACGCCGACCTGCTTGTTTGTTCGCTGCCGCGACATTAATACCATCATACTTATTTTCAGGCATAGACTATTGTTGTACAACAACCACGTATGTGATGCTAACGCTGTGTGTTTTTTGTATGTGCTCACTTTGATAGATTGCCCTCACGGTGCGTTGCCTATTGATGTTAACAGTGCTTGCAAGCATGTACATTGTTCCTGCAATATAATGCGGTTGCCGTTAATTTATGAGCGTGTGTAAAACTGGAAAGCGCAAAGCTCACCGGTTGCGAGAAGCTCTGTCCAATCCCTTCATGAAATGTAATGAAAATTATTTTTTTTTTTCGAAGCGGCTCAACCAGTCACCAGAAAATTGCACAAGAGTATAGCTGAGGCCTTCTGCTCGAAAAGTTGATACTATGGAACGTCATATAGCACACTGGAACCGCACACTGAGTGCCTAAAATTGAATTGAATCAAACAAATGTGAACGCGTACAAAACTTTAAATTTTAGTTTTATTGAAAACATATGTCTTTGTAGTGACAGTGAAAACCTACAAATAACGTGAGGCCTCGATTAAATTTTATCCTATGGTTCTCGAGATATTTGGGAAAACATTTTTTTCTTTTGGAAAAATTTTCACTGTTTTTTCAGTTAGTTGAGAATATCTGGACCAACTGAAAGCAATGATATTTTTGGAAAATATATTACATTAATAACCCAATGTGTAGTACAATCATTTAAAACCCATTGAAATCCATTATTTTTTGAAGAAACGGCATGCATTTAAATTGAAAACATTAAAAAAATCACCAACATTTTTACGCCGCTTGGCAAAATGGTATCAGCACATTTTTTTTAGATCAATATCAGAGGAATTTATTTCCAATCATATTAAGTTTCTATTTTTAATTAGTCACCTATGAATCATCTTTCATATTAACGGAATTGAGTTATCATAAAAATCGCACAATTGGTTCAGTACATGAGTAATAATTTCATGGAATATTATGTCCGATGGTAAAAGTCGAACCTACCCGATTGATCTGCATTCTAACTTCGCAGCAGCGTCAACACCGAGACATTCTCAAACTATGCCTGCATATATGCCTTCTGAGGCAGGTTTTTGACATTCAACAATGCCTTCTCCTAGCATACATACCCACCGTCCTCCTACTCGTAGACTGGCATCTTGAAGGAGGCCTGGAAATCAGCCTAATCGAAAGGTACCAAAATTTCCAATAGACATCTTTGTTTCCCATCCAAATGCAGGCCTGTCAGGAGGCCCACTATGTACCTTCGAAAATATCCTTTATACATGCACACTTCTCTTCTTTAAGCAGGCCTGCTGGCACTCATACCAGTGGAAGGCAGAACGGATGCTCAATGACATGCACACTTACCTTCTGCATGCTGGCCTGTGGGTAGGCCTGCTAAGGTAATTCAAATGGGATAATGTTTTTCGAAATACTTCGACCTGTTTCCATTCGTCATAATAAAATCTCAATTTGCGGTAGCCGAGTATGTAACACATTCTGTAAGTGCTGTGGCCATGTGTTCGATTTCGGAGACTGCAGTTTAATAAGAATTGTATAATTTTTAAAGATATTGTTTTCTAATTAACCTAAGAGATATAAAAATTCGCATATGTTTGTCATTTTTTCCAGAGTCTTTCTAAAAATGGAGGCCTCCTAGCGACACTTCCTTTGCAGTCCTATTAGAATTCCGTCCATTAGCAGGCTTACCACAAAGCCTGAAACGGACGGACTTCTACGAGGCCTTATCAAGAGAAGGCCTGTCAAGGGAAGATAAATGTGCAGGCATCCCATTCCTATGGCACCCTATGTTAATTTGAAATGACGACTGCATTTGTAGGGTAGGGCTTCTGACTACCTAAATAGGCTTGCTGCATGCTGTCCATTTTTTTCGCCGCTGGGTTGATAACATGTATGTGTTTGCGAATATTGTTTTAAATGTATTCGCTTCTTCATTATTCATGGTTTGTGAAACCTATTTTAAAATTATTAGGCAGATCCGATACCAGCATTTCGATGGACTGTGACAAAATTCAATGAAAAATTAATTGAAAATATATCAAAATTCAATTGAGTTGGTAGTATAAACACACCTTTAACCTTCAATTACTTGATGATTACGAATAACATCAGTTTAATTATTTGTTTATTGTATTTAAGAACTCATTGAATTATACGACTTTATAAATATGGTTGACGTAATTTGCTGCAGCGTATCCAAATTCGGCATGTATTTAAATTGCCTCCTGTTTCGTACCACAAATGGTAATTTATTCCTTAGAAACATACTACCACATATTTGAATAAACAATCGTTGTTTCTCTTGAAACGTGACCATACACAATAGTTTGCGGAGGTCACGTCCATCTAAGGGATAACAAGAGATCTTTAGATTATTGGTTTCATTTGCAAAATAGTCACGTTTGTCTGTGAGTTATACGAATGGGTTCCTAAAGTATTCATTTCAATATTGAACAATGACTACATGCAATCATCGTACAATGAAGTCTTGTTTGAAAAGTACTAAATTGCAAGGACAACGCCAATATCTTAAAGCTGGAATTGTAGTGTAGTATGTTGCTGTGAACGATGACGAATGGAAGTTTGTGCTTCTTGTTCACCACTTAACCCTAATCTTGTATTTTAGCTAAATTTTGCCCAAACGCATTTTTAACTCAACGTATGTGATGTGTATTTAGTAATACTGGAATGAAATTTCTTGACAATTAGTTTTTTAGATATATTCAGCTGCGCTGAGAAAATTGATATCGTGGCTCCACCAGAGGCTCCCATACAAAAAAGTAACGAATCTTGTATTTTGGGCAAGTTTTGACCAATACAATTTTACATTAGTTCCGCAAGCAACATTTACACTGTGTGCTTTAATTTTCGTTTCCCGGGAAATCCCTGATCTCCGCACATATTTTTTTGTATTGCTTTAGCTACATTCTCGACAATAACGGCTGCACTATATGCCTTGTTTTTATGGATTTTAGGAAATCCCCAATAAACGCTCACTTGTTTTAGAAATGGTTTAGAGCCTGCCCACTGCACGAATCAGAGAATGAATCAGAGACTGAAAAGAATCTGAGAGTGGTGCGCGAACTTGCAGAATGACTCAATGAACAAATAAATAAATAAACGGTTTCCCATTACATCCCATGAAGGGACCTGGGAGAGCTTCTCACAATCACTGAGCTGTGCGCTTTCCAGTTTTCACTGACTGATTGGGACCTATAGTTTTACACCGATTCCGAACGGTATTTTGAGAAGCTTTTCCATGGCTATATACTCGATAGTGTCGCCGTCACTATGCGAGGTGACCGCGGCCGAAAGATTTTTTTTTTTTTGAAGGTGGTCGGAGCAGGGTTCGAACCCAGCATCTTATGTACAAGAGCCGCGCACACTAACCATTGCACCACCGACGGCCACGACTCAATGGCCGAAGTATAACTTGCGATAGCTTATTTACCTTATACAATCTTGCTGCTGAAAAAAAAAAAAAAAAAAGGTGTCCCTTAACATCCCATGGAGGGATTGGGGAGAGCTTCTCACAATCAGTGAGATGTGCGCTTTCTAGTTTTACACTCACTGATTGGGACCTACAGTTTTACGCCGATTCCGAACGGTATTTTGAGAAGCATTTTCATGGCTAAGTACTCGATAGTGTCGCCGTCACTAAGCGAGGTGACCGTCGTCGAAAGAAATTTTAAGGTGGTCGGAGCAGGAATCGAACCCAGGATCTCCCGTACAAGAGGCGCGCACACTAACCATTGCACCACCGACGGCCACAATTGCTGCTGACCTTCTGAAAAAGACAATGACTACACACTGAAGAATTTGTAATTTTTTGTTGTTTGGATGCGAGTAAAACGTGATTGTAGCTTTTCGCAAAAAATAATACACTTGTGCCCAAAGACATTGTGGTTGCTATTCAATATATCATGTTTGGGGCACAATGATTAATAGGTTATAATATACACCGACTGCGCAGACACTGCGCCGTTTGGCCACTAACCTTGAAGAGTATGGGACCACACGAGACGTTGCCAGGAGTGGCCGCCCCCGGTGAGCCCGTTCTGCCGAGAATATCGCCGCTGTTGCCGAGGATGTGGAGCTGTCGCCAGAATCATCGACCAGACGCCGTGCCTCGCAATTAGCCATCAGCCGGTCATCCCTATGGCGAACTTTGGTCAAAGACCTGCGCATGTCCCCATACAAAGACCAGTTCGTGCATCAGCATCACCTGCCGACCGCCAAACGCGTGTAACCTATGCCCAAGGCATCCTCAATCTCGTGGACGATTTTTCCACCAAAATCTAATGAGCTATGAGGCTCATTTCCACCTCAGCGGGTACGTGAACCAGCAAAACTATCACTTCTGGGGCACCGAAAATCCACGAGTGATGCACGAGGAACCATTGCACCCGCTCAAAGTGACTGCATGGTGCGCTGGTTACGCTGGAGGTGTCATCGGGCCATTTTGTTCGAGAACGCCGCTGGTCAAACGACAACAGTGGACGGTGCGCGCTATAGGGCCATGGTAACCGAGTTTATTCTGCCGCAATTCCACGAATTAGGACTGGAGGACATGTGGTTCCAAAAGGACGGAGCAACGGCACACACTACACGAGCCACAACCGTTCGCGGGTCGCCGCATCTCTCGTTTTGGCGATTTGCACTGACCCGCAGGATCGCCCGATTTAACCATTCCAGACTTTTTTTGCAGTTTGTTGAAGTCCCGTGTTTACGTGAACAAGCCCGAGACCCTGGAAGCCCTCAAGGTTAACATTCGACACGAGTGCGAGAATCTGTCGCCCGAAGTTCTCGCCGAAGTGATGAAAAATGCCATAAAACGAGCCCATTTAACCGATATCATCTTCTCAACTTAACCAATAAAATTCTAAAGGTTCAAATAAACATAATCAAAAAACAGAATAGAAGTTTTTCATTTAGCAAAAAATGAGAGCCAAACAACATCGGATGACTTCTTTTGAAACACCTTGTAGATTAAAGTTTTTTGAATTCATCTACTGTCTACTTTACATGAATTAAAATTGCAAACATTCTCATTTTCTGGAAACCCTATTCTTACAACGATGACGAAGCCCTAGTTACACGTTTATGTTAAACTATTACGGAAAAGGATGTTGATTGTTATTGTACATGACGGGAAACTGTTACAGCTTAATGACGAGGAATGCTGAATATCTCCGTGTTATGCATCATAATATGGTCGTAGGATGCGTGTGTTAGAACCCTGTGATTATATCACACGATGCTGCCAGTGCAAGATTGCTCATCGGGTATTGCAAACAAAGGTATTTCAGTGTTTGTAAATTTTGCTACATGGCACCACTTACTCGGAGAACACATCACTCAATTGCCCCAAATGCTGTTAACACATTTTTTTAAAGCTGCACTTATGGGTCTCAGTTTTGCTTTCTGGTTTTCGAGGTTTTTGGTCTATCGCTGCCCTCATGCAGAGAAATCCTTACTAACTTGGAAGTTTTGTTGGCATAGGCTTCTAGTCACACCACTCATTCGTGCAGTCTATCATGTCGCTTTAAATAGCTAAAGCGGTTACTGTAAATTTTATAACCTAGTGTAAAGTGACTGAAAATAACTTACAGTCTATCATATCACCATCGATTATTGTAAAAAAGTTATGTGGTCCTATGATTGACGCTGCTGCACTTAGTGCAGCTTTACAAACGGTGAGTAATTGGTAGTTTTGAAATATACGGCAATGCAATTTATAACCGTTGTTACAATTCCAGTATTAAGTTTTCCCATTACTAGAAGCAAGTTCAATTTCAAGCATTTACATTCGCCCATCACAGCAGTGCTTACAGCGAAGCACTAAAACTAAAATTAACATTTCAATAGCTTGGTATCAGTAATTAAAATGTTTATTGGACAGAATTTACCCATCAAAGACATTTGCCGCGTAACATGATTGTAACTCAAAAAACAGCCATATATTTCCAGTCCATACCCAAGTTAGCAGGTCGTAATAACGAGTGACTTTTTAGTTGCAGGAGAAATATCGATATCGATAACAGTTGTTTCACAACTATGAATGTCAAACTATGTTGACATTTCTGTTCAGTAACGTTTGGCAAGTCACCGGGTATCATTTATCGCTGCAACAACGCTTCCAGCTTGTGGGAATTTACATTGTTCAGGGGGATGAACTGACTTAAACATACCCTCGGCTTAAATTATACATTGCGAACGTTTTCTGTTAGAAAAACGCATATATTTACCCTTACATTGAACGAATAAGGGTGGCACATGTGCCAGTATTTGATAGCAGAGTATCATTGCGCTAAATATTATTCATTAGCCAACTTAGTTACAATCCTAACTGTTTATGGGTACTTATAGTGACTACCATCAATTGTCCGCCCAAAATTTATATGCGAGGTACAAAAATGGGAATGGCGAAGTGGTTCATTTGGTACAGTAGTACACAAAACATTGATCAGTACCAAATTCAGTTAAGATCGATTTAATATAAGGGAGATATCGAGTCGGCCAGCCGGAAAGCCGCCCATCTTTTGAATGGGAGGTACGAAAATGGGCGTGGTACAGTAGTCAATCTAAATTTTTAGGACCACATTGTCGAGTACCGAATTTCATTAAAATTGGTTGTAGTTTACGTGTCATCCGCCCAACTTTTGTATGCATTTGACTAGATTTGGTCTAGTACAAAATTCCATAAAGATTGGTTCGGTTTTGCGGGAGTTATTTTGCTGAACAACCTGCCGGCCGAGAAACTTATGTACGGGCGACACCAACATGGGCGTGGAAAAATCACCCCCGTCTTAATTGGTGACTCGCGTTGATGATATGAGGCCTATAACTTTCATTAACATCGGAAGTTTTTCTCGCCACTTATCGCGTTGACAACCTGGACGACCACCAAGCTTTTGTATGGGCGTGGCGATCTCACCAACTTTCCCCAGGTAAGTAGACTTTTACAGATTACTAACCAATGTTTGTGTTGAAGCTAATCACATCTACCAGAAAAAAGTTTTAGAAGAACCATGATTTTGTACAAAATGTGTCGATTTGTCTGGGAGGCACCAGAAGGGGCGTGGTCATAGTAATCGTCCAACTGTGCTCGATATTCGTCGAATTGTTGCAAATTACGAGCGTAAATTTTCTTTACATAATGTTCGAGTGCCAATAAGAAACAAAGAACCGCTCGAACTAATGAAAATATTGTTGCTATTCAGGCAAGTGTGTCTGAAGACCGCAGTTCTTGGAAACGAAGCTGGTAACACCGTTACTGTCAATGGAGAGCGGTATAGATCGATGATAACCAACTTTTTATAGCCGAAATCGCCAGATGGGGCTACATGCTACTTAGCACATGCAACAATGGAATTATAGCCAGAAAAGCTTGGACATTCGATTATTTCAAGAAATTGTGACATTGAATGGCCTCCAAGAAGTTGTGATTTAACACCATTTGACTATTTCTTGTGGGGTTATTTGAAGTCACTGGTCTTAAGCAATAAACCAAAGTCTCTTCAAGCTTTACATGACAATATTGAACGTGCTATTCATGACATACGGCTTGATTTAGTGGAAAAAGTTCTTAAAAATTGGGTTCATGGAATTCGTTCCTGCAAAACAAGACGTCGACTCGAGGTCATTTGAAAGACGTTTTATTCCGAACTTAATTGTATCGATTGTACTTCACATTAATTAAAAAACATATGAATTTCCTTAACAATTAGTGTTTTTTGTTTTAAAGAAATCATATTACCCAAAATTTGAAAACCCGTTACTATAGCCCGGCATGAATATATTCTGTTTGTTTATTGTACTGCTATACTTATACATGCTGTATCGGCACTTTGCGAACGAGTAATTTAAACAACAAAGCAAAGTGAAGAAAAACACAGGTTTTCGGACATGCACTGATTCTTGCTACTTGGTAGTCGCAAACAGACCCTTGTACGTATCCGGTAAGCGATAATTTGATAAAGTAATCGAAGACAGGGCAGATCCACCGAATATGTCGAAAATACTGTATTTATCTTTACTTATTTTTCTTTGCAATGCTCAGTGTACTGTAGGGAAGCGACGAATAAAAACACTCTATTCCACCCTATTTAAAATATATAAGAATATAAAAACCAAAGTGGAAATGAATCAATTTAAATTATTTTATTTCTTATCTGTCTACCTCATATTTCACAGTCCAATTCTAAATATATTATTTCCCATATTCCAGATGTTAAACGTGCTAAAAAGTTATTCTCTTCTAATATAAGACTTCTATTCAACTACCGAACATTACTCGCATATTCGCTTCAGACACAGAAGTGACCGAGTAATTTTATTCCATTCTACCCGCACAACTACATCAGCGCACTGTCGCTGTTATCGCTTCGAACCTGTTCGTATTGCAAACCGACCGGTACGTCTGTGTACCGCTCTTCGTTCGCTAACCTGAACTATGGGTGAGGGTATAAAAACAAATCTGTTGGCGAAGTATACAAAGCACTTCGTCAACATAATCGGTGTAGTGAACAAGAAATTCGTGCAGATATTATTGATCGTTTCCGTACTAATTTTACTCTTCTCGATTTTAAACCATTAATTATGCATTAAAATTTACTGTTTGGGGTGGTTTACACGCTGGCTGCATCATCGGTCCTTACGGCGAACGCTATCGAGCGATGGTGATTGCATTTTTATTTCCAAAAATGTATTTGCTAAACATCAACGACATTCGTTTCCAACAAGACGGCGAAACTTGCCATACAGCGCGCTTAACAACCGATTTATTACAAAATCAATTTGTTTACAACTTTATTTCCGGAAGTGGTCCTGTTCACTGGCCCTTTTCACAGGATTACTTTTTATTCTGTGCAGTCATTTGTCTATGCCGAAAATCAGCAACTCTTGAAGCATTGGAAGCCAATATTAAAGCCACCATTAACGCCATACGGCCTGATTTATTGGAAAAAGTAATAAAAAATGGACTGATCGAGTGTAATAAAAAGAAGTAATTCGAACAATATTTCAATATTGTGTACATTTGCTTTGGTTTGTGTCTAAACTAACACACTTGGAAAATTTCTTGTTTAACCCATTTTCTACCACTACCCCACTCCGTTGAGATAAGTTAATGACATTTTGAATGGTGGCTATTGAGGCTTCAAAAATCACATATCTGAAAGATTTGAGTGCCTAAGGTGTCTAGGTTCCTAGAAATCAGGTGTTGCGAAAACGCATCATTGGTCGATTAGGGGTATATTAGTTTTGAAAATAAAAGGAGAAGAATCCAGTTTTTGTGAAGAATTTTTTGTAGTATCTAAATGAAAAGTTATATTTAATAGTAAAATAACCGAAATATTGTTATTTAATTTATTTATTTTGTATGGAAAGTGTCAAAACACTTAGAATGAAGAGAAATATTACACTTTTAACATTGAAAAAATGTTTGCGAATGACATTTAGCACATCTCTTTCTGGTACCGCCCGGATGTTTCCATATGACATGATACCGAACGTCTAAAGATAGTCTTCCTGCTTCTTCAATATCATACTCGTATGATGGTTCTTCCTCTGGCCGATCTTGATACAGTAGCAAACCACGGGGAATGTCACTTTTGAATTCCAATTGAGATAGCGGGCGATTGCTCTCAGCTTTTGCAATCAGACAGTGAATTTTCCAGGCATTTACGATTGCAGAATTGACACAATTGTTCCACAATGGCCACCACCACTTTTTACTTCATTGCTATTCGATAGTTGGCAACTCCATTGTCGTGTAGGTCAACACCACCCATATGCTTGTTGTACTCAGGGATTATTTTTGGCTGTGGAAGTGATACCTTCTTCTTCTCCATGGCTAAGTAACGCGTCGTTGGAACTTTTGGTTTATCACCAACCAAATTTGATACTATAGTGACTTCACTATTATCATGCCAACGAGCTATAAATAATTTATTGTTTCCATCAAATACTTAATCGAACTCATGGTTTTCCAGGTACTGGAGCGAATGTAGCTTCTTATCCGGTTTATTTTTACGATTCCGTTGAGTCATTTTTTTTTTGTGGTACCCAAATGAAGGTCAGATCTTCTCAAGCGATTGGATCTTGCTGTCCTAATTGCTCGAAACTTGCGCTCATTTAACAAACAGAATAGGTAATATGACGTGAAGAAATTGTCAAAGTAGAAAACATGACGATGCGGATAAGGAACAGAGCGCAACAAATTTAAAACTACAGATGCTCCTAAGCCAATCTGCTTATTGTATGGAGTTGCCATGCCAGCATATGGCACAGTTTCATATAAATAGCCTATATCCGAACATAGACACCAGTTTTTGAAACCAAACCGAATTGGCTTTCCCCGAATAAACATTTTTATTTCCAGTTTTTGGAAATGCTTCCGCTGCAGGGGCTGGAAAATTAAATACATTTGAATCATATTCGATGGTGATTTCACCGGCAATTTCCAGATTGGGTGGAACAAGACAACAAAAACAAGTCATTCAACCCATTTGTTATTGTTAACGAACATTTCAACAGGTTTTGGTCTAGCTATGCTGTTGCTACGCAAGTGCAACTGTCAAGTGCATGTGTAAGCAACGAGGTTCTACGAACTTCTTCATATCGCAGCATCAATGCACACTGTGTGTGGCGGGAATTTCTGATATACACCTAATCGACCAACGATGCGTTTTCGCAACACCAATTTTTGCAGCTACATTTATTATATTATAAACCAATTGTTTTGGAAGGTGATATTTTTCTTCTGTTCTACAATCTTTTGGCAACACGATTCGAGAGGTTTACATCTTTTTAAAGACATTAGGTTTTTTTAATTATTTATTTAAAAAAAGTGCTGTTTTGTAACCCATCCTGTTACAGGCTGTAAATGCTACTAAAATATACATATAGAAAATTTTTATACTTTCGTCGTAGAAATAATAGTCCAAACTTCCGTTTAAAATGAAAAGTAAGCAAATACCTGTACTAATACCTGAGCTGCCATGCGTCAAAGTTGCTGTAGCGAAAAAGCGACACCGGTTGAATATGGGTTAATGGGAAGTTTTCTAGGTGGAACTTGTAACCAATATTTGGACTATAATGTAGTGTTATACCCAATAAAAAGTAAATTTAGAAAAGCCAAAGTGATAAAACTTTAAAAGAAGAACATTTTCTTAAAAAACTTCTTTTTTTACAAGTACCTTTGCCTAAAAACAAACTAATACCTTTTTAATTTATTTTCTTAGGATAAGTAGCCTTCTGAAAATAAGTAAATTTTCTTAAAAAAAAATACTTGAGGTGTCTGGGGATCCCAGTTGGACCGAAGTTCTTTCGCTATATATTATGTACTAGTTAGTTTTAACACGCCTCAGGCGCCTGTTGAAAAATACGATAATTTAAATGGATCTTTAAGAAAAGATACTTTTGATAAACTGACAAACTTTTTTTAAGAACTTTTTTTTATAGAACGTATTTTTTTAAATATATTTGTAGGTCTCTTTTGTAAGAATATGTATTACATTTTCCCGAAAAGGTAAATTTTAAAGACAGGTACTTCCTTTATTAAAAGCAAATGGTTTTTAAGAAAATGAGAGAAAGCCGTAAGAGTATGAATTTTTTTGATGTGACTAAATCTATCAAAGTCAAAACTGCTACTAAAACCAGATTTTATGCTGCTGCTAAAACCAGATTTTCTGCTGCTGCTGAAACCTGCGACTGCGAAAGAGAATAATGACGTGTTAAACAAAAATGAGCGAGCAAGAGAGCAATGAAAGAGTTGTGCGGCAGGGGTGAGGCAAACGAAATTGTGTCTATAGCGTATGTATTAACACAATAATGTATGTATGTACATGTGTCTGTTGCTGTCGAACGGATATATAAAGCATAGCCACGCAAAATTTCATTTGCGCAGTCGACGTTATGGTGACACACTAATACGTCAGCTACTTCGTACAAAGTATGTGTGATGTTGTGTGTTTGGCTGTTTCGTTGCTGTTGATATGGCAAACATGTGGTTATGTGACACACGTATACGTCAGCAACTTCGGACAAAGTGTGTGTGATGTTGTGTGTTTGGTTGTTTCGTTGCTGTCTCTATTTCCAAACAAAGCGAGTCATTTGATGTTCAGGATTGCCCGGTGTATACAAAAAAACTACTATTTTTCATTTTCCAATGTAACATTTACTAATGTGTTCATAGACATCGAACAGGTACCGTGTAGCAAAACGGTGTTAACACATCATCCGTGAGTTCGAACACTCATTGATTTTTTCACAAAGATGTACTTTTTTTAAGAACAGGTACTTTTTAAAGAAGTGGTATTCTTTTTAGGAAATGGTTATTGGATCGAAGATTCTTATCGGGCTAAATGAAAAAAAATCGTCATGTAACCTAATGTAATTTTTTTATGCACATTCTTTTTTAATTTTACCGCAACATTTTGTGTGCAAAAGAATTTTCCTTCAATCAGCTTAGTAGTCGGTTGAAAACACACGTTTCTATACTTCAATATTTTAATCTTTTTTGCCATAACTAATCAGGAACACTACATACACAGCTACACAGCTTGCTTATGGTATAATCGCTTGTTTTTTGTGATGCATTTAGGGAAACCTAAGCGCCACGATAAAATTTCGCTAAGTTTAAAATGTTATATGACGTAGTTTACCATATTCAACCCTTTCCCATATTCTGAATTATATGACTAATCGCTAAACAGCCATTTTCCTTGCAATTTAGCAAACGATAATTGCCTGCTTGTAACCAAAACACGTGTATATTTGCATTTTTATCAGTTGCAAACACTCGACAAATTAAATTTATATTTTGCCCAGGTAAAATTTTTATAAGTCATTTCAAATTCAAAATACACAACGATTTTCGTTCTTAAACTGATTTGAGAATCAGCCAGTTTTATTATTTTCTTCCGAGATTCTGTTTTATTTGAGACTTCAATGTACATTCCAAATTGCTGGGTTATAAACCAGAGATTTTACACGCAGAATTATGTAGTGGTAGTTAACTTGGTGGAAAAGACCAAAGCAGAAGAAGGAATTCGAAAGCAATAAGCTTATAAATTACAACACGTATGTATAAACCAGGAATTTCACTTCATCATTAACTTGTACCGCGAAAATTCCATCACACATGCAACTTATTTAGATGTAAAAACAGACGTCTGTATTTTCTTACATCTATCGTCCCTCCGAACTGATTCACTCACATGTTACAAGAAAAGAATGCTACTCACATGATACCAAAAAAAAGTACAGAAACCACAAGTAACACAACCCATAAGATTGCAAGGAAATTACCTTCATGAAAAATTTAAAATGTAATACATCTACTACGTTCAACATTCAACAGCCTGTGTAGGGGTAACACATTCCGCAGCAGGCGATATAAAGACACACAATTCAAACGAATAGCTATTCTTTAGCCCAAAGACGCCTGAGCTTAGCAATATTTGTTCAAGGTATTTAAGCACTTTCACAAGTACACAAACTCGCACAATACAAAAGTATAATAGAATAGAAGTATACCTACCCCACACTCTTAAATATTTCTAGCGAGACCTTAATTGGAGATGATTGTAGCATCATAGCACCAGCATCGCATTCGAAAATATGATACCCGGTGTGGTGGATAACAAATTAATGTTTATGTGAGAGCAAACTGAATGAAATGCGGAAGCCATGAATGCCTATATGAATTGTTGGATATGAGTTCTGGGACCAAAAAACCATACAAATGGATCACATTAAAATGTCGAGACGCTAGTAAGGCTCATTATATTACTGGCCTGTCAAATTGATGGATAGCAGAATAAAATCAACTATGTAGTCTTATAGGGAAGTGGGGTATAAGAAGAGTTCTAATTGTTTGAGAAGAGGTTATAGCAACCATAAATTCGGCAGTAGCCACCGAACACAAATATTTTATTTAAAAAAATATAAAAAATTTATAATTTTTAGAACGAAGTTCCTTATCGCACGTTGCGGGATGGGGGCTAAACGAAAAAAATTAAACAACTTTTTCTAAACAATATTATGCTACAACCCAGTATTATCAACTATATTGGGTAGTGTTGCTTTGGTTTGTGTCTAGACTAATATATGGTGGGAAAATTTTGGTTTAATGGGAAGTTTTCTAAGTGGAGCCTGTAACCAATATTTAGTATATAATGTAGTTTTGAAGCCAATAAAAATAAATTTAGAAAAGCCAAAGTGAAAGAAGTTAAAACTAATTTTTTTCCAAAAAGTAACCTCTTCATATTCTTAAGCAAAGTACTTTTTATTAAAAAAGAAGCTTTCCTTAAAAAACAATTTTTTTCAAAATAAGTACCTTTTCTTAAAAAAGGAAATTTTCTCAGAACAAATTGCCTTCTCTTAAAACTCCACCTTTTCTTTAAAGACCACCTTTTTTGTGAAACAAAATAACTTTTCCGGAGATAAGTACCTACTCTTAAAAATGTGCCTATTTTTGAAAAAATGACCAATTGTAAAAAAAAAATCCAATTTCGTAAAAAAACATTTCCTTCAAAAAATACCTTCTCTTAACCCTGCTGTTAGATTAGAAAAAACTTACGAATCTTAGATTGAGGGACCATTTGGTCCATACTGCAATTTTCATCCAAAATAATAATTTTATCTTATTCTTTGTAACTATTTTGGTTCAAAAATTTCTAAAGCAAGTATTTGACATATCAAAAACATCCGCTAACATATCAAAAACATCTTCTAAATATTTGACATGAATTTACATTCGCTTGGTAATGAAAAAATTTACGAATCTTAGGTTGAGGGACCATTTGGTCCATACTGGAATTTTCATCCAAAATAATAATTTTATCTTATCCTTTGTAACTATTTTGGTTCAATAATTTCTAAAGCAAGTATTTGACATATCAAAAACATCCTCTAAATATTTGACATGAATTTACATTCGCTTGGTAATGAAAAAATGTACTATTGACCAAATGGTCCTCTAACCTAAGATTCGTCATTTTGTATTTTTCTCAGTCCTGAATAAAGTTAGAAAATTTAATTTTCGCACATAACATTGTTTTATTAAAAGACTCCATTAGCAGAAAAATTTAGTCAGTATATATCACCGTTCCAAAGTTACAAGGGAAAACAGAAAAAATTTGGACCAAATGGTCCTAATCTAACAGCAGGGTTAAAAAAATATTTATTCTTACAAAAATTCCTTTTCTTAAAAGTACCTTTTCTTAAATATAACACAGTACCACAACTGGAGATTAATTGCACCCCAAACTCGTCTCTCAATTGGTTCATGGTGTCACGTGCAGTGTGGCATTTGGTAGTGTCCTGCTGAAACTTCTTGTCAACATAGTCCAAATCATCCACTTACAAATATTTTATTTAAAAAAATCTAAAAAATTTATAATTGATGCTGTCGCGGCAATATCAAGAATTTAAGGAACGAAGAACGAAGAAATTAAATAACTTTTGTTTAACACTATTATACTATAACCCAGTATTATCAACTATACTAGTAGTTTTGCTTTGGTTTGTGTCTAGACTAACATATGTTGGGAAATTTCTGGTTTAGTGGGAAGTTTTCTAGGCGGTGCCTGTAACCAATATTTAGTATACAGGGTGATTCAGGAAGTTCCGGACAAATTTCTCCAGCGTATTCATTGGCTCATTTCATGAAAAAAAATGGAAAAAAAATCACATAACCTCAATTTGCTCAGCCACATGGCAGATAACTTATGTTTGTTTTTAGTTGAAGGATAGCCATACCTCTTACCTTTCCAAAATGGCCTAAACGAAGCCCAGAGGTCTTACCGTTCCAAAGTTATGACCATTTTACTGAAATGCAAAAATGTTTGTTTTTGTTTTTGGAAGCGAAATAACAACACACATTTATTTGTTTACGCTAATCTCTGCTGCAGCAACAGTTTCGAGTACAAAAACAAAAAGTTTTGCATTTCAGTAAAATAATCATAACTTTGGAACGGTAAGACCTCTGGGCTTCGTTTAGGCCATTTTGGAAAGGTAAGAGGTATGGCTATCCTTCAACTAAAAACAAACATAAGTTATCTGCCATGTGGCTGAGCAAATTGAGGTTATGTGATTTTTTTTCCATTTTTTTTTCCGAAAGCTCTGTATCTCGGCGATTTGATTTTTTTTACTTCTTTTTTAATTAATTCTGAAAGGCCTCTTAAAGACCTTTCCAACAAGCCAAAAACAAAAAAAATCCGACCACTGGCGAACTTTACTCTACTACCCTCCGACCTCCAATCCGAAAATTTTGAACCCGCTGCCATTTCGCACCCTTGCATTTTCGGACATGGTCCTAGTGGACTTTTCTTCATGAAATGAGCCAAGGAACACGCTGGAGAAATTTGTCCGGAACTTCATGAATCACCTTGTATACTAAATATTGGTTACAGGCACCGCCTAGAAAACTTCCCACTAAACCAGAAATTTCCCAACATATGTTAGTCTAGACACAAACCAAAGCAAAACTACCAGTATAGTTGATAATACTGGGTTATAGTATAATAGTGTTAAACAAAAGTTATTTAATTTCTTCGTTCTTCGTTCCTTAAATTCTTGATATTGCCGCGACAGCATCAATTATAAATTTTTTAGATTTTTTTAAATAAAATATTTGTAAGTGGATGATTTGGACCTGAATAAAGTTAGAAAATTTAATTTTCGCACATAACATTGTTTTATTAAAAGACTCCATTAGCAGAAAAATTTAGTCAGTATATATCACCGTTCCAAAGTTACAAGGGAAAACAGAAAAAATTTGGACCAAATGGTCCTAATCTAACAGCAGGGTTAAAAAAATATTTATTCTTACAAAAATTCCTTTTCTTAAAAGTACCTTTTCTTAAATATAACACAGTACCACAACTGGAGATTAATTGCACCCCAAACTCGTCTCTCAATTGGTTCATGGTGTCACGTGCAGTGTGGCATTTGGTAGTGTCCTGCTGAAACTTCTTGTCAACATAGTCCAAATCATCCACTTACAAATATTTTATTTAAAAAAATCTAAAAAATTTATAATTGATGCTGTCGCGGCAATATCAAGAATTTAAGGAACGAAGAACGAAGAAATTAAATAACTTTTGTTTAACACTATTATACTATAACCCAGTATTATCAACTATACTAGTAGTTTTGCTTTGGTTTGTGTCTAGACTAACATATGTTGGGAAATTTCTGGTTTAGTGGGAAGTTTTCTAGGCGGTGCCTGTAACCAATATTTAGTATACAGGGTGATTCAGGAAGTTCCGGACAAATTTCTCCAGCGTATTCATTGGCTCATTTCATGAAGAAAAGTCCACTAGGACCATGTCCGAAAATGCAAAAGTACATTTTCTTAAAACTAAAACAGTGCCACAACGGGAGTTTAATTGCACTCCAAACTCGTCTCTCAATTGGTTCATGGTGTCACGTGAAGTGTGGCATTTGTCCTGCTGAAACTTCTTGTCAACACAGTCCAAATCTTCCATTTAGGGTAAAGTAAAGTTCTTGGTCATCGAACGATTGCTTGCTTTGTTGACCGTAACGTTGCGGTCATTACGCCTTTGATGTAGTATGGTCCAAGGATGTTGCCGGCGTATAAACCGCGACAAGCAGTGCATTTTTTACGGTGCACTGGCATATGCTGAACACCGTCTGGCTGAAGACCATAAAATGGACGCAACCTGGGAGTCACTTTTTTACATGGAGCGAATTTTGATACTAAAACTCGACGATTTGCAAGCGTTGTTAATTTCTAAGTCTATTCATGATTAAATGTCACGAATCGTAGTTGAACTGGCAAAACCTAAACGTTGAAAACCCAACTAGTTATAGAATCACTCGTTAGATTAATCAAAGTAACTAACATAAAGTGTAATAATTGACTTAGGCGGTTATAAGACGCCATTGCATTACACTTTTGTTTTGGAAAATCAGCTTATGAGGCGATAAGATCTCCAAGATACGCAAGTTTTGTTTGAAAAAGTACTTTTATTATTTTGCCATATCTCCAAAACTAATTAATCGGTATATTTAAAGAAAAACAATTTACGAACTTAGATGATCGTGGCTCCCAATTTTTAGACCGCTTCATAAATTTTACTTAAGTCACTTTAAATTTTAAAAATGTTCTCCTGGAAGTGTGGCATGATTTTGCATTTTTGGCACGGATATGCTGTAGCACACGTAACCTGGTCGACCATCTCGCTTTTTGCAGAATTGTCCCGCTTTTTGCACGATTGTCCCGCAAACTACCGTTGTTTGCACCACCGACGGCCACATCTACACTACCGAAATGCCTAATCTACACTGTCACACTTTATTTTATAACTTTACTCTTATTTTAACAAAATTCATGGATTTTTTTTAAGTTCCTAACTTAAGACCAACAAATTTCGATTTCTTACCCGTTGTTTCGTGGGTCTAAATTCCTTCCGACGGCGGTCACCGCGCTTAGTGACAGCGACAATATCGAGTATATAGCCATGAAAAAGTTTCCCAAAATACCGTTCGGAACCGGTGTAAAATTGTAGGTCCCAATCAGTAAGTGTAAAACTAGGACGCCCGCAGCTCACTAGTTTGAGAGAGGCTCTCCCTAATCCCTTCATGGGATGTAACGGGAAACCATTTATTTATTTATTTAGTTGCTTGCTGTCGAACTAAAGCCTTCATTGGCGAATTTGATCTGGTTTCTATAATAGTGTCATTTCAAGTCGAACAAATAGAATTTTTCTATTTCGAACAGCACATTTTTTTCGAATTTCGGTCGACTTCAAATGATCCGGTTCTGGGCATACGTCTACATCACATTCCTTTAATATTTCTTACCAATCTGCTATGATCTCGGCACATATAAATCTAAGTTAGAGATGGAGTAGACAATAAACACGTGTATTATTGCTTTTTGTTCGTTATATTCTTTATTTAGCTTTGGATTCCATTAGATCGAACGGAATTGACTCAAACAATAGGAAAATTGATTTCCACAAGATTGGTTAGAATGTACGTATGAAATTCCCCCTTGTGCTTGCAGTAATTGCATTGGCATTTCGCCTTCTTCATCTTTCAAATGGTTTCCCACCGTGTCTCATATGGTGTCTAATATGAGTATGTTGTCTTGTACATTGTCAACACACATGGCCGTCTGTAAGATATTTCATATATAAAGTGGTATTTTTGTGTCTTTTTTTGGAATTTTGTAAGGAATGTTAAAAGCAATAAATTGTCGAATATTCTTTATACATTCTTGTCACCACTTATTGGCTACACATTATTTCCCCTTGGCTTTGGAAAAATTCAAGATATGTAATATAAAAAACAACATTTTGTAATGAAGAGGATGAACGCATTTGTTGTGTTCAATTCCCCATCATAGTTTTTTCTGCAATTGTAAGATTTCAAAGTTGGATGACCTCTTGTGCGAAAATAAAAAATAAAATCCATTTCTTCCGAAACAACCTTGAAAACTGCGAGCATATAGCGGTAGTTGTCTAAGACTAACAGATTCATCCCCATTTCACTACACGGGATTCTAATTATCCTGATTGCATTAGCAATATCATTATAATTTTCTATGCCAACGAACAAAAGTTTTAGCACTTGTTTATGTTTCTTTATATCATAGCTGAAATTGATGCTAGTGTCCCTGATGATGTCGCTGCTCCATGAAGTTCCGAACTGTTATCTAATATCAAATTAAACTTTTAATAGTTTGCGCAAACTTTCTAAATGATGAAGCAAATGATGGTCGTAATGTGTCATCAAACGTAAATAGATGTCATCAATTGGGTGGAGCATTAATGATTTTTGAGGAGGAACTTTATAACGCACTATTCATGATTGTAAAATAATCCATGAAGTTTGTGCTATAGGGACTTGGAACGAAAGTATTCAAATTGTTACCGTAACTATGACTGTGCAATGTAGACAAGCAACAGTACAAGGCATGGAACTCTGAGTATGAGTGTAGAGACGAAATGTAAGGGACAATGTGAGAGATCAGGGATTGCAGTTTTGTCATACAGCAAATGCTTCAATAGTTTTAAACAACTTTTGGGTAAATGTTATATTTTTAAATCCGTCAATATGCTAAGTTAGCAGAGCGTTGATTATTGTAATTGATTTTTATCAAACAAAAATATATTTCAAATTCATCAGGGATGAGTTTTATTTATTCGGCCATTTTATTTGTACTTTTTAATTTTATTGTTCAAGCTCGAGGCCATTCTATATCTCTATTAATATAGATATATTTTTTTAAAAAGGAGTTTTGCAAATGTATTCCTATCACTCCTGGCGAACCGTATAGCAATTTCAGATCTAACCACAGATTTTCATCAGCGGTTGTTTGGAATGATGCTATTGAAAAATTCATTAAACTAAATGCAAACGAAATCTCATTTGAATTGAGAATTCACACACACAAGAAATAAAGGCCGAATAAATAAAAATCATCCCTGATTAAACGTGGATCACGACGAAACTGCATGCAATTGTTATTAAAATAAAAAAATAAATGGTTTCCCATTACATCCCATGAAGTGACCGGGGAGAACTTCTCACAATCACTGAGCTGTGCGCTTTCCAGTTTTCACTCACTGATTGGGACCTACAGTTTTACACCGATTCCGAACGGTATTTTGAGAAGCTTTTTCATGGCTATATACTCGACCGCCGCCGAAAGAAAAATTTTTTTGAAGGTGGTCAGAGCAGGGTTCGAACCCAGGATCTCATGTACAACAGCCGCGCACACTAACCATTGCACCACCAATGGCCACATGCAATTGTTATTGTATGTTTTTTTTTTTACATGCAATTGTTATTGTATGCAAAAAATTGTGTTGTCTTTCAGGCAACAACAAAAAACATGTCTAATGGGGAACGATGGTTCTCTTGAGATGGAAAGAAGTTTCTGCAAATGTATTCTTGTGTGTTTTAATTGCGATATTTTTCGAACACTTGCATTATAGTGAATTCTCAATTCAAATGAGACTTCGTTTGCATTTAGTTTGATGAATTTTTCAATAGCACCATTCCAAAAAACCGCTGATGAAGATCTGTGGCTAGATCTGAAATAGCCATACGGTTGGCCAGGAATCATAGGAATACATTTGTAAAACTCCTTTTAAAAAAAACTATATCCATATTAATACATATATAGAATCGCCTCGAGCTTGAACAATAAAATTTGAAATTAAAAAAATTATTCGAAGAAACGAATCCTTGGGAATTTAAAACTAAATTTTCTTTGAAACAGGACATTCAGTCATCTGAATTTAAATTGTATGGTGTATAATAGGATGACTATTAATCCGTTAGAGTAAAATATAAATATTTTTAAGAAATATGTTACAAAAGACCCGTCAAGTGAACAATTTCAAGTTTAGATTTTTCACCTGAAATTCTGAATATTGTTACAAAAATTTAGTTATTTAATCTCTACATAATCTGAGATTAATCTCTGGAACAGTTGGTGTTAACTGTTGAAACTTACACGTATTAAAGGATTAAGCCGTCACGCAGACTTCAATTATGCGGAAGGTGAGTAAACCCTTCGCTGGGGTTTGTAAACCTACCGATAGAGAAAATGTAAATGCGTTTTGAATATAATGCAAATATTTCTCTTTGCCCGGTTAACCGTACACCAGTTTTTTTAAAAATTGCTATTTTCAAGTCAACTAACCAAGTTTTACGGTTGTTACAAAACTTGTAGAACAACGCAGACATAAAAGATTTTGGCAACGAATTATTTCGCCAATACTTTGCTTAAATAACACAGTGCAACACGAAAAATATAACCATATACGGACACTACTACGTGATAAAAGAACAAAAAAAAAGACCCGTGTCTCCCAGTTTTGCTCAAAGTCGTGCACTTTTCTCCAAAGATTTGGGGCCTCGGTGTCATTTTTGCAAAAAAGTGATCATTTTGTCAGGTTCATATCTTTCAAACTGTTCGGAATTTTGATTTACTTTCTGAAGGAAATTTGTAGCCCTTGTCATAGAGAATTGTCAAAATATAAAATCAAAAAAACTTCATCTTCAAGGTCAAAATCCCAAAAAAAAAACTTTAAAAAACTCGATTTTTTTTCCTTTTTTCCTCTGTTCAGGTCCATAGGTAGCAAACCGTTCAAAATACAAGGAAACAATCCGCTACAAGAATCTACCTAAGACCTCAGTAAACAACTTCCTAGATTATATGAACTTCCTAGGAATAACTCTTAACACCGTTTTTGTAGCGCTTAATTTTTTAAGTCATGGAAATATAACCATATACGGACACCACTACGTGATAAAAGACCAAAAAAACACTCGTGTCTGGCAGTTTTGCCAAAAGTCATGGACTTTTTTTTATTGGCATGTCATGGACTTTTTTAAAAGTGATCATTTTGTTATGCTCATAGCTTGCCAATCGTTCAGAATTTTGAGGTCAATTCTAGGTCAAAATCGCAAAAAAAACTTTAAATTTTAAAATTGGATTTTTTTACCTTTTTTCCCGTGTTCAGGTCCATAGGTAGCAAACTGTTCAAAATTCAAGGAAACAAGCAACTACAAAAATGTACCTAAAATCTCAGTAAACAAGTTCCCAAAATATATAAACTTGCTAGAAATGACTGTTAACGCCGTGTCTCACCGAATGCAGCAGCACAGGCAAAGCACACGCAACAAGGGACGCAGCACACAATATAAGAATTATTCCTAGGAAGTTAATGTTACAGAAAGTTGTTTACTAAGATCTTAGGTACATTCTTGTTGTTGATTGTTTCCTTGAATTTTGAACGGGTTGCTACCTATGGACCTGAACAGGGAAAAAAATTTAAAAAAAAATTTAATTTTTTTAAGTTTTTTGAGATTTAGACCTTGAGGATGAAGTTTTTTTGATTTTATATGTTGACAAGTTTTATTTCCTATGACAAGGGCTACAACTTTTCCTCAGACAGTAAATAAAAATTCCGAACGAATTGCAAGATATGAGCCTGACAAAATGATCACTTTTAGTGCAAAAATTACACCGAGGCCCCATCTCTTAGGAGGCACATAAAAAAGTGTGCGACTTTGAGCAAAACTGGGAGACGGGTCTTTTTTCATCTATTATCACGTAGTGGTGTCCGGTTATATTTCCATGACTTAAAAAATTACACACAGTGTAAGATGTCCAAGGCAATAGCAGTCACATCTGCTAAATTCGATTTAGATGTAAGTTCCGGGCCTAATGACAACAGTGTCAGTATGTTAGCAGAAATGCATAAAACAATAAGCAGTATTGAATAAGTGATGATTTATCCGACCTTTCGTATTATATTCAAAAATTTAGTCGTATTTCTAATTAATTTTATTCTTCGATATTTCGCTACCCTTTGGGTAGCATCGTCGGGAAGATAAACACAATTATTAATTAGAAACGGAGAGAAATATCAATTATCTTTTTTTTAATTTCTAATTAATAACTATATTTATACTCCTGACGATGCTACCCAAAGGGTAGAAGAATAATATTAATTAAAAGTACGAGCAAATGCTCGAACAATTTAATTTTTGAAATTAAGCAGTATTCACAATCCAAAAAGAAGTGCAAAAGGTCTAAAGGAATATTTTCTCAACGATGACTTTGCCTAACTGGTAAGTCGAATATTTGAACAGATCGGTAAAATGAAATACAGAAATAACCAAATAAAGGGTTTGGGTTTGGAAATTAACCCCCCCCCCCCCCCCACCCATTTAATTTGAAAATGATGCCCAATTTGGCGCTTACGAATTTCACAGATTATTAGCTAAGGTTTAGAAATTTAAGAAATGGGTCGCTTTACACTTGGGAAAACTATTGAAAATTTGAAAAATTTTTTCCAAGTTTCTGAGTCTTCAACTCTAACTGTACGATATCCACGAAATAAGTTCAATAGAAATAGAGTGCCATCAACCCAACCAGTGGATCAATTTGCGCTTCGAGTTCATCAATTCGGGACCATATTGAAAAAATAACTCATGTACGTGCTCGTCCAGAACGTGCAGTGGAACATGTTGCCGCTGAAAGTGTGCTCGAACAGTCGTCAACATCATATATTTAATATTTAAAATATTTGTATTTAATATTTGCACCCACATCATTTTAATTGTTCGAATTTGTGTTTAAAATCCAGTCATACGGAAATGTTTGCTTCTCGCCATCGAAAATATCGAGAATGACACTATCAGACACAATGAACACAAACATTCAAATGTAAATGTTAATGTAGACAAATGAAAATACAAACAAATATCAATTGAAATTTCACACAAAATACTGCGATGATTTGAAATTTTATATCCACAATGTAAACAAATAAAGATGTTAGACAACGGCTAGTTAGTGATGTGTGTTGATTTGATGTGTTTGTTCAAATACAAATATTATGTTTCTGTGTATCAGCTAGTGTTTACTAAGTTTACGGTGGTCCTTCGCACATTGCAAATGTATTGGTGATGCTGTAGTTGAAAATTGAGGGTACGAGTGGTAAAAAATATTTAATTTTTATTGGACACAATTTCACAAAAAAGTGTTTGTATGTAACGAAAATAGCTCTGAGTTTCTAAGTAGTATATGAAGTATTTTCAGAATTTTTGATGTGTTAACATCTATAGCGGCGTATAGGGACTAAATCTATCAAAGTCAGATTTTATGCTGCTGCTAAAACCAGATTTTATGCTGCTGCTAAAACCAGATTTTATGCTGCTGCTAAAACCAGATTTTCTGCGACTGCGAAAGACAATAATGACGTGTTAAACAAAAATAAGCGACCAAGAGAGCAATGAAAGAGTGGTGTGGCAGGGGTGAGGCAAACGAAATTGTGTCTATAGCGTATGTATTAACATAATAATGTATGTATGTACATGTGTCTGTTGCTGTTGTTGAACGGAGATATAAAGCATAGCCACGCAAAATTTCATTTGCAAGCCTTGCGCAGTCGAAGTTATGGTGACACACTAATACGTTGTACAAAGTATGTGTGATGTTGTGTGTTTGGCTGTTTCGTTGCTGTTGATATGGCAAACATGTGGCTATGTGACACACGTATACGTCAGCTACTTCAGACAAAGTATGTGTGATGTTGTGTGTTTGGTTGTTTCGTTGTTGTTGCTATGGCCAAACAAAGCGAGTCATTTGATGTTCAGCATTGCCCGGTGTATACAAAAAAACTATTATTTTATATTTTCCAATGTAACACTACATTCATAGAAATCGAACAGGTACCGTGTAGCAAAAAGGTGTTAACACATCATCCGTGAGTTCAAACACTCATTGATTTTTTTGTTAAACTGTATTACGATATAAATTAATCTTGAACTGCAACACAGTTTTATTTGACTAACAAAAATAATACGTTTTGCGTTGAAATTAGCCAAATACAAGTGATCGTAGGCTAGGTACACGTAATGGTAGGTTAGGTTTAGGACACGTGACAATAAGATACAGTATACCATTTATTGTTACTACACTCGGAGGTGGGTTGACCCATTGTGATTGCCCATATATAACGAGTTTTCGAATAGGTGGTTGACAACTTTGAATTCAATTTGTGAACGCACTCTTTCAGTGATCATCTAACTATTACTTTCCTTTTCTTCAGTAAACTTAACATTTTCATCATGGTAAAGTACACGAACGAACAACTTAATTATAAAAATATACTACCGAAATTCAGAGTCGGTGACCGCAACTTTAAGAGTGTTAACTCCAATTTTCGGTCTGAATTCTCGCCCTAGCAGACAAGCACTAACAAGTTTAGTAGAACACTTTGAGTCAACATATTCATTGTGTGATGCTGCCGTGACAGTTAGATAATGGGTTGGTCGAAGTGACGAAAATATGGCTGCCGTACAGGCGTCCATAGCAAACGATCCAAATCCAAATCGGCAAGACCACTTTGTGGCAAATTTTGCATGAAGATCTTGTTTTACACCCATACAAGATCAAGATGACTCAAGAATTGAACTCGATGGACCATTTGACCCGATGATGAATTTCATCGCAAAATCATATTCGGTGACGAAGCTCATTTTTGGCGCAATGGGTTTGCCAATAAGCAAAATATAAGATATTGGTTTCGTGAAAATCAACATGTGCTCATGAGTCACCACTTCATCCACAAAAATTAACTGTTTGGTGCGGTTTGCATGCCGGCGGCGTCATTAGGCCATAGTTTTTCGTCGACGATAACGATCGCCACGTTACTCTGAATGGCGATCGTTATCGCGCCATGAATACCATTTATTTTTGGCCCGAATTGGAAACGTGGACTTGGACGAGATGTGGTTTCAACAGGACGGTGCCACAAGCCACAAGTTTGCGTTCTATTTAAAAAATAGTCATCAAGCCCTTATTGGAAAACACTTTATGAGGAGAAAATAGAGAAGAGTGGGAAGAGAGGGGGGCGAGCCCCACTGATAGTGAAAATTCTTGAAAGATAGAAAGATGTAGGACAGACAGAAGAAGAACCACTCAATTATGTTCCCAGTGTATATACATATACTTATATACACATCACCTGATAAGCCATGATAAATACATACAATACCATCTAATATGGGGATCCATATGTGCAGGACAAGGCTCACCATTCCAGATTCCCAGTGGGGTTGAAAGAACCAATAGACAATCGTAGACCAATGCCACCAAATCCTCAATGGCCACATCGCGCAAAGAAGCCAATCCCCTGTGCCTGAAACCAACCAAAGCAACGGCGACGCTTACGCTGCTAACATAGAAGGTGCTCAATGGTTTCCACTTCGTCTTCATCACCACAAGCACGGCAGTAATCAACCACGTTCACAATCCATTTGCGAGTGAACCTCCAGCATTACAGTGACCCGTATTCACCCCAGCGAGGAATCGCAAGTCAGCCCTGTTCAGCTGAAGAAGGGACTTAGTACTCCCTGAGTCCACTGCCGGCCATATGTCCCTCGAAATTCTGAAATCTGCTCTGGCCTGCAAGCAATCAATCTCAAATCAGCAGATGCATCCTGCCCTGTGATATCACTATGGCCCGAAATCCAGCAGAGTCTTAGCTTACCGGGCTCTACACTGCTCAAGATCCGCCTTTACCGCTATCGAGTAGTTAGCCATGAAAAAGCTTTTCAAAATATCATTCCCAATACCTCCATGAAATAAAATGGGAAACCATTTTTTTTAAACACATTTAAAGAGCGATATCTAGTGGCCGTCGTTGGTGCAATGGGTAGTGTGCGCGCCTCTTGTACATGAGATCCTGGGTTCGATCCCTGCTCAGACCACCTTAAAATTTCTTTCGACGGCGGTCACCTCGCATAGTGACGGCGACACTATCGAGTATTTAGCCATGAAAATGCTTCTCAAAAATACCGTTCGGAACCGGTGTAAAAGTGTAGGTCCCAATGAGTGAGTATAAAACTAGAAAGCGCACAGCTCACTGGTTGTGAGAGGCTCTCCCCGATTCCTTCTAGGGATGTAATGGGAAACCATTTATTTTTTTTTTTTAAAGAGCGATATCTGGCGGGTTTAAATTTTGATAATCACACACGCTGAAAAATCTGTCGTTTTTTGTTGTTTGGATACAAATATATCGCTTGTTTGAACACTGTCGCAAATATAATATACTTGTGGGCAAACACATTGAGTTTGCTATTCAATATTACATGTTTGAGATACAATGATTATTATGTTCTAATATATGTGTTTGCAACCCAAATATATATGTGTGTGTGATACACACACAGGGGTGTTTCTTGTACTGTTTATGCTCTCTGGAGAGCAAGAGAATAAAAAAGGAACAATGAGAGAGTTTACCTTGAAAGTGTGTATCTGTATTTCTGCATTATTCTCTAAGTCAGTGATTCATAAATGTTCCTGAATGTGCGTGTAAACTGCAGATGAAGTCAGTGTTTCTTAATTTTGCTGATGTATTGCGTTTTAGTTTCAGGTATTCAAGTATTCAGTGATCAATGGTTCATCGGACAGAGGATATCAAAAGCGGTTGATCAGTGAGAAAATAATAAACAAAGGCTCGGACGGTTATATGGTTTATGATGTTGCTTTGGGTTTTGTGTGTGAGTTTCGTATATGTGTGTGTGCGCTACCAAAAGGAATAAAGGATTTTGAGGAAGGAAGGGCAACAACGTCAGTTCAAAGAATAATTGGCTTCTAAATATTATTATGTTTGGGAGGAAATACTCATATGTTTCCACGTAAATATATGGAGGTTTGGGGGAAACATACGAATGTTTCCACGTTAGTATATGGATGTTTGGGGTGAAGAACGTACATGTGTCCACGTAAAATCGTACATATTTGCCAGTAAACATGCTACTGTTTGCATTTAAGTACAAGTGAGTTTGGGACTTGAAAACATATGCATGTTTGAACTGTCTTCCACACATATACATGGTTCCTGCAGAATATGTTTGCGAGAATATGTTACAGAGGCCGTTTTTTTTAGCATCCACCTACAATCTGTTTCAAAAATGTTGAAAATGCATAGCAGGGATCATAATTTCCCATTTATTACGCGGAAAAGTCACAGAAATGAAAACATGTGACATTAGTTATTAATATTATTTTAATTACCAAAAAACATTTAGTATTTTAGGATTTGAATTTAATGACCGATTTTGCAGGTTTAGTTCATGTAGGAGAAATTTATACTACACGTTTACAACGTCAGGTTGATTTTTGTTGGAAATAAAGGAACCCTTACTGGCATGACTAGTTTCGAACTT
Organism: Phaonia tiefii; assembly: GCA_963931995.1. Classification (NCBI taxonomy): domain Eukaryota; kingdom Metazoa; phylum Arthropoda; class Insecta; order Diptera; family Muscidae; genus Phaonia; species Phaonia tiefii. Next base: position 319,637,166 of record OZ008368.1, on the reverse strand, counting down.
CATCATCTGATGCCTAATTACTGTCTGAAGTGATACCATCGGTTGATCATCAATCGTATATATACTTATACAAGCTGAATTATGCAATTTACATATGCGAATTAGTATCGTTCGAAGATCCCTGAGTATCAACATACACAGAAATGCCCATAATTCAAAAACAAGGACAGACGGCTTTTTCCACCATGTTCTTTTTTTCCTCATTCCTACTCACAGTGTTGAAGTGCTCTGGGGTGAGTTTTTACTATATCACAGTGTTGAATTTTTCGGTGGTATAGATTTTTTTCTTCTTACAGATCGGGCTAGTGCCAGCTACGTTTTTGAATTTGAATTTATTTAATTAGTTTTAGTTAATGTATGAGAATTCATACTAAAAGCCTAGTAACGTAAATAATTTCGCCCGGAAAAATTTGTTTTGAGACCATTGTTTAGTTTTATGCATTTCAAAGACCACAAAAAATTTGTCGAGCACTACTATTAAAAAACTATATACAATGTATGATCTCTTTTTCACATCTAAGCGTAGCATGCAACATGTTTTTTTTAATTATATGGGTTTGCAAGTCATTATTTCTATCTGATAGCGGGACAGTTTAAAAACATGTGCAGTTTTTTTAAATTATCATTCCATTAGATGCTTATAAGTTTTCATAGTAAACTTTTTTATTCAGCACTTTAATAGACATTTAAATGTTTTTATGTTGTGTAGTTGAAAAAAAAACTGAATACAAACTGAATTTATGAGCTATTATGTTTTCGGGTTTGTTTTCAATAGCTGTAGATATTTATGCTTTGTTTGTGCAAGAAATTGCATGGATGTACAATTATGTGTATTAGAATCAAAATGATTATTTAATAAAAATAGATATATACAAATATTGCAGTAACAAACATTACACTACGCCAGGTTATGATCAATTCGATTTCAACTTATAAATTTAAAAAAAAATAAAGGCCTTATAGCACTGGCTTTTCTACGAATATTTCTTTCATTGATTGACGAACGGCAACAGCTAATTTTGTGGAAAAGTAGGCAATATAGTTTGCACCGTAAAGTCTTTAACATGGTACAATGACTACACATTAATTGAAATAAAAAAAACCAGTAAACAGCAAGTATTTGGATTTAGTACGAAGTCCACAACGCATAAGCATTTAAACAAATTTACATGAGGTGTCAGGGGGCACCCTGTTCGAACGAAGTTCCTTTCGTTATATACAAGGTGGCGCAAAAGTAAACTTCCGATGTTTTTTGGCTGTAATTTAAAAAAAAAATTAAAAACTTTGATTCTTCTTGTGGATTATTTTTATTTGGTCTTTTAATTTTTTTAAATCAAGTCGAGAATATGATGTCATGTAAATGGCCGCCGCCACAGTTGATTGTCATTTGAGCCCTTTTTATGGCATTTTCCATCACTTTGGGCAAAACTTCCGGCGATACATCCTCACATTCTTGACGGATATTGTCTTTAAGAGCTGCAAGAGTCTGAGGCTTGTTGACATAAACCCGCGACTTCAAAAAGCCTTGCTGGCCAATGCAAATCGCCAAAACGGGAGATTAGGCGCCCGGGAAATGCGTCCTTCAGCATATCGGTTGTGGCACGCGCAGTTCGTGCCGTTGCACCGTCCTGTTGGAACCACATGTTTTCCAATCCCAATTCATCAAGTTGCGGCAAAAAGAACTCGTTTATCATTGCTCTGTAGCGCTCACGGCGCTTCCATGACATCGACGGCGCTTCCATGACATCCTCGGCTACAGCAGCAATATTCTCTACAGAACGGCTACTCCTGGGTCTGCCACGCCTGGCAGCATCTCGTGTTGTGCCAGCCTCTTCGAGGCGAGCGGCTAAACGTCGCAGTGTTTCACCAGTAGGCGTTGGACGGCCAGGAAATCTGCGACGAAATTCACGTTGTGCCAAAGTCACCGACCGATCATTGGTCAAATATATAGTCAGCAATATTCCGCGTTCTGGAGCAGTGTAGCGTAACATTGTTTATTGAATATACGTGAATTTCGCATGAGTTTACTACACAAATGTCAAAACAGAACTGACATTAGGGGCCAATCGCAAAATTTATAGCATTTTCTGATAGGAGGATTACTTTTGCGCCACCTTGTATTATGTACTAGTTAGTTCTAACGCGCCTAAGACGCCTGTTGAGAAATACGATAATTTAAATGGATCCTTAAGAAAAGATACTTGTTGTAAAATGATACACTTTTTGACGTGACAACGTCTTAAATTAGGTTGCGGCTGGGAGTCACTTATGAAAAAGTGTAACGCCCGGTAACGTTACGATGAGTCACCGAACACAAGTAAACGCAATGTGTTTACTTGTGTGCCAGAAACGATTTGCTTTGCTGGCTTCTAGTGGCTGTTGGTCGGTGGTGTGAGTGTTTTTGTTTTTTGGCACATCATATATATGACGACTGAGCAAGTATGTATGTGCGTATATATGTGCGTGTGTATGAATATTGATTTAGATCAGTCTGCATTGGATAAGGTATTATTTTTTGTTTTTTGTTTTTTGGCTTTATGATATGTGTAGTGTATGTTTGTGTGTAGAAATTTTCATATGAATTAGGTAGCCAAAACGAAACAGAGAGCTGCGGTCGGCTTTAAAAACGATATGCGAATATGATGAATTGAAATACTTTTTGGTTAGTAAATTATTTTCTTTTGTTTTTAATAAAAGAAATGTTTATTTTTTATAATAAAAGAAATGTTTATATTTTATAATAAAGGATATGTTTATTGTTTATAATGTCACATTTGATAATGTGTTCATAGAAATCGCACAGGTACCTAGATGGTGTTGAAATTACTTCTATTTTCCTAAACCATAAGTTTCAATAAATGTTAAAACATCGCCCGTGAGTTCTAACACTCATTGGGCAAGTGAGTTCATTGCACTCCTATTGTGCAATTTAATTATATTCATATCAATAAATATTCTACCGAGAAAAAGACGTTGTCACGTAAAATCTTCGCCCGTAAAACCGACTTTACAGGCAACAATTTTTTTAAGCAATTTTTGATGTGTTAACATCTATACGCGCGCCTCTAGGGCAGTAAACTATAAATTTAATACATACACAAGTGTTAGGTTTGTAAGAGTAAATCATTGTTTGTTTGTTCGTTGCTTGGCAGTCGGTATTGAAAGTGATTATTGGGCGATTTTCATATAATTTTCCCACGCGATTTTCTCCGGAAATTCATAGCCGATTTTATTAATTTTTGGATTAAAAAGCTAGTGCGGGTTTCGACGAAGAGTTTAGGCCAAAAATTAAGGCAATCCGATATCGGCGAGCCGAGATTTAAGTGTTTTAATTTGGAGTATTAATTTGGAGTAATATTAAAAAAGTGTTTTATGTTGATCTTCGGTTTTGTCTTATCATCGTTTGTTTGTTCGTTGCTTGGCAGTCGGTATTGAAAGTGATTATTGGGCGATTTTCATATAATTTTCCCACGCGATTTTCTCCGGAAATTCATAGCCGATTTTATTAATTTTTGGATTAAAGAGCTAGTGCGGGTTTCGACGAAGAGTTTATTCCAAAAATTAAGGCGATCCGATATCGGCGAGCCGAGATTGAAGTGTTTTAATTTGGAGTAATATTAAAAAAGTATTTTATGTTGATCTTCGGTTATATCGTACGAATATAACAATGTATGTATGTACATATGTACAAGTGTCTGTTGCTTTGCATTCTTTGACTTTTGTGGGAATAAAACAAAAAGTATTGAGCAAGAAAATAATGACACATGTGCTTGCACTGGGTCTTTAAATAATTTTAAGTATTAATATTATTTAACTGTAACGTCATCATATGATTGAACGCTGTTTTTTATTTTCCAATGTAACATTTACGAATGTGTTCATAGAAATCGAACAGGTACCGTGTAGCAAAACGGTGTTAACACATCGCCCGTGAGTTCGAACACTCATTGGATTTTTTTTCCTAGAACGTATTTTTTAAAAAAGGAATATTTTTAGGTCCTTTGCGTAAGATTTTGTATTATATTTTATCAGAAAAGGTCCTTTTATACAGAGAGGTACTTCTTTTATTAAAAGCCAATGTTTTTTAAGAAAATTTACAATTTTTAAGAAGAAGTACTTTCTGTAAGTAAAATTCATAAGAGTATGATTTTTTTTTACAGAGTCGTCTACTTTTTTAAGTCAGGTACTTTTTAAAAAAGTGGTGCTCTTCTTAGGAAAAGATTATTTTTTTAAAAAAATTTACTTATTTTCAGAAAGCTTGCTTATATCAAGAAAAGAAAAGAGAAGGTATTATTTTATTTTTAACAAAAGAAATTTTTGTAAGAAAAGAGTTTTTTAAGAGAGTGTAGTTTTGTGAAGAGATTTTTTTTTTTAAGAAATTGTAATTTTTTTAGAATTCGTAATTTTTTCAAGAATAGGTAAATTTTTAAGAATAGGCACTTATCTCAAGAAAAGTTATTTTGTTTCACAAAAAGGTACTCACTAAAGAAAAAGTAGTTTTTAAAGAACAAACAATTTGTTGTAAGAAAATGTACTTTTTTAAGAAAAAGTACTTATTTAAAAAAAAAAAAAATTTTAAGAAAAGATGCTTTTTGTGAGAAAATTTAAATTTTTAAGCAAACGTACTTCTTTATGATAAGGTATTTTTTCACGAAAAGGTACTTTGTTTAAGAAAATTAATACGTAGTTTTTTTGATAAAATTTACTTTTTTTAAGAAAAGGCACTTGTTTCAGAAAATGTTATTTTTTTAAACTTTTTTCACTTTGGCTTTTATAAATTTACTTTTTATTTGGTTCAAAACTACAGGCTCCACCTAGAAAACTTTCCATTAAACAAGAAATATCCCTATATATGTTAGTCTCGACACAAACCACACCAAAATGTACCCAATATAGTTGATAATTCTAGGTTGTAGCATAATAGTGTTAAAAAAAGGTTGCTAAATTTTGTTTTTATTTAGCCCAGCCATCCTAAAACGTGCGCTAAGGAACTTCATTCCAATAGAGGAAGAGGGATGTATTTAATGAGTGTGCATAAGGGTGTACGGACATCCTTTTTAGTAGGAGGTGGTGTCTCAACAGCTGTTTTAATAGATACTTTGCAAACATTTTACGATTCCACTTTTTTTGTTTTCCAAAACTGATAGTGAAAACCGAATGAGGTGAGGTGAGGTCTTTCAAACAGAAGAGAAATCTTTTACTCTCTTCGCACCGCAAGTCATTCAATTAAATCTGATAGTGTAACATACTCTGTCGTCGTCAATTTAGCGTCAAGTGAGTTAAGTAAATGTCGTACAACTGTATGTATTTACTGAGATATTTAACATTTCATTTTATTCAAACATCATTATCTCCATTGTCATTGTCTTCATAATTGAATACACTCAGTTGAAGTGACACATTTAAATATGCAGATACATTCATGCAATGCAAGAATGCCTGAAGAGGTAAGTGAATGTTTACTGACAACTTGAACTGGCAACAAACATAGTTTAGATTTCCAACGTTCATATGTGGATTTATTATTGGTGATATTGAAATGGGTCCTTTGTTTTATAGTATGTTAGATTTTAGTATTCTCAACGGCATAAAAGCATTTGGGTTTCGGGACTTCTTTGTTAGAAGTTGTGACAGTAGAATACGTATGTCTAAAGGAGATATTTTGCATTCATAACTTATAGAATTTTCATATATTTTACATTCATATGTAGTTACCCTGGAAACAAACAGCTACACAAAAGTTAACAAATAGTAATAAAGTCGTTTGAAATAACCAAGGGATTTATTGCGCTAAAAAATATTGCGATTGACAATATTTTTAATGTTTCAGGGTTTCTTCGGAATAGAGGTATTTCCAGAAACTTGAGTGGTAAATGCGCCTACATAAATAATTTTGATATCTAACAAATTAAAATAAATGGTTTCCCATTACATCCCATGAAGAAGTTGGGTAGAACTTCTAGTGAGTGAGCTGTACGCTTTATAGTTTCATACCCACTAATTGTGAGCTATAGTTTTTACACCGATTCCTAACGGAATTTTGCGAAGATTTTTCATGGCTAAATACAAGGTACGGTCGCTGTCACTATGCGAGGTGACTGCAACCGAAAGAAATTTGAGGTGGTCAGAGCCGGAATCGAACCCAGGATCACATGCAAAGGTGTTTTTTCAAGCCCGATAGAACTTCAAATTGTAAAAAGTAACACAAAAAATTAAATTTTAAAAAAAAAAATGTATTATTTGTTTCAGTATACTCTGGCAAATCATCATGAATAGACTCACGCTTGAACAACGCTGCCAAATTATCCAAATTTACTTTGAAACGCAGTTGGAAACTGACCCGTTGTTTTATCGCCAAATTGTGTTCAGCGATGAGGCTCATTTTTGGCTTAACGGGTTTGTTAAGAAGCAAAATTGCCGTCTATGGAGTGGGACCAATCCACAAGAGACCCTCCGGACTCCATTACATCCAGAAAAATTCACCGTTTGGTGCGGCTTACACGCTGGTGGCATCATCGGATCTTATTTCTTTAAAAATGAGGCCGGAGCTCGCGTTACGGTCAATGGAGATCGTTACCGCACCATGATCAATGATTTTCTGTTTGAAAATACGGATGACATTGATCCAGACGAGATATGGTTTCAACAGGATGGCGCTACGTGCCATACGGCGATCGCAACCATCGACTTATTGAAATCAAAATTTTGCGATAAGTTGATTTCGAGAAATGGACCTGTCAATTGACCTCCAAGGTCGTGCAATTTGACACCTCTCGATTATTTCCTGTGGGGCTACGTGAAGGCACTGGTTTATGCTGATAAACCAGCAACAATTGACGCCTTGGAAGCCAACATTGTTCGTGTTCTTCGTGACATACGGCCAGCAGTGCTCGAAAGAGTGGACAAAATTTGGACGTCCAGAATGCGCTTCGTCAAGAACAGCCGCGGTGCCCATATTCCCGAAATCATTTTCAAATGCTAATGCCACGTATTGATCTCTCGAATAAAAAAAAAATTTATTAAAATTTAATTTTTTGTGTTATTTTTTTACAATTTGAATTTCTATTGGGCTTGAAAATACACACTTTCGCACTAACCATTGCACCATCGGAGAAAACATATTGTAATCTGCTAATGATATTTATATAATCTAATGTGCTGCATTTACTTACTTACTTATCCGGTATCGAACAACCTCGAGGGGTCAAGGACCTTACAAAACGAAGATAACATATTTCTCCAACCAGTTCCATTTTTTGTTTTATCTCTCCAATTGGTAACACCAAGTGTACCCACGGATTCATCAACTTTGTCCTTCCAGCGGAGTCTTGGTCTTCCTATTTTTCGCCTTCCTTCAAGTTCTGTTTCGAAAACCTTTCGTGCTGATTCGTCTTCATCCATTCTACTGACATGGCCTAGCCAGCGCAATCGCGTTATTTTGATCCGCTTAACTATGTCGATGTCGGGATAAAGCTCATACAGCTCATGGCTCATGCGTCGCCGATACCCGCTGTTGTGCACTATAGGGCCATAAGTCTTCCGCTGTATTCTTCTCTTGAAGACTCACACAGATGTTTCATCTGCTTGCGATAACACCCAGGATTCTGCCCCATAAAGCAAGACAGGTTGTATGGGAGTCTGGCATAGCCGGATTTTCGTCAGTCGAGAGAGGCTTTATCTCCAAAGTGCTTGCTTAGCCCAAAATGACACCTATTCGCAATCACAATTCTCGGCTTGATCTTAAAGCATTTCCATGTGACATTTTATTATTACGACCCATTATTATTACCACATGTGCAGGGATGCGAAGGAAAACCTTAGAAGTCCGATTGATTGGGGGACCAAAAATGCATATTGTGCACGACAATGATGATGGTTGCAATGGCAAATGAAGGTATATTTGTACAGTATGCGAGTGTGAAAAAATTCTACATTTAGTTAAAAAAATACTCATACTATTGTTTAAATTAAAACGTGTGCTTGCCTAACCATTGTATGTTGATAAGAAGGAAACCCTACAATATCGAAGCCAAGCCGTGGTAATGGCGCCGATATTGGTATATACCCACAAAAAATATTAGGCAGGGAAACGGAAACAAAAGTTCAGCGGTATATAAAAGCAAAGCTTTTGAATACCATGTAAACTATATGATGATGAATTTTATCCATTAGAATTCTCAAGAAATCTTATTTACTTACTCGAACAACCTTACAAAACGACGAGAACATATTTCGCCAACCAGCTGTATCTCTCCAACTGTTACTGCCAGGTATACATTAGTACCAAGCGGATTCCTGGTCTGCCTGCTTAGCCCGAAATACCTTCTATCTGCAAGCACAATTTTCCGCTTGATGTCAAGACTATCGTTGTTGTTTTTGTTTACGGCAGATCCGAGGCATACAAATTGGTCCACTACCTGGAAATTATATCTGTTATCAATGTTCATGCTTTGGTCTAATCGTGTGGAGGCCCTGTTCGTTGAAACAATTAATTTCGTCCGGTTCTCATTTACTTTCAGACCCACTTTTGCTGACTCCTATAGCTGTTCTGACCTCGCCTTGGTTAGGAGAGAGGCTATTGACGTCGTCGCCCATGTTGTGATTGATTGTCCGATATATTGGTTTTCAAACAGATTCGCCTCGCGGTGTCATGTAGCACTTGATGTTAAAATATGGTAAAAATTTGTCAACTTTAAGTCGTGGCCTTCGAGGTCAAAGTTTAAGTTTAGGCAAATGATACGTGACATATTGGTATTTTAGTCACCGGCCCAGTAACAGCTCCAAACAGTTAATTTTTACGGATGCATTGTCAGCTCTTGAACAGCGTTGAGGCTGCTCTTCGGACCACATTACTTGCGACATACATTTTTCACAGAGCACCAGTTTTGATAATAAATCTCAATAGTTTGCAAGCGCTGGTGGAACGGCAATGGAACTGATTATTTCAGACTTTGATACATGTCACGAATCACGCGTGAACTGGCTAAAATTGAACACTGAAAACCCCAATAGCAAAAAAAAATAAGTGAGTGTTCGAACTTACGGGAGATGTGTTAACACCTTCTTGTTACAAGGTACCGGCTCGATTTCTATGAACATTGGAAAATAAACAAAATTTTTGTGCTGAAGGCTCTTTTGATATTGCACTTTATTTTTTCTTACATCTGCTATAAAATTAGTTGTAATTTTGTTAAAATAAATAAAACAATATTTAGCTCACTGAAATAATTTGTTTTTGTTTTGTCATAAACAGATGCGATGACGAACGGCTTGTTTTAATGCTGAGAAACAACTGAATTAAAACAATATTTAGCTCACTGAAATAATTCTTTTTGTTTCGACGACAAAAAGTATTAAACAGAACAAACAAATTAGATAAGCAGTATCCAAGCTAATTTTTACTTTTTTCTGGAGTGAGTTTTTCTCTTATAACAAAATTTGTTTGCATTTGTTTGTCTATATCCACCGTTCGCCTACAGTTGCTGTTCTTGAAGTGTTTTTTCCATAAAAATCCGGTTGAAACGTTTTAATTTTCATACTTAAACACTTTCAAAATATCAAGTAAGACACATGCATTTTGTAAACAACACTTTTTCGAATTTTTTATGCATTTTCATTATTTCTTAATCAGCTGAGTTGACATAATACAGGCACTGAGCAAAAACAAAATGCCTGTTGTTTTGGGCTTGTTGTATTTGCTGCCGTACTATATGTAGAATTATATTACTCCCATGAATAGTATAGATAACCTATTGCACTCTTTTCCGCTCTCATGTAGAGAGTCTGAGTAAAAGAGTATAAACTTTTTACAGTCTTATTTCCTGTATAGAATACTTCAATATGAATTCGCCATTTGGACAATGTTATTACATAAAACAATACAAAACCCATAAGTGTTTCAAAAGGCATCAATGCTTATATTCTATATTATACTACTCAATACTCTTTGGCGACGACGATCTGTTTGTTTGTTCGCTGCCGCTACATCAATACCATCATACTCATTTTCAGGCTAACGCTGTGTGTTGTTTGGATGTGCTCAATTTTATAGATTGCCCTACCCGAGCCTACAGATGTTAGCACTTCAAAAAGCCGTTGCATATTTTCAGTATAATATGTGTAAAGACAGTGTGATAATCTTCATTACCTTGTTAGTGGAATTTCAAAAATATAAAAAATATATTTAATAAAATGCCGCTCTGTCAAAACTTCGGCGACGGTCACATCGCTTAGCCATGGTGGCGGTATGTAGTAAATTGCCAGGAAAAGGCTTCTCAAAATACTGTCGGCCATCGGTGTAAAACCGTATTTCCCAATCAGTGAGTGGAAATCTGAAAAGCCCACAGCTCACTGATTGTTAGAAGCTCTTCCGAATCCCTATTTGTTCATATGATGTAATGTAAATTATAACCTTTGAATTGAAACACGTCCGTTTGCCTGGAATGCTTGAAAGCCTTTAAGTTTTTTTTACAAATATCTTACCAAAGTATTAACAATTAAACGAAATCTTAACCAAGCTTATAAAGAAGAAACATGAAAGAGATATTCTTCACTCACCACGCATATGCTTACGTATTCCTGATTGTGGTGAATTCCATTTCTCCCTCAAGTTCCTTATTTAGACATTCACACAGGAACAACTGATGTCTTTGATCTGTAATCTGTGTGTGCCATGTAACCTATTACTAGGCACCTAAGATTTAAATATGTTTAGATTCTACATGTTTCTACCTTCAACTCTTAGCAGTAATACGTAACCATTTTTTAAAATAATTATTTCAGACATGTTTTTTGAGATAGAGATGAAGAATTCTTGCCTATTTTAGATACTCCTTTTGCACTTGAAAAATTCCATCAATATACTCAATATACCCTTTTACCTAAACGCAACAGTATCTTTGAAGTTACATGCACAGCTTAGCGTATGGATATCAATCCCAATATGACCCTTTATCAGCATTCATAGGAATTAATCAAACAGGAACTACACCTGGAAGTGCTCTCGACAACAGTTTGTCAACTTATTCAAGTACATATTCACAAGTAGTAATAATTCCCTAAGTTTTCTTTACAGATGTTCTCATGTTAATTACAGCTTAGGAACCGCATATCACGTACGGTGCCTTTAACATAAACTTAATCATCTGCTTCTAAATACAAGTGGGGGTGGCACTTGAGACAAGCGGCGCACCTATAGTATACTGAGTAGACGAAAATATAGTTGCTGCTTTTAATTTATGTTAACGACACTTAATGTTAAGTTTGCAAATGTATAAACGATACCCTTGACGACGACTCTGATAGCGGTATATAGAAATATGCTTTATACATATTGTAAATGTAATCGTATACAAATCAATGCAAAATTCAATATTCAAATTTTCAGTGTTCTAATGATTACAACTACAATTGCATTGCGGAAGTTATGGAAACCCTAAAAATGCAAACTTTAATTGCATTGGTTGTTTACCTGTACGTATGAGCAATACATAATTGCTAAATGATATTCATATATCACTCATACGTCACAATGGTTGTCGCAATGTATTGTCAATAGATGCGAACTTGAATAAATATGGAGAAGTATTGTGCCATAAATTATAATGCTACAATGTTGAATGTTGAACGTTATGCAATTTGTTCAGTTGCTACGTGTATCTTTTAAACAGCAGAAACGTTTAATTTATGACAAAAGTTTATTGTTTTTTAATGCGTTTCTTTATTTACAATCTGTCGGTATGACAATAAGTAAATGTGTTAAATTTGTAAAAGTTACATCGGTTATAAAGCTTCAATGAGCAATAGAACATAAACATTATAATAATTATACTTAAAATGTACGCATTCTATTATGATATTTTAGAGAGAAATTTGCAAACACAAGGTACAATAAAGTTTAATTTAGTTTCGAAAATGTAAGATCTAAAATGTGAAATCGATTCAATCTTTTGTTTCTTCTATACAGTCTTACTAGGATATTGTATCAGAATATCTCTTCGTATAGCCTTATTAGAAATATACCAAGGAGCAAGAAGAACTGGTATCTGACGAGAATATCGATATTCGAGTTACAGGCAGTAGTCCAGAGCTGAATAACATATGCCTAAACTGGTTTAAGTATGGCTGCATTAAATGTGCATTTGTTTGAAAAATTTAATCTGGATTTAGGTTCTAATAACCAGCAACGATTTTTGGTTTTGAATTTTAAATGGGAGTGTTTCTTGTTAATATGAGATTTCCATGTCAAAACCATTCGTCGATCAAAAACCATTCCAAGATATTTAACCTTGTCGTTTTTCGGAATTGTATCTTCATTTAGTCGTATTGCGGGACAATCTCCCCGTCTTAATGCGAATGTTATGTGACTCGAATTTTCTGCTCCATCTTTGCAACCAAACAAGTCTGCACAAGTTCGGATGCGTCCGAGGATTATTCGGTCGAAGCAAATATTGCGGTATCGTCCGCATAAGTCGCAACGGTACTAGTAGTCGGTGTAGGCATATCCGATGTAAAAATTGTGTGTAACACAGAGTCAGGAACACCTTCTTGAGGTGTACCAGTTGCGGTCGGTTTCAAGTCTGATATTTCACCATTGATTTTGATTTAGAAGTATCTGTCACAGAAATAACTTCTGAAGAAATGACCATAGTGTGCAGGCAGAAACTTTTTTAGTTTGCAAAGTAAACCATATTCTATAGAAGGATTGCTGAATATCTAAAAAGAACAGTACTTTTTCTGTTCGAAAGCATGTGTTATGACACTGATCACACTATGAACTTGTTCTAGTGTTCCATGTTTTTTTCTAAGACCAAAGTGATGGTATGGAATAATATAAAAATTTTGTAATATCGAATACACTCTACGCAAAAATATTCTCCTAAATATTTTGGAGAAGGTAACCAATAGATTGCACCGTCGGTGGTGTAATGCTAGTGTGCGCGCCTCTTGTACTTGAGATTCTGGGTTCGATCCTTGCTCTGACCACCTTCAAATTTCTTTCGGCGGCGGTCACCTCGCATAGTGACGGCAACACTATCGAGTATATAGCCATGAAAAAGCTTCTCAAAATACTGTTCGGAATCGGTGTAAAACTGTAGGTCCCTATCAGTGAGTGAAAACTGGAAAGCGCACAGCTCAGTGATTGTGAGAAGTTCTCTCCGGTCCCTTCATGGGATGTAATGGGAAACCATTTTTTTTTAACCAGTCGACTAATTGAATTAATCGGAATCATTATTATTTCTGTGCATTTCCACTGTGTTCGGAAGAATGCATTATAAATCGGTGTGAGAAAAATAATACTTTTAGCAGTTAAGTGTTTGGTAATACTACTACCGATTTCATCATAGCTCGGGGCTTCTTCTTTCTGCAATAGTAAACAGCTTAATAGTGATTGTAATATGACCTACCCAGACATCAATTTGTCGAACTCCAAAATTGAAAAGTGTTGTTATTTTAATGCTATTAGAACTATAATCTTAATCTCTTATACCAAAAACCTGATCATTTGTTGCCATCGCAATGTAGGCTTAATCAAAAAATATTTATAGGTCTCGCATTAGCTTAGCTTAGATATTACAGCACTTAAACTAAAGCAATTTTGTAGTAACTTTTTAAAATAAAAAATATTGAAAAAATATATAAATTAAATCAAATAAATATTTGCAAACTAAAAAATATGTGACGTAAAATATGTGATGTAAAATATAGGTACTAAAAATACCTGATCCCTCCAGCGGAGTCTTGGTCTTCCTATTTTTTGTCTTCCTTCGAGGTCGGTTTCGATAACCCTTCGAGCTGGTTCGTTTTCGTCCATTCTTTTTACATGGCCTAGCCAGCGCACTCGCGTTATTTTGATCCGCTTAACTATGTCAATGTCGAGATATAGCTCATACAGGCCATGGTTCATGTGTCGCCGATACTCGCCGTTGTGCACTATATGACCATACATTTTCGGAGTATTTTTCTCTCGAAGACTCCTACAGATGTTTCGTCTGCTTGCGATAAGACCCAGGATTCTGCGCCATAAAGCACGACAGGTTGTATGAGAGTCTGGTATAAGTTGACTTTTGATACTCGAGAGAGGGCTTTACCTCTAATGCTATTGCTTAGCCCAAAATAACATCTATTCGCAAGTACAATTTTCAGCTTGATCTCAAAGCTGACATTGTTGTTTTTGTTTACGGTATATCCGAGGTATATAATTTCGTCCACTATCTCGAAATTATAACGGTTATCAACATTCACGCTTTTGTCTAATCGCGCGGCGGCCCTGCTCGTTTAAACCGTTACTTTTGTCTTGCCCTTATTTACCGTCAGACCCACTTTTCCTGACTCCTTCTCAATTCTCGAAAACACCGCAGTGACTTCTCTAACTGTGCGTCCGCTGATACCTATATCATCAGCATACGCGGGTAGCATGTGACTTTTGCCGCTGATGATATTTTTCATGTAAACAGCAGCTTTTCTCACTATAATCTCTATTAAGATGTTAAAGAGATCGCACATTAGGGTGTCGCCTTATCTGAGGCCTAGCTTAGTTTCGAAAGGTTCGGTAAGATCCTTACTAAGTTGCACTTCGGATTTGGTGTTCGTCAGGGTCATCAAGCAAAGACGTATGGGTTTCGCAGGAATACCAAGCTCAGACCCTGCTCGTAGAGTTTCCCCCGTATAGGGCTATCGAAGGCCGCCTTATAATCGACAAATAGATGATAGGTGTCGATTTTTTTTTCGTGGGTCTTCTCCAGGAAGAAGTGCATATTCAAGACATGAAGGGTAATTGCATAGTATATTTAACTATGCTTCAGTTATAATCGACTGTGCCGCGAGAGAGCATACATTTCTCATTAAAACAATGAGCTGTAAAATATACGATATGGTCGAGGTCATTCATAGTGTGAAATAGTAAAAAAATGTGGCGTGAACAAGAGCATTATGTCATAAATTCTTTGGAACTTAACAAACGCCACAGTACTGTTCGAAGTAGATTTTCCAGTAAAATTTTTCCATCACACAAAAACCAATGCGTAGAAATCAGCATTTGGATAAACGGTTGGTACGTAGCGCTATTGGTTCAAAGATCATAAAAAAGATTGTTGGTTATATTTGTTTTTAGAATAGCATTTGCGGGAAAAATATAAGGACTGGAATGAACAAAAATGGTCAATGGTACTGTTTAGTGACGAATGAAAATTTAATTTATTCGGCTCTGATGGGAAGTGTCCCTTTCGCCGCCTAAAATGAAAACTGCTGGATCCACGCTTCTTTAAGAAAAATATGAAGCATCGTGGAGGAAGTGTGATTGTATGGATAAATTTCCCTGCTAGCGGTGTTGGGCCTCTTCATGTCATTTACGGCATTGTGGACGGTGTCATCTACAAAAACATCTTAGAGACTCTAATGATTCCATACACATAGTGAAAGGCGCCACTTTCATTCATGTTTCACCACGACAATGAACCGAAACACACTTCGAAAATGGCCACAGGTTATTTAAAAATGAAAAAGGTTTCAGTCCTTGCATGGCCTTCACAATCACCAGATTTGAATCCAATTGAAGATCTTTTTGGGATCTTCAAACGCAAAGTTGGTGGCATTTTGGCAACCGCGAAGATCTTATAAAAACCCTAAAATTCGAATAGAAATCTATTCCAATGGAAACAGGAACCAACCTCATGAACCCCATAACCCTATGCAAAAACGTTGTCAGTAGGTTTTAGACAATAAAGGGTTTTTTACGAAATATTGAAAAGTTGCTTAGGTTTCGCGCAAATATAGTTTGAGTATATAAAGTTTTGATAACATATTTTACCGTTATGAATTTAGATTTTTAAATTTTTGCAAACATTTCTATTGGGAATAATGAAATTCCTCATAATGATGAATGCGTGCCCAGCGATTGGAGTCGCATATTAAAAAATAAGGCCACACGAATCTCTGTGCCAACTGCTGTGGAATAAGCCTTTTATCCATAGCATATAAACAAATAAATGGTTTCCCATTACATCCCATGAAGGGACCGGGGAGAACTTCTCACAATTACTGAGCTGTGCGCTTTCCAGTTTTTACTCACTGATTGGGACCTACAGTTTTACACCGATTCCGAACGGTATTTTGAGAAGCTTTTTTCATGGCTATATACTCGATAATGTCGCCGTCACTATGCGAGGTGACCGTCGCCGAAAGAAATTTTAGGTGGTCAGACCAGGGTTCGAACCCAGGATCTCATGTACAAGAGCCGCGCACACTAACCATTGCACCACCGACGGCCACATAGCATATAAGGTTCTATATAGTATATTGTGTGAAAGACTAAACCCAATTATCGCTGACCAGATTCGACCATACCAGTGCGGCTTCAGGCCATTAGAATCGAAAACTGACCAAATTTTCACGCTACGCCAAATCCTGGAGAAGACCCACGAAAAACAAATCGACATCTGTCATCTATTTGTCGATTATAGCCCTTCGATAGCCCGATACGGGAGAAACTCTATGAAGTAATGTCTGAGCTTGGTATTCCTGCAAATCTCATACGCCTTTGCAGGATGACCTTGAGGAACACCAAATCCGCAGTTAAAGTTGGTAAGGATCTTACCGAACCTTTCGAAATTAAGCGAGGCCTCAGGCAAGGCGACACCCAATCGTGCGATCTCTTTAACATCTTAATGGAGATCATTATGAGAAAAGCTGCAGTCAACATGAATAAAATCATCAGCAACAAACGTAACATGCTGCTCGCGTATCCTGATGATATAGATATAATTGGGCGCACAATTAGATACGATACTGCGGTTTTTTCGAGAATTTAGAAGGAGTAAGCATAAGTGGGTCTGGCGGTAAATAAGGACAATACAAAATTAATGGTTCCAACAAACAGGGCCTCCACGCGATTAGACCAAAGCGAGAACGTTGATAACCGTTATAATTTCGAGGTGGTGGATGAATTTCTATTCCTTGGATCTGCCGTAAACTAAAACAACAACGTCAGCCTTGAGATCAAGCGGAGAATTGTGCTTGCGAGTAGATGTTATTTTGGGCTAAGCAAGCACTTTAGAGATAAAGCCCTCTCTCGAGTAACAAAAGCCCAGCTGTATCAGACTCTCACTCAACCTATCTACCTTTATGGCGCAGAACCCTGGGTCCTATCAGAAGCTGACGAAACATAGGAGATAACCGTTATAGAGTTTCTCCCGTCTTCGTGAGAAAACTAGTCCGAAAAATTTATGGCCCGATAGTGCACAACGGCGAGTATCGTCGACGCATTAACCATGAGCTTTTTCCTGACGTTGACTTAGTTAAGCGGATCAAAAAAACCCGACTGCGCTTGCTAGGCGATGTCAGTAGAATGGATAAAGACGAACCAGCACGAAGGGTTTTCGAAACCGAAATCGAAGGAAGACGAAAAATAGGAAAACCCAGACTCCGCTAGAGGGATCAGATTGACGAATCCCTGCGTACACTTGGTATTACCAACTGGAAAAATAAAGCGAAAGATCAAACGGGTTGGCGAAATATGTTATCTTCGTTTTGTAAGGTCCCTGACCCCCGGGGTTGGCCGAGACCGGATAAGTAAGTAAGTACTAAGTAATAATGAAGTACAATCTTTTATTATTTTTTTAATTTGAATCTTTTTAAAACATAGTTTATTTTAAAAAATTATTACAGAATTTGTGCAATACTGTATATCCAAGTATCTACAATAAAACACAAATGCTGATTTTTGGTTAGGTCATGGTTTTAATCCATTCGCATTAATTTCTAAAATCTTTGCAAATGAATTGCCGAGGATTTTTGTACTGATGCTAGTCAGGAATGTGACTAATAGGCTTCTGTATGAGAGCTACAAAAAAATTCTAAACATAGTGTTAGGAATAGAAGGTCTGTCGTGTTCATTTGCCGAACTGAACTGGTTTTTATCAAAAAAAATTTGT
Organism: Phaonia tiefii; assembly: GCA_963931995.1. Classification (NCBI taxonomy): domain Eukaryota; kingdom Metazoa; phylum Arthropoda; class Insecta; order Diptera; family Muscidae; genus Phaonia; species Phaonia tiefii. The sequence goes on along the minus strand of OZ008368.1, from coordinate 319,619,236 downwards.
CAGTAGCACTGGATGCATTTATTCAGCTACCCTTTTATTTACATATAGAGTAGACATGACTGAAGTCATATAACCAACGCAGCTGAAATGGAAGTCAAGGCACTGATTGCATTTATTATTATTATAGACGCAGCAGTATATTTACAATCGCCAATTTGTCTACGCTAAAATTGAAATTTATTAATAACTTAATTACCTTATTCATATAATATTTACCATGCTTCCACCAGCTCTGTTCGGAATCTCATTAAATTTTTAAATTCATGTGCATTGAATATTTATCGCATTTCACGGTTCTTGTTATTGTCGTGTGTTTGGATCCCTTGCAATTAGTCCAATTCAACAAAATACCTCTTCAATTGACGATCACGTATTGCACGCATATGTTCGTTGCTACTTTGACTGGACAAATCGATTGGGGTTTTATTTACAAAAAAAAACAATAGTAAATGCCAGGGAATTTAACTTAGCGCATCACAATCTGAAGTTATCAAACAATAGTGGAAAATTCTGTTTATGATGGTCGGCCTCAATAAATGTGGCATTCAGTATTACATAAAAACACAACTGTGGTCAATACCTGCGAAATGTACCAGTGAAACTCGTTGTTATTTTCTATTGGCCTCCTAACAACAAATTACCATATTGCAAGCCTATTGTAGTTTAGCCGGCTGAAAAGTTATACAATATGGGCAACCACATAATGGATTTTACAAGGGATTGAAAGAAAACTATAGCAAGTTTAAACAATTGGAAAAGACGTAGCCATTTCAATGAAAACAAATATGCACAAAAAATATTTATCATGACCAACTAAAATGGTCAAAATATTAATGGCCGTTTAGGACCAATAACATTAATACATTTATGTATTTATCTTATTCCAGATATACCCCTGTCAAATATTTATATGTGCAATGTATCATGTTGAGTTGGAGCTGTGAAAACTAAACTTTTTTTGATTTTTATTTTATATATTAGGTTATATTTATGTATTCTTTAAAATTATAAGAAAGCATACATTTTTTCATTTATTTTTTAGAACAAAAAAAGTGTTTGATATATTCTTCATAGAAAATATTTATAACGGGTCCGCCATCTAACGTTTTTTTTTCAACTAATGCTTATTTCGTGAATGGTAACACTTAGCTTATGTGTGATTTGACGGATAATTAGTTTTATCCTTCCGCTGATCGAATATGGTTGTGCACACGCTTGAACAACGCTGGGAAATATTGCAACATTACTTTGAAAATCATGGTAATGTTGCAGAATGTGTGCGACAATTGCCTAAAATTGCCCTGTTTTTGAAGATCGAATTATCAGCTGCAGAGCTGATGTCGTTTGGCCACTTCGGAGCTGCGATTTGACACCGTTGGACTATTATTTGTGGGGTGCCCTCAAAGATAAGTGTTGCCCCGACAAGCCAGAGACAATTGACGCTTTAAAGGACAATATTTGTGAAGCCGTTGGTGAAATACAGCTGCACACAATCGATAATGTGCTTAAAAATTGAACCGAGCGTGTAGGCTACTGCATGTTCAGCCGAGGCAGCCGTTTGAATCAAATTATTTTCCATTATTAACAGGAAGGATTGTACTTTCAAATAAAAAGAGAAATTTGAGAAAATATTCAGTAGTTTTTTTTTTATAGCATTTTCAAAAAAAAAAAAAAAAGGTATTTGGCGGACCCGTTATATGCAAAAATGAAACTTAAATGTAATTCTTCTTATGCTTATCCACTTAAAATATGTAATTAATATGATATTGAGTTGCCTTTGTGTATAAGAACTTGTTGTAGCCTGCGTGGCATAGAATTCACTATGTTGCTTAAAGTGGACATGTCAATTTTCTCCCATTCCGCTAATATTGCTAGTTTTAGTTCTTTAAGCGTCGTATACTGCTTCGACTTTGAAAACACCTTGGCGGAAAGTATCCCCAAGAGGTCTTCAATTGGGTTGAGGTCGGGACTTATGGCTGACCGCTCCAGTAATGGAATATTTCTGGACTTAAAAAATCCCTTGTGAGCCGAGCAATGTGGATCGGGGCGATGTGTTGTTGAAAAGTCCAGTTATCTCCATATAATTCGCCAGCAAAGTCAATAAAATTGCTGTCCAACAGATCAACGTACGCTTCCGCATTCATTTTAGTTGGGACAAAGCATATTTCTGACTTCCCTCGTGCTCCAAATGCAGCCCATATCATAAGAGATTCACCACCGTGGTTTCGCTTGTACCACGTTTGCCGAGGATGTCGTAAATCTCTTCAACATTTATGGTGACCATCAGGTCCGTCCAAATTAAAATGTTTCTTTCCAATTTGTCCTCCCAAAACTTGTACTTTTCTGCAAAAGCAATACGCGCCTTTTTATGGCGCTGGGTTAAGCGTGGTTTGGCCATTTTGCTTTGGTACCGAAGACCTATATCGTCCTTTAGCAGTTGCTGGACACGCTGTCTCGTTATATTTAGACCCAATTCCACCTTTACTTCCCTACAACTCATATTCTCATTAGCAGCTAAATGTCGAATGCGCCGCTTAGTCCTCAGTTGGGATGCGTCCACTGCACTTAATACAACCATAGTATTCGGGGTCTTTGAGGAAATTCGAAAGTGTATTGCGATGTCGATTTACCGCAGCTGCAATCTCGCCAATTCTTTTCCCTCCTAGTCTCATTCCAACAATATTTCCGCGCTCTCCACCCGTAAGTTCACTTCTACGTGGCATGTTCAACTAGAAACAAAACTGTGAATAAATCGTTTCTTAGAATATATTCATAACGATCACTTTACTCAAGTACAGAAATTTATTTTATACTAAACACCCGAGAAAAATAGAGTTGTCCACTTTAAGGGGTCAGGAACGCGAATGCACACATAATATTTTCTCGCTTAAAAGTGCAATGGAAAAATATTAAAGAAAAACCATAAAACCATAAAGTCCATAAAGTCAATTCCAAATAGAGACCGAGTCCCTTTCTTTGGATCAATTTATTGAAAACAACCCAGACACGACTACTAGGAATGCCTTGAAATCTTTTTATTGTTCCTTGGTGAAAATATGCACTATCAGCTTTTCAGACCATCTCGATCATTCTCGATGGATAGCGAAAGGCTTATAAAGGGGTTTTCAATAGAGACGTTACAAAAGTAAATGGATAGGGACAGCAAACACCGCCATATTTTTTCCTACTCTTTTGACATTTCCCTTCAGTAAGGTTTCATGTTCATCATAGAAAGATATGCGAGCCAACAACGAGTCGCTATTATTAAAATTTACTACCGAAATTTGGAGTCAGTGGCCTCAACTTTAAGAGCGCTACGATTCGGATTTTCATCGGAAAATCATCTTCAGCCATGAGGCTCAATAAGCAAAATATGCAATATTGGTCAGCCAACAATCCACACGTAATCCATGAGTCATCATTACATCCAGAAATAGTTACGGTTCGGTGCGGTTTATGGGCCGGCGGCGTCATTGGGCCGTACTTCTTCCGTGATAATCAAGACCGGCACATTACTGTGAATGCGAATTGCTACCGTTCAATGATAACCGAATATTTTTGGCCCCAATTGCATAATATGGACTTGGAGGACATGTGGTTCCAACAGCACGGCGCCACAAGCCACGCAACGAATGCCACAATCAATTTATTGGAAACCCAGTTTGGTGAACGTGTTACCTCACGAAATGCCCCAATCGATTGGCCGCCTTGGCCGTGTTATTTGACGCCGTTAGATTATTTACTGTTGGGCTACGTCAAATCTGTGGTCTATGCCAACAAGCCAGCGACGATTGATGAACTTCGTACGAATATCGAACGTGATATTGTGGCAGTATCGGCCGATTTATGCTTGAAAACCGTCGAAAATTGGGTTCAGCGTCTGGACTTCTGCAAGAGTGCCCGTGATGACCATGCAGAAGAAATCGAGTTCCATACATAATGGCATCGTTCGTACTTTCACAGGAATAAAGCATTTCATTGGTATCTAAAACCGGTAGCGCTCTTAGTGAAAAAATCTTTATTTATATTTATTTATAGACTTACATACTTACTATATATTAAAACTTATAGTGAATACAAGATTAATATTAACATTTATAGCACTGGCGACTAAGGCCTTCAGACATTGAAAATAATTAACTTGGCTTCGAAACAAGTGAATCAAGAATTGATGAAGAACGATTTGAGTCATTTTATGACACCTGAGAAAACAATATATTTCGCACGTGTCGGATAGTCAACCGAGTTCATTATTACCGAATCAGAAACTTGGGAAGAGAGCGAAGACTACAAGTAAACCCCAGGTATATAGGGAAAATTTGCAAGTTGTTAAGGATGCTGCTGAAAGAGGCGTACAATTAATATAGGACTAGTTATAGCAACGTGCTGTGCCCTAACAAGGAGGAAAAGATATAGAAAAATCGATTGCATAATAAATTTAAATTAATTTGATTCACACTTTCGAACTATAAACATTTACGAATTATAGAAATATGTATTTTTACGCTGATTAAAGGGGTCAGGTATTTGTGTAAAAAATGTTGGAAAGAAATAATTCGTCAAATATCAAATATTCAAAATTATATTTAGCTACTTTTCCCAGAAGTGTTCTTAGTTTGGTGGTGTTTTTAAAATTAAAATTCGAATAAAAGTAGACTAGATAGAAACAAAAACTAAAAAAAAAGTATGAACAAATATTGAAATTTTTTATTTTTGATTACCAATATCACCTAAGTGGTCCACTCTGACATCTTGTCCAAATTCTGCGTAAGAACAGCGTAGCACCAAATGCAATACTCTGAAAGCCTACAAACATCTCTGGTATATCTTTAAACAAACTGACAAATACACGTTAAAAAAACAGTATTTTTTGGCTGTCTGGATGCAAATATAACGTGTATGTAACTTGTCGCAAATATACTAAACTTGTGCCCAAACACATTGTGTATGATATTCAATATAACATGTTTGAGACACAATGATTAATAGTTTTTAAATTTGCTTTTGAGATCCAAATGAGGGGTTTTTGTTGAGAACCTCTAAAAACAAATACGAGACAGACAACAAAGAAAGAAAAAATTAGCAGATTTTCAATTCATGAAAACAGTGATTGCAAGCATGTACATATTTCCTGCAATATGTTGCTGCGGTCGAAATTTTTCTTAGTGATATCAGAGTGTAACTTAGAAGCTTAAAGCTAGAACAAATACAATCAATTTTTAATAAAATAATCCAATCCTGAAGATTCTGGCCATAAGCCAACGACACGGTGAGCAAAAAATTAAATAGATTTGTTGTATTTATTCATTTCAGTGCCACTTGACCTGACTAGATCGTGAGAATATACAAATTAAATAGTTTTGAAGCTATAATATTATTACCACTTTTTTGTAATGGACCCCACTGTGCTACGTATCGATACGGTTAACCCATTATCTGGTGAATGTTATAGGCTTAAATAATATATTTAATTCAATTCAATTCAATTAATTTATTTTCCACAGTCTGCCAAAAGTCAGCGCACAAGTTATTGCATTAGGAAATACACCAGAGTCGATGAAATAGGCACCAAACTTATAATAATGCCGAAAGTAATCTCAGTTCTTTAAAAACAGAAACGGTAATTAAGTCAATTGCAACAATATTACTTAATACTCCCATCCAATGCATTAATTTATGTCTCCAATGTTCAATACAACATCTGTTGTCTTCAAATTTATTAATAACGAAAATATTCAGTCTTATTTAAAAAAAAATGAAGGACCTGACAATTAATTTAATTGTAAAAACCCACTTAATTACTCCTTTCCAAATGACTGTATTCTCTTCTCAATATGTCAGCATATTCTTCAGGTCTCTGAAGGCAATACATCATTGGGATTAAAGATTAAAATTTACCGTTGACGGAAGCCATAGCAACACAAGGAATTCATTTCCGCTTTAACTCCAACAACGTGCAAGAACTGAAACTGAAATTCAGTGCAACACATACAAAAATTTACAATTATGAAAATGTTAATAAATTCTCAACACTTGGTAAGAAATTGTTATAAACTTTAAAAAATTGTGCGTGTGCGGACTTTTGTTACTTTTGGAACGAAGTCGCTTGTCGCACGCTGGGGGTTGGGGGCTAAATGAAAAATATTTATCAGCTTTTTTTAACACTATTATGCTATTATATATGTTAGGAAATTTCTTGCTTAATCGAAAGTTTTCTAGGTGGAGCCTGTAAACAATATTTAGTAGATATATATTGTAGTTTTGAACCAAATAAAAAGTAAATTTAGAAAGCCAAAAAAGAAAATTTTCTTAAATAAGTGCATTTTCCTAAACATACGTAAATTTTCTTAATCTAAAACAAAGTACCTTTTCTCAAAAAATTATATTATCTTTAAAACGTACCTTTGCTTAAAAAGTGTAAGTTTTCTTACAAAACGCACTTGTTCTTAAAAAAATATTTTTTTTTGCCTTTCCTTAAAACACTATATTTTCTTTAAAGTGTAACTTTTTGTGACTGAAAATAACTTTTCGTGAGATAAGTACCTACCCTTAAAAATGTACCTAAAAAAAACATTTTCATCAAAAAAATAACTTCTTTAAAAAAACACATTTTCTTACACAAATTTTTTTAAATACATTAGCTTTCGATAAAAGATGTACCTCTCCTTACGAAATGACCTTTTCTGGAAAATATGATACATATTCTTACAAAAAGCACTTACAAATATACTTCAAAAAAAAAATAGAAAAATGGTTTCCCATTACATTCTCACAATCACTGAGCTGTGCGCTTTCCAGTTTTCACTTACTGATTGAGACCTACAGTTTTACACAGATTCCGAACGATATTTTGAGAAGCTTTTTCATGGCTAAATACTCGATAGTGTCGCCGTCACTGTGCAAGGTTACCGCCGCCGAAAGAAATTTTAAGCTGGTCTGAGCAGGGATCGAACCCAGGATCTCGTGTAAGGGATTTTTCAATAAGAGCGCTACAAAACTTTTTTTAAATAAAACGAAACCGGTTTCAGACACAAATGAAATTCTTTATTCCTGTGAAAGTACGTTCGATGCCATTATATATGGAACTCGATTTCTTTTGCATGGCCAATACCGGCACGCTTGCAGAAGTCCAGACGCTGAACCCAATTTTCGACGGTTTTCAAGCATAAATCGGCCGATACTGCTGCAATTTCACGTTCGATATTCGTACGAAGTTCATCAATCGTCGGTGGCTTGTTCGCATAGACCATAGACTTGACGTAGCCCCACAGGAAATAATCTAACGGCGTCAAATCGCACGACCGAGGTGGCCAATCGACTGGGCCATTTCGTGAGATAACACGTTCACCAAACTTGATCTCCAATAAATTGATTGTGGCGCCGTCCTGTTGGAACCACATGTTCTCCAAGTCCATATTATCCAATTGGGGCCCAAAATATTCGGTTATCATTGAACGGTAGCGATTCGCATTCACAGTAATGTGCGGTCTTGATCATCACGGAAGAAGTACGGTCCAATGATGCCGCCGGCCCATAAACCGCACCAAACCGTAATTTTTTCGGGATGCAATGATGACTCATGGATTACGTGTGGATTGCTGTCTGACCAATAACGCACATTTTGCTTATTGACGAAGCCATTCAGCCAAAAATGAGCCTCATCGCTGGAGATGATTTTCCGATGAAAATCTGAATCATTTTCAAGTTGTTGCTCAGCCCAACTCACGAACATACGACGCTTATGGTGGTCAAGCGGCTTCAGTTCTTGCGTCAGTTTGATCTTGTATGGGCGTAGGCCAAGATCTTTTCGCAAAATTCGCCACAACGACGTCACAGAGATGCTCAACGCTTGAGAACGACGTGTGAGAGGCACATTTGCGCTTTCTTGAACTGAAGCCTCAGCGGCAGCAATATTCTCGACACAGCGGGCACTTCTTTGTCTCACTGGCAGGGGAACATTTTGTACTGTGCCTAGGACGACTATAAATTTGACGTAGCGCTCTTAAAGTTGAGGCCACTGACTCCAAATTTCGGTAGTAAATTTTAATAATTTCGCCGCATTGTTGCCTCGTATATCTTTCCATGATGAAATGGCAAACCATACTGAAGAGAAATCTCAAAACAGCGGGAAAATATATGGCGTCGTTTGCTGTCCCTATCGATTTACTTTTGTAGCGTCTCTGTTGAAAAACCCGTTACAAGAGGCGCGTACACTACCATTGCACCACAGACGGCCAAAATGAAAGTTTTCTTATAAAAATTTTATCGTTTTCCAAAAAGTATATTTTCTTAAAACTCCATTAAAATTATTATATTTTCAACAGGCGCCTTAAGCGTGATGGAACTAACTAATACATTATGTAGAGCGAAAGGAACTTCGTTCCAACCGGGTGTTCCCTGACACCTCATGTAATTTTTTTTTCAGTGACCAAATGAGAGTGGTGACTTACTGTCATCCTACTTTTATTCAAAATTTTTTCAAAATTCGTCATGGAAACAGGAACACCGCAACAACGTCTCAGCATTATGAATGCTTTGATTAACAAAATTTCCGCATTCAGGGCTGAAGAGCCACTCTGTTTAGTGTGGTTTATGGGATGGTGAAATCATATCGAAATATTTCTCTAAATCTGATGCCGGATAGAACACACCCGCTAACGAACATAATCGAGCGCTACCACACGATAACAGCGGACTTTTTGACGTCTCCAACTGAAGCCGGTGGTGCCTGCGGCATTTAGATTCAGAAAACAGTGCTAGGGCACACACAGCTAACGAAACAGTGGCTTTACTTAAAAATCGTTTTGTTTAGCAGCTAAATTTGCATTCAGAACATGTCGACTGTTCAAAATGTCGTAGCCAATATTTCTCAAGTAATTCGCGTGGTACAGGTAGTAATGCTGGAAAGAGTTATCGAGAATTGAACATTCCTAATGCAAATGCAAAACATGGTCCTTTTCGGTCATAATACAGATCCTATGCGTTCAATTTCAAGTGTTTTATTAAAAATTTATCAAAAATGTCCAAATGAATCACGCTTTATTTGTGCAACTATTTTTCTCACTCTCTTTTTTGTGTGCGTGTGCGTATAAGGGCGGGTAATTGCAAATGTTGTGATTAAACTAAGTGCAGTTTACACTTTAATTCCACTTTTGCAGATGTAAGCGTTTGACTACTCAAAAATCAGTTTCTTCAGCAAGGACAAACACGAATACATCTGTCTCATACACAAAATGCAGAGCCTGGTAAAATATGTGATTTTTAGCCCATGCAGCTTTTTTCATTTATTTATGCTGGTGGTTGAATTCCAAATGTATTGCCCCGAGGTGTGAAATGTGATGATATGAAATCAAAGCAATTTAATAGAAGAGAAAAAACATTGGAGCCACAATCATTTACACAACGCAGCAAGTGATCAGTTCAGAGAAACTAAAGTCATTAATCGGAAAATAAAGTCAACATACTGTAGCACGATTAAAAAGGACAAAATTGTTTGAAAATTGAAAAATTCTTTCAAAATGGTTCCAAAATGTCTGTATTTTTTTATAAGTCGAAAAAGAAACAGAAAAATCTTAGAAACTCCGAATATTAGTAAGAGTGTTTCTGCGGTTGAAAGTGTCTTATGTTTCTAAGAACCAGAAAATTAAATGTTATTGATAATTTGTTGACCGATTTATGTGAAATTTTGTGTGAATATCGGGTAGAGCTCGGAATCGGCCAACATCTATTTTTCGTACCCCTAAATGATAAAGGTGACCCACCCCTAAATATAGCACAGATTTGTCCGACTGTGAAACACAGATTGTCAGACTTCGAAAAAAAATGTAGCGGCAGCGAATAGTTGTATTGTGTGGGTGCGGAGCACTCTCAGAGCAACGAGAATAATGACGCATTTAAAAATAACATAGCAAGAGAGCAACGAAAATTGTGTGAACTTGTGTAGCGTATGTATGAACATAACAATATGTACATGTGTCTGTTGCTTTGCATTCTCTGACTTTTGTGGGAATAAAACAAAAAGTATTGAGCAAGAAAATAATGACACATGTGCTTGCACTGGGTCTTTCAATAATTTTAAGTATTAATATTATTTAACTGTAACGTCATCATATGATTGAACGCTGTTTTTTATTTTCCAATATAACATTTACGAATGTGTTCATAGAAATCGAACAGGTACCGTGTAGCAAAAAGGTGTTAACACATCGCCCGTGAGTTCGAACACTCACACACACAAATTGTTTAGCACTTTAAACAAGGAGAGAGTAAGAGATTAGGATCGTAAAGTTCCTCTCAAATAGACGCTTGCAACCGCTTCGTCTTTTGTTACCATTTTGCATTATTAGGTTTGCACGCATTTTCTTTTTTCTTCATCAAACCAACACTCAGGTGATGCCCCCTATAAATGCAGTGCATTGTGTTGGTGAAGGAAAATTCAGGTATCTGTTGACATTTGCCTTGAGTCCTTGTATGTCATAACTGGTGGGAATCACAATGGCCGGAAGTTTATTATTTACGGCTGAGGAACGAGTTTTCTCTATAGTGTGTAGAGCGGTCAACCGGCGACTTGATAAAAAACTTATTGCAGGAAAGTTAAATATCCTCACGTCTGGCATAAGTTACCGGATGTGCGAGGAACACATACCGTGGAAGTATCGACGGAAAAGCAACGCGCAACCAACATTTCGACAATGCTTAAGGAAGGCAATAGGGTTGAATACCCTACTGTCCCCTACTAACACCATCCCTCTTCTCTAGACACGGTCGAGAAGCTCCAAAGAGGTCCTAGGAGAGCAGCTGAGTTATATTCCATTCATCGTCCGGCGTTTGACTTCAATCTCTTGAAGACTTGGCCTACAGTCGAATGAATAAGAAGGTCACAGATTACTGTCATCCGCGAAAGAGTAGATTGGATTCACAGTCTAACCCAGGAGATCGTCAATGAAAGTAAGAAAAAGAGAAGGAGAAAGAGAATGAACACAGCCCTGCAGTCAATTTATGCTCGTCGGATGAAACCCCATCTACAACAACTCGTATAGTGCGATCTCTGAGAAAACTCGATATAAATCGAGAGAAGTTATCACCGACACAAAAAGCAGCGAGCTTTGACAAGAGTGCATCCTGCCATACTCTATCAAAGGCCGTAGAAATATCAAGAGTAACTACCTTATCCTCACCAAGCCGGCGGATGGATTGCCTCCACTGTTCCGAAAGGAACGCCATCAAGTCTCCAGTTGATCTCATTCTACGGAAGTCATACTGCCGATCATTAGGAAGGTCATTGGACTCAGGATATTTCACAATATTGTGGTTAACCATGCTCTCCATAAACTTCGAGAGCGCAGAACAAAATTGCAATTAGGCGGTAATTTGCAGTGTCACTTGCATTACCTTTTTTAGGGATTGGCTGAACATTAGCAACCTTTCAACGTGCCGGGAAGACTCCCACACGGTATGCAGTGGCTTTGCAGTGGACGTGTCTGCGTCGAAGAGCACTTACTCAAGACCAGTGCTGATGTGCGATCCGCGCTCAGGGATTTATTTACTACTTGATTCGCAAGAACATTTTTAACTTGTGAATTTCTACTTTGAAATTTTACAAAGACTGTTATTTTCATTTGTTTTTATTTTCGTTTATATACATGTGTCGATGGTTCTTCCCCTGGAAGAAACTCAAAAGCACTTGCGAAGAATGGTTGCTCATTACTGTATACAACAACGCAGACATTTTCTAATTCTACCCCTTAGCAGACAGTGTAAATCGTATAGCGACATGTCCAGCTAGTAGTTCCTCAATAGGGTTTTATGTCCTATGGGTTGTATGCCCCTTTCCCATTTTGCTTGTTTTATGATAACGACATATCTTTTCGATAAATACATCTTCCAGAAAAAAATTATTTTCACATAATATTAATATTTTCATGATGGCCTCCGTACATCATCACACGTGGAGTTATTATCGATGCATCCGGTCTTGATTGTAATCAGTTTAGTATAATTACATTGAGCCCAAAATTAAATGCAATTCCATATGACTATTCGAATATTCCGTCAGTGGTGCAATGGTAGTGTGCGCGGCTCATGTGCATGAGAACATGGGTTCGATCCCTGTTCTGACCACATTAATTTTCTATCGACGGTGGTCACCTTGCCTAGTGACGGCGACACTATCAAATATATAGCCATGAAAAAGCTTCTCAAGGTACCGTTCGAAAGCGGTGTTAAACTATGGGTGCCAATAAGTGAGTACAAAACTAGAACCCGCACAGCTCACTGGCTTGTGAGAAGCTCTCCCGAATCCCTTCATGGGATGTAACGGAAAACCATTTATATATTTATTCATTCGACTATTCTATTTCGCGACAAAGAGGTGGGCGAAACAAGCGTTGACTCTAAATTTACCCAGAATGGATAATTTATCCAAGAGTATTAATATACTCACGAAGCATAAAACTCGATACTGAATATTAGTTGCGGAGATTGAGGGTTACAGCGCCTTTTTAGGTATAAAAATTTCTAATAAGATTTTGAGTCATTTGACTGTTGTATGCCAGTAGGTAGTCGGGCTCTTGGAAATTCAGTGACTGTGGGGCGATTGTTGGCAGCAGACCGCGTGCTGTCCTTGCGTGATTTTTATGGCTCAGCGACTGTAGCACGTAGAACACTACAGATCATTCGAGGTTTTCGTCAGTTGAATGTTATGCCAAGCATCCGTCTCATTCGAAAATGGGTTAAACAATTTGAACAGAAGTCTGAGTCTCTCAATTTGGAAGCCTGCAATTGATTTTAATGCGCATGTACAGTGACATCGAAAAAATTGGGTTGAAAATAGCCAAAATTGCAGTTGGAAAACTACAACAGTGGCTCAAAATCGGTCAATTCCTGAATAAATGGAATTTTATCGATTGTTTTAAAAAAACTTCTCTTCGACGCGTGCTCACCCATTATACAGGGGTTTCAGCCTCTAATACAGTGCGGGTATCTTCCATTCGCGTTGGAAGGTTACCAATATACAGCCGATCCTTTAAAAATGTGAAGCTAATAACCTCGATAACTAACTACCCCGCAACTGCAATTCGCTTCATGCTCTCGAGGGTAATGGAGAGCATGATTTATAACCATCTCGTGAATTGTCGCGAACTACATGACTGACAATAGAGCTTCCGCAGTACCCGTTCTTCAGGTGATCTGATGGCGTTCTTCTCGGAACAGTGAACTCGGTTCGTACATATACTAGGTGAGAGTAAGTTAAAGGCTCCGGACGTTTCCAAAGCATTTGATTGATCTGGCACGATGCACACATATCATAGATTAAAAGTTTAAGCTTGGGTAGTCTTAGGAGCCGTCCTCTACGTGTCGTTGTAGATGTCATTTCAACCGATAAATATAAAATGAATGCGGGGATACCACAATGTACTGTTATCCCTCTAACTCTCGTTCCCATTTTCAGCATCGGCCTATTTGGTATATATATATCATTGAAATATATATCATTCGTATTCGCTTGATCGTCGGCCTAGCATTTCCGAAATATACAGACGACACAGGTGATGAACTACTCACTTTACGATACGTAGTTGGTTTCTAAGTAGGGTCCGGCGAATCGAGTCAAGTTTAGTGCGCGTAAGACACTGCGTTCCACACTTTTACTCAAACGAGCAATTTATTCGGCTCTGTTATTTGTTTCGATTTCGATGGGTGGTGCAGATGGTCCTGGCATGCAAATATAGTGTGATATCCGGTGGAATAAATACGTATTCAATATATCGAAAGAAGCACTAAACACTTTGGTATTTTTAAAGTGGTATGGACGATATTTCACTCCATCTGAGTGTCTACATCACGTACATTCCGCGAAGGATGAAATATAACTCTCATATCTGGGCTGGTGCCCTAAGACCACCTTAGAGTTTCTAGTAAATATTCAAAGGCGATTATGATAATAGGTGATACCAGGGAGGCTAATCCTGTAATCTCCGTGGAACGTTGTCGAAATGCGAGCTGCGTATCGTTGATCGATATTTCCACAATGGTACATGACTTCATGCCTGAGGTCAGTGTATTTAACCGTTGGACAATATTGTCCAGGGTTTCACATCCATTTGTTGTTAAAAAATATCTATTTGATTCTCATTCAAGTAAAAAGATAAAACAGTGAAAATTAACGAATTTTATTTTAATCTGAACTTACGTATTAAAATAACAAATGCTCTTAAATATTTCATTTCCGGGGTTTCTTTTATAGCTTAGCAAGACAAACGCCTTAATGCAGATGTTAGTTCCGAGTATTTTCTGCTTTCTAAACCCCCACGAACGTTATTCTTTCCATTATTTCCGAAAATAAGAAAATGTATATAACTATAAGTATACAAATATCTTTGTTTCCTTTTCATCATCTCTCTGCATATGAATACGTTTTCATCACTTATTATTTTGTATTCTCTATCTTTCAGCTACATAGATATGAAAACCGAGCAGCCACGCAACAAAGTAGAGCAGCAACCACATCATATTCATGCTGCTGGCGCTGTTTTTTATGTACGTATACTATGTAATCTACAGCTGGTTTGAGTGGATGTCACCAACATTAAAACTTTACTACAAGTGTATAACGTCGTTATTACCATCTTTATAATCATAATTTTTGTAACCTTCTTTTTCAATGCTGCTGGCCTTATTCTAACATTGCAAGTACCATGTGTTCTACCATGTGCTAAAACTGCGCTTGTAGGCATTGACTTTATAAAGGAAATGTTCTACTACTAACACGACTATCTATATTTCCCTCTCAGACTCATTCTGGGCTTTGAGTATCCTTGTGTAGAAGTAAAAGCGGTAAATGACATGTTGTCTCTTGTGCGGTTGTGAACAAATTTAAGCAGGCAGTTAATATGTCAAAACTAAAAGATTTTTTTTGCCACGTTCTATCGGGTGATTCATTCATTCTAGAAAGGATTTTATGAGAGATAAAACCGTCATATTATAATTGTTCAGTATTGTTTCATAATGGAAAAATGTAGGCCCAATTATTTATTTAGTGGAGATATAAATTCGTAATCAGCTGATTTTGATTAATGTTTGTTTCGACTTTAAATGCGAAAAGAGTTTTTCAGAACTTTATCACATAACACTGTGGAATAAAATGAAACTTTTAAAATAACAACGCTGTGACAACGGATTCTGGTAGAGTGGGTAAAAAAAATATACATGTATCGGGGTTTTGAAAGTTTATGTCTGATTTTTTTTATGGGGGCTGAAATTGTCCCTCTTTTGCACATTCTTGTGATGAATCGGCATTAGAAACCATGTTATCCTTACATTTTAGGTATAAAATGTGTTCAGCAATTTTATGTAAAGATTTTCGAAAAACATTTTTGTGGAATACTTTAGCCCACTACCGCCTCAATATATGGGTCTTTTTTGTTATTTTTTTGGAAAAGGGTAAAACAAACCCCTAACACAGGGGTGGAACGGATTAAAAAGTACTGCAAAAATATTATTTATAACAGTTTACTAAAAGTTTCCTAACACACCAAATCTCAAAACTCAACTTGAATGCCAAATATAAGTCAAAATTGGGAATCCTTTTAAACCATTTCCGTCCGCTACCTGAACCCGTTGGAATTTTTTGCACGATTTTTTCAGCACTGCCTCTTTTTGATATCTTTGAGAAACAATTTGTGGATATCTCATTTGGTTTCCGTGATATAGACGGGGTAGTCTTAGGCTATTGCATATAGGTAATGTGTGTAAATTTAATATAACAATAAAACAAATTTAATGGAGACATCATCAAAATTTGTTGAACATACTTTGCATCGTTTGGGTGGTACATCGTCACCTCGCTTGCCAGGAAAATGCTGGGTATCATTGATATTGGCCGCAGCACTATCTCTCGCAGCCCTATTTGTAGCAGGGACATTAGTTAAATTTTGCGCGGTTTTCTCCGATGTCAGAAGAGCTCCAGTGACGTGGCATCTGAATCCCAGTGGTGGAATTAAATTACTGTTCTCATTTTTTGTAACCAAGCAATGCAATTTCCATGCATTGAGCATCTTATTGGAAAGAATGTTTGTAAAAAGAGGCAGGCACTATTTTTCCCCGTATGCCAATACGATAATTTCCCAAAGCATTATCATGAAAGTCAACACCCTCCACACCTAAGAGAAAGAGAGAGTGGACGAAAAGTGATACGAACATATATTAGGTTCTTGAGAAAAGACTAATATGAATCCTTAACCTTCATTGTATTCCTTTGTCATTCGGGGTACGTATATGTTTATATGTTTTTTTGTTTGCGATCAAAACGCTTTGCTGTAGAAGGTGGTTCTATGGAGGAATGATGTGATAACATCGTAACTGCTACATTATCTATCCATCTAATGACAACAAGCTCCTTGTCACGAAGTACATTGCTGTATATTCGCCTTTTTACATATTTTCAGGCAGCTTAGCTTTTCCAGTTCTATTTTCGCGAACAGCTCCTTTAGCTAAGAATCCACGATCACTTACAAGGCACATTAGGTGAAAAGACGTGAGAAAGTTATCGAAGAATATTCGGTGAGACGATTGGGATGAAATATTCTCCAATAATTTGAGAACAACATCCGCTCCAAGGCCAACGGTTTTGTCGTGCGGTATTGCGCCACCCCCATAGAATATGGATTGATACAAATATACACTTGATGAGCACAACCACCAAGCTTTAAATCCAAATCGAATAGGTTTGCCGCGGATGAACATTTTGCAGGAATGTCTTCCAAAATAGGGGATAATTTATCTGTTCATCAACTGGTAGATTATGAGACCAAATTTCAAGTTGCATAAATTGTTTGTTGCTTGCATCAAAAAATGATCTAGTCTTTGAATATTTATCAGGCGTATCCAAACTGTTGTTGTCCGACAAATAGAGGAATCCCTTGATTGCCTCAAATCTCGATCAAGGTAACGAATTGCAAACAATCGGGTCCATTGCGAAAGCATATGATAACCACTTAGAAACAAAACACAGATGAATTGCTTCAATTCATATATGGTCGAGTCTAAGGGTTACATTTTGCTGATCAGCGTATTTGTTACTGAAGTCTATAATCATTCCACACAAGTCTTCATCGAAAAAAGGGCAAAGAGCTCCGCAGGGGATTTTCTGCCTTTCATTATTATAATTCTAAAAATACTTACCCAAATCTTGTGAAATGCCCGCGATTTGTGTGGCTTCGGCGATAACTGGTTAACTAAATGGGAGCCAAGAAACTGGGCCATATTCAGCTTGAGACATAAACTTTATTGACGGCGGTTGGAGGCTTTTTGTAGTTCCGCTTGACCTTCCAGCAATAACAATCCCAAGAATAACAATCGAAAGTGGGTCATTTAATTCCATAATTTTATTGTTAATTTTTTCAGTATCACTTTCCTTTATCTTCTTCACTTTATCTTCTTCATCCGACGAATTCAAGATTGCCATAATTTCATCCATATTCAAAACTTTGTGTCGCATCATTTTCTATAAAAATTATATTTACCAGATAATATTTATGCTTACAAAGTAATATTTATTATACTTTAAAATTGCTAAAACAAATTAAAAATACTCGAAAACTTACAAGAACGATTCAATAAAGAAACAAAACTGAACTACACTCCAGAAAACCATGTGATAGAAAATGACAGTGTTTATCACATTGGCCCAAGAGGTAGAAAACCACCCGTGCAATTTGAACGTAAGAAAGCATCGTTATGTAAACATCGTTATGTACTTATATTTACACTAGCTGAGCAGGCAGACGCTGTCCTGCAAATTTTGTTCAAATACCGTTAGCAGGAGGAGAAATAATGGATTTTTAATTTGTGGTTTGTATGGGAGGTACCACGTCCCTTTGTCCAACTGGACCGAATAGTAAATCTAAACCACCCAGGGCGCCACCCAAATGCATAAAAACAAGTTTATTCAAATCGGTCCAGAAGTTTAGGAGGAGTTCAGTCACAAACACAGGTGCAATAGAATTACATATATAAAGATATCTTTAGCAGTATTTCACTACCGAAAACTTTATAAGTTTCAGCGGTAACACAATTATAATATTTAATTCAAAATTGACCCTTTTGGGGACTTTAACATTTTGTGAAGGGGTCGGGGCAGGTGGACATAGTGCGGTTGTTGGTACTAAATAACAAAAATCATAGTAAATATTTGAGAAATACAAAAAAATAACTGTTACTACGTCTAGCTGTGCAGAAATTTCAGTTTAAGTATAGGGGTAGAAACCTACCCATCTGGACCAATATGGGTTAAGGTATCATTTCGTACTTATTCCGATTTGCCGCTAAAATAACCCACAAAACCGCATTTTAGGGTTTATTTTTATTGAAAAAATACTCTACGTTAAATTTTAATATAAGTCGCCAAACAAAAGAAAACTGTAGATATTATATGTATAAATAAAAGATCAGTATAAATTTAGGAATCTAAGAAAAAATTTTTTTTTCCATTTTTCTTTCAGTTATTTTTGTAATTCTTTGCCATTATCAAACAATGTCCAGCATATGTATGTCCGCTACAAGAGAATTAACACTCTTCCCTATAGTATTGCGTTCTTCAATAGGTGCACATGTTGAATGAAATCTTTCACCATGTTCAGCGGACGCTGTTGCCAAATTATGCTCAAAATAATTCATATGAGAATTCAAAAATAAATCTAGTTTCTCTAAAGTAGTTAGCACGTATAGTCGAGCAGTAGGGTAACGATTTTTGCTTAGAAAGTTGTAAATAACTTCGTTAAGGGTTCTCCATGAGGCAAGTTCGTTTGATGGGAGTATTTGCTCAAATTCAGCGTTTGGATATGTCCGGCCAACAAAAACATCCATTGTAATGAAAAGACATCATTTTTAAAATTAACTTTATGTGAAATCAATGACAAAAATTAATGCATAAATCATTCATTCATTTTTTTTATCCTTGCTTCGTGAAGTTTTGGAAACCATTTTTTTCAGAAATTTCAATGGTTCTCCAAACATTTAACAACGTTTTTTCCTACACCAAGTTTTATATGCAAAGGTGGTAAGAAAAATTTTTCAGTTGGTACTGTCGGTGGATGGAGAACATTGTGCTCGTTGAATGTCCCGTCGAAGCTTGCCTCCCATTGTTATTTGAAATATTGGTTCCCCTTCATTCTGCATTCATATTTAACATATGCAACTAGCATGCCCCTGAGAAATTCCATCCATTTGTGCTCTTAATATTTTACTGCATCCAATATAAATTTTATCGATTCATAAGTTTCTTTAAAATCAACTCCATACGGAATTTGAATAGGAATCTTAGAATTATCGTAATAAAACAGTACTGGTTACACCAACTTTTTTCCGATGGTTTAACCGAAATAATTTTCGTCGGAATGAATGAATTCATACCAATCAAAATTATCTTCTCGATCATTTCAGCAGCAGCATCTATGTCATTGTCCAGAAAACAAAGCTTCCAGTTAAAATGCTGATAAAAATTGTTGAGCTCAGCCCAACGTGCCTCTTCGTAGATAAACATTGTTCGCTTCGGGACTGTGTTTGAAACGAGATGAAGAGCTGAATACGAAAAGGACGCTGAAATGATACACTGATCCGAATTACCGAATTATAACTATAATGAGAGATAAGCCAGGGCTCGGGGTTATATTCCATATTAATTTTCGCCATTATGGCTTCAATAACATAGCAATTAGTAAATATGTTGGATTCGGTAACTGAAAAGTATGGCAGGAAAATGCCTTGACAATCACGAAAACACCCAACATTCACACCGGGTTCAAACTGATGAAGACTTTTCAAGTCTGCATCTAATATTTCTCATTTCTTTTTAGAAAGACTCAGCTTCCGCGCCAATGCATTTAAAGGCTTTTGCGACATTAATATTGGGCTTGGGGCTGCTGCATTTCCTGAATAACCACTGCCAATGGCTTATGTTCCCACGCATGTAGTGACATCAAGATGTTGACTAGGACTTCCAGGATGTAGCTCAAGTTGTGGAAGTTCATTAGAATATAGTACTGGGAGCAAGGCTGATGGTACTAGTTCGCATATACATACCTATGTGATATGTCGGTGTTTTGATATTCATAGCAAGTGGTGTTGTCATGTTCACTTGGGTCGGGCCAGCGCATTGGAATGCCAAACTGCATTGATTTCCGTTTACCTATAGCGAAAATTAAAAAATATTACTATGGTAGTATAAAATAAAATGAGACATTAAGTTAACTTTTTACCTCAGAATTAAACCGTTGTAACATGTGCGACAGCAATGTTTGGATATCCGCAATATCATCAGGGAAATGGAAATTCCTGTTATAATTTGCTGTTGAAAAACGTAACTCATTTTTCAGAAATAGTATGATTGCTACTTCACGTGAAATGCCCAATATGTAACACAATTCGAAAAGATAATTGAGTTAGTAGTCTTCTGGCTAATTTTGAGTTTTGTTATGATTTTGCTTCTTCATGGTTTTCTGTTGCAGGCCGACGGATCTTATCAGCCAAAGTGCAATTGACAAAGTATGGCGCGCCTAATAAGTGAATAAATTACAGCATTTTCTCTTATTTGATATTTATAGATAATAATCTCAAGCTTTCATTTGTTCGGTAACTTTTAGTGAAATTTTACATAGAATATTTTTCCAAAACACACCAATCCCCTAGAATGGAGTTTTGTGGGAAATTTTGGTGCCAACTCGGAATAAGTACGAAATTGATCCTTAATGGGTTGTTCAGCTTTGACTTATTTTTGGCATTCAAGTTGAAGTTTGAGCTTTCGTGTGTTAAAAAACTTATAGTATAATTTTATGGGAAATATTTTTGTAGTACATTTTAACCCGTTTCACCCCAGTTTTAGGGGTGTTTTTTACCCATATCCACAAAAAAAAAAACAAAAAGACCCATAGATTGAGTTAAAGCATTCCATAAAAATGTGTCCCGTACATTTTTACATAAAATTGCTGAACACATAAAAAAAAACGTTTCCCATTACATCCCATGAAAGGATTGGGGAGAGCTTCTCACAAAGAAGTGAGCTGTGCACTTTCCAATTTTTCACTCACTGATTGGGACATCCAATTTTACACCGGTTCCGAATGGTATTTTGAGAAACTTTTTCAGGGCTAAGTACTTGATAGTGTCGCCGTCACTAAGCGAGGTGGCCGTCGTCAAAGAAAATTTAAAGGTGGTCAGAGCAGGAGTCGAACCCACGTTCTCATGCACAAGAGCCGCGCACACCAGCCATTGCACCACAGCTGAACACATCCTATACTTAAAATGTAAGGATAACATAGTTTCCTATGCCCATGAATCCTAAGAATGTGCAAAAGGGGAAAATTTCCCCTGCCTTAAAAAATTTGAACGTAAACTTTCAAAACGCCGATACACTTATATTGTATTTTATCCTCTCTACCAGAATCCATTGTCTTAACCTTGTTATTTACTATCTTCCACAGTATAATTTCTTACCGCACGAGATTGCATATTTTTTTGTTTCATGGACTTTTATATTGTACTAGTTTATATATAATATTTGGCATTACTTATGTTGATTGTGTATAGTAAATTTTAAATATTCGACTGATTATTAGACATTGGAGACCCACACTAGCAATAAAAAGTAAATATGAGGTTTCATCCGTTTTTTTAACGAAAAATATTATACCGACTTTATGTTAAGCGATCTTCGAGAGCTCTTTTTCTCCATCTTCTACAGCTTATGATAGTTGATGCCAACTTTGTCGCTTGACGATTGGGATGACTTTCTTTTCGAGATTTACATGTGGACATTCTAGCATGAGTTTCTTCTTTAAATAGTGTTTTGCGATCTGTATGAAATTGGTTTCTGTATGAAATTGGTTTTTGGACGAGTTTTTGACTGAAATCGCTGAAGAATTTCCAAATTAGAGCCCAAGACTGTTCCCCATAGCTGAATACCATATGTTCATGCAGAATTGATAATATATTAGGTTTCTATCAATCGCTCTTTCGAGCCAGAGTCGAGATTTTTAACTAATGAGAGAATTGCATTTATTCCATTGTATATCAAAGGTCGTTGCTTTTCTCCGAATACTTTTCCTTCCTTCCCGTGAGCCATTTTGTGGAATATAACAGCCTTTTGACGTAGAACGCGTCTTACCTTACGGTATAGGGAGTCATGTCAGATTGTTATTGTTGTAATCTTTATTTCATTGATTATGAGGAAACGGCGATATACCTTTTTTTAAAAATTTTTTTATAGGTAAATTAAGGTGTTATCTTTCGTTTGATATACATTTCATATTGGTTGATATCTTCCTAATATTTAAATTTCTCAAATGAAAATTGTTTAAACACATACACTCAAACATATGTGTGGTGTTTGGTTGAGTGTTTGAGTTTGTAGCGTAGACACAAACTATGATGCTGTTTCAGTGTGGACACAAACCTTCGGCTGTCGTTTTGATTGATGAAATATTAAAATTTCGTATATTTACTTATGTATTTAAGTGAAACAAAACGTTAAATGTGAATTTGAATTTAACATGGATATATAATTATAAAAAATATATGAAAAAATTAATTCATTCATTTTTATGTTAAATGAAAGTGCTGCCAAGTAAGCAAAATAACAATACTGTCTGACAGCAGCTGACAGTTGACGTTTAGTAAACTAAAATAAAAACTACTAATCAAAATGGCACCTACACGAAATACAAGAAAGCAACGAGTGGTTGTTATGCAGAGAAATAAATACTCAGGTAAGTTTTGTGTTCCCATGTTTATATATATTTTTATTAAAAATGTTAATTAATTTGTAGGCGCAACATCAACAACAAATATGCAACAAATCGCAACAGCAGCGGCAGCACCCAATATCAATCAAATAGGTAAGTTTTATACCTACATACATATACATATGTACATATGTATATATTAGTGGAATGTATAAATTCCTAATAATGGATTTAATTTACAGTTCCTATAACGGCAACAACAACAAATAGTCGATTTAAGTAAATAGGTATAGGTAATAGTAAATAGGTATAAGTATATAGGTATAAGTAAGTAGGTATAAGTAAATAGGTATAGGTAATACGATAACAACAACAAAACAAAACATATTTATCCTATTTTTCCCACCATAAGCTTATGTATATTATCAAAAGTAACTATCAAATAAATAAATTCATTTGCTTATGTTATTTATTGTTATATATGTTTTCTGTCTTATCGGATGGCGTATTATACGTTAAACATAATGGCAGTGTCTATGACACAGCCTGCAAGGACAGTCCGTGGCCGAAGGCCTCGGACAACTGTCTGCTGTTTTTTTTTTAATACGTCACGGTAAAGTGATATACAATAAAGTGACGTGGCGTGTCGTATACCAATATCGACCACAGTCGAAAATTAAGAGTAATTATGCTTGCAGAAATCTATTGGATTGTCTGGAATCATAAGGAACAAAATATTTCTTGAAAATATTTAATAATAAATATAACACTTCCACAACATCCCCGCTAAATTCCAAAATTACTCTACAACCTTGCACCCAACGCTTTGCATTATAAAATATAGAATATGTAGGAAACAGAATGACCCCTGAATATTTTGTAAAAGTTAATGAATGATTCACAATTCGTATATGACATTAGTCAAGTGGTAAAAATATTGTTTTTTTTTCAATCCAGGAAACATACAACGTTCCATTAGTAAATGTAAGTATGTAGTGACGTGGGGCAATAACATTGCTACATATGCAAAACGAAACAAAAATCAAAACAATATTCACGAACAGGAACAACAACCACAAATATAAAATCTTAATAACGACAATAATAAACACAAACAAAACGTCTGATTATGACATCAGTAACGGCAATTCTGGACCTGGAAGAATGGCGACAAACGGATTCCCTGAAAACCACACTAACAAGGACCACATACAGCTAACCATACCAATAACACAAATTTATACGCGTGAGGGCACCGCACGCCAACTAATATAAAACTCATACCCCTACATGTGTTGTACACATTTATATGCGTAATCCTATTCTAACCATAAACCGCTGTTACCACCACCAGCAACCAGCAATTCAGAAAAAAAAACAATAACTCCATAAACATAATAATGCGAAACAACATACTCGTACAAACCACGGAAGCTTTTCAAAACTTGCAGCTTCCGTTAAATATCTAATGCACAAGCAACATCAGCAAGGGGCATGAATTTGTGGCAAGCGAGAAGCGAAAACAGGAGTAGCCACAGTTGAAATAGCAATAACAATAGTACAAGCGCCATTCTACGATCAGAACCCAAGCGTTATTCTAGCTTGTGATGTTATTGTAGGTGTACGTACAAAAATGGTATGCAAAGGGAAAACAATCACGCGAAATAAAACAAAATGCCACCGAACTATAACCAAACAATAGTGTAATGTTGGTGTTGAAAATATCCGCAGCATGCTCTTGGAACAGTATTCCGACACCAAATTATGTTCCACAAAATTTAGATAATCGAACGATTTGAGTGTAAATACGAGAACCATCAGTGCAAAGGTCGGACTAAAAGGCTTTCCCAATTGAACTTTTGGGCTGTATACCCAACCCAAAGTAGTACTCATATTGAAGTTTATGACTTCAATTTGTAGGACAAAAATTTGTTTTTTTTTTTGTTACCATATTTTACTTATATGTATATTAGGGCGGGCCAATTTGTATGGAGCCGAAAAATTCGATTGAGTCCACCCAAATCACAAGATGCACCAAAAACAGCAACATCGTGCGAAGGCAAATGCTTCAAATGATTTTCGGTACTCGTTGATGTTGTTGCGGTTTGCGATGTAGACGGCAATGCATTTGGATCCATTGTATACTTTTACTAAAAGAATTAAAAAATAACTGAAATTAGTATATTTTAAAACATTTGGTTCGAATACATTTTTTTCACCTACAAATTGGTAAATACACAGTGGTAAAAATGGTGAGAATTTTATTTATATTCAAATATCAAATTTTGATTTGAAACGAAAAACGAAAAAAAAACTGTTTGTAATTGACAATTTTGGTTGAAATTAAAATATGCATGAAACGCCCTCCGGCGGTGGTCATAGGTAAAAACAAGTAAAAGTGTTAAATTCGGCTGTGCCAAATCTTTGATACCCTCCACCTTAGTGTTAACCAGCAAAATATTAAAAATTAAAAAAAATAAAAATAAGCTTAAAAATAAAAATGCATTTTTTGAAGAACTGTTAAAAAAAAAAAACAAGCTGTGACGAGAGTTGAACCAACAACCCTCAGACTCCAACGCGCAACCCTTTACCCATCAGGCCACAGCGACCTTACAAAGTGTGACAAAATTCATATAAATGTATGAACACATGAAAGTACATCTAAACATTCTAAAGTACTTACCTATTATAAAGAACAACAAAGATTTTCAACATGGAAATTCACCACACGGCAAAAGGAGTAGTTTAGTATAAAACTACAAAAATTAATGTGAAAATTTTATGAGCTTTTTTACGTTTGCAATCATAAAATTTTTTCCAATGGACCAATTTCGCTGATTTTCAACACCAAACTGCTCAGGAATACGTGGAACATTCTGGCCAAAAACCAAACCGCGTTATCGCCGATTGAAGTCGTGAGAATGTTTTCAACAGACGGACAGACGGACATGGCTATATCGACTCCGGTTGTTATATGGATCAAGAATATATTTACTTTATGGGGTCGCAAAGCCTTATTTCTATATGTTACAATCAGAATGACAAACTGATATATACCCTCTATCACTTACAGTGGAGGGTATAATAAAGACCAGAAATGAATTGCTCGACCCCAAAAAGCCCCATATACACATAAAAAGATAATATAACGATGAATAAAAAATCGAATTTTGAATCAAAATTATGTTATAGGGAAATAATCATTTTTTTAAAAGTCGGAGACTCGAAACTCGAGATAGACCTATGGTTCCTTCACCAAAGTTGCTTAGAATTGTGCATAGAATCATCCTAGGGGGCGGCTCTAATCAACAAAAAATTTGGCCCGCCCTATTGTATATATATTGTACTTATTTTGTTCTTATTCTGCCTGACGAGTTGAAATAAATTATGAAGAAAAGTAATGAATCAATTTTCTTTGAAATCTCACTTAATAATATTCCAAAACAAAACAAATTTATTTCAATATAAACTTAAAAAATTATTGGCGAAATCGAAAGAAATGAATTGGCAAAATTTAAATATAAGTATCGTTTTAAATCATATGTTATTTTGACACTGATAGATTTCATCTGTTTGACATTTAGCAGTCAGCATTATACCTACGCGGACCAAAATGAGTCGGTATATGCATGAACAACGTTGGAAAATATTGGAAACTAATTTCCAAAGTGGTTGCTATGCGAAATGAATCATCGGAAGCAAAGCGTTTGTGAGACTGACTTGTCATCGGAACTTACATACTGGCGATAATGTGGCTACTGTGGCCGAAAGTGTGAATCCTAATCGAAGAACATCGACTCACCATCGATCTAAACAACTCGGCATTTGAGGCACCATCATGATGAACATTTTGCACAAGTTATTTCTGATTATTTGCTTATAACGTCCAGTTGACTCAGCAATTGAAGGCAAACGACCATCCACTTCGTCACGGCTTCTCAGTTTGGGCCCTTCAGAATCTCCATCCGAACATATAATTTAGCTGAAAAATCATCTTTTCTGACGAGGCTCATTCTCATCTCGGCGGCTCTGTCAACAAACAAAATTGTCACATCTAGGGTTCGGAAAGTTGTTGCTCTAACGTTTCCGTTGAATCTGGCAGATGGCAGGCCCATGGCTTCAATAGAAGACGTTACCCTCCGGTTGTATAGGTGTGGTGAAAACGAGCGGGCGAATTCCACCTTCAAAACAGTTTTCAGACCATGTCTTCCCAATACTGTAGGTTGTTGTTGCCGTCGCCCAATTTGGCATTGAAATCTCCCAGAAATATTTTAATGCCACCAATTGACAAGAATCTTACAGCAATATCCAATTGACTATAGAAATCGTCATTAATATTGTCCATATCAGGATCGGAAGGTGCATACGCCTATACAAAGATGCTATCGGATATAGGCTTGTAACATTTTAGAGCATTTCTAGCCCTAGGATAAAGAAGAGGCCGACTCCGTAGATACGTTGTGAATTGTATATGTTGCATAGTGTGTAAATCAGTGACTATATGGAAATGGCGATTTGCCACTACATATTAAGAAAACGTTTTTTTTACGCACGCACACTCTGAAAAATTTGTCTTTTTTTATTGTTTGGATGCAAATATAACGTGTTTGTAGCTTGCCGCAAATATATTATACTTGTGTCCAAACACATTGTGTTTGCTCTCAACATAACATGTTTGGGACACTATTATTAATAGGTTATAATATATGTACAAGGTGGCGCAAAAGTAATCCTCCTAACAGAGAATGCTATAAATTTTGCGATTGGCCTCTAATGTCAGTTCTGTTTTGACATTTGTGTAGTAAACACATGCGAAATACACGGTAGTAAACAATGTTACTCTACACTGCTCCAGAACGCGGAATATTGCTGACTATTTATTTGACCAATAATCGGTCGGTGACTTTGGCACAACGTGAATATCGTCGCAGATTTCCTGGCCGTCCAACCACTACTGGTGAAACACTGCGACGTTTAGCCGCTCGCCTCGAAGAGACTGGCACAATACGAGATGCTGCCAGGCGTGGCAGATCCCGGAGTAGCCGTTCTGCAGAGAATATTGCTGCTGTAGCCGAGGATGTCATGGAAGCGCCGTCGATGTCATGGAAGCGCCGTGAGCGCTACAGAGCAATGATCAACGAGTTCTTTTTGCCGCAACTTGATGAATTTGGATTGAAAACATGTGGTTCCAACAGGACGTTGCAACGGCACACACTGCACGTGCCACAACCGATGTGCTGAAGGATGCACTTCCCGGGAGCCTAATCTCCCGTTTTGGCGATTTGCATTGGCCAGCAAGATCGCCTGATTTGACCGCTCCAGACTTCTTTTGTGGGGCTTTTTGAAGTCGCGGGTTTATGTCAACAAGCCTCAACAAGCCTCGACAATATCCGTCAAGAATGTGAGGACGTATCTCCGGAAGTTTTGGCCAAAGTGATGGAAAATGCCATAAAAAGGGCTCAAATGACAATCAACTGTGGCGGCGGCCATTTACATGACATCATATTCTCGACTTGATGTAAAAAAAACTAAAAGACCAAGTAAAAATAATCCACACGAAGAATCAAAGTTTTTCATTTTTTTTTTCAAATTACAGCCAAAAAACATCGGAAGTTTACTTTTGCGCCACCTTGTATTTATGACCCAAATGTGAATTTGTTTGTTGAAAACTACTGCAAGCACTGGAGTGCTTTTTAAATGAATGGTTTAAATGAATGGTTTTTTAAATGAATTGTACTTTTTGCCTTTTAATATTGTGTTTTACTTTCTCGCCATACACTGTGTATTGTTGGAAAATTTGTTGGGATAACCCGCACTACAAAACAACAAAACAAACGAGTCAAAAAAGTACTAACGGTGGTTGCACATACAAGGTTGGTTGTTCTCTTGACATTTGTTCTAACTAGGTGTTGATTAGTATTGAAGACTGTGTTAGTATCGATGTTGGTGGCTGCAGGTTTGTTTCAACTATGGTAATGTAGTTTTTTTGCTATCTTATTGTATTTGTCTTGTTTATATTTGTATGTACGACCAGTGAACATCTAGGTATAAGCAACAAGAAGAGAATTTTACAACAACAACAAAAAACTGGCCAAAGAACGCTACAGGAAACGCCGATAAAGCCGTTGGTAAAAATTTGTGTAATTGCCAAACAATAACAAAAATTTGTATGTAACTACAATCCGACATTAACACACTAGACTCCAATTCGTGAATTCTCATTAATTCTCATTAATTACCAAAGATGTAGGTTCTAACTACTTGTGTCTTATCTTAACGCACTAACACTCTCTAGTGGCCAAAGACTTTAGCACACATTCACTCACCACTAAGAACAACAAATAGTATGAAAACACATTTATATTCAATGCGCAAGGTGTGACTTATACGGAATATAAAGTTAAACCAAAAACAATGGAGTCGTTCTGATTCTTTGACTTTTGGGGTCTCGTGGGACTAATAAGAAATTTGGAAAATAGAAGTAGTAGACAGGCGAGAGGGAGAAATCACAAAAATCCCCGCATAATTTATGGAATTTATTTTAAAAGTTTTATAAGCATTGTCTAAAATTTAGTTTTATAAACAAGTTTTTAACCCTGCTGTTAGATTAGGACCATTTGGTCCAAATTTTTTCTGTTTTCCCTTGTAACTTTGGAACGGTGATATATACTGACTAAATTTTTCTGCTAATGGGGTCTTTTAATAAAACAATGTTATGTGCGAAAATTAAATTTTCTAACTTTATTCAGGACTGAGAAAAATACAAAATGACGAATCTTAGGTTAGAGGACCATTTGGTCAATAGTACATTTTTTCATTACCAAGCGAATGTAAATTCATGTCAAATATTTAGAAGATGTTTTTGATATGTCAAATACTTGCTTTAGAAATTATTGAACCAAAATAGTTACAAAGGATAAGATAAAATTATTATTTTGGATGAAAATTCCAGTATGGGCCAAATGGTCCCTCAACCTAAGATTCGTAAATTTTTTCATTACCAAGCGAATGTAAATTCATGTCAAATATTTAGAAGATGTTTTTGATATGTTAGCGGATGTTTTTGATATGTCAAATACTTGCTTTAGAAATTTTTGAACCAAAATAGTTACAAAGAATAAGATAAAATTATTATTTTGGATGAAAATTGCAGTATGGACCAAATGGTCCCTCAATCTAAGATTCGTAAGTTTTTTCTAATCTAACAGCAGGGTTAAATCAGCTCATACTGACCATTTGAAATAAATCATTCTTGTTGAAAATATGAACTTAGTCCTAAAAGTTTGTATATATTTTAAATTAATATTATAACTTCTACACTGGCGTTGTGTTCACAGTAGTCCCTATTAGAAGGTAGTTGATAGCAATTTGTAAAGAGCGTTTTTTCAGCTGCATGCAAATTGTCGAACCCCATAACTATGGTTGCACACCTGAAAATGTCAAACTGTGCTGACATTTCTGTTCAGTAAGGTCTGCCAAGTCATCGTTAATCGTTTAACGCTACACCAACGCTTCCAAATTGTTGAAATTTGCTTTGGAAAAAATAAATCTGTTCGCGAAGTTCATAGACCCCTTTGTCCATTTTAGGGTCAACATAATCGGCCAAGTGAGCAAGCAATTCGTGCAGCTATTGATCGTTTGGAGCTGCCCTTATTTTTATAAATTTGTGTATTAATTTTTGTTGGGAAATATTTTTCGTAACCTTAAATAAATTCATCTAAGGCGAAATGTCCTGAGTGTCCCAATTGCTTGAGCTACAAAGGCTTTCCGACATCATCCATCACCTATCATCAAAAGGTTCAAAATATTAGGAATTGGAAAAAAAATTCAAGAATTAACGATATTAGACCAGAATCTACTCTTTAGCAAGAAGAAATTTCTACTGGATTGAGCGAAATTTTTACATTGTAGATGAAGAGGGAAGGTAGGTCAGAGCATTTAAAACATTAAAATATATACACTAGGGTGGGTCAATTGCTTTGTCAATAGGCGTATATCCAAAACATAATCCACGAAGAATTCTAAGAAAACTTCCCGAAGAAACTATGGCTCTAAAATCAAAACCTGGCTCCCGCCGAGAGACATAAAAATCCACATTTCAATAGTAAAACAGCTTGTTTTTTTTAGAAAATGCGGTCATATGCAAAAAAGTACCACATGTTTCATTAATGCTGGGCTTAGTTATTCCTCATTATTTCAAGCCATATTTAAAAATTTTTTTTTAGAAATTAAACCAAATCTTAAGGCTGTAATGTCATTGAACATTCCGTAAAAGCACAACATTTTTATACCCTCACCCATAGGGATGGGGGTATATATCATTTAATACGTAAACAAATGTAACACATAGAAGGAGCCATGTGAGACCCTTAGTATCTTTGGACTAAATTTGTTTTAGGACTTATTAAGGCGTTTGAGCCGTGTCCGTCTGTCTGTCTGTCTGGCTGTCTGGCTGGCTGGTCAACACAATAACTGCCGTAAATATTTACAGATCACAATGAAATTTTGTCGGTGACTAGTATTTGGCAATATTGAGTTTGGGATTGAAAATGAGCGTTTTTATCACGCCCCTTCTGGTACCTCCCATACAAATCGACACATTTAGCATAAAATCATATTTCTTTCAAACCTTTCTTCTGGTAGATGTGACTAGCTTCAACTCTCACACCGTCTAATAATCTGTAAGTGCCTACTTAACCGGAGGAAATGGGCGAGATTGTCACGCCCGTTCTTGTACCTCCCATACAAAACAGGGTGTTCGTCCGGGTTGTCAATCCGATAAATCGCGTGAAACATTTCCGACCTTAATGAAATTAGGTATAAGGCCTCACGTCATCAAACGCCAATCACCGATTAACACAGGGGTGATTTTGCCACGCCTAGTGTGGTACCTCCCATACAAAAGTTGTTTGGCCGTCTGGTTGTTCGGCACGGGAAGTCCCGCAAAACCGAACCAATCTTTATGAAAGTTTGTACTAGTCAATATTTGGTCAGATAAAGCTCTCCTATAGAAAATGAGCTCTTTTGCCACACCCATTCTGGTACCTCCCTTACAAAAGTTGGGCGGATGACCGGTTGATCATCACGATAACTCTCGTAAACTACAACAGATCTTAATAAAATTCGATACTAGGCAATATTTTGCTAAAAGCTACTGTGTAATTAATAACTGTCTATTGTGCTACGCCCAGTTTCGTACCTCCAATAATAAAGTGGGGCGTATTCCCGGTTTGCCGACTCGATATGTCCAATAAATCATAACCGATCATAATCAAATTTGGTACTGATCAACATTTTTGCAACAACTTGCAATTGCCATTTTTGCATCTCGCATATAAATATTTGGAGGGAAAAATTCCCAAAAACCACTTAGGATCGCAACTAATTTGGGTATTCAATAACATTTAGAGCAATATTAATATGGTCACTTTTGAGTATGGACGTTTTTTAACACAACTCCCACGCAATGGATGACTTAGGGTGCGGGTATGATTAAGTCGGTTCACCCGACTGATACTTATGTACTGGTTCAAAATTTGTTAATTCATGTTTTCAAAATTTGTTAATTTGTTAATTCATGGCATAATAATAATAATAATATGCCAGTAGTTGCAAGTCTATCATAACTATTCGACACTCTTTTGATCAAGCCTTTATGAAAACCCGGGTTACAAACAACAGTTTTTACAAAATGAGAGCAAATTCTTAAAGCTTAAAAAATGTGGAATAAAAATAATAAAAAATATATGGTGTTTGGTTTTAATTTAATACAGTTTTTTTTAAATTCTTCAAACTGGAATATATACTATGTCTCTCGCCGGGAGCCAGGTTTTACTTTTAGAGCCTGTGTTCTTACGGTAATTTTCTTAGAATTTTGCTTACATTTTTTTTACATGCTTACATCGATTTTGCTATACCCCTTTTGCATTTTTTTTTCACCCGAACAATTTGACCCACCCTAATACACACGCTGAAAAATAACGCCCCAGAAATATATTACAGAAACCATCTACACGTTTGCAAGCTTTGGTTTTGTGAATTAAAGATCTGTTGCTTTTTGTTTCTTTACTGTCCTTCACCTTTTTGATTCAGCGGGTTTCAAAAAACAAAGATAAATTTGAGTCAGAAACACATATATTATAACCTACTAGCTGGCCCGGCAGACTTCGCCCTGCCGACAAAAAGTATTCAATGATGTCATGGCCACAAACGAATTCAAACATTTTATATAGGAACTTTATTATTATATTGGGTACTTTTGCTTTGGTTTGTGTCTAGACTAACATATGGGAAGTTTCTAGGAGAAGCGCCTGTAATCAATATCTATATATGGGTGATTGTTCGGAAATTGTCATTTTCTCGTCCTTTGAATTTTCCCACCCTATAATGGTCGAATGGTGATTAAATTGCGACATGTTCCCGAAGCTACGATGGTACTCTATTATTTCCATGAAACACATTCCATTCTGAACCGTGTAGGTCGGTTTTAGGGAGAAAAAACTGTTCAAAATGTCACAACCATGGCCTGTCCTCCGTATCGAATTCAGGACTTCAGCAGTAATATCCATCAAGGACGTGGCTTGAAAGAAGTTACCTGCATATATGTTCTAAGGGACATTTAGATTTACAATTCTACGCAAAAAATTGGAGGAATATGCACGCCATGGTTATTGAACGGTCCACGAAGTCTGTCCAACAGTTTTGTCAGAATTTTGTACAATTTGAATTCGACTGTGGTGGCGCCATCTCCGGGGTTTCAATATGACCCACTTGCTGACATTTTGGAGTGGAGGGGGTGGTGGCAGTATTTATACCGGCAGAAGTCAACACACGCACATGTATACGAAGGGGAATTCTATTCGAAAAATTGAAAAGCTAAGTCACAAAATAATACGTCACAACCGTTCTCTTATCATTCACATATGCCGTACGATATTTAGGCTTGATTCCCGGTTATGAAAGTAATATTTCATTACCTGAACTTCATTGTCTTTGGAACTTGTCGAATTCCAAACCGGTCTGGATCACGGTTAGGTTAAACACTGAAAGTCACAACCGTGGCTGTCGCAACCGTGTTATATAGTTTCCAATACTGACTAAAATTGATAAATAATGGTTTCTTGACACTGAATGGTTAATGTGGAGTAGACTGTTGCAAAGACCTGACAGCACAGTAGGCTTTTGCGAAGACCTGGCAAAACGAG
Organism: Phaonia tiefii; assembly: GCA_963931995.1. Taxonomy (NCBI): domain Eukaryota; kingdom Metazoa; phylum Arthropoda; class Insecta; order Diptera; family Muscidae; genus Phaonia; species Phaonia tiefii. The sequence continues at coordinate 319,585,296 of OZ008368.1, read as the reverse complement.
AGTGAATTATTTGACATATCTTGTGGCAATCGTCAGTCGTGTGTAGGTCGTGAAAGGTATTAGTCTATTGGCGAAGTTAACTAAATAAATTAGTTAAAACATTAAAATAGTGCGTTTTATTCAATTGATATATATATATAAAATTGTTTTATCATATCAACACTTTCATTTGTCAAGTTTCGTTCAGGCAGTCACTACCGTGGCATCGGAATACCATCAATGCTCCATAACTTCGATTGCTTTGGTGTTGTAGTATAGTGATCTTCAGATCATACTTTTGGACAATGATAACATTCAGAAACGTAAAAAAAATGGTACTGCAGACATATCTAGGTTTGGAAAAATTGCTATCTGAAAAATAACAATTTCCGAACAATCACCCATATATATCTATACATATATAAGTATATCTGGACCCGGCAAACTTCGTTTTGCTTTCAAAGTTTTTGTAATGCCCAAGGGTGAACAAAATTATTTTGTTCCATTATGTTTGCAGTAAATGAATATATCTGCTGGCGTTCCGACACGGGATAATGCCACGTTTAGTTGACAATGGGCAAATAAACCTGTAGAATGTAAAATAACTATTTGTTAGAAGTATTTGTTTAGATTTCGATCGTGTGCTGATTTGTCTAAAAAGCTTCTCATTATACTATAATAGCTGTACGCGTTGCGTTTCGCTACCCCTGAATTGTAATTTTAATGACTCGCAATTTTGTTATTTTTTTCTATTTATTCAAGTGCTCTAGGATATACAATATGTCTAGTTTTGCCATCTGGTGCAAATGTATATTAGTCGGAAGGTTTACCTATACGTGAACGTGCAACATATATTGACCGTGGGAAAACACGGATTTGTCAAATATAACCGACTGCCCTTGAGCTTTATTAATGGTCATCGCAAATGGCAACAGAATCGGAAACTGGAATCTTTTGAAATCGATGCGCATGTCTGTAGGTATCATGGGAATGCGTGGAATCAGTTCGTTTATAATTTCCAGTGATTATAGTAGCCTCAATAAGATTATTCTGAATTTTTTTTTTTAAATGCATTATTACGATATGTAGGATGCGATATTTATGATGCTCTCGAAACTGACCTCAATGATATTCATATTCATTCGAACCTGTGGTCACTTTCTTAGCGTCATAGTCTGAACTTTTTTAATAGCCGTATTTTTATTGATTTTCCCCAAAACGTAATTTGGATCATATCAGTAGTATATGTACCGAACCTCACATTCCTACACTGTATCAAACAATTGTCCATATACCTGGCAGTTGTGAACATATTTCAATGTATCTCATTGAAGCATTGAACTTTAAAAGAAATGATTTAAATCGAATCGGCCATATATTTGTTGAGATACATTGAAACATGTTCTCAAGTGCCTGGTTTACAGACAATTCTTTGATATAGTATATGTAATAGTCAAATTTTGACGCGTATGGGCAGCACCTCGGCGCTTTTTGCCAACTTGCTTCCAAATAGCCGGTTCGTATACGTAGGCCAACTGCAACATACTGGGAAATTTTCAGGACGATCAAACTATTGTTATGACTGCTATAACGATTTATTTTAAAAGGGGCCTGATACATACCACTACTACTCTGGCTGTAATTCATAATGTACTAACAACATATGAACCAAATCTCATCTACATACCTCTGATAGTTCATGAGATATAGCCATTTAAATTTCAAATGGTATGGGCAGTACCACGCTGCTTTATCCGATCACTACCAAGTATAACGAAGGACTATCAGTAGATCATCAGTACCGCATTCTGAAACGTTCATAACAATCGGTATATTAGTAAAGCCGTCAGAGCGATTTTTGAAAAGGGGGCGCGGCACGGCCTGGGTTACCGTTATCATTAAGGGGTATGAAAAATTGATGTTGCCCGTATCTCAGATCTACCCGATATGCACACAAAATTTCATACATTTCGGTCCAGCCGTTTCGGAGGAGTAAGGTAACTAACATTGTGACACAAGAATTTAATATATATACAGATTAGTCATTGCGTGTCAATCATGTTATATTGAATAGCAAACACATGTGTTGGGCCAGAATACGATATTTGCGACAATTAAATAGAATGAGTGTTTCCTGTGGTGGCCGGTGGTCAAATACCAAGTACGGTAATGCGGAATATACAAGAAGTTACTGAGAGTAAGTTTCAAGAATTTTAGATATTTTTTGATACAAAGTTCCAAACTTCGCCACTTGGGGTTGAGATTGCAGTGAAAAAATATGGCTGTAATATTTGCCTGAATCACGGTTTTGCTTTACACATGCAGTTTATCTTCTTGTAATAGACCTCTTCTATTTAAAACAAATCAATGAATGTTCGAACTAATGGGCGAAGTGTTAACATATTTTTGTTACACGGTACCTGTTCGATTTCTATGAACACATTAGTAAATGTTACATTGGAAAATAAATAAAGAATAGTTTTTGTGCTGAAAGGTCTTTTGCTATTTCCCGTTCTTTTTCCTTACATCTGCTTTAAAATTGGATGTAATGTTGTTAAAATAAATAAACCAATATTTAGCTCACTGAAATATTTTTTTTGTTTTGTAATAAACAGACCGATGACGAGCATCTTGTTCGAATGCTGGCATATAACTGAATAAAAAACAATATCTAGCTCTCTGGCATAATTATTTTCGTTTTGTCATAAACAGAGCGACGACAAAAAGTATTGAATAGTAAAGAGAACTTAATGCACTCTTTGTCTACTCTCATGTAGAAAGTCTGAGTAAAGGAGCATAAACGAGTCTTACTCTGTTTATAGAATATTTCAATATAAATGCACCATTTCGACAATGCTATTACATAAAACAAGAAAAAAAGCATAAATGTTTCAAATTCATTAATGTTTAATATCAAAATTATGAATGGACCAAGTTATGACAAACGAGAGTAGTACGTTTTGAATCATTCGCCAGATGTCGCCAGTACTTTTGAGTCATACAATTCGTTCGTTGAGTTCTCTATACTATTCAATACTCTTTTGCATCGCCGACCTGCTTGTTTGTTCGCTGCCACTACATCAATACCATCACACTTATTTTCAGGAAGAGGCTATTGTTGTACAACAACCATGTGTGCGATGCTAACGCTGTATATCGTTTGCTTGTGCTCACTCTACCCGTGCTTAAGACATTAACACATCAAAGAGTTATTTCATATATTAAAAAATGTAAATTTATAAATTTAAAAGTTTTGTTGATTTTCAAATTAATAAAATAGCACAAATTCGAGCAAACATTCGTTTTGTTAGGTGTGATTTTTCTTCGAATATGTCACAAGATAGTTCTTTCTTTTATTTTAAAAAAACTTAAGAAACTTGTCTCGGTCGATTATGCTAAAAACAGTTTTAGATAAGGTGCTAACGCCTAAGTAATTAATTATACAGGGTGGCCCAAAAATTATCATTGAGTTTAAAACTGTAATAACTTTTTCGTTTATATATTTTTTATATTATTTATGTTTCTATTAAGTGCAGAAAAATTTCCAGTTTGGTTATTTTGTAATCTGAAAAACAAAATAAAAAAATATATAAACAAATAAGTTAGTACATTTTTACACTCCACGGTGACTTTCGGCCCGCCCTGTACTTTTATCAAAGGCATAACCGTAATTAATGTGACATACACATTCTGCATTCTGCTGCATTCCGATTCTTACTCATTTGACAGAAGCATTTTAAAATTACAAGTATTTGAGTTTGGTATTCTGAGATTACACTTTTCGAACTTACTTTTTAAGGGGCCGTTTTTACAGAGTTGAATTGCAAAACATATCTTTTGCTGCCAAAGTGGAAGAAGACAAAAACGAACAGAACGGTTATTGAATCCCCTTCTGACTTCTAGTCTTGTGTGTTTCCCCTGTAAACGCAAATAAAATATAAATATTTATTCATAAAAATAAATTTATTAAAATACTTGCATATTAGTGTATTCAAAACCAAAACCGGTTAACCGGTTAACCGAATTCCGGTCGGTTAACCGTATGTCAGTTTTAGAAAAATTGCTATTTTCGAAGAACCGGTTTCACCGGTTATTTCAAGTTGATTAACCGGTTTTTTCGGTTTTTACTCAACTGATATAACACCGCAGAATTACACCCCTAATGCCTTTTTCATAGCTTATTATGATCACTGGCCCCCTTCAGGCAGACACAAAAGACTTTCCAACGAACTATTTCGCCGATAATTTACTCAAATTGGTTGCCCAATGGCAATGTCATATCTGCCAACTCCCATTTAGATCTAATTTCTGAATCTAATGACAACACAGATGTTATTTCAGCTGAAATGTATTCACACTCTAAAAAGAAGCAAAAAACGTCGAAAGGAATATTTGCACAACGATGATTTTGCCTAATTGGGTAAATCAAATGTGTATGAGAAAGGGTGGGACATGTAAAATTTGGAACTTCAACCTCCCGGTATTTTTTTTTTTCACATTGACCAATACTCAGGGTATGCCCCCTATAAATGCCGTGCATTGTATTGGACTTAGGAAGTGGGGATAGAGGCGGGAGGAAAAAGGCTATAGTGTTTGTTAATGTTTGATTTGAATCTCTCGATATTCAAAGAATTAGGGAATACACCCGCCGGAAGTTTATTCCGCATACTAACTGTACGGCTAAAAAAGAACTCTCCCTGTAGTGAGTAGGCCAAGAAATAACAAATGGATGTGAACTACTGGAAAAGCGCGATGAGCGATTAAATACTCTTACCTCCGGAATAGAGGCGTGTATCTCATATGAACACTTACCGTGAAAATGCCGATACAAAAGTGATACGCAACTCACGTTTCGACGATGCTCTAAGGAATCAACAGAGTTGGTTACCCTGCTATCTCCTATAAGCATCATCGCTCTCCGTTGTATGCGGTCTAGAAGCTCCAATGTGGACCTAGGGGCACCAGCCCAAATATGAGAGTTGTATTTCATTTTCGGCCTAATATATGAAATGTATATATGAGGAGATCAGACGAGGTGAAAAATTTCTTACACCGCTTTAAAAAGCCTAAGCACTTAAAAGCTTCTTTGTACACGTTAAATACGTGATCATTCCACCGAACATCACACTGTATTTTCATGCCAAGAACTTCAAGAGCATCTGATTCCTCAATGTCCACACCATTCACAGAAATAGGCGGCAGGCACATGTCATTCGTGCGCTTGTGCGATAATATGCAGCACTGGGTCTTACGCTCATTAAATTCGACCCGATTCGATCTACCCCACTCAGTTATCAGACGAATGTCCTGGTTGAGTGAGTCATTCATCATCCGTCTCCTCTCATGCACCGTGGAAGGACTTGGCCGACTATCAAATGAATATGAATGACATATACTACTGTCATCCGCAAATGAGTACATTGGACTCGAAGTAAGACTCAAGAGGTCGTTAATAAAGATAAGAAAAAGAGTAGGAGAGAGGACAGAACCTTGTGGTACCCCCGCATTAATCCTATATTCGTCAGAAGAGATCCCATCTATGACAACATATATAGTGCGATCCCTGAGAAAATTCGATACAAATCGAGAGAAGTTACTACCTAAACCAAAAGCATTAACCTTGGACACGAGTGAATCGTGCCAAACTCTATCAAAAGCTTTGGATATATCGAGAGCCACTATTTTACTCTCTACCAGCCTATGAATAGACCGACTCCACTGTTCAGAGAGGAACGCCATCAGATCACCAGTAGAACGGTTTCTGCGGAAGCCATACTGTCGATCACTTAGTAGACTGTTAAGTTCCAGATAATTGATCAGGTGGTAATTTGCCATGGTCTGCATCACTTTAGAGAGTGTAGAGCATATTGCAATTGGCCGGTAGTTTTCGGGGTTACTAGCCTCACCCTTTTTCGGGATAGGCTGAACATTGGCAACTTATGGTATGGTATGGTACTTACGGTATGAGCGATTAAAAAGATTACTTAATGGACGAGCAAGCATCGAAGAGCACTTTTTCAGAACAAGTGGTGGTATTCCATCCAGGCCCGGGGATTTATTTGCGTCGAGCTCTGTGAGAACCCTTTTAACCCCACGTGTTCGAAAAAATATCTGAGCCATTAAGCCATTGAGTTGGATACGTTGTCAATCACGGGAAGTGGTTGATTGCTATCCGGCAAAGAAGAGTTATTTGCAAAAATTTCAGCCAAGAGGTTAGCCTTATCAACCGGGTCAGTAAATATATGATCATCTTTAATAACAAACGACCAAAACCTCTTACTTCCCCTGTGAGAAGAAAGAATTTTAGCACGAAGACGCTGTTCGTATAGCAACTCAGCGCGTCGTAGTACTTTGGCACAATTTGATCTTGATTTTTTGCGCAGCTCGTCAGTAATTGGATTTATATCCACATTCCAATTATTGAAAGCTTCCTCTTTGGATCTGACAGCTGCTTTGCATGTCTGATTAAACCAGCACTTATTAGATGATTTAGTCGAAATTATTTTCGTGGGAATAAATATTTTCATTCCCGTTAGAATAATATTTTCATCATCATTGGCATCATTGTCAAGAAAACAGAGTTTCCAATTGAAGTTTTTATAGAACTCGTTGAGCTCAGCCCAACGAGCCTTTTCATATAAAAATATGGACCGCTTCGTGACTGGTTTTGAAGCAGTCGGAAGATTCGAATATGAAAATGATGCAGAAATCGTGCAGTGATCCGAGTTTCCAAGAGGTGCAAGAATATTAACTTCATACTTGTCAGGGTGTGAAGTTAGGAAGAGGTCAAGAGTGTTAGAACTTGCCCTTCAACACACAGAATGTGTGTTGGTTTATCTACCAATTGCACAAGGTGATTGTGTGCTTCAAAAAGCTCAGCGTATTGGCCCTCCGGAGTTGAATGGCTCGAATGGGAAAGCCAGGAGTGATTGTGAACATTGAAATCACCAGCGATCACAATTTCGCTGCTCGGGCAATTCTCCAAGACTTTTGTTATTGAGTCAGAAAGGGCGTCAAAACCATTAAATGAAGCCTCCCTTCCTTGGTTTGGACTTCTATGAAGAAATCCGAAATGAATGACGTGTGATTTGACTCTGAATTTTAACCATAGGCAGCTAAATTCAGGATCTGTTGAGGCCAGTTGCAGCATGAACTGAAATACAACGTCATTTCGAACGTAAACCAGAAGGCCTCTGTGAGGAAAAAAATTAGAAAAGATGCGATAACCAGGGATGTAAAACTCCTGCGGGTCAGAATCTTCGCAAACCTGAATCTCACAAAGAGCGAAAACACTAGGCCGATTAACCTGGATGTGAGCATAAGCAGAGAAGAAATTTTCTCTCAGCCCTCGTATACTTGCAAAATCTATACCGAAATCACTTACCATATCGAGAGATGAATTTCAAATATATTTAACCGTATGCACAAGTGGTAAATAGTATTTTTGTTGTTTCTCTAGTGTTCAGAGTTATACCTTCAACAATGTAGGAAAAAACAATAACACCAGTAAACTACTTGTGTTGTACAGAGAGGTGATGAAGGGAAGAGAATCGAAGGGGGCAAAGAGCCCTTTGTCTGGTGTGTGAAACAGCGAAGAAATGCCAGCATAATCGTGTCGTTGTTCGTTGTGGTTGGATGTGTTGATGTAGTTGTTGTCGTTATTGTCATCATTTCTGGTTGTCTGTTTTGGAATATTGTTATCGTTTATTATCTTTTGTTTATTATTTATTATCTTTTGTTATCGTCTTGTTTATTCTAAACACTAAAACAGATAACATGGACACTAAATGAAATAAATATGAACCGCAACGCGGACATTGCGCGAAGACACGTCTGTACGGGTCGGCAGACAAACACTTCTTTTGTCATCTTCGAAGCAGATAACCGATTTCAAATCTATGAAGTGACAGATTCTTTTTGATGTGTTAACATCTATAGCGGCGTATAGGGACTAAATCTATCAAAGTCAGATTTTATGCTGCTGCTAAAACCAGATTTTATGCTGCTGCTAAAACCAGGTTTTCTGCGACTGCTAAAGAGAATAGTGACGCGTTCAACAAAAATGAGCGAGCAAGAGAGCAATGCAAGAGTGGTGTGGCAGGGGTGAGGCAAACGAAATTGTGTCTACAGCGTATGTATTAACATAAAAATTTATGTATGTACATGTGCCTGTTACTGTTGTTGAACGGAGATATAAAGCATAGCCACACAAAATTTCATTTGCAGTCCCATGGGCTTGCGCAGTCGACGTTATGGTGACACACTAATACGTCAGCTACTTCGTACAAAGTATGTGTGATGTTGTGTGTTTGGCTGTTTCGTTGCTGTTGATATGGCAAACATGTGGTTATGTGACACACGTATACGTCAGCTACTTCGGACAAAGTATGTGTGATGTTGTGTGTTTGGTTGTTTCGTTGTTGTTGCTATGGCCAAACAAAGCGAGTCATTTGATGTTCAGCATTGCCCGGTGTATACAAAAAAACTATTATTTTTTATTTTCCAATGTAACATTACATTCATAGAAATCGAACAGGTACCGTGTAGCAAAAAGGGGTTAACACATCATCCGTGAGTTCGAACACTCATTGATTTTTTTTAAAGGCTACACATTTGTAAAATGGGTCTGTATTTGAACAGCCGTCAACATCAACTAGCCACCGTTCGCAGAACTGAACATTTCTCGCACATCTTTACCCAAAATTTTGAGCGTTTTACGGAAAAATCATGTTTCCCAATGAAGCTCATTTGCACCTCAGGGATTACGTTACCAAACAAAATTGTCGCATTTGGGGCTCGGAATATCCGCAAGTCGTCGAGGAGAATCCGATGCATCCACAGTTTTTGCCAGGCGGAAACACAGGCCCAATTTTCTTCGGAAATGAGCAAGAAGCCGCCATAACCGTCAATGACGAGCGTTATCGTGCCATGCTCAACGATTTATTGTTCCCACAAGTTGAAAACGGCGGCTGTGTGCGCACTGTGTTCGCAAACCGCATAATCAGCCGAAACCTGGAAGTCCATTGGCGACTATTATCTCTGGAGCTCCGTAAAAAAGTGTTACGCAAACAATCCCGAGTCCTTTGAGGCCTTAAAACGCGAAACAAATTGAATTAACCAATAAAATCATAATTTTGAAAAAATGTCTATTAGTATTTTTATTTAAAGCGAAATAAAATTTCAAATGTAGTCTCCCATGACATCCCATGAAGGAATAGGCTCACACACTTTGTTTGGGAATTGCAGTTTTACACTGGTTCTGAACTATATCTTATGAAGCAATTGCATGGCTATGTAGTCGATATCAAAATTCAAAGAGACGAATTAAAAATAAACGATGTTTATAAAACGCATAGTTGTCCATTTTGTCATAAAAACCGAAACCGGTTATTATCCGGTTTCTACACCTCGATTTAACCGAAACCCGGTTTCGCCAAAATCGGAATATTCGTAAAAACCGAAAACCGACATTTTTGAAAAACCGGTTTTTTGAATACACTATTGCATATGCAACTGCAAATTCCTTATTTGTTACTCCCAAATTAATACTTGCATATGTGCGCCAAAAACAAATAAAACAAACTGACATATCAAAGAGTTGCCACTGTTACTCACTTAAACTTTGAGTGAATAATTATAATTTTTACTCAATTAAACTATAGAACTTGGGAAATAATAACTTTTGTATTCTTGTCCTACCGGTGACGTCGTTTTTATGCTGATATATTTGCGATATAACTCTAAAATTTAACAAACTGATTGTTGAATTTCGTAAATCTACGGCTCTGTCAACTTTGGATTGTCGAACAACTAATACTTAGCTGATTTGCATAAAATGGTATAAATGTGGAATTAAAGCAGAATGGGAAAATTAAAATTTTTAATTAATTTTGTTTAATGACTTTTTGCGAATAAATACCTGAGAGACTTTTACTTTTGAACAACCAAGTTAAGAAAAGACATACTCGGCTTTCATTTGTAATGTTATTTTTTAAGTAGTTTGCATTTCTGATACAGAGAATGGTATTTACTTTTACTTTCACAACAAAATTTTATTGCGAAAGAATTTCACAAAATGTCTTGTGAAAATAACGTTCAAAACACTATTTTTGTGAAACATTTTCACTTGCTCAAAAATTCTGATTCTTTGGTTTGAAGTCAAGTTACTGTTGATATAGTTTAGCAGATGATGGAAAATATTATTATAATCTGTTCTTTATTCATTTGACCTACACTTTTAGGAGAACCTTCGCTTGTGCTGAGGCACCCTTTTCATTTTATTTTGCATTAGTGTCTGTAAAGAACTATTTCGTTCTTAGCATTGCGACTACCTGCAACATTGCAATACAATTTGAATTATTGGCTCTAGTTGTGATTCCTCAAAATATTCAATTTGCAACATCTTATAGAATTGATAGATGCAGCTTCTCCAGCTTCAAAAAGGTGGGGTCGGCTTAAAATAGATGGCCAAAAAATTTAAATCTGGTTATCAGGAAATGTCAATGCCTATGCGGGTAGGAAAAATTATTTTCTATTATTCGCAACTAAAATCAAAACACTGTTTTGTTTTACAAGGTGTTTCAAAAGAAGTCATCCGATGTTGTTTGGCTCTCATTTTTTTTCTAAATGAAAAACTTTAATTCTGTTTTTTGATTATGTTTATTTGAACCTTTAGAATTTTAGTGGTTAAGTTGAGAAGATGATATCGGTTAAATGGGCGCCGTCACAATTGATTACCATTCGGGCTCGTTTTATGGCATTTTTGTTCATAATGATTTGAAAATCATACCGAGCGATGAGGCTAATTTCCACCTCAGCGGGTACGTGAACAAGCAAAACTACCAATTCTGGGGCACCGAAAATCCACTAGTGATGCACGAGGAGCCATTACACCCGCTCAAAGTGACCGCATGGTGCGTTGTTCACGCTTTAGGAGTCATCGGACCATTTTTTTCGAGAACGCCGCTGGTCAAACTACAACAGTGGACGGTGCTCGCTATAGTGCCATGTTAACCGATTTTTTTCTGCCGCAATTTAACGAATTAGGACTAGAGGACATGTGGTTTCAACAGGACAGAGCAAACGCATACACTGCGCGAGCAACAACCGATATTCTGAAGGCGGCGTTCCCGGGTCGCCCCACCTCTCCTTTTGGCGATTTGCACTGGCCCGCAAGATCGACCGATTTAACCGTTCCAGACTTTTTTTGCGGGGTTTTCTGAAGTCCCGTGTTTACGTGAACAAGCTCGAGACCCTGGAAGCCCTCAAGGTCAACATTCGACACGAGTGCGAGAATCTGTCGCCCGAAGTTCTCGCCGAAGTGATGAAAAATGCCGATGTCATCTTCTCAACTTAACCAATAAAATTCTAGGGGTTCAAATAAACATAATCAAAAAACAAAATCGAAATTTTTCATTAAGAAAAAAATGAGAGCCAAACAACATCGGATGACTTCTTTTGCAACAACTTCTATAAATACCCCTTATATATTTCGGGTGTAGCTACTGCTATACCTGAGGTAGAGCAATACAATTAGTCCATGTTTTCCAGAGGAAATACCTAGGGAACTTTTTTCTTCCATATAAATGAACCTGCCATAGCGCGCATTCTACCCCTGACTATCAGTATATGGATGGCATACATTTTGCTATAGCATCCATATCATTTGGTAAGAATGGGAGTTTAAAAGAATCCAATGAGTGTTCAAACTCACAGGCGATGTGTTAACACCTTTTTGCTACACGGTACTTGTTCGATTTCTATGAACACATTCGTAAATGTTACATTGGAAAATAAAAAACAGCGTTCAATCATATGATGACGTTACATTTAAATAATATAAATACTTAAAATTATTTAAAGGCCAAAACAGGCACATATGTCATTATTTTCTCGCTCAATACTTTTTGTTTTATTCCCCCAAAAATAAAAGAATGCAAAGCAACAGACACATGAACATTCATACATTGTTATATTCGTACATACGCTACAAAAGTTCACAAAATTTCCGTTGTTTTCTTGCTATCTCATTTTTATATACATACGTATAAAACGTCATTATTCTTTTTTCTCTGAGAGTGCTTCGCACCCACATTTTGTTTGACTTCCCTTTCACAATAATAAAAAACGAACCCATAAAAAACATAGTTTTTGACTATATATTCTTTATATAAGACCACGCCCCTTTGTCCAATCCCGCGCATATACATATGTAGCAGATCTTAGAATATGTACATTTAACCAACATACAAAATTTTGTTCAAATACCGTTAACAGGAACAGAAATAATGGATTTTTAATTCGTGATTTGAATGGGAGGTACCACGCCGCTTTATCCAATACCGTCCATATTTGATTTTTATTTGTATTTATTTCTGTCGTCGCCATTAGTTCGCCTGCGAAGTTTCAGCACGATTGGATCACGGGAAAAGGGTTAAAAATCAATCCAAAATTTTTTCGGCATACATGCATACAGACTGGTGAAGTTAATATAAAGAATTTCAAAAGGCGTTCAATCAAATGATGACGTTTCATTTAAATAATATTAATACTTAATAACACTTAAAAATATTTAAAGACAAGTGTCATTATTTTCTCGATTAATACTTTTTGTTTTATTCCCTCAAAAAAAAGAGAATTCTAAGCAACAGACACATGTACATGCATACATTGTTATGTTCGTACAGACGCTACATAAGTTCACAATTTTCGTTGTTTTCTTTCAATCTCATATTTATATACGTATAACACGTCATTATTCTCTTTGCTCTGAGAGTGCTTCGCACCCACACAATACAACTATTCGGTGCCGCTACATCAGTGTGTGTTTTTTTTCGTAGTCTAACAATCTGTGTTTCGCAGTCGTCAAATCTGTGTTCTATAAGGGAGTTCGTCACCCCTCTCATCTAGGGGTATGAAAAATAGATGCTGGCCGATTCTGAGTCCTACCCGATATGCACACAAAATTTCATACAAATCGCTCCAGCCGTTTCGGAGGAGTTTAACGGCAAACAATGTGTGATCGCTGTCAGACAATCTGTGTGATCGCAGTCGCACAATCTGTGTGACCGCAGTCGGACAAGATGTGTTTGGATGTATTCACTTTGTGAATTTAGTCCCTACCCGCCCCTATAGATGTTAACACACCAAAAATCGTACGACCATTCTTCTTTCGATTTACACCATTATTTTCGGAGGGTTCAAAAACATCTGTTTGCAAACTGACAAACTAAATACAACTGCTATTGTATTTTACTGCTTGTCTTTGCTTTTGTTCGTTTCAGTTAAAATACAACCCCCCCGATCGCATTTTTTTTTTTGAGCAACAGCCAAAAATTAGAGAAATCAGATCTGTCGAAAATGTGTCTGTAAATCGTTATCCTCACGTTCACACTATTCCATGTCCTTCCACCAAATAAAAATGTGAGTGTATCCAACGATTTCTGTAACAGTCTAACAATGCCTTATACAAAACCGAGAAATTTCATATACGTCATATGTCGTTATTTCAAGTTTCTATTTCAAATACCATACCAGAGATAATAATAATATAGAATACATTTTCGTCTAAGACTGAACTAATTTCAAATTTTAATGTAAACTATTTCAACGGCCAATAAAATTTAATTTAAAATGATTGCATGGTCTTTTCCAATCCTTCGTCTTCTGACACCAAATGTTTGACACTTAAACACATTATCAATTCCTCCCTTATACTGAGTGCTGAAACAATTTCAAACATTAGATGAAAATGTTTAATTCTAAAAAAAAGCAAAAACAAAATATCATATAATGTCGTATCCCCATGGGACAAAATGTCTAACCAGTAGGCAAGTCCGGCAGCATCAGCTTACCATGACCAGGGACCAATGACTGTGTGAGCATGAGGAAGAGCAAAATAATGTTTTGTACATCATGAAGCAATGACCGAATGAACAATTCTATAAGGACGATGCAGAGATGAAGCTGCCACCCTGAATCACAGAAGTTTGAATAAACCAGGCGATGATATCACGCAATTGCCTGGGGTTGGCCAAAAAGCCACATGCTGTTAGTATAAATCATATTTTATAATACTTGGAAACACTGCCTGGGATATTTGCTAGATTGTTAAACGTTTGCAAAACTCGAAGAACTCTGTTCAAATGCGGAGGTGCTGGCAGCCATTAGGAATTAGCAAGCAGTTTTTCTCACAAGCCGTACTAGTTGAATGCACATTGAACATCAGCCCTTGCTACCATCCAGGAAGCAACAATTTACGCCTAAAGCTAATGGTATATCATCACAGCATATGCAATGAATACATGCGGAAATGGGGGGACAACATGCATTTCTTGCAAAGAAATGAGCACGTAGGCGCTTTCTGTATCCATAATTCAACTCGTATGCAATCATGAACAGAATCGCTCATTGAGGCGAATCCGCTATTTACTCTGCAATGGAACTCGGTGTTGAAATAAACATTTACCAAAATCTGTTATGGTTATGATATTTATGACAGTGGGATCAGTTTAAAATTTCAGAGATATTTAATACGGAAACAAATGAACTGATGTTCTTGTGAAAACATATGTCATGATATCTTCAAATTTTTGTTATACAAATGTTAAAGACGTCACAGGGAAGGTTTGTTGTTCCCTCATATATCGCATATGGACTGGATGTCGATGATGCCCATCATGTTTGGTGTGGAATATATTCAACACAATATTAAAGAAATCGCACTATTAGCGTCTGTCTTTGCAACTCTTGAAAATTCCCATTATGGTAGCTTAAATCTCGAGCGATAATCGTTTTATTTACCTTTCATTCTTTGGGAAATGACGCATGTGGTCAATCTGCATATTTGTCGCATTAAGTCGAATTGATAGACTTGTTTCTTATCCTTTCTGAATTTCTGTGGTTAAATAACATTCAAAAGAGATCGCACTTCATACTACGGTTGCGTCCCAGATTCAATACGAATTATTGTGATTTCAATGTGGACTATTGAAATTTTGGGCCGACAGTTTTCTCGTGAACATACATAATATATAATAAACGAAAAAGCAAAACATAAACAACCCCTATTTGTTGACGACCCCCGCAAACGTTATAAGGACCATAATTTACGGATATGCACTTGGAATGTTAGAACTCTATACAGATCCGGTGTAAGTATCCAATTAGCAGATGTTCTCGTAAGTTATAAGGCTGACATTACCGCTATCAAGGAAATGCGATGGAGAGTACTCGGCTGCACAGGAAAAGAAACTGCGACGTAGAGTACAGTTGCCATTAAAAAAAACATGAATTTGGTTGCGGATTTGTAGTTGGCAAAAGACTGCGACATCTACTCTCTAAGTTCAATCCTGTGGGCGAACGTATAGCCGCAATCGGCTATATTCGATGATCCCCTAGAAGAAACGGCTGACCACTACCCTGGCAGTGACCTTAAGATTGTACTAGGAGATTTTAATGGTAAAGTAGGCAGGAACAATGTGTTCAATCCAACTATTCTATTTATTGCAATTCAACTATTCAGTCTACATGCTAATACTTCCGACATCTTAATGAGGTTACTTGACTTTTCCCAGGCAAAAACAGGGTCACTAGTGGTACAAGATTCCAACATAAAGACATACATAAGTCTACTTGAGTATACCCTGATCAAAGAAAGAAGAACCAAATTGTTCACGTGGTAATTGATGGAAGGCATTCACCCAGTGTACTGGACGCACGAGTGATCAGAGGAGCTCACATCGATTCTGAGCACTACCTGGTAGCAGCAAAGGTTTGCACCAGATTAAGTAGAACAAAAATCGTGCGAAACCAGACGCAGAGGAAGCTGGACATCGGAAAGCTGCAAATACCAGAGGTAGCCATAGCCTACTCAAGGAAGCTCTCGCAACTTTCGAAACAGAATCCACCACCTCCCGATGACGATCCTGATGGGCAGTGGAAACCCATTTCCGACTTTATAAAAAGTGCCAGAACAACCGTACTTGGTTTTGAAAAACCGCTTCGCAATAAACCATGATACGATGAAGAGTGTCGCATTGCACATGTTGAAAAGGACAATGCACGTATGGCAATGCTTGGTAAAGGGAGAGTGGTAAAGGGAGAAAAGAAGGGAGGTAAACCGTCTCTTTCGGCGTAACAAACGGCAGTGGAGAAAGCGCAAGACTAAGAAAATTGAGATATATAGAAGCCCGAATATTCTACCAAAAAGTCAAAAACGGGCTAAATGGACTTGGCTCAGGACACATCTTCTGTAAAGAAAAGGACGGAAATCTCATCGCAGATGTGCAGGGCATGTTGGGAATATGGCGAGATCATTTCTCAGCTCTGCTGGTACCTGAGATATTCAATGACGATGAGACGAATCTGTCACAATTTGGTCGACGACGTCGATTTTCAACCTCCTAACCATAACAAGGTCAGAACAGCTATTGACCGGCTAAAGAACCGCTAAGCCGCAGGGGTTGATGGATTACCGGCGGAGCGGTTCAAAGCTGGCGGCGACGAGCTCACAAGGTGCATATATCAGGTCATTATCAAAATTTGGTTAGATGAATGCATGCCCGGCGATTGGAGTCTCAGTGTACTATGCCCCATATTTAAAAAAGGTGACCTGAGACTTTGTGCCATCTACCGTGGAATGAGCTTTTTATCCATAGCACATAAGGTTGTATCAAATATAGTATGCGAAAGACTGAAACCATTTATTGTTGACCTGATTGGACCATACCAGTGCGGCTTTAGGCCTTGAAAATCGACAAATCAGCAGATTTTCACGCTACGTTAAATCCTGGAGAAGACCCACGAATAACAATTCGACATCTATCACCTATTTGTCGATTATTAAGCGGCCTTCGATAGCTCGATAAGGGAGAAACTCTACGAAGCAATGAGTAAGCTTGGTATTCCTGCAAATCTCATACGCCTTTGCAGGATGATCTTGACGAACATCAAATCAGCAGTGAAAGTTGACAAGGATCTTACCGAACCTTTCGAACCTAAGCGAGGCATCAGGCAAGGCGTCACTCTAACTGGCGATCTCCTTAACATCTTAATGGAGATCATTATGAAAAAAAAGTGCACTCAACACGAATAAAACCATCAGCAGCGAAAGTCACATGCTGCTGAAGTATGCTAATGATGAAGGTATCATTGGGCGCACAATGAGGGAACTTACTGCGGTGTTTTCGAGAATTGAGAAGGAGTCAGCAAAAGTGGGTCTGAAAGTAAAATATGACAAAACAAAATAAATGGTTTTAACAAGCAGGGCATCCACGCGATTAGACCAAAGCGTGAACGTCGATAACTGTTGAAATTTCGAGGTGGTGGACGAATTTATATACCTCGGATCTGCCGTGAACAAAAACATCAACGTCAGTCTTGAGATCAAGCGGAAAATTGTGCGTGCGAATGAATAGATGTTATTTTGGGCTAAGCAATCACTTTAGAGATAAAACCCTCTCTCGAGAAACTATTGTCCAGATAAACTAGACTCTCATTCAACCTGTCTTACTTTATGGGTAGCATCCTGTGTCTTATTGCAAGCAGACAAAATATCTGTAGGAGTCTTCGAAAGAAAAAGGCTCCGAAAAATTTATGGTCCTACAGTACACAAAGGCGAGTATCAGCGACGCATGATCCATGAGCTGTATTACCTATATCCTGACATTGATATAGTTAAGCGGATGAAAATAACGCTGTTGCGCTGACTATGCCATGTCAGTAGAATGGATGAAGACGAACCAGCGCAAAGGGTTTTTGAGCAAAGAAGACGAAAAATAGGAAGACTAGGACTCCTCTGGAATGATCAGGTTGACGAATTGTTACGGCCAACTGGAGACATAAGGCTGCTTGGCGAAATTTGTTATCTTCGTTTTGAAAGTTCCCTGACCTCACATTGTTGTTCGAGTAAGTAAACAAGTTTTCTTGTAGAATTCAAACGGATAATGTTCATCATCATATAGTTTACATGGTATTCAAAAGCTTTGCTTTTATGTACTGCTGAACTTTTTTTTCCGTTTCCCTGCCTAATGTTTTTTATGGGTGTATACCCCTGTCGGTCCACAAATGCTTGGCTTCGATATTGTAGGGTTTCTTTTTATTAACATACAATAATTAGGCAAGCACACATATTATTCTAATCAACAGTAAGAGTTCTTTATCAAAAATAAAATAAATATGTACTTTCACTCGTCATGGCCACCACCATCATTGTCGTGCATTTTTGGTCCGCCACTCAATCAGACTTCTAAATTTTCCCTCCGCATCACTGCACACGTGGAAACCGTAAGCTAAGTATTTTTTGTTAACAATTTCCGGTTTCCATTACAAATTGGAAAGGATATTTATATTTTAGCCAGACAATACCAGTTTGAAACCTTAAGTCATCTTACAATAAACAAAATCATATAGTCAGTACTTCAAGTGTTGTTCAGCATATGGAAATCACGACAACCGACGTCCTGCTATGGCTTCTTCTTTTTTTTTGCATGTGATAGCAAAAGTTTAAAAAAATTTTCAAGGAAACTGAGCAGCTAAAGAAATCGAATATCGATACTACATATATATATATATAGGATGAATATAAAAAGAGAAAACAAATCAAAAGGAAATTTAACGTTGTCAACGGCAATGCAATGTCATGCATGAATTTGCATTTTATATTCATTACACATTCTGCAAACTTTTCACTTTTAGTTTACATTCAAATCGAATTGAAATGAAACCAATCCATTTTGTCTGAATGTCTGCGCTGCAACACATGAAAGGATTTCCATTCTCCTATAAACCATGCATTTACTTAAATGTATGTATGGATGTTCATGTTCTGGCTTGTTTGTCAGTCATTCGCAACTTTGGAGAAACTTTCTTTAGCTACCAATGTCTACTTGGATTGAAAGTTCCCTTCTGCTGAAAGTAAATTGTGGGCTAGATATTAAACCTTGGCTATACCTAAGGCACAGTGTTTGAAAATGGAAAAATTCCATATGTTAAGATTAAAGGCAAATTCAAAAATAAACTATAGTAATATTCCTTAAATTCCTTACATGAGGGGAAGTGTATATTAAGGTGTACCTTATTTTCTTATTTCGGATTTTCCAAAAAAGAGCCCAGATTTGTCTGAGGTTAGATTAAAAAATAAATCGTCAAAAATATAGGCTCGATCAGTTTAAAATTTCCGCACCACAAGTTTGTGAAAACGATATTGGGGAAAAATGGAAAGAAAAATGCTCGTCACTACTCAGGAGTCCTCCCATAGGGCGGTAAAATGTACGATATCAGCAACCCACATTCTTGTTGTACCCCCAATATTTCTCTAGAACAAATTTACCCTCAATCACCAACGGTTTATGAGGTCCCCATACAAAAAAAAATAAAATAATAATTACAATAAATGAAACTGGGTTTATTGATGTTATTGTTGTACATATAACACAATTATTAATGATTTTTTACGAAATTGCTTTCTTTAAAACTCGGATATTTTTTGCGATAATCAGCGAGACCTTGAATCGCATATTCGTTCTCATCGTCGTTCATCCACAATATTATATTTTACTCCTCCAACATTTTCACGCCTCTTCCGGCGGTGTCATTTACAACATGAATTTTCTCAAGAATTTCGTCAAAAATTGATCATTTACTTCTGCAAAATTAGGTTTTTTTCAACTGATAGCACCTATAACATCTTCAGAGCCATTGGGGCTTTCGTCGTCATCATCTTCTTAATCTGTTCCTTCTTCAGTTTCTTCTTCGGTTTCCAGTTGGACTTCCTTTTCTTTTTCTTCAAGGTCTTCTTCTCCATCATCTGCACAAATAATAGCCAACATCTTTAGCCAAACATATAATAGCCAAACATCTGAAGTAAAGAAAGCGACAGCTATACCCTCTTCCGCCATATACCACAAATGTCTAATAAATTTCGTTACCGCTGTTTTCGACAATTTTTTATACATGTCTGCGTATGAGTGAAGTGCTTTCAAAAAGTTGAAGTCTTGATTCGGCGCTTTGACGTTTCCAGTACATCCAAACAAGAGTTCAACGTATAGACCAACAGTAAGCACGTAGACATCTCGAAGTCCATCCAATTGTGATTGTGCCAGTTTAAATTTTTCTTTGAACATACATATTTTTACAGAGTAAATTGTCTTCGACATCCATCATAAGTGGTGAATGGGTACGAGTTATTTAAACTTGTATTGGCCCAAGTTACCGCCAGGGAATCAAACAACCAGTTGCAATACTTCAGTATAGTCATTGCACCATTTTAGTTTCTGTAGTTGGGGTACAGGAAAGTTAATGGTGTCATCTGGCGTAGATATTAATTCCAATGCAACGTTTTCATCGCTTAATCCAGTTTCGAATGCAATTTGATCCATTTTTCCCCATTTTGGGTGGAAACGCCGAAATATATACACATCTGATGCAAAAGTTTTTCCAATTTTATCTTCCAACACTGGTCTTATGACAAATTCGTAGAAGTCATGCCTCCAAGTAAAACTGCAGTTGCCGCGAATTTCCCGGTATTTGAAGATGTCGTGTCAAAAACCATGACTTGAAGTCGATTCAAAATATTCCATTCAACCAGTAGTTGGCTGAAGGCCGCTACAATGTTTTAGCCTCTTCCATAATCAAATTTTCGAGCGCCTAATATTTTTTCGATGTCTTCATTAATGTCAGAAACGGAAACGCGACCACACTTAGCCTTTACTGTTATGTATTCCAATATTTTTTCATCCAAATACACTACAAAAAAGGTGTTTATTTCAACTGAAATGAAAAAATACAAATAGTAGTGTTGGTAGCAAAATTTGATTAAGTACATATTAGTTCTGCTTTACAACATCAGCAGTTTTTTATCGATATGTTTCACAATCTTTACAATTTTGAAAATACATCCGAATTATATTCAATTTATTGCAATGCGTAAAATAGCAACTCGATTTCACCTGAAGTTCATTGAGGGTGGATAAGAGGTTTATTGTTTTTGTTTTGTGACATTTTGTGAGACTGCTTGTAACGTGACGTCATGACGTCCGTACATAATAGCAAACACTCACCGCCATTCCCATCCGCATACGTCCCTGGTCTACCCGTCACCTAAGCGTTAACAACATCCATCAGTCGCACCAACCACCGCGAACAATCACACTCACTAACAACAAACAAGCTCTGTCGACGTTGTGTACATATTAGCAGGGAACTAGTTTTAATGGCCAGACGAGAATGAGTGATTGGATGCAATTCTCATTTGCGTCACTACAGCAATGCTACTTAATGATAAGGTTGACTAGACTCAGGTCGTCGCCTCCGAGCGAACAACCAGACAAGATTATAGCATTTTGCCTGGGTCTCTAGTTCTGCAAAGGACAGGAGCACATTTTGGGATCCGTTTTTTTAGTAAAGACGGTGAAAATAAATTTGCTACACAGGAGTTTCGGCTCACTGTTCCTACACAGGAGTTTCGGCTCACTGTTCCTACACAGGAGTTTCGGCTCACTGTTCCTACACAGGGGCGTCGGCTCACTGTTCCTACACAGGAGTTTCGGCTCACTGTTCCTACACAGGAGTTTCGGCTCACTGTTCCTACACAGGAGTTTCGGCTCACTGTTCCTACACAGGAGTTTCGGCTCACTATTCCTACACAGGAGTTTCGGCTCACTGTTCCTACACAGGGGCTTCGGCTCACTGTTCCCACGCAGGAGTTTCGGCTCACTGTTCCTACATTGGAGTTTCGGCTCACTGTTTCTACACAGGAGTTTCGGCTCACTGTTCCTACCCAGGAGCTTCGGCTCACTGTTCCTACAAGGGGCTTCGGCTCACTGTTCCTACACAGGAGTTTCGGCTCACTGTTCCTACACAGGAGTTTCGGCTCACTGTTCCTACACAGGGGCTTCGGCTCACTGTTCCTACACAGGGGGTTCGGCTCACTGTTCCTACACAGGGGCTTCGGCTCACTGTTCCTATGTATCTCACGCGACTATAACCGATACCGAACTGTTCTAACCGGACATGTAAGCCAGCATCCCGCATATACGATACCGATCTACGCAGCGAATCCGAAAAGTCGTAGGTGCGACGCACTAAGTGCCCGATCATCCCGAATCAACCAGCCTGCCCCAGAAGAGTGCTAAGCCAAGATAAGCGCCCCCAGAAGAGTGTTAAGCCAAGATAAGTGCCCCCAGAAGAGTGTTAAGCCAAGATAATTGCCCCCGGAAGACTGTTGTCCATCAAGACGAGTGATTTCAAGCTAAGAGGAGTGTTCCCACCGAGTGAAGCAGTTGATGTTATTCCTGTAGATCAAATTACTTGGTAAATTAAATATCAATAAAGAATCTGAATTCGAAACTATTCTGTTCTTATTTCGAAAGGTTTGGTGGATCCTAACGAAAGACTCTGGACATGGCTGAGCTTACCTCAGCCCTAGACAAAACCACGTTACATGTTGTACATGACCCATAAAAGAATTTTTTTCCTAACCAAATCCAGTAGCGCGAACCTTTTTTTTCGGCCAATCCTAATGTATAATAAGGGTTTTTTAATAAGAGCGCTACAAAAGTTTTTTTAAATAAAACAAAACCGGTTTTAGATACCAATGAAATTCTTTATTCCTGTGAAAGTACGTTCGATGCCATTATATATGGAACTCGATTTCTTTTGCATGGCCACCACGGGCACGCTTGCAGAAGTCCAGACGCTGAACCCAATTTTCGACGGTTTTCAAGCATAAGTCGGCCGACACCGCTGCAATTTCACGTTCGATATTCGTACGGAGTTCATCAATCGTCGCTGGCTTTTGGCATAGACCATAGACTTGACGTTGCCCCACAGGAAATAATCTAACGGCGTCAAATCGCTCGACTGAGGCGGCCAAAAGTTTATAATTTTACAAGAGTATATTTTCTGAAAGATCCCTTTAAATTTCAGTATTTTTCAACAGGCGCCTTAGGCGTGGTGGAACAAGCTAGTATATAATATAGCGAAAGGAACGTCGTTCCAACCGGATGTCCTCTGACACCTCATGTAATTTTTTGATTTTGTGCGTTTACCTCGTGAAGCGTTGGAGAGAGATGGTAAGTTTTTTCTAGAGAAATGTTGGGGATAAAAATATTAGGACGAGGTTTAGAGGTCATGCAAATCGAATTTCTCCAAAAAATTGGTTATACCTGACGCTTTATGAATACTACATAAACCTCGGTCAATAACCACGATTTTCTTATAGCGTTTTTGATTGTGGCAAAAAATGTTACACTTTCATTATTGTACTTTTT
Source organism: Phaonia tiefii (assembly GCA_963931995.1). Lineage (NCBI taxonomy): Eukaryota > Metazoa > Arthropoda > Insecta > Diptera > Muscidae > Phaonia > Phaonia tiefii. The sequence goes on along the minus strand of OZ008368.1, from coordinate 319,562,047 downwards.
AAAAGTGCTGCCATAACAGATTTCAGGTATTGCCACGATAGTGCCATATTTTACAGGTTAAATCGAACAAACATGTGTATTTTCATAAACAGCTGATACATCCAAACAACATCATGGAAGTAACATCGCCGAATTTTATATTGCAGCAGGTTAATTAATGTATTTTTTGTACGAAATTAATCTGTTTGAACTGAAAGGAAAACCACATCATTGCTGGACAATTACAGCTTTTATAAAGGGTTTTTCAACAGAGACGCTACAAAAGTAAATCGATAGGGACAGCAAACGACGCCATATTTTTTCCCGCTCTTTTTACATTTCTCTTCAGTAAGGTTTGCCATTTCACAATTTTACTACCGAAATTTGGAGTAAGTGGCGTCAACTTTAAGAGCGCAACGTCCAATTTATGGTCGTCATAATCGTCCTACCAGATCAACAATTGAGCGTCTAGTGGAAAAATTTGAATCCACAGGCACAGCACAAAATGTTCCCGTGCCAGTGAGACAAAGAAGTGCCCGTAGTGTCGAGAATATTGCTGCCGCTGAGGCTTCAGTTCAAGAAAGCCCAAATGTGTCTCTCACACGCCGTTCTCAAGCGTTGAACATCTCTGTGACGTCGTTGTGGCGAATTTTGCGAAAAGATCTTGGCCTACATGCTTACAAGATCAAACTGACGCAAGAACTGAAGCCGCTTGACCACCATAAGCGTCGTATGTTCGTGAATTAGCCTGAGCAACAACTTGAAAATGATTCGTATTTTCATCGGAAAATCATCTTCAGCGATGAGGCTCATTTCTGGCTGAATAGCTTCGTCAATAAGCAAAATGTGCGTTATTGGTCAGACAGCAATCCACACGTAATCCATGAGTCATCATTGCATCCCGAAAAAATTACGATTTGGTGCGGTTTATGGGCCGGCGGCGTCATTGAGCCGTACTTCTTCCGTAATGATCAAGACCGGTACATGACTGTGAATGCTAATCGCTACTGTCCAATGATAACCGAATATGTTTGGCCCCAATTGGACAATATGGACTTGGAGGACATGTGGTTCCAACAGGAGGGCGCCACAAGCCACACAGCGAATGCCACAATCAATTTATTGGAAACCAAGATTGGTGAACGTGTTATCTCACGAAATGGCCCAGTCGATTGGCCGCCTCGGTCGTGCGATTTGACGCCGTTAGATTATTTCCTGTGGGGCTACGACAAGTCTATGGTCTATGCGACGATTGGTGACCTTCGTACGAATATCGAACGTGAAATTGCAGCAGTATCGGCCGATTATCCTTGGACTTCTGCATGCGTGCCCGTGGTGGCCATGCAAAAGAAATCGAGTTCCATACATAATGGCATCGAACGTACTTTCACAGGAATAAAGAATTTCATTGGTATCTAAAACCGGTTTTGTTTTATTTAAAAAAACTTTTGTAGCGCTCTTATTGAAAAACCCTTTATAACGCAGGTCGGGCCAATGAAGCGCTTCAAAACGAAGAAGTTAATGTGGCAGCAACTAGCGCTAGACGTAGGTGGAAAGAAACAATGTGAGGAGCGGTTTAACACGGTATTGAAAAGGAAGAATTCTGCGTTTGAGAATAATTGTGCTTCTGCTACATCGAGACAATGTGTAGATTCCCAGAAAGAGCTCGAAAATATTTTCGCATTGGATGACTCTATTGAGCCGGAAGTATAGCAGAGCAGCCAACTTAAAATTATGAAAAAGAATGAAAAGGAAGCGCAGAAACCGCCTCGGCCAGGAGTCAGAGCGACAGCTCTTGACGAAATTTCCTATTAAAAGGAAGAAAACAAGGAGCGCCGGCACCAGGAGAGAATGGACGCTGCCACTAAATTGTACAGTCTTCTAAAACACACTAGTAGATCAGAATGATGAGTCATTGTTTTATATACATTATACTTTTTTTTATGAGTTAAATGCTATTTTTTCTTTTTAAATAAAATGCAATCTGAATGTTATTGTTTTTGATGTACAAACATCTATACGCTGGGGGTAAAAATCTTTTTCACAATACAATCACAAATTTAGAGTAAGATGTGCGGTGTAATCGTTAACCAATCGTAAAGCGTTATCAAATCGGTGTGAGCTATGTATGAGTGTATTAGTGTAATCATATGCTGCATACAATATACTCAACACCATCTAGTGTGCAATAGTAGCTACTAATTTTCACTAATTGTCGTACAGTATGTTATCGTAGGCAAATGAAAACAAATAAATAAAATGAATACAAAACATTTAATTTTAATAACTTTTAACAAGATTTTTTGCACTTTTATTAAGAAATTTACTAAAACAAAACAAAATAAGGAAAACTAAAAACTAAACTTGTCAAACTATAAGTCTTCTTCGTCTTTGAGATTGTCATTCATACTTAACAGCTGCATATAAGCACCATCTAGTGTGCAATAGTAGCTACTAATTTTCGAAAACCATTACTGTAAAATAACTACATGCATTACATTTCAGTAAACAGCTGATTAGTAACTTGTCAACCGCAACAAATACAAAATAATAAAATATTTTACAAAACACCAAAAAAATTATAACTCAGAACATAAAACAACACAAAGTGTACCAAAGCTGAATGGAGGTAATGTTAACTCTAATAAAGTTTCTATTAGATTCCAATATAAATTAAGATTATAACATATCTTCATTACGTACTGTTGCCTTACACTGAAGCTGGTGCACGACAATTGGGTAACAATCTCCATCTCATGCCAATTACTATGGGTGGAGATTTTAATACAAATTTTGCAAACCCACAGTCGCTAGCTTTATCAAAATTTTTATTTGACGTTTTCCACTTGCATATGAGCAATTCTCCACAAACCCCCACAACTAACAATTCCACTACTATAGATGCAGTTTTCCATAGATTTTTAAATACAATCGAGTCAAAAATTTAAATATGTATCTTATTTTAGTTACCATAAGCTAATATTAACTATTTGTACTTAATGCATTTACCATAGATGGGCACTTTGCAGTACTACTAAAATTTCAGTAAAAATAATTCTTTAACTAGTAAATTTGTACTGATAACTAAAATTTTTTTCAGCAATTTTTATAAAGTGCCTACATGATTATGATGAGGTGCATAAAATTTTCAGTAATCAGTACTGCCCGATTACTGATTATTATGAATACGGCCCTATGATTTGACTGGTAATGCAAATTAAATTTTATTATCAGTAAAAATTTACTGAATTTTTTCAGTAATCAGTAAATTTACGGCTTACCGTAAGTTTTAATGCAGTACATATATACTGCAGTGTGCCCATGTACTAGCCAAATAAGTTAAATAAAACAAACAAAAACCAGCAAATTCCTATGTATTTACAATATTGAAAGTTTTGATACTTTTAATTGATTAATTAAAAAAATATACTAAAAGCATAAGTACAAGGTGGCGAAAAGTAAACTTCCGATGTTTTTTGGCTGTAATTTAAAAAAATATGAAAAATTTTGATTCTTCTTGTGGATTATTTTTACTTGGTCTTTTAGTTTTTTTTACGTCAAGTCGAGAGTATGATGTCATGTAAATGGCCGCCGCCACAGTTGATTGTCATTTGAGCCCTTTTTATGGCATTTTCCATCACTTTGACCAAAACTTCCGGCGATACGTCCTCACATTCTTGACGGATATTGTCTTTAAGAGCTGCAAGAGTCTGAGGCTTGTTGACATAAACCAGTGACTTCAAAAACCCCACAAAAAGAAGTCTGGAGCGGTCAAATCAGGCGATCTTGCTGGCCAGTGCAAATCGCCAAAACGGGAGATTAGGCGCCCGGGAAATGCATCCTTCAGCATATCGGTTGTGGCACGTGCAGTGTGTGCCGTTGCACCGTCCTGATGGAACCACATGTTTTCTAATCCCAATTCATCAAGTTGCGGCAATAAGAACTCGTTGATCATTGCTCTGTAGCGCTCACGGCGCTTCCATGACATCGACGGCGCTTCCATGACATCCTAGGCTACAGCAGCAATATTCTCTGCAGAACGGCTACTCCGGGGTCTGCCACGCCTGGCAGTATCTCGTGTTGTGCCAGTCTCTTCGAGGCGACCGGCTAAACGTCGCAGTGTTTCACCAGTAGGCGTTGGACGGCCAGGAAATCTGCGACGAAATTCACGTTGTGCCAAAGTCACCGACCGATTATTGGTCAAATAAATAGTCAGCAATATTCCGCGTTCTGGAGCCGTGTAGCGTAACATTGTATATTAACGTGTATTTCGCATGTCTTTACTACACAAATCTCAAAACAGAACTGACATTAGGGGCCAATCGCAAAATTTGTAGCATTTTCTGATAGGAGGATTACTTTTGCGCCTCCTTGTACTTCCAACTTAAAAAAAGTTTTTCAATACTAGATGTTTACACATCTCCCCTGTGATCGGACTCACATTAATTTTTTTTCTGTTATTTACATACAGACATCTGTTTGTATCAAAGATGCATCATTGTCTTCATAATAATAGGTTATATTAGTGGGCTATTGTGAAGTGTCCTGTAATGCATCATCTACAATATCATTATTGTCAATGCAGAAGTTATGCATTGCACAGCATGCCACTAAAAATTTTGCTATTATTTCGGCTTTCTGGAATTCAAGACGCAATAACTGTCTGAGTCGACGTTTTAATTTTCCAAATGCGTTTTCTATTTTTACACGTGTCGCGCAAAACTTTTTGTTGAAAATTCTTTCACCTTCTGTTAAATTTCCAAAGTCCTTATATGGTGTCAAGATATGCTCCTTGTCGGAGCAGGTCATTTTAATGTTTTTATGTGTTCTTTTAAGATGAATTATTTCCCAAGATCCCCATTCTATCCTTCTAAATGAATTCTCGTTAAATGTTAAAATTTAATGTCATTATGTTTTTCTTTGCTGTCTGCCCGCATGGGAAATTCTATCGTTGTATTAGCTATAAGCCATTTGTAAGGAGAATAAATAATTACTTGTAAAGAAAGATCTGAAAATACCGGTGGAATTTTTCTTTTCGCGCGAGCTTTAAATTTGTTCTTGATAAAATCAATTTCGAATAGCCCCAAATTTACATCTATTAAATTAAAGAGGAAAACACTCCCTAAGTGGGTAAGCAGAGTCGCCAAGCAAATGATAGTTGGGAAAACATTTCTTAGGTAGTTATTTTGCAATAAATGAAAGCTTTATTATGCGCGGAGCATGAACTTTGCTTAGAACGCCCGTATAAACATCCATAATTTTAAATTTGCGTCACATATTCCCTGGAATGTGATTGCCAAACTATTCTGTCGGTGGACATACGTTGACCGAATTTTATCTTTGGGTTTACGTGTTGGTATGTAGCTGACATCAATGCAACCCAAAACATTGGGAAATCCAGACATCTGAAATAAAAAAATAACAAACCCCACTGAAAAACATACACCACAAGAAAAATTAATCACAGACAGGCTTTTTCAAACTCCCGTGCTGCATCTGGTTTCTCTTCGTCATGTGGAAAAACTATACGTTCCTTTGCAAAAGTTTACACAACAAAATTAACAATTTTACCAACTACAGCCTGCATAGTTGAAACAGACTTGTTGAACAAATTTTGCACTTCTCTGAAGGTTGATTTATTAGAAGCAAACCTAAGTATTACATTGAATATTTAATTTGTTACGTTAATTACTAGGTTCATAGTTACCAAAGAAACGAAAGCATATCAACTTATAAGATCTACAGTTTGTATATCTTTCAATAAAATATCCTGCACTCTTTCTATTCAACCTGAAGTTCTTCAGAGTTATATCATTTTAAAGCTTTTTAGCCATAGAATGAAACTAATACTATTATATAAGTCAACTGTTTACCATAATGAAAAAATCTACTTGCGCTATATAACGACAAAGAAATACATGCTGAAAAAACGGCCCTAACAACATATTGCAGGAACCCTGTATATGTTTGCAAGCATTGTTCACATGAATTGATGATCTGGTGCGTTTTTCTTCCTTTGTTATTTATCTGGTCTTCTTCTCAGCACTTTTTAACAACCAAAGCCACATTTGGGTCAGAAAACACATATTATAGCTTACTAATCATTGTGTCTCCAACATGTAATATTGAATGGCAAACACAATGTATTTGTACACAAGTATAATATATTTGATCTTCAGTGAATGATTTTACTACACGCTGAAAACTCTGTCTGTTTTTCTTTGAATGCCAATATAACGTCTTTGTACCTTGAAGCAAATATAGTATACCTTAACTTTATACTTTTAAACGCACCAGATTTTCAGTTCATGAATACAATACTTGCAAACATATATACGGTTCCTGGTATATGTTGCTGGCGCCGTTTTTTCTGCGTGTAATTCGTTGTCGTGGCAATCGATGGTGCAATGGTAGTGTGGGCGGCTCTTACGCGTTAGGATGTGGGTTCGATCCCTACTCAAACTACCTTAAAAATTTCTTTTGACTGCCGTCAACTCGCTTAGTGACGGTGATATTATCCAGTATTTAGCCATGAAAAAGCTTCTCAAAATACCGTTCGCAACCGGTGTATAACTGTAGGTCCCAATCAATGACTGTAAAACAAGAACGCGTATAGCTCACTGGTTGTGAGAAGCTCTCCCTAATCCCGTCATGGGATGTAACGGGAAACCATTTATTTATTTTAATTCTTTATCGTTACTTATCGAATGTAGGTTTTTTTCGTTAATGAAATGTTTAAAGCAAATCCCAACCCCACGCTTCATACAATGGGTAAAAAGCTTTAAAAAGGTGTAACTCTGGAACAGTAACCGTGAATTGAAAATTTTGTGTTCTAAATTTGTTTGGAATTGAACCGTCTTTTAAAGTGCCCTATAAGCTTTCCAACTAAGCTTGAGCAACCATGAAAATCGATAAACAAAAGTTTTTTGAGACACACTAATATTTGAGTATAGTTACGTGTGTTTTTTAACGGTACAATATTTTTAATCCTATTTTGTTACATCAAAGTGTGGTTTATAACAATTATGTTTGAAATATAATATCGGCTAACTAGCCTCCTCTGGCTGTTGCGCAAATATGTGCTCTTTCAACCATAGGCTGCATGTTGTTCCTTAGCATCTGGTTTGTTTTTTGCCGAACACGTGCTACGATTTCGACCAGACTTCACTTTATCTCCCAGTGTGTACGAAGTTTTTAAATTCTTTACATTAAGCTGAATAGTTTACTTGCTCAGTATTTAAACCAAAAACTTCCCGCAAAATTCTTCGGGTTTTTACAATTGAACGATTATTTATTTAAAATGTCTTAACAACTTCAACAAGTTGCTGGTGTGGTAGATGCTCCATAATCAATTATTATCAACTGCTCTGCACAACTGTGAAATACAAACTGACTAATGTCAACGAAACAGAAATAGCGGTCAAAAATCATCGGCTTGGACCATAAAAAACATCCTGTATATGCTTCTGAAAGGAAAACAGTGAAATTAGCTTATGATGGTGCTGTAGCTTTTTTAATCCCAATCATCGTTGTTAGCTATTAAATTAAGAACACAAATACACGTGCTGTTAAAATCCCCAATAACATAACCTTTCAAAATCTTTGCAAAAAAAGCTCGTCAAATATTTATGTATTTTCTAAACCCGAAATGCATGATGCAGCACACGTTCTTTTCCGGCTATATCCGCTTTTGTTGATAAAAGTATATATTTCCTCCATTGAATTCCAAAATATTCTGTCAATAGTTTATTATATTTCCTGAGTAATGAAATGTTATTGGTAAACTTTTGTTGTCATATCCGTTTTGATATTGAATATTTCATAAATCTTTTGGTCAACCGGTTGCTGCACATCCTTGTGTTTATGTGTGTTTCACTGCACTATCGTTTCAAATGTTCTGCACAGCTAAAGTTCGTGGCGCAAACTTTTACCATATTTTGGATACTAAAATTACTCTATAAATTTAATCTCCGTCATTGAAATGGATTGATATCAATAAAATCTTAAATCAACTGAAGGACGGTAAAGAAGATTCGTCTTTGTGTTATGCAATTTTCCTATGATTCCATAGATGTAAAAACTTATTCACAACAGAGAAGTAGCCAATTGGGCAAAAATGAATCACAAAAGAAGGTGCATAAGCAGAATTCCAAAGCCAACCCGATTAACTGAACTTTTTCCCAAAAATTTGATTATTTGGTGTTAGAGATTTAAAATGATACCACAGTTTTTGTAAAAGACAAAGACAAACAAATTTCAACAACTTGAAAGAGGATGATTGAGTGTCAAATTTGGTATAATATTATCAAATTTATTCAATCTTACGATCATGTTCTAATTAATATAAAGCTTTTTCATTAACTTTATATTATTTTCAACAAAGTTGAACACAAAATTATTCCGATGGCACTAGGCCTGCCAGCGTAGCAATTTCGGATCTTAGCAAGATCGCCACTAGCAAATGTTTCTGGTTGTCGTTTTGGGATATTCATCAAGACTGCATAATACATAAATGCATATTGAAGAGCTGATTGCGAGAACATGAAATTACAAACCTTATAAATATATTGTATACCCTCGCCCATAGACCCAATGTTTATATGGGAGGTTCAAAAATTGGGAATGAGGAAGATGTTAATTTGCTATTATTCGGCAGATTTAGACAAAATATTGGTCAGTACAAAATTCTGTTAACCAGAAAGCCGCCCACCTTGTGTATGGGAGGTACAATAGTTAATTTTTAATTGCACAGTAGCTTTCAGCAAATCATTGCCTAGTACCGAATTTGATTAAGATTGGTTGTGGTTTACGAGAGTTTTCCTATCAGTCAACTTTTGTAAAGGATATAGCAGACTGGGTGTGGCGAACCCCCTTATTTTCTATAGGAGAGTGGCATTTGGCTAAGTATTGTCTTGTAGTGCCATCTCTGATGACACTGCGATTCCCATGCAACCCTACTATAAACTATCTATAAGCATTACTACTTTATATTACAACCATTATTCCTATTGTATTATATCATACAAGCTGTAGTGTAGATAAGAACAATCAATAAAGAGCAGTAGTGTATTACATCTTAAACCTGCAGCATGCCTAATCTTTTCTATTGTGAACATAGGCATGACACTATATGGCGACCGTGACAGGACAGTCAAGTAAGACTGAGTGCGCGTGTGTTAAAGTATTAAAGTTAAAAGTGTTAAGTGAATTTTAAATAAGTTGGGAAAATTCCAACAGTGCCAAAGTGGAAAAAAAACTGTGAACTGTAGCTAATAATTTTAGCAGAAAAAAAATATTTCAACAAGTGCAAGTGTTAAGTGAAAAAAAAAAGCAAACACACCCCCTCCACTAAAGCTATGCATACGCAGCACAGACAGACAAGCAGAACAGTAAAGTGGAAAAAAAAATAAAATAAAATATCTAGTGAAAATGATCTAGTGGGAAATTTCAAGTAAAAATTTCAACCACCAAAAGATCAGTACATGAGAAAAAAACAACATTTACACACACATAAAAAAAAAAAAAAAGAAAAAAGATGGCGGAAAAGCCACAGAAAACGTGCTAATTTTTGTTTTGGTGCGTGGAAAAATGCGCTAAAAAATAAAAAAAAAAGCAACAAAACCCACACATTTTGAAACATGCAAATAAAGCAAAGTAAAGTTTAACCAAAATGTGGAAAAAAAAATAGAAAAAGAACATTGAACTTTTAACATATACCGTTTTAAAAAAAAAAAAGCAACAACAAAAACTCATCACATACATACATACGTAAAAACAACCACCGAGAACAACACAGTGAAGTTGAAAATAATTCGCACAGCAATAGTAAATTAATGAAAAATAAATTATTGAACAATTTAAAAAAAAAATATAATAAAAGTATAATAGAGGAAAGTGAAGTGAAGTTGAATTAACTAAATTAACAATAAATCTGGGAAAAAAAAAACCGAAACATACCTAAAATGAGACAATAAAACAAACCAAAATTTTTCCATAAAACAAACATGTAAACAATAAAATATAATAACATTAATTGATTAGTTAATAAAATACAAAAACTTTGAGGAACCACCTGGAAAAAAAAAACAAAAACAACAAGAAAATTCTCTGTGTAATCAAAACACGAATTATCAAACATTAAAACCACTCCATTACAAACTTCAATACATACATCTTCAACACAGAGTGAACTACAGTAAAGTCAAAAAGTATAAGACATGTAAGCGAAAAACATCAGAACAGTGCCAAATAACGCAACAACAAATAGCACTAGAAAAGTGGAAAAAAAAAACATACATTATACAGTTAAATTTTGAAAAACAAATACCAGTGCAAAATAAAATAAACGATTGATTACACTGCGTAAATGAAGAAAGATGAAAATAAAGAAAAAAGGAAACAAAATTATGTTTTCTACAAAAGTGAACTATAAAAATATGAAGAAACTGTACTTGAATGTGAAAGAAGAAGACATTACAACAAAATGGCAAAGACCATATTCATCTTTAACCTCATCGAAACACTACGAAAAATGTGAGCAACTGTACCACATTTTAGGAAAAAATCGACAGAATAACGGAAATCTCAGATGGTAACAACGAATATAAGAAACATGCAAAAAAAAAAAATAACAACGAGTGCATAACAACGTGCAAATAATTGAAACAACGAAAATACAAACATGCACATAGTAACATGCAAAATTGAGACGACAGCGATATGAGGACAACAACAAATCACAACTAAAGATGGCAAATGAAACAACAACAACTTTAAGCAACAAGATCATACCACGAATATAACGGAAAAGATGAAACAACAGTTGAACAACAAGTACATCAATCGACCGTAAGAAGGTAGCGGAAAAATCTGATGACATCAATCAACATGCCGTAAGAAGGAAGACAAAAAAAAATCTGAGATGACATCACATGCAATAATTGAACAGCAACAGTAAAGCAAATAAGTATACACATATATTTTATTATACATACATACATTTTCATTACATCTCAACATTTTATACATACATACATTTTCATTACATCTTTACATTTATCGTGGAAATAAAATTTCCTTTGCCCACAATTATAAAAAAAAAAAAGAATATAAATGAATTCCATTATCGTATTTAATACATTAATAATTATAAAATTATTAGAAAATAATTTTATTAAACATTACTAGAAATTATTCTATTTTCTTTGGAAAAATTATTAAGCAAGTGGAAAATAATGAAATTCATTTAAATTCTATAAAAACAAACAATTACAAACAATACTTTCAATCACATTGAATTACAAGGTTAAAATGTACATTTTTTTTTCTTATCACGGAAATAAAAATAAAACGAAACAAAACAAAAAAAAATTTTTTTTTGGTCATAGCACATTACAATAAATGTCTGAGTTTCAAATCCAGAAATTTGGCGAATCGGTTCAAAATTTTTATAGAGTGAAAAAACTAATTTTGCAACGTAGACCAGTATCAACTAACGAATCAAAGGTAAACGAATACATTAATTCGCTAATTGATACTTACAATTCTATATTAACCAACACTAAAGAATTTTATGCTAGTCTATCGGTGGATTGCAAATTGAAAACGATACTCAAAATAAAACGCTGTAGAGAATTACTAGTGCGGTGTTTCGGGAAACTAAACTGTAAAATTCGAGTTCCAGAAAATGTCGAACTATTTGAACTCGTAGTCGAAGACATTTTCACAGACAGCGAGAGCGAGTCAGACTCCAGCGAAATAGATCTTGAGGTAGACAAATTGGCAATACAACCAAAAATGGCCACTGTTGAAGCAAAACGCTCATTCATAGGCACTTGTGCCTCAATCTTAAGGGAAAATTATGATGGTAACCCACTAACTCTAGAGGCTTTCCTAGACAAAGTAGAGCTCATCGAAGAGTTAACTGAAGAAAATTTAAAGCCAACTCTACTTTCATTCATCAAGTCAAAATTAGAATCAAAGGCTCGTGAAGCATTACCAGAAAATATAACTACATTAGAGGAAATAAAACTTGCGTTAAAATCTAAAATCAAACCCGATAATTCCAAAATAATTGCGGGAAAAATAGCTGCTCTTACAGTTAGGAATAACAATTACACAGATTTCTCTAAGCAAGCTGAAGAACTTGCCGATGCGTTAAAGCGATCATTGGTACTTGAAGGTATCACAAAGACCAAAGCTCACGAAATGGCGATTGAGCAAACAGTAAGTGTTTGCCGATTGAATGCAAAATCGACTTTAGTCAAATCGATATTAGCTTCATCAACATTTTCTGATCCGAAAGAAGTAGTTGCAAAACTAATTGTTGAACAAACAAACGAAATAAAAGAACAACAAGTTTTGTCACTTAAAGCTCAAAACAATAATAGAAACAATAACAACCGATATCAAAACAACTCGTACCGAGGAAAAAACACAAATCAATATAGAAACAATTTCAATCGAGGAAACAATCGCGGAAATGGAAATAGTCGCAACTATCGTAATTCAAACAATAATTCATCGAACAATGATAATCATCGAAATAATTATCGAGGAAATTCCAGAAATCGATATTCTAGGAATAGCAATAGAGACGCATCAGTTAGGACTTTAAACTCAGAGGCCGCTCAACAATCAACGTTGAGGGACGGCGAAGAAGACTAGAAAATAACGACAGTACATTTCAAACTGATTCTTCAAAAACACAAATCATCCAAAAATCAGTTTATAGCCTCAATCTTAATTACTCAGATTATGTAAAATTAAATTGTGAGGAAACAAATCAATCATGTACATTTCTAGTAGACACCCAAGCAGACATTTCTTTGATTAAAATATCGAGTCTAGCTTCAGACATAATACTGAATCGAAATGAAATTATAAATATTACAGGGATTACAACGAATGCAATAACCACTTTGGGAACAATTTGTACCAATTTAATTATTTCTAATTACTTGATTCAACAAGTTTTTCACATCGTCAACGATGACTTCAATATTCCAGCTAACGGAATCCTTGGCAAAGATTTCCTTAGGGACAACAAATGTCGTATTGATTACGAAACTATGACTTTAACAGTCGTCTCAAGAAATAAAGAATTACAGTTACCAATACGGCAAGGAACAAGGAACTTTACTTGTACAATACCACCAAGAAGTGAGGTGTTTAGAATTTTCAATCTTTCTAAAGTTACAGAACCAATGTTTGTTGATTCACAAGAAATATCCAAAGGAGTTTTTATAGGAAAGGGAATAATAGATTCAAAAAACCCTATGATACGTATGGTCAATACAACGGACGAATTTCAATGCATTCAAAATGATAAAATAAAGATGGAAAAATTAGGAAATTTCTACACCTATTCCATAAACGAGAATAAATATAGCACAGAACGAATTAATAAGTTGAAAGAAGTACTAAACAAACAAATGCCAAGCGATGTTCAAAGTGAGTTACTACAACTATGCGAATCATACGCAGATATTTTTGCTCTAAAAGATGACAAAATGTCAATAAACAACTTTTACGAACAAAAATTTAGATTAATAGACCAAACACCAGTCTACATAAAAAACTATAGGCTTGCGCATACTCAAAAAGAAGAGATAAACAGACAAGTCAACCATTTGTTGGAAAACGATTTGATCGAACCAAGCACTTCAAATTTCAACAGCCCATTGATCTTGGTACCTAAAAAAAGTTCTGACAATCAAAAATCTTACAGAATGTGCGTAGATTACCGATCTGTAAACAAAAAATTAATCGCAGACAAATTCCCTTTACCTCGTATTGACGATATTTTAGATAACTTAGGTCGTGCGAAACATTTTTCAATCATAGATTTATTTTCTGGATTTCATCAAATTCCTATACATCCAGACTCACGAGATATAACAGCATTCAGTACCGATAAAGGTTCTTTTAGATGGAAAGTTCTTCCATTCGGTTTAAATGTAGCACCTAACTCTTTCTCAAGAATGATGGCAATAGCATTTTCCGGATTAACACCAAATCGAGCATTTTTATACATCGATGATATTATTATCACCGGATGTAGTAAAAACCATCATCTGAATAACTTAAAAGAAGTTTTCGAAATATTAAGGAAACATAATTTGAAAATAAACCCCTATAAATGTAATTTTTTTCGATCCGAGGTTACTTTTCTTGGTCATAAATGTACAGCAAAAGGTCTTTTGCCGGACGAAAACAAAATAAAAACAATAAAAAACTATACAACTCCATACGACAAAGACTCTGTTAGAAGATTTGTAGCATTTGCAAACTACTACAGACGATTCATTCCAAATTTTGCTATGATAGCTGCACCTTTAAATAATTTGACAAGAAAGAAGGTTAATTTCATCTGGAGCGAAGATAGTCACCAAGCATTCGAAAAATTAAAACTTGCTCTAATAAGCCCAAAAATCTTACAATACCCAGATCTGACCAAACCATTCTTAATAACGGTTGATGCATCAAAACAAGGTTGTGGCGCTATTCTAAGTCAAGACTTCAGCGGTAACGACTTACCCATTTATTACGCGTCAAAATCATTTACAGAATCAGAGCAAAAGAAACCGATCATAGAGCTAGAACTGTTAGCAATACACTTTGCAATAACCCAATTCAGGCCTTACGTGTATGGAACATCATTTACAGTGCGCTCAGATCATCGTCCGTTAGTCTATCTTTTCAACATAAAAGATCCATCATCAAAATTAACACGAATTCGTTTGGAACTTTCTGAATACAATTTTACTATTGAATATATTAAAGGCAAAAACAATGTTGGAGCAGATGCCCTATCAAGACTATCAATAAACAAACTGAAAGAAGAATCGTGTCAGGTACTAGCCATGACAACAAGAACTATGTCAAGAAAACAAAACCATATTGAATCTAATTGCAACTCAACAGTAACAGACAAAAACAATCTCAAATTGCAGATATATGATAAATTTTCTCACAATTTTACCAAAAAGATAGCGAAAATAAAAACAGAAATAATTAACAACGATAAAAACGTTAAGAAAATGCGCATAAATGTTTTTAATAAATTTAAAAAACTGCTATCAGTAGAATTTGATCATGTTAACGAAACTAAAAGTTTAGACTTTATGCTTTCGAGGCTAGAAAAAGAAGCCAACAAAAACAAAATCTACAAAGCAGAATGGCCAAAAGATGATAATTTTTTCACAACAAATACTATACAGAATTTAAAGGATCGAGGAAACAAAATATTAAAATCTTTAGAGATAATTTTAACAGATCCAATAGCTATCGTTACAACAGAAGATGAGAAGCAAAAATTAATGCAAATATATCATAACGATCCATTAATCGGAGGACATTGTGGACAAAAGAAACTATATGCTAAAATGAGAACCAAATATTATTGGAAAAAAATGACAAAGGATATAGCAAAATATGTCAGAAACTGCTCAGATTGTAAATTAAATAAAGTAAAACCATCAAATAAAGAAAAACTAGTCATTACGCCAACACCGTGTAAGGCATTTGACATGGTAGTGATAGATACAATAGGCCCATTACCTCAATCTAATAACGGAAATAAATACGCATTAACTTTGATGTGTGACTTATCAAAATACTTAGTCTCTATTCCTATATCAGACAAATCAGCCTCGACAGTTGCTCGAGCGATCTTTGAAAATTTCATATTAGTCTATGGAAAAATGCATACTCTAATATCAGACCAAGGAACAGAATTTAAAAATGAACTTCTAACCGAACTATGTAAATTTCTGCAAATCAAAACAAAATTTTCAACAAGCTATCACCATGAGACGGTAGGAACGGTAGAGCGAAATCACCGTGTATTCAACGAATACATTAGAGCATACCTAAATGAAAACTTAACCGATTGGGATACTTATCTCAAATATTTTACCTTTTACCACAACACGACATCGAATTCAGTATTTGACAATAAATTTACACCATTCGAATTAGTTTTTGGTAAAACTGTAAATTTACCAAACGAAACAAATAATAACTTAGAACCAATCTACAATCTTGAAAATTATAGTAAAGAAGTAAAACACAGGCTATACAAATCAAATAGTCTCGCAAAACAACTTATAGACAAGCATAAGTCAAGAAACAAAGCTTTTTATGACAAATCGTCCAAGCCAATTAATTTAAAACTCAATGACATTGTGCTATTACAAAAACAACCCTATAATAAACATGGAAATATATATGAAGGCCCATTTATAGTAACAAACATAGATGGAGCCAATGTAACGATTCTCAATGAAAATACGAAACAAGAAAAAACTGTACATAAAAACCGAATTAGAAAATCATAACACATTGAAATTTTTCGTTTCATACTTAGAACACATAAAGTTTCACAACTCAAGACTGTTATCAAATTAGAATAACGTGAAAAAATTTTAAATTAAATAACATAAAGCTCATGGAATAACCAAGATTGATCACCTTGATTATTTCATCATCTTTAAACTTATTTACTTAATAACATCTTTAACCTTTTTAATAAAATTTATAAGTTAAGCTTTTATAATACAGTAAATACATAAACTTCCTTATAACTTTACAATAAATAAATAAAAACAAAAAAAAAAAAAAAAAAAAAAAAACAAAAAAAAAAAACAAAAAAAAAAAAAAAACAAAAAGAACAAAAAAAAAGGGAGGTATACCCATGTACAAATTATAAATATTAAAACAACAATGTAAATAAAATTAAATTAATCACTTATAAGGTTAATAAACATTAAGATTAAAAACTTATACATATACACAAATCTTTTCAAAAAAAAAAAGGGAGGTGTAGTGCCATCTCTGATGACACTGCGATTCCCATGCAACCCTACTATAAACTATCTATAAGCATTACTACTTTATATTACAACCATTATTCCTATTGTATTATATCATACAAGCTGTAGTGTAGATAAGAACAATCAATAAAGAGCAGTAGTGTATTACATCTTAAACCTGCAGCATGCCTAATCTTTTCTATTGTGAACATAGGCATGACACTATAGTCTTGGACCAAATTTCATAAGGATTGGTTCGGATTTGCGGGAGTAATCGTGCCGAACAGCGAGCCGGCCGAACAACTTTTTTATGCGAGGAACCAAAAGGGACGTGGAAAAATGAACCATGGCTTAGTCGGTTTCCAGCATTTAACGACATGAAGGCTAATACGTAATTTCGTAAATATTTATATTATTAACCAATGCTATACACAAACTAAGGTTTCGTAGAATAAGATTTTGTAATAACTGGGGTTATTTTTATGGAAATTCCCAGAAGGGGCGTGGTCAAACGCAGATTTTCAGTCGAAAACTAAGTATGGACAAACAATAGTCGCTATTAAAATTTCATTGCGATCGGAAAACGCAGTTATCGTGTTGACCAACCAGCCAGGCATAAAAACACACAGACGGACATTGCTAAGACGGACCTAAAAGAAAAACTGTTAAGGGAATGCAAAGAATGGAGAGTGTGAGTGTAAATTGTCATGGTGGAGGGTATAAGCTTCGGCCCGGCCGAACTTAACACCGTTTCTACTTGTTCTTGTATACACCTGGCAATGCTGAACATCAAATGACCCGCTTTGTTTAGCCATAGCAACAACAACGAAACAGCCAAACACACAACATCACACATACTTTGTTCGAAGTACCTGAGGTATACGTGTGTCACATAACCACAAGTTTGCCATATCAACAGCAGCGAAACAGCCAAACACACAACATCACACATACTTAATACGAAGTAGCTGACGTATTAGTGTGTCACCATAATGTGGACTGCGCATGGGCTTGCAAATGAAATTTTGCGTGGCTATGCTTTATATTTCCGTTCAACAACAGCAACAGGCACATGTACATACATAGATTATTATGTTAATACATACGCTCTAGACACAATTTCGTTTGCCTCACCCCTGCCACACCACTCTTTCATTGCTCTCTTGCTCGCTCATTTTTGTTTAACACGTCATTATTCTCTTTCGCAGTCGCAGAAAATCTGGTTTTAGCAGCAGCATATAATCTGACTTTAATAGATTTAGTCCCTATACGCCGCTATAGATGTTAACACATCAATAAATAAAGTAACTTTTGCAATTTTATTAATACGTTATTATTTCATATTTCTATTTTTATTAAAATTATTGTTTATATATTCTGCAATATGTTATTGTTTCGAATTTTTGTCTTGAAGTTTTTAGTTTTACCTTATTATAAATAAGTTGATTCACAACACATGTTTACTTTTGAATTTGTATACATTTGTATATACTAAATTTTCATTCTACAATTTTCATTGTACATTTTCATTATATTAATACTATTCAAATAAAGGGTTGTCCAATTTGAGTGATATGATTTCTAAGTGACGTTTCGGCCATTTGTGGTTTGTCATGATTTGTCGTTTTTTTCCATTCTACTCAGTAATATTTACAATTTCATAATGGAGAGATAAACGCAAGAACCACGTTTACAAATTATTAACTTTTTTCTCCAATTGCACTTTTTTCGTGCGCTTTTGCCATTTTATAGCCGTAATAATCGTCCACCTGAGTTCGCTATTCGTCGAGTTGTTGCAAATTACGGGCGTAAAGTTTTTACATAATGTGCAAGTGCCAATAAGACAAAGAACCGCTCGAAGTAATGAAAATATAGCTGCCGTTCAGGCAAGTGTTGCTTAAAACCTCATTGCATCGAAATGAAGCTGGTAACATCGTTACTGTCAATGGAGAGCCATACATATCGATGACAACCAACTTTTTATGGCAAGAATTTGCTCACAGCATGTGAAACAATCGAATAATTGCGAGAAAACTTTGAAGATTCGATTGTTTCGACATTGAATGGCCTCCAAGAAGTTGTGATGTAACACTCTTAGACTATGTCTTGTGGGGTTATTTGAAGTCATTGTTCTTGAAAAACCTAATTTTTCAAAGAATTTTTAAAATTTATTTTTGCTTTTCAGTTTTTTTCTAATACAAATTTTAAACTTTTAAGCTAAGCCGTTTTCGAGTTATTATCAAAAGAAAAATATGTGAAATACGTGATTTTTGGTCCATAAAAGCCACAAAAAAGTTGAAAAAAAACATAAAATTTTGGGGAAAATTTTCACTTATGACAGTCTCCCTTTCCACCAAATTTCATCGAAACGAGAGACATGTCACTTCCAAAAGTAATTTTTTTTAGCTGGATTCCGCCATATAAGTAATAACAAAGTCAGTCGGTTGTTGAACAAATAAATTTTAAGTATCAAAAATATTTGTATCTGCTTTGGGAATAAGTTTCTGTACTATTTAAAATAGTTGCATGATGGTTGTTATATTCATAAAAAAAAAAAAATGGTTTCCCATTACATCCCAAGAAGGGACTGGGGAGCACTTCTCACAATCACTGAGCTGTGCGCTTTCCAGTTTTCACTCACTGATTGGGACCTACAATTTTTTACACCGATTCCGAACGGTATTTTGAGAAGCTTTTTCATGGCTAGATACTCGATAGTGTCGCCGTCACTATGCGAGGTGACCGCCGCTGAAAGAAAATTTGAAGGTGGTCAGAGCCGGGTTCGAAACCAGGATCTCATGTACAAGAGCCGCGCACACTAACCATTGCACTAATATAAATATACTAATATAAATATTGCGAGGGGCATTAGACTGTCCTTGGAGGTGGAAGGTCTCTGATAGCCATTCACTTGGGAGTGTCCAGAAATAATTCCTTCACTGGGCATTCCAAGCAGCTCACTACTTCCACGCAGTATGTCCTGGGCAATGGATTTATGGGGAACCTCCGTTAGCTAGCTAAAGAGAGAAGGCGAAACGAATGAGCAACCTGAGTGGTAATGCCATCACTGATACGTCTCAGGATTATTTGGTGATCCTGTCACTGAAGCTCTTCGAACTGGTTGATATATTTTTTTGTCCGGTGAAAGCGGATGAGCCAACACCTCTGGCCACTGGCGGATCAAAATTGAAGAAACCAAAATTCAGTTTCTACTCACTGCATTCTGGTTAGCGTATGATGCATAATGGCTGGCTGAAACATAGTCATCCTCGCAGTAGGTAAAATGCAAATTACAGTAGGCTGGGTTCACCTCCCTCTACCGTTATATACGTTATGAAAATACACAGTAAATAAAATAAATAAAAAAAAACTTAACTGTTGACGACCTTCGCAAGCGTTATGAGGACCACGATTTAAGGATATGAACCTGGAATGTGCGAACACTATACAGGACGGGTGCCGCTTTCCAACTGACGGATGTCTTCGAAACATATAAAGCTGATATCACAGCTATCCAGGAACTGCGATGGTGGGGATAAAGTTGCACAAAGAAAAACTGTAATATTTACTACAGCTGCCATAAGCGAAAGCACGGATTTCGATAAGCTGCAAATACCGGTGATGTCAAAGTCGTATCAACAAAAGCTCACTCTCTTGCAGAATGCGGACACGATCCTGAGGACCCAGAAACGCAGTGGAAGCATATCCCAAATGCTTTGTCAGCCGCTGAAAGGACTGAACTTAGCTATCAAAACCCGCAGAAGGGTAAGCCAAGATTCGACGAAGAATGCCGCAATCAAACTAATGAAAAAGACGGTGCTCATATTGCACGTTTGGCGGTACATGACGGTTAGATCGAGAAAAACCACTACATGGGCGGAAAAAATAACAGTTGGCAGTTAAGGTAATTTTTCCAGGTAAGAAGATAAAATAACGGTGACAGATAAACACTGAGTCCTTAAAATGTGGAGAGACCACTTTTCTTCAGATTCCATATCCACTCTGATTCTAGCACTAAAGATGAGGAGGTAATGATTGTGGAAGACAGTGTAGATTGTACCACCCAGCCAAGGCGAGATTAGAACGCCAATCTCCCGGCTTAAGAATAATGAAGCCGCCGGTGTGGATCGGCTACCCGCTGAGCTTTAAAGGGCCGGTTACGAAGGACTTCTAGCCCACTTACAGCATTTTATATGCGGTATATTATTGGGAAAATCTATTCCTGCCGATTGGAGTGTCAGTGTATTATGTCCTGTCTACAAAAAGGGTGCTCTGTGTTTATTATCCTACCACATCGGTAGCAGTCTTTTATCCATCGCGCATAAGGTCTTTTCGAGCGTATTATTTGAAATAATGTTTGGAGGTTATCAGTGTGGTTTGAGACCAGGCAAGTCAACGACTGACCAAATATTCACGCTACTCCAAATGACGGAAAATACCAATGAAAAGCAATTCTTGACATATTTTCTTTTTGTCGATTACAAAGCCGCTTTCGATAGCCTCATACGGGGAAATTTTCAACAAAGATATGTCTGAACATGGTGGCCGTCGGTGGTTCAATGGTAGTGTGCGAGGCTCTTGTGCATGAGGACGTGGGTTCGATCCCTACTCTGACCACCTTAAATTTCTTTCGACGTTGGTCACCTCGCTTAGCGATGGCGACACTATCGAGTATTTAGCCACGAAAAAGCTTCTCAAAATACCGTTCGTATATACAGTTCTTTAAGACTTTTATTATTATATATATTTATTATATATTATTATGTTTATACAAAAATTAATCGTCGTGTGTAGCAAAGCAGCATATGGACACCATAATCTATGGACAACCGTCCATGGACACCATCATAAAATATATGGCATCCTATATGGGAATTATTACTAAAGCTTTTAGGCTATCGAATTCTCCAATTGGATGTGTGTATATTGTTTACTAATTTCTGCAGAAGAAAATAAAGGATTTATGTTTCATTTGAACCTATAACTAATCTCCCTCTCAGGAAGCTACATATTCCAATGACATCCTCCAAATATGTGCCTTATTATCAATATCGCTCACAATCTGAAAAGTAAAATTGGACTGATTTGTGATATAGATCTAAGAAATATAGCCAGCACTTACCTTTCAGCATCACGCAACTTGTTAGGAATTGCGATCAGTGTGCCCACAGATTCTTGCCAGTCGTTATCAGAATGTCTTGAATGTCTTGTTCTTCAGCGTCACTGAAAACAAAAAAGAAGAAAGAGGATGCAGTTAGACATGAGTTAGAAAACATTGACATAATCAGATGCCAATTAATTTAAACCCATTTTGGAAATTATTGAGCTTTCGCCACAATTAGAACTAAATCCATCAGAGAGTCATAACAAAAAATTTATCTGTTTTTGAACTGAGTATTGCAAAGTCTTCTCCTTGTTGAGTTCTGTCTTGAAACTTAAAACTTGAAACATCTGAAGTCGTTTTTATCGAAACTATGTTTTTTGAGCAAAAGCCAAATTTTTTGGGTTGTATAAAAATGAATAACCAGCTAATAAGAGTTAGGTAAATAAAAATGCGGAACCACATCAATGTGTTTTGGTGCACGCCTGCTGACTGCCACAATAAGGCAGGTTTTTATAACAATATTTATCTAAAACTACTAGCACTATTACCCCCATTATCACAACTTGAAGATATCCCACAGCTAAGGCTAACTAAAAGTTGTAGCTGCCAGTTTGTATGGAATTTAAAAATTATAACTTTTCCTTACTTAGCTGTAACCAGACTTTGTCATAATGTCTCTTAATGGACGAAACTAAAGTTGATGGGGTTTCATAAAAAACCAATTTATTGACAAAAAACCCAAATTTTGTTCTTCCAGAATGAGAAAATGAATTTAGTATAGCTCGACTATTCGCAATGCAATAGAAATGAAACCAAGTTCTTTCCATATAAACCTTTTTTGTCATCAACATCCCCAATTTTCAGATGTTGACATATCTTCCCTATGACATTTACAAAAGATTGAATTTAAAATTAAATTCAAAATTGTCTTTAACAATTTCTTTGTTCCATAACAAATTGTCAAACGAATCTCTGCAGACACATTTCTACTTGCGTATGTAATTGGAACATTCGAACAAATACTCCAGATTTATTTTGTCACAGTATGGTTTTGTATGTTTCGACACGAAATAACGATACTACAAGTGATTTGATTATAATGACAATCATCGTTTGAACCAATTGATCAATTATTAATTCAAACATCACAGGTGTCGTTAGTATTCAAATATTCAGAAGTGATTGATTGATTCGTTCCGGTGTGTGTCTCAATGTGAACATCAGCAGACAATGGTCTATGGTTGCCTCCAATCGCAAAGGGCCTCTCTGTTCATGAATTTTCTTCTTATTTCATTCCCTCAGTTCTCGAGTTTTATTTTTCACCTATATTTCGAAATAAATCAAAGTGAAAGTTATTCTGTCATTCAATTGTAGCAGCCACTTCACATTCAGTAGAAAAGGATATGTCCTCCACACACCATATACGGTTGAGGACGTACGCAGTCAAGTGCGTTGTGCAAATTGATGTTCAAAGGAAAGGATGTTTAGGAACACTTTCAATCAATTTGTGTCTGTTCGCATGCCATTGTGAATGTCACTCAAAAGTAGAATTGGAAACAAGCAGAATTGAATTTCTTCGAATTTTTGTGCAAAAAATAAGATTGGAAACTCCTGCGATTTAGTAGACATTTTGTAATTGGAACGAAGTTCCGTATCGCACGTTGCGGGATGGGGTCTAAACGAAAAAATTTTAAACAACTTTTTTTTAACTACTTTATTACAACCCATTATTGCTAACAATATTAGGTACTTTTGGTTTCGTTTGGTTTAAAGGGAAGTTTTCTAGGTGAAGTCTGTTTATTACATATTGTAGTTTTGAACCCAATGAAAAGTAAATTTAGACAACCCAAAAGGCAAGACTGGCAAAACCATGAAATACAGCCCTGAGCATGGAGTTGGTTTGGTTTGTGTCTAGACTAACATAGGGGGAGATTTTTTTTGTTTACAAAGAAATTTTCTACGTGGACCCTGTTTATTACATATTGTAGTTTTGAACCGAATCAAAGGTAAATCTAGAAAAGCCAAAGTGAAAGAAGTTTAAAAAATTAAAAATTTTCTTAAAAAAGGTAAATTTTCTCAAAAACCATACCTATTCATATTCTTAAACAGAGTATATTTACTTTAAAAAAATACCTTTTCTTAAAGAAGTACCTTTGCTTAAAAATGTAAATTTTCTTACAAAAAGTACCTCTTTTTAAAAAAAGTATTTTTTTAAATAAATACCTTTTGTCAAAAAAGTACATTATCTTACAACAAATTGCCTTTTCTTAAAAAACTTCCTTTTCTTTAAAGAGTACCTTTTATGTAAAACAAAATAACTTTTCTTGAGATAAGTACCTACCCTAAAAGTTGTACCTGTTCTTGAAATTCAAAACAAAAATCGCAATTATTAAAAACACGTTTTCTTCAAAAAAAAAATACCTTCTCTTAAAAAATACCTTTTCTTACAAAAATTCCTTTTCTTAAAAGTAGCTTTTCTTAAAAATAAAATAATATATTTTATTTTCTTGAGATAAGTAGCCTTTCTGAAAATAAGAAAATTTTCTTAAAATATAACCTTTTCCTAAAATGAATACCACTTCTTTAAAAAGTACCTGTTCTTAAAAAAGGTACTTCTCTGCAAACAAAAACTAATATACTGTTAGGCTTTTTCTTACAGAAAGTACTTCTTATTAAAAATTGTACCTTTTTTTAACAAAAAACATTAGCTTTTAATAAAGGAGGTACCACTCACCAAAGAAATTACCTTTTCGGGAAATATAACACATATTTTCATTTACAAAAAGTATCTTTTCTTAAAGATCTATTTAAATTATAGTATTTTTCAACAGGAAGTAAATAGTACATAATATATAGCAATATAACAATGGCCAAACGCAAACAAATTATTATGTGGAAATATCTGGGTTACCCTAAAAATAACTGTACTATCTCTAGAACAAATATGCCAACCCTTTCCAATGTATTATAATATGTATATTATTTTAGAACTACAAATAAATAAAACTTATTTTTGAATTCAATGTGATACTTTTCTATAAAAAATTTATAATACACTTTACATATTTTGCGTAGGAAAGTAAAACCTTTTGGAATTTTTCGTAATGACTTTATATTTGTAAGGTTTGAATGTCAAAGTAGGAGAATTTCACACTACAAGCTTTCAAGGTCTGACAAATTTTTCTTGGCCAAAAATTTAAATTTTCGTTGGAATGATAAGTTCCAAACTGCCTGACATGCTATTAATCAGAAGCCCTCTCACTGTGTCTGAATTGGCACCACTGGTAAGATTATCAATAGTATATATCTTTAAATATTTTTACTATTCTGTTAATATTCTGTAGGCTGTTATCCAAAAGCCACTATGATTTAAGTGTTTTGTGATCCTTTACTTACTTTACTTTTATTGACTATTTTGCAACCTCTGAGGTCGGATGTCTTACACATATTAATTAGACAAACAAGTTACACAAATTTCAACATATTCTTCCAACTGGCTCTATCCTTTGCCTGTTCTCGCCAATTGGTAACACCAAGGATATGGAGGGATTCTTCTGCCTGGTCTTTCCTGCGGAGTCTTGGTCGTCCCCTTTACCTGCTTCCATCGGGTACGTTGTCGAAACCCTTTCGCTCTGGCTCATCTTCATCCATTTTGATAATATGGCCTAGCCAACGCAATTGGCCTAATTTGATTCGCCTAGTTATGTCCACGTCAGAATACAGATTATATAGCTCTGGGTTCCAGCGACGTCGGTACTCGCCGTTTTCCCTAACAGGACCATATATATTTTACGTAGAATTTTTCTCTCGAATACCCCCAGGCGTTTTTCATCCGCTTGTGATATGACCCAAGTTTCGGAGCCATATGTCAAGACATGTAAAGTGAGAGTCTGATATAGCTGGACTTTTGTAAGTCGAGAAAGGGCTTTGTTTTTAATCTGTTTGCTGAGCCCAAAATAGCATATATTCTCCTATTTGTCTCCAGGCTTACGTTGTTGTCCTTGTCAACGGCGGATCCAAGGTAGAGGAATTCATCTACATACATACATACATGGCTTCCCATTACATCCCATGAAGGGACCGGGGAGAACTTCTCACAATCATTGCGCTGTGCGCTTTCCAGTTTTCACACACTGATTGGGACCTACAGTTTTACACCGATTCCGAACGGTATTTTGAGAAGCTGTTTCATGGCTATATACTCGATAGTGTCGCCGTCACTATGCGATATGACCGCCGCCGAAAAAAAATGTTTTTTGAAGGTGGTCAGAGCAGGGTTCGAACCCAGGATCTCATGTACAAGAGCCGCGCACACTGACCATTGCACCACCGACGGCCATGAATTCATCTACCACTTCGAAAGTAAATCGGTTGTCAAAGTTCAAGTGCGGACCAAGTCGAGAGGTTTCTCTAGTCGCTGACACCATCGAATTCCTATTCGATTCTATATAATACTGCAGTAAGTTCCCGCAAATTTCGCCCAATGGTGTCAATGTCGTCAGCATACGCCAGCAACATATGGCGTGTCGTGTTAATGGACTGGTTCGTATTTACTGTAGCCTTTCTCATTATAATCTCCATTAAGATGTTGAAGAGATTGCACGAAAGTGTGTCGCCTTGTCTAAGTCCTCGCTTGGTACAGAATGGTTCAGTGATGTCTTTCCCCACTTTCAATGCTAATTTGTTGTTGGTCAGCGTCCTTATACAGAGGCGGAGCAGTTTTGCCGGAATACCAAGTTCAGACATAGCTTCGTACAGTTTTCCCCGTATGGGGCTATCGAAAGCAGCTTTGTAATCGAAAAAAGGTGGTATTTATCTATTTTCTTTCTTGGGTCTTCTCCAGGATTTGGTGTAGCGTGAATATTTGGTCAGTGGTGGACTTGCCTGGTCTAAAGCCGCACTGATAAGGTCCAATCAGGGTTTCAATTATTGGCATTAGTCTTTCACATAATACGCTCGACAAGAGCTTATGCGCGATGGAGAAAGTCTGATACCGCGATATTTGGAACAGACACACGGACCGCATAGATTCCCCCAGCCATATACCGCAAATAAGTTGATGCATGTGGGCTATCAGTCTTTCGCCACCTGTCTTAACAAGTTCAGCGGGTAGGTCATCCGCACCAGCGGCTTTACTTTTCTTATGGCGGGAGATCACCGTTCTAATCTCGTCCTAGTTGGGGGAGGGGTACAATCTACACTATCATCAACTATCATTAGTCACAGGACACAGTGATTAAAAAATAGGAATTTTTTGGTTTAAAATAAAAAATAAAGTAAGAATACATGATTTTGGTCAAAATAACGCTAAATATATAAAACAGGATAATTTATTTTGTACATTATCACTTTGTTCTTATAAATTAAAGTCGGGATGAAACTCAAAAATGGAAAAAGCAGTATAATCCTGACAAAAGCGGAAGAGTTGGTCAAGTTAGTTAGATACACTTAACCGTACAAACCATCCCAGGCTTTTCGATTTTTTATCCCGCCTTGGATTTTAATCTCGCGTTCTATGAGGTTTATGTCATTAGAACTAATAAAGTATAATTTAGCGTGGAAGGTATATTTTTATAATATAAAATTTTCAACAGTCACAAGCAGAATTTTGAATTCACATTGTCAGACGACCGTTTCAAAGTTTGTGACTTCATCATCAGAGGTGGAATAATTAGAAAGCCGCTTTTTGACGATTTTTCTCAAAATTAATCTGATATGCGATAGCTATTTTTTTTACCGTCGGATGGGTCATAAAAGTGGCGTCATCAGATGCCTGTTATGAGCAACATATTTGACCAGATCTCGAAACAAACTAATTTCAAATTATGCTGGACTCGTTAGCTTTCCGGTTAAGAGGAAAATATTTCTTAAAATACCCGCTTTTTGGCGTCAAAATTCCGGTTGCGATCAAAAAGAATTGGTTAGTTACACTGCATAGCCATAGTAACATTAGTATAATTATATTTTTATTTTTGTAGAAACACACAAACTTATATTAACCATATTTATACTATGCATCTAGTCATTATCATACTTATCTGTGTTCACAAGTCATAACAGCCTAAGTCGATTCTAAAAATTTTCAGGGAGAGCAGTTTAAAATTTAATATCTTTACTGGAAATCTGGAGTCGGAGTTTTTGTGATAGCTTTGTTGCAGATAACAAAGAAACGAATTCTTTTACTTACTTGTTAACAAAAAAGGAGTTGGTGATTTAAGCAATGTGCCTTTTTTTTCAATTTTGTCCTAACTCTAGTTAGGCTGTTATGGTTTGTGACCACAGATATATTCACTAATTTAATATTGCAATTTAATCTTGCTTGTACTAGTCATACTTGTACCTAATGTCAGTGGAAGTGTAAAAAGCGTTAAAATGAATAACCAAGTAGAATTTTGTCGTACCGCAAAAAGTGGCATTAATGTGTCAGTCCTCTTTCCAGTTTGTTAAAACAACATTTCACATTCACTGTGTCTTAGATGTGTATGTGTGTATATTATTTGCTCAAGTGGATGAATTAGTAGGTTCATAGGTCGTTGAAATTATTTATTTATATGCTATGTTGAATTAATTAAAGGCAGAATAAAAACTATTTGTTTTTGTATAAAATCGCGTTGTGGAAACCATGAAATGATTTCAATATGAATTCATAATAAATATGTATGAGTTGGTTAGTTGGTTGGAATTTGAGTGAGCATGAACAAACATTTGAAGTGGCTATAGAAATTGTTTAAGTGGAGCAAACACTTGTTGCTATGTCGGCCTCAAGGACAAATGAAAACGTCATTTGTATTTTGATAATTGTTGCTATGTATTCAGCTGTCTGTCTGTCGACTATTATATTTTAAGTTGAAGTCCTTATTTACATCCAGGATATGCCTATTAAGTTGCTAGCAGTCATGTGTGAAATACAGTTTTTATGCTGTCGTTTTGAGCTTCGTTTGTTTACATTATATTATACTTTAGAAATTATGAAATTTTGATATAGCTCGCGTGTTTGTACTTATAAAGGATTTTTCAACAGAGACGCTACAAAAGTAAATCGATATGGACAGCAAACGACGCCATATTTTTTCCCGATCTTTTGTCATTTCTCTTCAGTAAGGTTTGCCATTTCATCATGGAAAGATATATGATCCAACTAGGAGTTGAAATTATTTAAATTTCCTACCGGAATTTGGAGTCAGTGGCCTCAACTGTAAGAGCGCTACGTCCAATTTATGGTCGTCATAATCGTCCTACCAGATCAACAATTGAGCGTCTAGTGGAAAAATTTGAATACACAGGCACAGTACAAAATGTTCCCGTGCCAGTGAGACAACGAAGGGCCCGTAGTGTCGAGAATATTGCTGCCGCTAAGGTTACAGTTCAAGAAAGCCCAAATGTGTCTCCCACACGTCGTTCTCAAGCGTTGGGCATCTATGTGACGTCGTTGTGACGAATTTTGCGAAAATATCTTGGCCTACATCCTTACAAGATCAAATTGACGCAAGAACTGAAGCCGCTTGACCACCATAAGCGTTGTATGTTCATGAATTAGCCTGAGCAACAACTTGAAAATGATTCGGATTTTCATCGGAAAATCGTCTTCAGCGATGAGGATCATTTCTGGCTGAATGGCTTCGTCAATAAGCAAAATATGCGTTATTGGTCAGACAGCAATCCACACGTAATCCATGAGTCATCATTGCATCCCGAAAAAATTACGGTTTGGTGCGGTTTATGGGCCGGCGGCGTCATTGGGCCGTACTTCTTCCGTGATGATCAAGACCGGCACATTACTGTGAATGCGAATCGCTACCGTTAAATGCTAACCGAATATTTTTGGCCCCAATTGGATAATATGGACTTGGAGGACATGTGGTTCCAACAGGACGGCGCCACAAGCCACACAGCGAATGCCACAATCAATTTATTGGAAACAAAGATTGGTGAACATCTTATCTCACGAAATGGCCCAGTCGATTGGCCGCGTCGGTCGTGCGATTTGACGCCGTTAGATTATTTCCTGTGGGACTACGTCAAGTCTATGGTATATGCCAACAAGCCAGCGACGATTGATGAACTTTGTACGAATATCGAACGTGAAATTGCAGCAGTATCGGTCGATTTATGCTTGAAAACCGTCGAAAATTGGGTTCAGCGTCTGGACTTCTGCAAGCGTGCCCGTGGTGGCCATGCAACCCTCCACCATTTTTTTTGCCTTGGATGCTAATTCTATACGACGATATTGATTTGACCATTGCATCAACTCCACCCATGCCCTTGTTGTAATTTTGGAACAAGTGTGGAACTTGCACATCAACTTTCTTTTGTTTCAGAACATCAACTTTTCTCATTTCCTACCGGCTCATAAGAATCGTATTTGGCAGACATTGTGTAAATACTGTTGTCTTTTCAGCGGACCTGTAATTGAACTCCGCATGTTAATTTTTCATCAACTCCCTTGGATGTGATAGTGGACACTTTTTTGTGCGATTTCCTCGGACGGCTATCAATAAAGGCTTTGTGATCGGCAGAGTTCGTATTCAATATATTTAGGGGAATTTTCACAACTCTAGTACTCAATGGCTCAATAACAGAACTTCTTGACTTACCACAATAAATATCAAAACAGTAGCAATATCCAGACGAGCCTGCTGCAACCCAATTTTTGTAACCAAACCGAACAAGTTTGCCTCTTTTTGATAAGAATATCTGAAAGTTTCTGTACATTGCATATTTTGCCTGTGGTATCTGGAGCGCTGCTATTATCAACAAAGTGTATATTTCTTTTTATTTCTTTAAATTTGTTCCTGGACATAGCTTTTGATACTACACATTCTTCAATGTCTTCATCCACATACCAATACATATTTTCCCATACATATATCAGTATCCAGTATACATACACATATCAATATCCCAAAGAAAAGCTTTAGCTCTGCAACAGTGACACTAAACTTGTTGTGTCGATTATTTTGAGTAGCGTATAATTGGGAAAAGTCGACAATCGTTATACGAACTTCTTTGTCGAAAAAGAAATTCAAATATTTGATCACTTACCAATCGGTCGTGAGATTCCGCATAAAACTTCAAATAATTTGGAGTATACTCTCGCCAAGCCGGTACAATACTAAGCTTCGCAGACCGTGGTGTATTGGTTCTAATTCCGAAAGATTCGTGAAGTTTCAATGTCATCTGGTGGAATTATGACTAAAATATACTCCAAGTCATCGTAACTATCTGCTACTATCATATTTACAACTTCCTGTAAACCGCTTTTCGATTGATCTGAACAAACACAAATCAGTTTACGTGTCGTGTCTTGCATACATGTAGGTGTTTAATGTTTCCCAAATGGACGATACACTTGCAGCCGTTGCACAGTGGCCAATTTGGCTTTGCTAGCGGCATTTTATTCATAGCTTCCAAAGTAAAGAAGATATCTTCAAAATTTTTTTTTTTCTCAATTCAGAAAAAAATCAAACAATTTTTGGTAAAAAAAATTAAATTTTTTTTTTTTTTAATTTTTATTTTTTTTTTTAATTTTTAATTTTTTATTTTTAATTTTTTTTTTATTTTTTATTTTGTTTTTAATTCAATAAACATTTTCCACCATATATTCATATATAAAATAAGAAAAAAATTGTCAACTCAAAGAAAAACCATATTATAAAAGAAATATTAATCAGATTCTTCAGTATCAGATTCAGAGAAATCATCTTCAAACTGATGCATTATAAGCAAGCAAAAAGTACAATAAATTGAAGGCTCGCAGGTACTCGCAGTTCATTTTGGACATTTTGGATACACAATGGTTTATACATATAGGAAAATTTAAAATTACACTGAATCCAGGTGAATTTTGTAAGTTCCACTCCACGAAAGACAGGTGTACGTTACAATGGGCGAGTTGCTAATACACTTAAACACGATTACGTTTTATAAATAACATAAGTATACACAGATCACAACCACAGTTTTTTTATATAATACATACCTTGGTGTTAGTATATAACAAAACTTTTAATGAAAATAATAACACGAATAGCAAAACGATGATCAAAAAGGCGGAAATATTTTGCACAATACTTGCAGAAACATATGCTGACTTTGACAGGTCACAGCTGTTCATCAGCTGTAAGCTAAGATTTTAAAAATCGATACAAATCTAGTGAATGTATTTGTTATCGATTGTTAAAACAAAATTAACGGTTTTCAAATTTGAAAATTTGAATTAAATGCCGCTAGCGAAGCCAAATTGGCCACTGTGCGTTGCACAGAAACATTTGAGTCGTTATACAATTTTATATATTTAGTTTATCAAATCGAAAGTGCTTGTAAGTATTTCAGTAGTTATCGAGATTGTTAAAATATAAGTATTTACGACGATACTCTTTACGAACAAAATGTTATATTTGTTAACCACTACCTACTTCTTCAGGTGTTTTGATAGTGCATTTTTACAGATTTTTACCCAAATAAAATCTGTACGTAATTAAATCGTTTAATAGCTAAAGATTTACGTCAGTTATCGTGTTGACCCGTCAGCCACGCAGACAGACAGACTGATATGGCTCATTCGTATGTTACTCGTATTAAATGATATGAGGAGTCGCAAAACAAATCCAAGATTATCTTTTTCGTCCAATTGTACGATAAAATTACGACATTTTCCCATCTTTAGTTGTAATATCTACTCTATGAGAAGTTAAGAAAAATTATACAAATAAGATTTTTTCCAATAGAACTTTCTTTACCAAATTCATGCAAAGACATCAAAAAAACATTTTGTAAAAAAACCACGTGTTGTTCTACGTTTTGTTCTAATACAAATAAGATTTTTCCCAATAGAATTTTCTTTACCAAATTCATGCAAAGACATCAAAAAACATTTTGTAAAAAAAACCACGTTTTGTTCTACGACTCCTCATGTATACCCCCATCCGTATGGTTGAGGGTATAGAAATGTGATGTTTCTATAAAGAGTTTGAAAATCTGACAATACATTTTATGGATCTTGTAAATGGATCTTTTAGAAAATTTTAATATTTGCTTCGTAACAAACCTAGTTTGCATATTCATAATTTTGCTAACCCTTTTGGTATTTATAAACTGTCATAATCAGCGTGTTAACTGCAACTGACCCCAGTAAGCACTGCTTCACTTTTTGCATCAAACTGAAACTGAAAAAATTTGGCTTCCTTTCTGTTAAAAATTATTGCTTAATTAAAAGGCAAATAACTGTGGGTGTATACGATTTTGCTTGCTTAGAAGTAAGTTTCAACAAAATTTTCCGTCAATGTCTACTCAAAATCTACGAGACACAACTTTAGCTCACAATTTCTCTTTGCCACTCGACCCACTGCATGCTTCTGAAAAAGTGTCTGTACATAAAGGTAGAGTACGTGCAAGCAGTATATATTATGCAAAAAAATACAAAATCAATAAAAGAATTTGCATTAATATAA
Organism: Phaonia tiefii; assembly: GCA_963931995.1. Taxonomy (NCBI): domain Eukaryota; kingdom Metazoa; phylum Arthropoda; class Insecta; order Diptera; family Muscidae; genus Phaonia; species Phaonia tiefii. The sequence continues at coordinate 319,528,700 of OZ008368.1, read as the reverse complement.
ACATGTTTTGATAAGCAATTATATAAATAGAATAGTGTTTGCTGTAGTCATTCAATTGTCGCCCATTAGGCAAGGACAACTATAAACAGTTGCATTCAATTCGTTTTTCATATTTAACATAAAAAACAAAATCATATTAAAATTCAAATTCATTCGTTTGTGTTGTAAAATAATAAATAATAATGTATATAATATGTAAATATAATGTACCAGTACATAAGTTTCAGTCGGGTGAACCGACTTAATCATACCCTCACCATACCGTACCTCATCCATTGCGTGGGAGTTCTGTTAAAAAACGCCCATACTCAAAAGTGACCATATTCAACAGCAGATTGACGACATTGCGCTAAATATTATTGAATACCCAAAGTAGTTAGTTTCCCTCCGAATATTTATATGCGAGGTACAAAAATGGGCATGGCAAGTTGTTGCCAAAATTTTGATCAGTACCAAATTTTATTAAGATCGGTTATGATTTATTGGAGATATCGTGATAGCCTTATACCTAATTTCATTAAGGTCGGAAGTGTTTCACGCGATTTATCGGATTGACAATCCGGTCGAACACCCTGTTTTGTATGGGAGGTACCAGAATGGGCGTGACAATCTCGCCCATTTTCGCCAATTAAGTAGGCATTTACAGCTTATTAACCGGTGTGAGAGTTTAAGGTAGTCACATCTACCAGAAGAGAGGTTTGAAAGAAATATGATTTTGTGCTAAATGTGTCGATTTGTTTGGGAGGTACCGGAAGGGGCGTGTTTAAAACGCCCATTTTCAATCCAAAACTCAATATTGGCAAATGGTAGTCATTGACAAAGTTTCATTGTCATCTGTAAAGTTATCGTGTTGACCAGCAAGCCAGCCAGCCAGAGAGATAGACAGGCAGACGGGCATGGCTCAAACGTCTTAGAAAGTCCTAAAACGAATTTCGTCCAAAGATACTAAGGGTCTGATTTGGTTCCTTCTATGTATTACATTTTTTTACGTATTAAGTGATATATACCCCCATCCTATGGTGAGGGTATAAAAACAAGTTTAAAATTTTTTTAAACTGCGTAATAAAACCTCTGTGACACAGACATACAAAATATGTTTCCGTAAAGGATATGGAAACGAAAACAAATATTGTTGTGTCGTGGTTTTGAACAGGAAATTATACAAATGATATGACAGATTCATACTACATCGAACTATTTGTTTCCCTTACATGTCCTTTTAACAGAACTACAATTATTTTTTCCAAGCTGTCAAAGTGTTGTGAAGAGTAAAGTTAATAAGCAAATAATAAGAATATTGCCATGAGGGACATTTGAACTATTTGTGAGTTATTTAAATTCACAAGCTCGTTGAAAATATTTCAGTGTAAATCACTATGGCCAATTATGGAAAAAGTAATTTTTTGATACTGTAATGCATTAAGAAAACATTGTACCTATGAGAGGAGAACATTAATAGTAAAAGACTATTATAAGTAATATATACCCGAGTAAAATTGTTAACTGAAATGAAAAATTAATGAATGTTCGATTTCTATGAACACATTAGTAAATGTTATATTGGAAATTAAAAAAAAGAATAGTTTTTGTGTTGAAGACTCTCTTGCTATTCCACTTACCTTTTTCTTACATCTGCTTTAACATTAAATGTAATATTGTTAAAATAAATAATTGCTTTGTTTTATCATAAACAGAGCGACGACGAAAAGTAGTGAATAGTATAGAGAACTTATTGCACTTTTTTCCACTCTCATGTAAAGAGTGTGTGTAAAAGAGCATAAACGAGTCTTATTCTCTTTATAGAATATGTGAATATAAATTCACCATTTCGACAATGTTATTATATAAAACAACACAAAAAGGATAAACGTTTCAAAAGGCAGCAGTGTTTCACATCAAAATTATGAATGGACCAAGTTATACAAAAATAGATTAATACTTTTTGAATCATTCGCCAGATATCGCCAGTGCTTTTGAGTAATGCAATTCGTTCCATGAGTTCTCTTACTATTCAATACTCTTTGGCGATGACGACCTGCTTATTTGTTCGCTGCCACTACATCAATACCATCATACTTATTTTCAGGAAGAGACTATTGTTACACAACAACCACGTATGTGATGCTAACGCTGTGTGTTATTTGCATGTGTTCACTTTGATAGATTGTCCTACAGCTAATAACACAAATAGAAATGGATTTCATTGTGGCCATATTGGGAATATCGCAGCAACTTGCCATATTCTTGACAGCGTTTTTAAACAAAAGAAAACTCACACATGCTAATAAGCTTGTTTTTTTATTCCCTGCTAAACTAATTTTTCGACGACTTTCTATGGAGTGCCGCTTAAAATCGCTTAATATCGCTTAGTTCCCCATTCAAATTAGTTTAGCAGGGAATAAAAAACAAGCTTAATGTTAACTCTACGGCGCACCGCAAACCGCAAGCTGAATTTCAGAGCCTATACACTCTAAATGATGACAATTCCTTCGCTTACCGTACCGATATAAAAGATTTAGTGGTTCAAATGGGAATGAACTACATCGCCAGTGAGTGAAGATTATTTATTGATGGTTCTGTTTCAAGCTTGAAAGCAGTGTTGTTGCATGAGTCGAACCGAAAAACTTCCATTCCGCTGGCAATGAGTGTTAACATGAAAGATAGCTGTGAAACATTGAAAGATATAATGAAGAAACTCCAATACTACGAAAATAAATGGAGATTTGATGTAATTTGAAGGTCATCAACATTTTGCATGGGATCATCAATAAGGGCAAATTTGAATCATAAATTTATGATAGTCATTCAATGGCATGGATTTACTTTCAGCGTTTATGCACCAGAGTCTTGGGACTCTGCGAAAACTCTTTGAGAAAATCAGCACATCGATGGCATTAAAGCTGCATTTTCTTTATTTTCATTTTGACGATTTTATCAAACAACTCCCTACCGAATCCGCAATAATAATTTCAAACACCAAACCGTGCACAAGTTTGTGACAGACACGGTCGCTTGTGTTCGGTCGACGGTTCGGACACACTGATGTAGCGGCAGCGAATAATTGTATTGGGTGGGTGCGAAGCACTCTCAGAGCTAATAGAATAATGGCGTGGTTATACGTATATAAAAATGAGAAGGCAAGAGAGGAACTTGTGTAGCGTATGTACTAACATAACAATAAGCGTGTTTTTTTATTCCCTGGTAAACTAAATTTTCGACGACTTTGTATGGGGAACTAAGCGATATTAAACGATTTTTAGCGACACTCCATACAAAGTCGTCGAAAAAATGGTTTAGCAGGGAATAAAAAAACAAGCTTAATATATGTATGTACATATGTATGTTGCTTTGCATTCTCTTTGTTTTTTGTGGGTATAAAATGAAAAGAATTAAGGGCACCTTAGACCTGCGGACCAGTTGGCCGACTTTTGTGTCGGGCATTGTTTCGCCTTACAGTAACCGACTTTCCAGCGGACTTTCTGAAAATCAAACTAGTTTTGGTTTTTGCCCGACTTCACCTTACACTGGAATCCGCTGGTCTAAGGTGCCCTTTAAGCAGGAAAATAATGATAGATGTGTTGCACTGGTATTTAAATAATTCTAAGTATTAAAATTACTTAAATGTAACGTCATCATATGACGGAACGGTATGTTTTTGTTTCCAATGTGACATTTACTAATGTGTTCCTAGAAATCGAATAGGTACTTTTACTTTTATTGACTATATTACAACCTCATGAGGTCAGACGTCTTACACATATTAATTAAACAAACAAATTAAACAAATTTCAACATATTCTTCCAACTGGCTCTATTCTTCGCCTTTTCTCTCCAGTTGGTAACACCAAGGATACGGAAGGATTCTTCTGCCTGGTCTTTCCAGCGGAGTCTTGGTCGTCCTCTTTTCCTGCTTCCCTCGGGTACGTTATCAAAAATCTTTCGCGTTGGCTCATCTTTATCCATTCTGATAACATGGCCTAGCCAACGCAATTGGCACACTTCGATTCGTCTAGCTATGTCCACGTCAGAATAGAGATTATATAGCTCTGCGTTCCAGCGACGTCGGTACTCGCCGTTTTCCCTAACAGGACCATATATTTTACGGAGAATTTTTCTCTCGAAAACTCCCAGGTGTTTTTCATCCGCTTGCGATATGACTCAAGTTTCAGAGCCATATGTCAAGACAGGTAAAATGAGAGTCTGATATAGCTGGACTTTTGTCCGTCGAGAGAGGGCTTTGTTCCTAAACTGCTTGCTGAGCCCAAAATAACATCTATTTGCAAGCACAATTCTCCTATCTATCTCCAGGCCGACGTTGTTGTCCTTGTTCACGGCGGATCCAAGGTAGACAAATTCATCTACCACTTCAAAATTAAATCGGTTGTCAACGTTCAAGTGCGGACCAAGTCGAGAGGTTTCTCTAGTCGGTGACACCATCAATTTTGTCTTGCCCTCATTAACAGCAAGACCCACCTTCGCTGATTCCTTTTCGATTCTTGAAAATACTGCAGTAACCTCTCGCAAATTTCGCCCAATGATGTCTATGTCGTCAGCATACGCCAGCAACATATGGCTTTTCGTGTTAATGGTCTTGTTCGTATTTACTGCAGCCTTTCTCATTATTATCTCCATTAAGATGTTGAAGAGATTGCACGAAAGTGTGTCGCCTTGTCTAAGTCCTCGCTTGGTACAGAATGGTTCAGTGAGGTCTTTCCCCACTTTCACTGCTGATTTGGTGTTGGTTAGCGTCATTCTACAGAGGCGGATCAGTTTCGCCCGAATACCAAGTTCAGACATAGCTTCGTACAGTTTTCCCCGTATGGGGCTATCGAAAGCAGCTTTGTAATCGACAAAAAGGTGGTATGTATCCATTTGCTTTTCGTGGGTCTTTTCCAGGATTTGGCGTAGCGTGAATATTTGGTCAGTTGTGGACTTGCCTGGTCTAAAACCACACTGATAAGGTCCAATCAGGTTTTCAATAATTGGCTTTAGTCTTTCACATAATACGCTCGACAAGAGACACACGGATCACCCTTTTTGAATACAGGACACAATACACTGAGGTTCCAGTCGTCGGGCATAGATTCCCCTAGCCATATACCGCATATCAGTTGATGCATGTGGGCTAACAGTCCTTCACCACCTGCCTTAAAAACCTCAGCGGGTAGGCCATCCGCACCAGCGGCTTTATTATTCTTCAAGCGGGAGATCGCCGTTCTAATCTCGTCTTGGTTGGGGGGGATACAATCTATACTATCTTCCACTATCATTACCTCCTGATCTTCAGTGGAAGAATCTGATTGGAGTAGTGCTGAAAACTGGTCTCTCCACATTTTGAGCACACACTGCTTCTCAGTCACCAGATTGCCATTCTCGTCCTTGCAGGAGGGCAGTCCATTATTAGGACCATTGGTCTATCTTCTTACCCTCTGGAAAAACTTTCGCCATTCACCATTCATCCTGCACATTTCGGTTCTTTCACTCTCTCTCTGCTCCAACTGCCATTTTTTCCGCCTAAATAGTTGGTTTTCCTCCCTTCTCAGCCTCTTGTACCGCTCACTCGCAGCACGCGTTGTAACTGACTGTTTCGTTGCCATACGTGCAGCGTCTTTTTCATCAGTTGCAATGCGACATTCTTCGTTGTACCATGGCTTATCCTTCTGCGGTTTTTGATAGCCAAGGTCAGTCAATGCAGCGATTTCCAAAGAATGGGAGATGTGCTTCCACTGCGCATCTGGGTCTTCGGGAGGTGGGGTATTCTGCTCCAGCAAGAGAGAGAGTTTCTGTCGATAGGACATTGATATCTCCGGTACTTGCAGCTTGTCAATATCCAGCTTTTCCTGTGTTCGGCTCCGTTCGCAGCCATCAGGTAATGATCCGAGTCGATATTGGCACCTCGAATCACACGTACATCCATTACACTAGAAGAGTGCCTGCCATCTATTACCAAGTGGTCAATCTGGTTCCTCGTCCGTTGATCAGGAGATATCCAGATCGCCTTATGAATGTCCTTATGCTGGAATCGTGTGCTACTAACTACCATGTTCTTTGCAGCGGCGAAGTCTATCAGTCTTATTCCATTATGGGAGGTGGTATCATGTAGACTGTGATTGCCGATGGTTGGTCGAAAGACACTTTCCTTTCCTAATTTGGCATTAAAATCGCCTAGAATAATCTTAATGTCGTGGTCAGGGCAGCGTTCATATACTTCCTCCAGGCGCTCATAAAATGTTTCTTTGACCTCATCATCTTTATCCTCTATCGGTGCGTGCACACAAATTAACGAGATGTTGAAATATTTCGCTTTGATGCGAATTGTGGCTATGCACTGGGTTGAACCTTGAAACTAGGTGTCCTGCCCACTATAAATCCGCACCCAAATTCGTGCTTACACTCATGGCAGCTGTAGTAAATATCGAAGTTTTTCTTTCTGGTGCAACCATAGCCTGTCCATCGCATTTCCTGGATCGCTGTGATGTCAGCTTTATATTTTCCGATGACATCCGCCAGTTGGAAAGTGGCACCAGTCCTGTATAACGTTCGAACATTCCAGGTACATATCCTTAAATCATGGTCCTTATAACGTTTGCGAGGGTCGTCAACAGTTGGGGGGTTTCTTTGTTCATTACCTTTTCTGTGTATTTTCGTTGCCAATACAACGGTGGCGGGAGGCAAACCCAGCCCACCGTGGTTTGCATTTTACCGACTGCCAGGATGATTATGTTTCAGCCGCCCATTATGGATCTGGCGCTGACCAGAATGCAGTGTGTCGAAACTGGATTTTGGTTTCTTCAATTTTGATCCGCCCTTGGCCAGGGGTGTTGGCTCATCCGCCTTCAAAGGACAGAAGAATATGTCCACTACTTCGAAGAGCTTCAGTGACAGGGTCACCTAATAATCCTGAGACGTATCAGTGATCGCATTACCACTCAGGTTGCTCATTCGTTTCGCCTTCTCACTTTAGCTAGCTAACGGAGGTTTCCGATAAGCCATTGCCCAAGACATACTGCGTGGAAGTAGTGAGCTGCTTGGACTCCCCAATGAAGGAATCATTTCTGGCCACTCCCAAGTGAATGGCTATCAGAAACTTTCCACCTCCAAGGACAGTCCCATGTCCATGAAATCGAATAGGTACCGTGTAACAAAAAGGTGGTAACACATCGCCCGTGAGTTCGAACACTCATTGGATTTTTTGTTTATGATAACACTTTTCATTACTTGGGCAGCTAGCTTATAATCTCATAATTAATTCTATTGAATATAGAGGGAAATCCACTAAGCTGGCAACACTGATGGTAACGGATGTTTTATTATTCGCAAGATTTCTGCAAATGTCTCGCTTATGATTACATATTTCGTTAGGACGAAACAAAAAAATAAAATATATGTAATAAAATATGATAAATATTATTAATTATAATAATATTAAAAAAAATAGAAAAATATAACAAAATAACAACATAAAACATGACACTGAGAGTATTGCAACAGAGCCATACGATTAAACGACTCCCATGATCACACACACGATCACAAGATGTCCACACAACACACCAACTCAACATAAAACTGTGTGTTTGCACACATGTTTCGCAAAATTAGGTGTTTGTTTTGGTGTCAGCTCAACACTGAGAGAGCAAGACAACGGTGCGACACGAGCTCTGTTCGGTTACTTTCCCAGTAAAAAATTATTTTTTACTTTTGAGAGCGAAACAACAATTTTACTCTCTTTATGAAAATTTGCAAATAAAGTACGCGAACGACTTCCAGTAATAATTTGCAACGAAACAGCTAATGTTTATGTGTGCAAGGAAACAACTGATTTTTCTGTTTGCGTTGCATTAAACAAAAGCTGTAATTTTTATTTGGAAGAAATTTTTATTAAAAAAATGAATAAACGACAACTGGATATACAGTGAACTGGAATACAATTGAAAGAAATTTTATCCTTTGCCACATACATACATTCTGGCGTGTATTTCCATACCTTTCCTACTGCCACAGTTGTCCAATAATGACGTCGCCGGTTCACCAGAACTTCCTGAATGCCACTGCACATTATTGTTTTCCATTTTGTTTCTAAATTTCACAAATATATTCAATAAAATATTAAACAAAATAATTTGTACTTACCTCTGTCGTTGTTAATTTATTTTTGTGTTTTGTTTCTTTGCATAAAACAGCTGATTTCAATATCTTGCAATTTTATGTTGGCTAAAATTTCTCCAACTAAAATTTGCAAAGTCTCTAACATCGAACTTTCAAAATTTTCGCTCTCTGGCTCTCATTTACTGGACTTTTGGAGTAAACGAACAGAGTTCAGTAAAAATTTGTCCAAATTTTCACAAATTTGCACAAATTTTCGAGTACTCGAACAGAGCTACGGCTTACAGACACCCAACAGAGAGTGTAGTTTTAAACAACTTTCTTTTAACTACTTTATTACAACCCATTATTATCAACTATATTGGGTACATTTGGGTTGGTTTAAAGGGAAGTTTTCTAGGTGGAGCCTCTGTACTACATATTGTAGTTTTGAACCCAAGAAAAAGTAAATTTAGTAAAGCCAAAGTACAAGACTGGCAAATCCATGAAGTACAACCCTTAGCATGGAATTACATATGGCAGCACATTTACTATTGCACACGCACTTTTGGCTTGGTTTGTGTCTAGACCAACACATAACTTATGAGGGGATATTTCTTGTTTCATGGGAAATTTTCTAGGCGGAGCCTGTTTATTACATATTGTAGTTTGAACCGAATAAAAAGTAAATTTAAAAGGTGTGGCAGTTTATTTTAACAATGGGTCATAATCATAGAATTAAATATGCATTGATCAGTTTTAGCATTTGGTCACCCTATTTTGTATTAGGTAGGAAAATAATTGTTTATGTCATGCGAGACAAATTTATATTTTTCCATATAGCATATCATCTTGCAAATAGTCATTATCCTTTTGGGTGTAATATAATAATATATATAATTTCCTATATTGTCAAAATATTTTCAACTAATAATAATTCGAGAATGCTTTAAAGACCTTAAACGAAACAAGAAAAACAACCACATAATAAATAATCAATAATGTGTACAGTATTTGCATTGTTTAGTTGGAGACTTAAGTTAAATGTCAATCAGAGAAGAGAGCAGAAATCTCGAGCTAAGCTGTCAAGTCCAGCACTTCCGCAAGCTCTCTTTTTTTGGCAATCGGCGTGTAGTAAAGTTCGCTCATCTAGTAATACGCCAAATTCTTTTAAGATTCACATCAAAAGTTATCACAAATATCCTAAAAGAGATTTTAAATTTGTAAATGAAATTCTGGCATACAAAAGTCAACAGCTATAACCCATAGTAATTTTTATGAAGATACCACCTGTATTAAACATATCGCGGCACCGAGAGTGTATGTCGGAGCTGCATGGAAATGATCTGCGAAATTCTAAATTAATAATCATCGATTTACTTCGTTTAATGTCGTTAAACATCAATTTATAAATGCGAAGAAATCAAAAACAAAAAAAAATAAATATACCCAGCCAATTTGTGAAGTGCCAAATTCTGTGAGAAGTGCCGGTGTAATTCGCTAAGGGTCTATAAATCACAAGGAGAAGTACCCAGATGTCGCTTATCTCATCGTGCAACTTCATGATTCCGTTTTGTTGAACCTGATTGTACCCACATTCATCTGCAATTTGGTCTCTACAGTTTCCTAATGGATCTTACTGGCCAAATTTCAATATATACATACTCATATTGGATCAAGTTATTTGTCATCAAAAGTAGAAAATAATCTGCTAAAATTATTACCTATATGACTGTGTACCATTTTCTCCCACTGTGCTGTAAAACATCGATGAATTACCAAAGGAGAAAAAAAACCAACTGTTTAACTATATCATCTCAATGACGTCACCGACTTAATCTCAATTTAGAAATTTATCCCCTTCATTACATATTTCTACATGCATCAACTGACTATGGTATTATTCATCTCTACCATTAACAGCATCACCATCAGGGAGATCAACATTATAACGTTGCTAAAAGAGTCTAAGTGTCACGGAGAGTATTGATCTAGTTAATGATAATTAAATTATTAATTTCTGTTTATTTTTTTTAACATTTTTACATTTTACATTGAAATCTAATTTAACATAATCATTAACATATCAAACATATATATAGGATAAGCATTATTATAAGAGATTTTAAGCTCATAATGAAGTTTGAAATTTAATGAAGGTAGACTAACACTGTAAATCACAAAAAATTTTAACCTTTTGAATTAAGATTCATAATTAGATTTTCTTAGCATGTTTGAATTTGTATTCAAGGTAAATTCTTTACATTGCTTTGATATATATACCTATGAGTTGTAACTAGCATCATAGTACGTAAAGAATTTACTATCACTTATCACAAATCCTGAGCAATGGACAATTTGGTTATATATTTTTAATCCTAATTTTCTTAAATTACAGAATCAAGCAACGAAACGCTGGATTGAGCTCAATACATCGTTCGAGTTGAATATCATTTAAGGCAAGGATTTAAGGTTGCAACGATAATTGTCTATTATTTCAAGCCATTATTATCCTTATACAAGGATCTCCAAATGTAAGTGTTTCAAACATGCTATTATAAATATAAAATACACCTACTTAACTTCTATTAATAAATAAAAAAAAAGGATTATTTTGTGTTGAAAATACACTTTCGATTAAACCAAAATTATTGGTTTAAAACTTACTGAAATAACATTGTATGTTTCCAGCCTATGTATGGCAACACTAGCATAACTTTCGTTCAAATAGATGAATTATACAACAATTATAAAAATGGACTAGACGGTTTTTGAAGTGGGTATGATTGATTAAAAGGCAGCATGCATCACTGGATCAAGTAAGTTTTTTTTAACTGCTAAAGGGAAATGTCCAAAATATTTATAATTGGGACACAAGGACATTTAAGAGAAGGGTGGGAGCGTTTTTATAGTGTTCCACGCAATATAACACCTATTGCCCAATAGATGCAATTTAAGAATACTCTTATTAGATTTTAACTATATTAATTTTTTTGTTTGCAAATTATTGGAATGAAAATCTTTAATCTCATGTTAGCAGTAATTGTTTTGATATGGTCAAAGAACCTCCCCAATCCGGCGAGCTCAGCCCTAAAATGTATTTAACATTCCAAGCCTACCTATCTAACAAATTAAAGTCATTAATGGAAACATTCTGAAATAGCTGCAACAACAAAGGCCAAAGTGAAAGAAGTTTAAAAAAAATAAAATTTTCTTATATAAGTGCGTTTTCTTAAAAACAGTAAATTTTCTCAAAAAAAAAAAAATATTCATATTCTTAAACAGAGTACCTTTACGTAACAAAATTCTTTATCTTAAAGAAGTCCCTTTGCTTAAAAAAATCCAATGAGTGTTCGAACTCACGGGCGATGTGTTAACACCTTTTTTGCTACACGGTACCTGTTCGATTTCTACGAACACATTCGTAAATGTTACATTGGAAAATAAAAAACAGCGTTCAATCATATGATGACATTACATTTAAATAATATTAATACTTAAAATTATTTAAAGACCCAGTGCAAGCACATGTGTCATTATTTTCTTGCTCAATACTTTTTGTTTTATTCCCACAAAAGTCAAAGAATGCAAAGCAACAGCAACTTGTATATACATACATACATTGTTATATTCGTACATACGCTACACAAGTTCACAGAATTGTCGTTGCTCTCTTTTTATCTCATTTTTATATACGTATAATACGTCATTACTCTCTTTGCTCTGAGAGTGCTCCGCACCCACATTTTATTGGGCTTACCTTTCACTATAATAAAAAAAACAACAACACCAACAACAACAAATACAACAACTACTACTACTGATATGTTGGTGATTTATTTGGGCTTGCTGTGTCATGGAGAGTTTGTGTTGGTGGGGGGTGTAGGGGGGTACCTAAAATTAAAACAACCAAACACACAACATCACACAAACTTTGTCCGAAGTAGCTGACGTATACGTGTGTTACATAACCACATGTTTGCCATATCAACAGCAACGAAACAGCCAAACACACAACAGCACACATACTTTGTACGAAGTAGCTGACGTATTAGTATGTCACCATAACGTCGACTGCGATGGTTTTAGCAGCAGCATAAAATCTGGTTTTAGCAGATTTTGACTTTTATATCATTAGTCCCTATACGCCGCTATAGATGTTAACACATCAAAAACAATTTTCTTACACAACGTACCTTTTCTTCAAAAAATTAATTTTTTAAATAAGTACCTTTTCTTAAAAAAAGTTCATTATCTTACAACAAATTGCCTTTTCATAAAAAAAAACTAGCTTTTCTTTAAAGAGCACATTTTTGTAAAACAAAATAAATTTTTTTGAGATACGTACCTACTCTTAAAATTTTGCCTGTTCTTTCGTAAAAAAAGAGTTTTTGTTCAAAAAAAAATACCTTCAGTTACAAAAAATACCTTTTCTTACAAAAATTCCTTTTCTTAAAAGTAACTTTTCTTAAAAATATAATAATACCTTTTTTTCTTTTCTTTTCTTTTCCTTTCTTTTCTTTTCTTTTCTTTTCTTTTCTTTTCTTTTCTTTTCTTTTCTTTTCTTTTCTTTTCTTTTCTTTTCTTTTCTTTTCTTTTCTTTTCTTTTCTTTTCTTTTCTTTTCTTTTCTTTCTTAAAAAATAGCCTTATCCTAAAAAGAGTACAACTTCTTTAAAAAGTACTTGTTCTTAAAAAAGGTATTTCTTTGTAAAAAAGATTCATACTCTCTTCAAATTCTTACATAAAAGCATTCAAATAAAATAAATGGTTTCCCGTTACATCCCATGAAGGGATTTGGGAGAGCTTCTCACAACCTGGCAGCTGTGCGCCTTCAGGTTTTACAATCACTGATTGCGGCCTGCAGTATAACACCGACTCCGAACGGTATTTTGAGAAGCTTTTTCATGGCTAAATACTCGATAGTGTCGCCATCACTAGGCGAGTTGACCGTCGTCGAAAGAAAATTTATGTTGGTCGGAGTAGGGATCGAACCCACGTCCTCATGCACAAGAGCCTCCCACACTACCATTGCACCACCGATGGCCACACATTAGCTTTTTATAAATGAAGTACCTCTCATCAACGAAAGGACCTTATCGGGAAAATATAATACATGTTCTTACAAAAGGGACCTAAAGATATACTTTTTTTTTTAAAAATACATTCAATAAATAAAAAATTTGTTAAAAAAAAGTTTACCATTTTACAAAAAGTGTATTCTCTTAAAGATCTATTTAAATTACAGTATTTTTCGACAGGCGCCTTATGCGTATTGGAACTAACCAGCCCATAACATATAGTGAAAGGAACTTCGTACCAATCGGGTGTCCCCTGACACCTCAAGTAATTTTTTTTCATTATTTTTGTAAAAGATAGCATAGTATCCAATTTTGAAGTAAAGAAAAAACAAATGAAATTAAAAAATTTTCGTGAAATTTTTCACTTTTGCGGCTACCTTAACGGTGTTAAGAATCAGTCGTAGGAAGTTCATATGTTCTAGAAATTTTATTGAAATCTTAGCTACATTTTTGTCGTTAATTGCTTAATTGAAGTTTGAACGGTTTGCTACCTATGGACCGGAACAAGAGAAAAAGGTAAAAAAAAATTGAATTTTTTTAAGTTTTTTGCGATTTTGAGCTTGAAGATGAAGTTTTTTGGTTATATATGTTCACAATTTTTGACAAGAGCTACAACTTTCACTCAGAGAGTAAATCAAACTTCCGAACGGTTTGCAAGATATGAGCCTCACAAAATGATCACTTTTTTTGCAAAAATGTCACCGAGGCCAGAAAAAAGTGCATGACTTTGGGCAAAACTGGGAGACACGGGCTTTTCTTGTTGGTCTTTTATCACGTAGTGGTGTCCGTATATGGCTATAGTTCCATGACTTAAAAACGTACATACAGTGTTATATTAAATCACAATCATCAGCAAAACAATTGTTTACAGTATTTTCATACATTATCTTCCCTTTTATTCTTCGAAATTTACAAAATTGAGTGGCATATTCGGTGGTATCTATTCCGAGAAATTCAAAACCAAGGAATGCAATCAATTGTATTGCTTCAACAGCAAACAGACATTTTTATATGAGGATTTAAATAAGCGCATATATTAATTTTATTATTCTCAGAACAGGAAAAAATGTATATCTGAAATTGTTCACCATTTGATCTCAATGTTATTTGCATGCAATATGTGGAATGCGATTTTTTGAAAACCAAATTACTTTGACGTCATAAAGACAGAAAATTGAAACTACAGTCGGGGTATATTTTTATTAACGGTGACTTACTTATGCTCAAGTAGTATATAGAAATTTTATTACACAAAGTTGGTTTCCCAATTTTGCAACTGGTATTATAAAATTACTAAGAATGTAAATTGATGTGATTTGGTGTTTGGTTTGCTTAACCAACCAGGATGATTTCGAACAGCATACCAAATGATAAATTACATTAAATTAAATAGTGATTCCCAAATGATAAACTTTGTAAACAAAATGCGGGTTTCACTAGGAAATTAAGTTCAAATTGAAATTGCGATGTACTATAATTTAGGGTTTGTTGTTTAATTTGAGGTCACTGGAAAACCGTCCCAAATCCCACTAAAAAAGGTGCAACGAAAAAGGAAATGGAGAAAAGAGTGCCACAAAGAAAAATAAAAATTATTAAACGATTGACGACCAACAAAATCCCAAATCGTTATTACTGCACCACATTTTGCAAATTGTTGTACAGAAAGGGTCAAAACAAAAGGAACAGAGCATTTAATTAAAAAATACTCGCCCACACTGAAATAAACTGGACACGTTTCAACAAAAGCCATCACAGTTGCGTAGAATTCAAATGAAAAGAAGCTTAGAATATGGCCTTTACAGCAAAAATTTCTTTTAGATTTCAATATCTGAATATTTTGAATAATAAAAGAATGTAGTAGTTCAAAATATACATTACTCGGAATGCTGCAAATTTTATCAAAATGACAAAACAAGTCCAATGTTGCAACGAAGCAGTTGTTTCTGAGACGAAAAAGCGTTGTATCGAAATAAGCGATGGAATGGCCGTATGCAACGCTGTTGGTATTTAGTGTGAAAGAAATAAATAATTAAACAAATTACTATAAATTTCTCGGCAAAACGGCACAATAAAACAATAAAAACCAATGATTGTTCGATCTCAGAGGCGATGTGTTAACACCTTTTTGTTACACGGTGGCTGTTCGATTTGTATGAACACATTAGTAAATGTTACATTTAAAAAAAAATCAATCTGTTTTGAACATTAATTAACTCATTTAATATGAATTGATCAAGGTTTATATGATGCCCAGAATGCCATTATTCTAAATGTACTTACTTCTATTATATGTACATAAAATTTGGTATAAAATTGTTTTGTTGTGGTTTGAAATCTTTTTTTTATGCTGAATGCTCTTTTGCTATTGCACTTTCGTTCTTCTTACATCTGCTTTAATATTAGATGTAATATTGTTAAAATAAATAAAGCAATATTTAGGTCACTGAAATAATTATTTTTGTTTTGCCATAAACAGAGCGACGACAAAAAGAAATGAATAGTATGGAGAACTTATTGCACTCTTTTTCCGCACTCATGTAGAGAGTCGGAGTAAAAGAGCTTAAAAAAAGGCGTATTCTCTTTATAGAATATTTCAATGAAATGCACGTTTTGAATCATTCACCAGGTGTCGCCATTGCTTTAGAGTCACACAATTCGTTCCATGAGTTCTCTATACTATTCTATACTCTTTGCCGACGACGACCTGCTTGATTGTTCGCTGCCGCTACATTAATACCATCATACATATTTTTAGGCAGAGAATATTGTTGTACAACAAGCACGTATGTGATGCTAACGCTGTCTGTTGTTTACATGTGTTCACTTTGATAGATTGCCCTATCCGTGCCACATCAAAATATAAATAAAATAAAAAAATATGAAAAAAATAAGATAAGGATTGCGACCCGTGATTTTCTAAGCTTATGGTATGTTGATTCCAAAAAAAAAATCGCTAAACTGTGAGAAGTTTATATCTAAGTTGATAAACCGATGGTTTCCATTTTCTTTTCGCTTGCTATTTACAATTGCTATGACTAAACTGTTATTTAGTTTTTAAGTATTATTTATCATAATAATTTCTGTTGTTGTGACAACTAGCTCAAAATTAAAACTGATACTTTTTCGTTTTTCATTCAAATCCAAAACCATTCTGTTTCTCTGGATGTAGTTTTAAAGGGGTATTCAACAGAGACGCTACAAAAGTAAATCGGTAGGGATAGCAAACGATGCCATATTTTTTCCCGCTCTTTTGACATTTCTCTTCAGTAAGGTTTGCCATTTCATCATGGAAAGATATACGAGCCAACAACTAGTCGAAATTATTAAAATTTACTACCGAAATTTGGAGTCAGTGGCCTCAACTTTAAGAGCGCTACGTCCAATTTATAGTCGTCATAATCGTCCTACCAGCTCAACAATTGAGCATCTAGTGGAAAAATTTGAATCCACAGGCACAGTACAAAATGTTTCCGTGCCAGTTAGACAAAGAAGTGCCCGTAGTGTCGAGAATATTGCTGCCGCTGAGGCTTCAGTTCAAGAAAGCCCAAATGTGTTTCTCACACGTTCTTCTCAAGCATTGGGCATATCTGTGACGTCGTTGCGGCGAATTTTGCGAAAAGATCTTGGCCTATATCCTTACCAGATCAAATTGATGCTAGCCACTTGACCACCATAAGCGTCGTATGTTCGTGAATTGGGCTGAGCCACAACTTGAAAATGATTCGGATTTTCATCGGAAAATCATCTTCAGCGATGAGGCTCATTTCTGGCTGAATAGCTACGTCAATAAGCAAAATATGCGTTATTGGTCAGACAGCAATCCACACGTAATCCACGAGTCATCATTGCATCCCGAAAAAATTACGGTTTATTGGAACCAATTATTGGAAACCAAGTTTGGTGAAAGTGTTATCTCTTGAAATGGCCCAGTCGATTGGCCGGCCGCCTCGGTCGTGCGATTTGACGCCGTTAGATTATTTCCTGTGGGACTACGTCAAGTCTACGGTCTATGCCAAGAAGCCAGCGACGATTGATGAACTTCGTACGAATATCGAACGTGAAATTGCAGCAGTATCGGCCGATTTGTGCTTGAAAACCGTCGAAAATTGGGTTCAGCGTCTGGACTTCTGCAAGCGTACCCGTGGTGGCCATGCAAAAGAAATCGAGTTCCATACATAATGGCATCGAGCGTACTTTCACAGGAATAAAGAATTTCAGTGGTATTCATTGGTGTTTCATTTAAAAAAAACTTTTGTAGCGCTCTTATTGAAAACCCGTTATAAGAAATTAAGTATTGCTAATGTTTCTGCTATGTTTTTGCTTGCGATATTTTTCGAACATTTGCATAGTAATGAATTATTAATGAGTTTTCATTTGCATTTAGTTTGATGAATGTATCAATACGATACTTTCAAACCAGACTTGCAATGAATTTGAGTATAAAAAAATTGTTTCCCATTACATCCCATGAAAGGCTAGGGGACAGTTTCACCCAATCAGTGCGCTGTGCGGTTACACACATTGAATCTGAGTATACATTTCGCAAAGTTATCATTTTTGTTAAAGGGCATCTGGAAATTGCTGAAAGTAATCATCAGTGGCGAAGTGGTGACACTTCGGACTCCCTGCTGACATACCAATCCACACCCATAAAAAATTCTATGACACCCCCTATATTTTCATACATTTGGTAAAAAGTCAACATGAATATCGGCAATTTATCAGTAGTTGTAATCACCATTTGACATGTAAACAAGACCTTCTTATGTCATTATTCATCAGTGAGCCAGTTTTTTAATACGTCACTAAATGGTATGCACATCTGTAATCTTCTAAATACTTACTCTATTTTAATCTTAGTGTATCTATTAGGTACACTGGCCGGATAATTAAACAAGATCTGGAAGAAAAGATGTTGTATCCATGAAAATTGGGCAACCGTATGATTCCCTGAAAAATTGCATATACTTTTTCTCACTTGAATAAATTTAAACAGATTATGACATTCATTCCAAAATTAGAAATATTTAGTCTGTTCACTCTCTTTCGCTCTTATCCCCAAAATAGACTTGAAAAATATCCCCTGTTTTTGGCAAATTGTTTGCTCTGCGATAAGGCTCATTCTGTGCCTCAAATGCTTTGCCAATATGTAAAATTGCCTGAGCCAGGCGAAAAAGTAACCCAAAGTAAAGTAAAACCACGGTTTAGTGCACTCGATCTAACGGGTCGTCCAAAATTAGAACCAACATTTGAAAGAAGTAGTCTTTAGAAAATAAATGTAAAGAATAATTACTTTGTAGAATAATAAATATATCCCGTTAAATTAATTTTGTTCTTAGTTTGGAGAATAGTTCCTAATAATGCATTTCCCTTAACATATTAAATTCCAGTAATGTATACACAAAAGATAACTTTGTCATATGTATTGCATTGCCAAAGGTTAATCTGCAAATATTTACCTATTGAGGGTAAAGTTTCTACATGACTTCCAATCATTATTGTGTACACAACATGTCTAACTATGTTCGTGGAATTATGTCATCACTTATGTCAACGCAGTGTTGAGTTTTAATGTTGTGTTATGTAAAAGTGTACACTCACGTAGCCATAGGATTGTTTAATCAGTCTGACTCATTGGGGTATAACTAATGCGAAACCAGACATGTATAAGTGTCTTCAAACCGGAAGTGGGAGTAAGCAGTGAATTTATACCACAATAATCCGTATAGTCTATATGAATAAATATGTAGTAATGATTGTATTGCAGAAAAGTGTGGGTGTGTAGGTTGGGTAACTATTAGACGATTGAAATATGTTCTCTGTCTATGGTAAGAAGTGATGCGGCTGACCATGAACAGAACAGACAATTGGCATGGTGATGAGACACTGGTTGATCTATAACTCCGACAACGTCACCACAAGTTCCAAAATATTTATTAAGGCAATCTATAATGTAGCCAAATTTAGTCCTCATTATTTTTATTTTCTGAAATCTTAATTGAATATAAATTACGTAGGGAAAGCCATCAACTAAATAGTTTTTTCTTCTTCTTTAATGTCAAATTATTTCCTCTACCTTTGCTCTGTATAGAGAGGCTAAGAATGCAGTGATCAGTTATGCGGTAATAGCACTGTGTGCAATTTTTAAGTCATAGAAATTTAACCATATACGGACACCACTACGTGATATATCACCAAAAAAAACGGCCCGTGTCTCCCAGTTTTGCCCAAAGTCATGCACTTTGTTATGGGCCCCGAAAGATTTGGGGCCTCCATGTAATTTTTGCAAAAAAGTGATCATTTTGTCAGGCTCATATCTTGTAAACCGTTCGGCAGTTTAACGTACCCTCTGAGGAAAAGTTGTAGCTCTTGTCATAGAGAAGAAAAACATATAAAATTAAAAAAACTTCATCTTCAAGGTCAAAATCGCAAAAAACTTTAAAAAATTCGATTTTTTAACTTTTTCTAAATGTTCAGGTCCATAGGTAGCAAACCGTTCAAAATTCAAGTAAACAATCAACTACAAAAATGTACCCAAGATATCAGTAAACAACTTTTCAGAACATATGAACCTCCTAGGAATGATTCTTAATGCCGTTTAGGCCGCGCTTAGGTAGCGTTTAGGTAGCCGCAAAAGTAAAAAATTTCCCGTAAATTTTTTAATTTCATTTGTTTTTTCTTTACTACATCATTGATATTCTATGCTGTCTATTACAAAAATAATAGAAAACATATTCGTATTGTGTTTCTAATGTTGATGGCCCTGGACTTGCAAATCGCACTCTCTGAAGTTGTGTATCCATATCGTCGTCCGAATCTGACTCCGATTCAGAACTTATGGTGTCCGCAGGCAAGTTGCTTCCAGACTGCCCTCTATCATCAGCTTTATCTTCTACAAATACTTCATTAACATCATACAGGGTGATCTTGTGACATCACCAACATACCTGAAATAAATCAGTAAAGAAAACAGAAAAGGAATGCAAAACAATGCATCCTTTGTACCATCACCTTTGTACCGTTTTTCCATTGGCATTGTGGTTGGGTGAAACCGTTCTCCTTGCTCATCGGATTCGGAAGAGAGTTGTTTGATAAAATTGGTATAATGAAAATGAAGAAAATGCAGCTTTAATGTCATCGATGTGCCGGTTTTCTCAAAATAATACAGCATTTCTGTCACCCATTCTCTTGCTTCCGGTTCCGGGTCTCGATCCCCTCCCAAGACTTTAGTGCAAACACGCTGAAGGTAAATCCATTCCATTGAATGACTATCATCAAGCGATGATTCAAAGTTGATCTTGAATAGCTCTCTAATGCCAGGGCAATTAGTACGCCTATTACGGGTCTTTATTTTTTGGTCTTTTATCACGTTGTGGTGTCCGTATATGGTTATATTTCTTCGTGTTGCACTGTGTAAGTCAAGTGACGTTTACAAAGCAATTGTTCGGGAAATTATGGAGGCACTTTAGGCGCGGAACACAATTAGTTGATGGGTATTTGAGTGTTGTATGTAGATTATCTTTCACAACACTAAAATATAAACTAGAAGTGAGGGCAAGATTACATAGGGTCAACAAAACTTGTAAAGAATTAATTCAAGCCACGTAAACAATTTGATGTTAAGATTTTCGTAACAAGATAAATTCAATTAATTAACATGTAGTCCACAGCAATATCGTTTTCGTAATTTATAATTATTTCTAAACTTTTTTTATTGTTTTCGTATTTTCGTACGTTTTAATTAATCTGTTAGTGCAAAATCATTTTCCAACAACACCTTGTGAATATCTCGATTATTGTGATTAACCGTTCCCATTTATAAACCCTGAATGAAATCTGTAAGTACACTTTTATATAGAGATGGTGATAATGAAATGTACGTGACTCTAACTCCATCGTAATTGACGTCGAAGTAGCAACAGATGGGAATAAATATTAAATATTCAACAACAGAAACTATTTCTTGAATATCTTAAATACCGAATTTTAAATTAGACGTTTAAATTATTTCATATTACAGTTTTTTTTTATAATAAACAAGGTTTTAATATAATAAACAATTAGCAGTTAATATGCTCTGAACGAACATTTCCTGATACTTAAAGATGCGAAGGAAGTTGCACCTTTAATTCAATTATTTCATACAATTTAATTTTGTCTTAAACGTTTAGTTTACCGGAGTCAGTAAAGAATTCATGATTTGTAATTACCAGTCACTTACTAAAACATTGAGGAAACACGGAAACGTTAATACGAAAATTTGTTAGTCATCCTCCGATTCGATTGTGTCACGTGACGTTCACATTCTTGAGAACTTTTCTGAGAATCCTTCAGAAAATATTTTTTTTGTTGCCGTTGTTGCAAATATCGGTCATCAGTAAATGTAGGATATAGTAAATTATTCTATTTATATTTTCAACCCGCAATGTATTCAGTTCCAAGTTTACGTTATCAATATGGGGGTTTTGGTTACACCGCTTGCGTACATGTTCACTTCTTTTGTATGGAGAGCCAAGCGATATTAAGCGGCACTTGAAGTTACCGCTTCCATTTCAGTCCTAAGTAGTTATAACATTACCAGTCTAAAAAATGAGCAAAACGGTGTTGGATATCAAATAAAAGTAGAAGAATATAGACATTTGTACAAATAACTACGCCATTTACACAAATAGCTACAACAGTGTTGGATATCGTTACTGTGAGTTCAACACAAAGAGATGAATATAGACATATTCAAGAATAGCTACAAAACATGCGTTAGAGCAAGATATACATTATAATAAATATTTATTGTAATAAATTATAGCTAGTTTGGCATTTTGATTACTAGCAATCAAACAATAACGCTATTTTTGAAAGGATGTACTTTATATCCTTGCATTAATTTTTTTTGGTGAAAAATGTTTGATGACTGACAGTTTAACTTGGATACCTAGTAAAGAATTCAAATTACATGCTTGAATTTATACGAAGATAGGTTGAAGATCAAACCAGGCTTTCCCACAAAATTCAATATTGTAGAGTTTTATACGGCATTTTTTTTTTTATCGAACCAACACTCAGGCGATGCCCCCTATAAATGCAGTGCATTGAGGTAGTGGATGGTGGAAAGAGAGAGAAGTGTCTGTTGACATTTGCCTTGAATGTTTGTATGTCACAATTGGTGTGAAATACACTAGCCTAAAGTCTATTCGACTTAACAAATGACGACTGAAGAACAAATTTTCTCTATAGTGTGTAGTGCGGTCAATCGGCCACTCGATAACAAACGGATGAGAGTTCCTGGAAAGCCGCATACTTCGGCTAAATATGCTCACGTCTGGCATAAGTTGACGGATGTCCGAGGAACACATACCGTGGAAATATCGATGTAACAGCGAAACCCATATTTCAATGATGCTCAAAGGAGGCAATAGAGTTGGATACCCTACTGTCCCCTATTCACACCGTCGTTTTCTTCTGGACGCAGTCGAGAATCTCCAAAGAAGTCCTAGGAGCACCTGCCCATATATGGGAGTTATACTCCATCTTTGGCCTTATGTAGGTGGTGTAGATATTGAGAAGATCAGATGCAGTGGAGTATTTCTTGCACCGCTTTAAAAAGCCTAAACACTTGAATGCATCTTTTGACACTTCAAATAAATTTTTTCCCAACGGTCATCGCATTGTATTTTCATGCCCAGAACATCAAGAACATCTGAATTATCAATATCCACACCGTCCACAGACAATGACGACACACCTGGGTCAGCAGTACGTTTATGCGACAACAAACAACACTGGGTCTTACCCGCATTAATGTCTACTCTATTCTTTCGACCCCATTCAACAACGGACACCAGATCCCGGCCGAGTGTTTCATTCACCGTGCGGCGTTTGACTTCAATCTCTTGAAGACTTGTCCTACGATCGAATGAATAAGAATGACAGAGATTACTGTCATCGGCAAAAGAGTAGATTCGATTCACAGTCTGACCCAGGAGATCGTTAATGAAAATAAGAAAAAGAGAAGGAGAAAGACCAGAGCCCTGTGGTACACCTGCAGTCAAATTATGCTCGTCGGATGAAACCCCATATACAACAACTCGTATAGTGCGATCTCTGAGAAAACTCGATATAAATCGAGTGAAGTTATCACCGACACCAAAAGCAGCGAGCTTTGACAAGAGTGCATTGTGCCATACTCTGTCAAATGCCTTGGAAATATCAAGAGCCACTATCTTACTCTCACCAAGCCGATGGATGGATCGACTCCACTATTCCGAAAGGAACGCCATCAAGTCTCCAGTAGATCTCATTCTACGGAAGCCATACTACCGGGCATTAAAAAGGTCATTGCACTCAAGATATTTCACAAGATGGTGGTTAACCATGCTCTCCATAATCTTTGAGAGCGCAGAACAAACTGCAATTGGGCGGTAATTTGCAGGAACACTTCCATTAACTTTTTTAGGGATTGGGTAGACGTTAGCAACCTTCCAACGTTCCGGGAAGACTCCATCGTCGAAGAGCACCTACTCAAGCCCAGTGCTGATATGCGATCTGGGCCCGGGACTTGGTTACTACGAAATTTCGTTCGGGTGAGCCGACTCAGTCGGGCGAACCCTAGCTCGTCCATTGCGACCGAGATCTATTAAAAAAACACATATATTCACCATTATGTTGAACGAATGAGGGTGGCAAATGTGGCAATATTCAATAACAGAGTGGCATTCCGCAAAATATTACCAAATTAGTTACGATCCTCGTGACTACCAGCCATTTGACCCAATATTTATGTGGAAGGTACAAAGTTAAAGTTGTTCAGGTGTTATTACACAGTATTACACAAAATATTGATCAGTACCAAATTTTGTTAAGATCGGTTGTGGTATACGGGAGTCGAGTCGGTCAGCCGGAAGCAACCCGAAGAACGAAATGGGGCGTAGTATTTAATCTTAAATTTTTAACAGTGCCGAGTACCGAATTTCAGTAAGATCGCTAGTAGTTTAGGAGAGTTATCCTGTCGATCAACCGGTCATCCGCCCAACTTTTGTGCGAATTTTACTATATTTCTTTCCGAACAACCAGCCGGCCGCACAGTCTATGTTAGTGGGCGTTGGAAATTAGTAATCGGTTACTGGCGTTTGATGACACGAAGCATGTAATCGAATTTCATTAAGAACGGAAGTGTTTCATGCGACTTATCGCATTGACAACCCGGACTCATTCTTCATAGAAAAGTGACATTAGACTAAATTAGACTAAATATAAGAAAATATCTTTGATTTTTTTAAAATTGCCTTTCCTCAAATTTCACACGTAATAAAGATAAATAACTTTTGTTTATTTATAATGAATTTAAAAATTCTAACTTGTCGCATGTTGAATACATCTAACAAGTTCCACTTACATAATCATATACAATATGCACGAGTGGGTTGGTATGTGTTTGATATATTTAGCATATTTCATTAAATTAACCGAAGAAACCGGATACCGCAACAAAAACGGATTTCCGCTTTGGTTATAATTTCCGTTATGGTATGTTGTTCATGCTGTTAGTCAATTAGTCACAGAAATCAGAAATACTTAAAGATATTGGACCAACTGGATGGGCAGATTTATTGTGTTTGTAACATTATATCAATTTTTCAATGAACTACAAATTATATAAAAATTTAAAGAGAAATGAACAAATTGTGTGCACATCTCTAACATGCTAAATTGTTTGGGTAAAGTATGAACATATTTTACTGATGCTGGCGAATAAGAAAAAGTAAACAAATATTTGGTTTGGCAACATTTTTGAAGTTACCCTTGCTTTTTCACCGCTTCCATATTCATTAAGTTATACTTATAACTCGCTTTATTACCACAAAGACCATGCGCAAATATATAAGTAGAGACATTTATACTGCCACACACTCTTGTAAACATTCATTTCTCCTCACGCAACCCCATACACATACAGCAGGATGGTATACCAATAGTGTAGCATATTATATGATTGCGAGTGTGTGTGGAAATATGGACATTAGCAAATGGTTAAGAGCTCGTTACTTTGAATTATGTGTTGATAAACATATATGCATGTGTGCCTGTGAAACCATCTACATTATGTTTGTCAGGAATCTATGAAGGCTGTGGTGTTTTTTTTTTAAATATGTTTGGTTTTAGGTTGCTTGTGTGCCTTCTTTAGCTCTTAAACAAATTATATATTATAAGAAACATGGGCTCACCAATATTTATCAAAAAACTTTAGTTTGGTATCAACAGCCGTATGACTTAACAATTTTTTTACGTTTTCCTCTAATATTACGTGATTTGTTTGCAGTATATATTATTTAGTATAAACGTTGAAAGCGCATAGCTCACTGGTTGGGGGAAGCTCTCCCTTGTTCCTTCATGGGATGTAATGGGAAATCGTTTATTATTTTTTATATTTTATATTATTTATATATATGATCTTCTCCCTCTTTGGCACGGACTCTGCTACGACCCTGGTTTACTATTTTTGTAAGTATTTCATTTTCTGCTCTCGAGCTGACGTCCTGTGCTCTGCGACCTGAGTAGGCAGAGGTGACACTCTGTCGAAATGGCTCGTGGCTAAGGTACTGTTCCTTTCCGCCTCCTTAAAACCTGGCAAGTCTTGTAGTACGTTCGGTATCCGTCACCGTTGAGTTGGTGGTAATGGTAAGGATGAGGTGACTCCCTTTTTGGTTCAGCCTGGCTCTGAACTCTCTGTCTCATAAGGCGGAGTGTCAACCCTCGCGTGGAATTCCCTGCTTCATAGACAACCACTGGGCCCCTCTTTTGAACACATTGCATTTTACGGACGTAGATAGCGGCTACAAGTTGAGGCCCAAAACAATATGAATAATGTTAATAAAAACTCTTCGGCCACAGGAAAACCTGTGACTTCCCCTGGGCCTACGGGTTCTTCCCCGAGCACTACTCCTCGTAAGTCATCTACGGTCTTACGCAAGGGGGCTCCCGAAACTACGACCATCTACGGGGAAAAGAAAAAATTTCTGTCTCTACCGAAAGCCGTACTCACTCCTGCACAGAGAAACACCTTGGAGTGGGCTAAGGGTGTCTATGAGGGGTCCAAGTCTGTAGTGACAAAGCTTCCACTGGCTGTTACTAAAAGACAGCGTTCAGTGGAGGAGGATACAAACCTGGTCCCTCATCTAAGAGGCATAAAAGCCACCCAGTGTTCGGCAGGTCCTTTAGTGATGTCGCGAAGGACAACCTAATCATTGGCGTCTTGGATGAAGGTTCCCAGAATGGACGCATCCGCAGGGATAAATGGCGCCTCGCAGAAGGACCCATTCTTGCGTTGTTCATGGACATCGTCAACGACAACCCTGGTTCTGTGCCAATCTGCGAAGACGCGGGATAGTTCCAGGGAAGCATTAAACTTATCGGCTGCTGTGATAAACGAGCAGCGCGATTGTTTAAGTCAGACATGAGTCGAGTAGCTAAGGTTTGCCCAGGGTCCAAACTCAAAGCCGGGGATAGCAAGGATATGCCTTCGAGGGTTTGGATCCCGCCAAATTCACCTACTGACCCACTGGAAATCCTAAAGATAATCAACCACTGCAATCCCTCCATTTCTGTAAATGATTGGAAGCTGGTCAAGGTTGAGGGCCCTGTAGTTACCCCCCGGCAGGTAGTTTTGGTCCTGAACCAGGATTCCTTAAAACCCCTAGAGGAGTCCAAAGGCCAAATTCGGTTTGGGTTCATGAGTGTACTCCTCAGGGTATACAAAGTGGATACACTGAGTGGCAAACTGGCCGAGTTGAAAGTCACAGGTGTAAATGCTGGAAAGCATTCTGAAACGGCGGTAGATGCTGAAGAAGTACTACTGGATGGCGAAAGTAACAGCATCATCGATCTGTCCATCACTAGCGAGGGTGATCACGAGACAACCGTGATCGAGGTACCCTGGGTTAATGATCCTCTAGATGATGGAAGTCCTGCAGATAAATCTTCATCGCAGTAAGGCAGCATCTGCCAGCCTCATTCTCCATCTTGTGAAGGGTGGAGCTGATGTGGCCCTGATACAAGAATCATGGACGGTCAATGATCGCATATGAGGTATCAGGTGCAATGGATACAGGATCTTCGTCCTAGCAACCCCAGGTAGGCCAAGATCTTGCATACTAATCAAATACAAATTTAGTGCTCTATTGCAAAATTCTAGTGATAACGATACAACCGCCATCAGCCTCTCGCTGGAAAAGGGCCAGCGGGACATCTGGCTAGTATCATCGTACATGGCTGAATCACCCCCTCCGAAGTGCGTCAGGGATATTGTATCGGAGGCAAAAAGACGGAATTGTAGCGTCATTATAGGTTCCGATTCCAACGCGCACCACACAATATGTGCGAGTACCGGCACCAATGATCGAGGTGAGTCCCTTTTTAATTTCATTATAAGCGAAACCTTGACTATCTGTAATAGAGGCGAGGAACCGGCCTTCATAACTTCGGTTAAGAGGGAAGTACTAGACCTAACTTTACTACTTGGCTACGACTATGTAGCTGTATCCGCTTGGAGCGTGCTTTCTGATTACTCATTTTCTGATCATAGATATCTACAGTTTTTAAAACTTATAGAAAAACGGACTGGAGCGCCTATCGTGGGCGCCTAAGGAAACTCTTAGGTAACCATCCCAATACTCCGACTAATGTGCCAGTGCTGGAAGAACAAGTTGGCAAATTTACTGATGCGTGCAGAAGCACGCTCAATGAATCCTGTAAGACCAGTGGTTAAAATACTGTGGTCATTCCTAGCAAACCAAAGTGGTTTTCGTCCCGAACTGGACCGCTCACAAAGGTCTATCCCTTAACCCACTTAAAAACGAGCTTATCTTGTTCTCTCGGAAATATAAAATAACCGCATTTGAACTGCCGTCAGTTAATGTGGTGCAATTGCAGTTGATGGAAAAGCTCAAGTATCTGGGAATAATTCTCGACAGAAAAATGTCTTGGAAACCGAATGTGGAGGAGAGGGTGAAAAAGGCGTCTCTTGCTTTTTATTGCTGTAAAAGGGCGATAGGAAAGTGCTGGGGAATGTCTCCTAAGATCACCATGTAGATTTATACGGCAATAGTCAGACCAATACTTCTTTATGGCATCGTAGTTTGGTAGAGGTCCCTCCAAAAGAAATATATTCTGAATTCCTTGATGAAAATTCAAAGATCAGCACTAATTAGCGTTAGTGGGGCAATGGGCACGACGTCAGGAACTGCACTTAGTGCTATCCTGAACATCTGTACTCCTGTTATCATGGCCGATTCGGAAGCCTCTACATTTCTGGTGAGAATCAGAGATTGTGGCGTTTTGATATCGGAGTATTCCGGACATGCTGGATTACTACACCGGATTAACTCTATTCCCGTAAAAACGGACTACTGTATCACCTACCAGCGACAAATCTAAGAACTTCTCTTCCAAACAGGAATACCTGCGAAAAGTCACTAGAAAGGGACACCAGTAGTATCAGATTTTTCACGGATGCATTAATGGGGGTCCATTCACCGGACCTAAATGTAAATATTTCCTTCAAGCTGCCTGATCACTGTAGTGTATTTCAGGCGGAAAATACCGCCATACTGGAGGTTGCTGAACTACTGAAAAGTAGTGTCACAACCCTCCGGAGAATATGCATCTACACAGAAAGCCAGGCTGCCATAAAATCCCTGGAAGCCATGTTTGCTACGTCCCTGACGGAGAAAGAATGCTACTCATCACTAAGGGTGATTGCAGAGTATTTTGACATCAGGCTCATCTTGGTAGCGGGACACAGCGACATTCCAGGCAATTGAGTAGCGGATGCGTCAGCCAGACAGGGTACTATGGCACAGGTTCTCCCGGCAAAAGAAGGTGTTAGTATGCCAATCTCTACCTGCAGTTTGCAGATCAGGCAGTGTGCCGATAACATGCTCAAGGACAAGTGGAGACTTACTTCAACTTGCAAACAAGCCAGGGTCCTCTGACCACAGGTGGACAGGGAGAGGACTAGGCAACTACATAACTTGCTGAGAGGCAGGTTATTCACAATGATGGGAATACTTACGGGACATTGTCTTGTAGGAAAACACGCCCTAAGATTGGGACATAGAAACTCCACTCTCTGTAGATGCTGCATGTAAGAGGACGAGGAAACGACGAAACACCTCCTCTTGGATAGCCCTGCTCTGGCAGGACTGAGAAGTAGGATATTCGGAACACATTTACTTAGCACCGTAGCCCTATAGGATGGTCCTGTAGGTCTTATAGACAAATTCATTGAAAGTGCAAATTGGCTAGACGACTAGTCAATACTTGCTATAGAGGAAACTGCAGGTATCACAATGGGCTTCTTTAGCATAATTGTGCTAGACAGCGCACAGTCGGACGTAAAACTTAAAAATATAATGATGCAGTTTTGTAGAAAATTGATTCAGTATGAAGAATCCACAAATTGTATCCCAAAAAACGTTTATTTCTCTTTGAAATAATGAAGTAAAGTCACATGTAAATTATGGTCCAAAATATTGAAAACTGTTTACGCGCTTCAATAGTGTTTGTACGTAAGATAATTTTATGGCTCTGATTTAAATAGTGATGTTTTTCAAATATAGCCTTTTCTGCGTATTTTTTGAAAAAAAATAAAGTTCTCGCCTATGGTTTAAAAGATATGATAGAATAAAATTTGTTCTATAATGTTCAGTGATTGCAAACTTCCTTGGAAGAAACAAAAGGTTGCTCGATCGTGCTAGGTGCTCCCGCTATAATTAAATGCAAGGTAAGACTCCATACTATCAATTAAAAAACAAAAAGTTTAAGTAATTAATAATCTTTTATAAAATCTTAAAATTTGTTCCCAAATTCATATAATTTTTAATTTTAAAAAATTACAAAAGGATATGGCATACTTTTAGGCACGTGCATTATTATGACATTTAGTTATACAATAACTTATTTGGAATAGATTAAAAACAAACCCATATGATTTAACAACAAAACAGCAATAAAAATAAAACAATTTGTCAAAATAGCAAATAGCGCAGTGAAAGAGATATCATTAAAATGAGTTTATTTTCTGTGAACATAGTTACGAACTCATTAATTGCAATGCAAGTTTGGAATTAATAACCGATTTTATTAAATCATAAAATGCAATGCTTCAGGATGAAGAAATCGGTATAGTGAACAGAGCAATTCAAAAGGGGTTTCTTTGTTATTTCAAAAAACGGTGGCAATAATCGCATAAACTAAAATCCCATTTTTTTTAATGAAGATTGGCTAAAAAGTACGTTTAAATAGTTATAAAATTATATATGTGTAAATGTTTTTTCTCATTGTGTTTTTAACTGTATTTGAAGTATCACTTAATAGCGAGCCTAGTTGTACAACTAAACTAGGAAGGCCAGCGAAAGATTTCGAAGATTATCAAGTTCGCACAAAGAGGTTCAAGGCAGCTGAATTAGCTTCCAAATATTCACATAAACATTTGAATATGGCAAGTAAAGTGATGGGTGGAAATATACCAACTCGATGTTATATTCCTTCGCCGGCTGTACTAGCAATGATGATGGATGCAGAGCTAACAAAGAGTCAGTATGAAGCCATCAAAAGTTTTCTCAAAAATGAAGGATACGATATTTTGCCACCATATGCAAACGTGAGAGAAGGAAAAAGGCATTGCTATCCAGATGAAATTGAAATATCTGAAAAAGTTGCGTCTGTTTCCTTGCAAAGTTTAACTGATCATAAGTTAAGCCGATTACTTCAAACTTTTCCGGATGAAGAATTAAATGGTATGACGGATAAATTAGAGTTTACTTGTAAGTCGGGTTGCGATGGTTCCTCTGGACATGTTGAGTACAACCAGAGTTCAGCAGCTGATGTAAGCGATAAAACTTTGTTACTGGCATGTATGGTTCCGCTAAGTCTACAGACGATTTCTCAAGAAGAATATTGGCGAAATAACAGTCCGTCATCGACAAGATTCTGCCGTCCTATCTCCTTTGAATTTACCAAAGGAACAAAAGAAAAAGTACTAAGCCTTGTTGGAAAAAATAATTTAGAAAAATACCGAAGTTGTAGCGTGCGGGAAACAATTTTCGATCAAGCTTAATTTCGTCTTTACAATGTTAAATGAAATGAATAATCTTAAATTAGTTTCAAGCATGATGGTGCAGCAATCAAAATGGGCATTTCCTCCTTACGTGCTTGCATAAAATTTGTGGAGTGCATACTTCATATTGCCTACAACAAACCATTTGAAAGATGGTCGGCGCTCAAGGACGAACACAAAAGTCTAAAACTGGAAAATAAACTTCGAATGCAGAAGCCCTTAAAGGAACTGATGGGTATACGAGTGGATGCAGTTCAACAAGGAACTGGGTCTACTAGCGATGGAAATACGTCCACGCGTTTTTTTTCTAACCCCGCACTTGTTGCCGATGTGACTGATGTAGAGGAGCAACTAATTGATCGATTTTGCATTATACTACAAATAATAACTTGTGGCAAAAAAGTTAATTCATTGAAGTTCAAGAATTTTGCTCAAGATACAGCAAAACTTTTTGTTGAAAAATATAGTTGGTATAATATGCCAGTCACAGTACACAAAATACTGATACACGGAAAAGATATCATGGATGTGACAATACTTCTTATTGCCATGCTTTCTGAAGAAGCCGAAGAAGCCAGAAATAAAGATTATAGAAATTATTGATTAAGGTTCTCCAGAAAGTGTAATAGGGTTGCAACAAATACAGATATTTTACGTCGACTTCTAGTATCGTCAGATCGTTTTATAAAAAGCATTAGATGTCAACCCCGTAAACAGGTTCTGGTACTTGATGATATAGTAACAGAAATGATAAATGATGAATAAAAATCTATATTTAAATGCTTGTATTGAAATTTATATATTAAATAATTAGTTTTGGTAAAGAAACAAAAAGTTGTGGGAAAAAATATAATATGGGTTATGTGGGCGGTGAGTGGTGGGCGTTAATTGAGGTAATAGACACTCTGTGCCAAATTTGCCAAAACTTTGGGCCAAAAACAAATTTTGGGTTCTGTGGGTGGTGGGTAGTGGGCGTGGCCAATTTTGATGAAACTTTATTTTATTCTTAATTGAGGTAATATTAGGCTCCGTGCTAAAATTCAAAAACTTTGGGCCAAAAATAAATTTTGGGTTCTATGGCCAATTTTGATGAAACCTTATATTTTTCTTAATTGATCTCAGAGCAAAATTCAAACATTCCACGAGCACTTCTTATATTTTCCTCCTTATGTATGAAAAAATCCCACTGTGCAGCGTGCTGTCTTGCAGCCTTTTCAACCAACCAACCATCAGTGAAAACAATACGATACTGAGACACGCGAAACGAAGCTACTGAAGTTTATACTGCACAGGTGGATAACGTCGCTAATACGTCGAAGATGAAAAAATCCCTCTCTATGGTCCACATTCAGGCGGAAACGCGAGTGGACGACAAATGGAAGAGGTTGGAGACAATGAAACCAACGCTAAGGCTACTAAAATTATTCAGCATTGCAGGTGTGCCGTTAATAGTAAAATTCTTCAGTAACGTCGGCGTGCCGGCAACATCGCTTGCCTCTAAATTACCTATCAGGTTATGTAGTAATCTTCTCCATTAAGAAATCGGAACGTAATATCTGATGAGATTGGTGATACCATTATGATCCCTTTTCGTTGTTCACATACTTTATCATTATATACATAAGTCTTCTTTATAATTTCAACTTTAGATACGGCGGCTTAAATAAGTGGTCGGTACCTAACTACTTTATGATTTATAAATAAAATTGCAATAGTTCTTATATCGTATATATTTCGCATTCCATAATTCCACATTCCATTCAAGCGTAATTAGTTCATATGCATTTTTTGTATAAATACCAACAATTTTAAATAAATTGCATACCGCGGCCATTTAATTAATGAAATTGCGTGTAATAAATACTGAGCATGACAATATCTAATTTGAATATAAAATTTTATATCTATTTGTTTAAATTTACAA
This sequence comes from Phaonia tiefii, assembly GCA_963931995.1. Taxonomy (NCBI): domain Eukaryota; kingdom Metazoa; phylum Arthropoda; class Insecta; order Diptera; family Muscidae; genus Phaonia; species Phaonia tiefii. The sequence goes on along the minus strand of OZ008368.1, from coordinate 319,495,500 downwards.
TTGAACTGAAACACAACGTTGCTGCAGTAAATATCTACACCGTAAAACACAGCTATCAATTTCAGTTAGAGAACTAAATCTGTATTTCACAATTTGTTTCCATTTTTTGTACAAAATTCCCTACCTCGTCACTAAAACTTTCCTCCTTGGGCAGCTAGACCACCAAATCGCGTTACGCTTCACTTTGATACAACAAAAAAGAAGTAATAAACCTCAGCAACAGAAGCGAAATAAAAAGAATGAATGAATGTGAAACAGTGACCAATGAACAGAAATTACCCCAACGATCAGATTGTATAAATAAACAGTTAATAAAAATTCAAGAACTGAAAAAGTATTAAAGCGGAATGTACACAAGGAAACAAAGGGCATAGGGTATAAAGTGAAATGGAAATTGAAAAAAAAATACAGAAACGGAAGTAGCTGTTGCAAAAAACTATAAATTATGAGAGCGGGATGAAAATGACTTCATTAGTCCCCTTCTAATATATGGACAAACTTGGAAGTGATTTACTTTTCTACATTTTGGAACGAAGTTCGTTATAGTAAGTTGTGGGATAGGGGCTAAATGAAAATAAATTAAACAACTTTTTTGTTAACACTATTATGCTACAACCCAGTATTAACAATCAAATTGGGTTATTTTTGCTGTGGTTTGTGTCTAGACTAACATAAGTTGGGAAATGTCTTGACTAATGGGAAATTTTATAGGTGGAGCCTCTAACCAATATTTAGTATATATTGCAGTTTTGAACCCAATATAAAGTATATTTCTATTTTCTTAAATAAGTGCCTTTTCTTACAAAAGTTAAATTTCTCAAAAAAACTACCTATTCATATTCTTAAACAACGTACTTTTAAAAAAAAAAATACTTTATCTTAATGAAGTATCGCATCTTTGCTTAAAAAAGTAAATTCTCTTACAAGTTTACATTTTCTACAATGTAATTTTTGATATGTTACCATTTATAGGCACCGGTAGGGCAATCTATCAAAGTCAACACATGCAAACAACACACCGCATTAGCACCACATACGTGGTTGCTGTACAACAATAGTCTCTGCGTGAAAATAAGTATGATTCTATTAATGTAGCTGCAGTGAATAAACAATCAGGTCGTCGTCACCAAAGAGTATTGAATGGTACAGAGAACTCATGGAAGGAATTGTATGACCCAAAAGCACTGGCGACATCTAGGGAATGATTCAAATCGTATTACTCTCTTTTGTTCATAACTTGGTCCATTCATTATTTTGATGTGAAACATTGATTTCTTTTGAAACATTTATGCTTTTTGTATTGTTTTATGTAATAAAGTTGTCGAAATTGTGCATTTATATTGAAATATTCTATGAAGAGATTAAATCTTGTTTATGCTCTTTTATTCAGACTCTCTACATGCGAGCGAAAAAGAGTGCAATAAGTTGTCTATACTATTCAATACTTTTTGTCGTCGCTCTGTTTATGACAAAAACACACAATCATTTCAGTGAGCTTTATTTATTTTATCAATATTACATCTAATGTTAAAGCAGATGTAAGAAAAAAGTAAGTGCAATAGTAAGTGCAATAGTAAAAGAGCCTCCAGCACTAAAACTATTATTTTTTTAATTTCCAATATAATATTTATGAATGTGTTCATAGAAATCGAACAGGTACCGTTCAGCAAAAAGGTGCTAACAAAACGACCGTGAGTACGAACACTCATTAATTTTTTTAACACGTTGTTTCCTGGAAGTACAAAAAAGCTTACGCTGCAGGCTTTGCTTTCGTTGCTGCTATTGCAATTTGCTACAGCACAATTCATATTTTATTTTTCTTATTATAAACTAATTAGTTTTCAACTAAAAATCACCAACTCCACTTTGTCTTCTTTATTTGCCCAATGCTAACAACTGAATGTAAAATATATTTGCGCTAATGTGGCGTCACAGAGAGAGTGGGAGAATTCATTCAAACATAATGGACTTGCGCAGTGCCCAATCTTATTAGTATTTCATTCGTGCTTTTTCCGCTCTCATGTAGAGAGTCTGAGTAAAAGAGCATAAACGAGTCTTATTCTCTTTATATATCAATATAAATGCACCATTATTACATAAAACAATACAATGCTATTACATAAAACAATACAAAAAGCGTAAATGTTTCAAATGGTATCAATATTTCTATTCTATACTATACTATCTTTGGCAACGACTACTGCTTGTTTGTTCGCGGCGGCTACATCACTACCATCATAATTATTTTCAGGCAGAAACTATTGTTGTACAACAACAACGTATGTGATGCTAACGCTGTGTGTTGTTTGCATGTGTTCACTTTTATAGGTTGTCCTACACGTGCCTAAGATGTTAACACATCAAAAAAGTAAAACTCATTGAAACCCTGAAACAGTTAAAAATCCTTCAACTAATTAATTTATATAGCTAGAAGTTCAACTACAATTTAGTAAGTGGTTATCACATTTGCTACCTTAATAGTTTAACAGCAAGCGATTGTTTGTAAAGCAGTTTCGCCTAATTGTGTTCGTAATTAACCGTGGAGAAGATGTAGATATGACAGGATCTTAGCAGATCTAAATAGGTCCGAAAATAGTTACATCTAAAGGGTGGGTCGTTTAAAATTTGGGGTTTACACCCTCGGATGGTCAATTTGACATTTATGAAGTGACTTGAGGGTTTATAAATGGTCATAATTGAGTCGGAAAGAATCAGAAAAAAGAGGGGCATTTTCCAGAGTAGCTTTCATACAAAAGAATTCCAAAAATTTTACGTTGTCAGGAGTATTTTCTGAACGCTCAAAAAAGAGTAATGAATGTGTGATAAAATACTGTTCTTTGTAGACTCTGATTATGTTCATATTTATGAAAATAATATGAGCCCGAAATAAATTTTTAATTTTTAAAAACAAAACAATAAACATTAAAAGCTTAAAAAATACTCTTAAATGACTCTTTCATGGATCCAACGAGATTGTTGGAAAACAGGTTAATTAAATTCCCAGGCTCATATTGATGACTCTTTTAACAGGGATAAAAGAAAGCACTGAAAGCGGGCCGCTTTCTAACGCAAAAACACTTTAATTGATACGACTTCGGACGGTTCTGAGGCCTTTTCTTCCTCTTTACGGAGTCAGAATGTAGACTGCAAAGCTTTTAGTATAATTAAAATTAACTTTGCACTTCGTCACTTTAAAATCTGCAAATTTGAGCACCATATTTATGAGGGATGTGCTACTGAACACTGAAGCCACAAAGAGAGTACATGTCCTTGTTGTGCTTTCAAATTCTCATTCTCCCTTCTGTCTTTTAATGGTAGAGAAAGTGAGAAACAAAGTACTTATCCAGGGAAAAGGATTTACTTGAAAGAAATAACAGGGAACTTTATCCACATTTATACCTCGGTTATGCTTCTTTATGTTTATCATTCATTTGTTACGTTAAGCATTTTCCTTTTCGGTTTCATCCATATTTGTCAATACACATGTGTATATAAGTATAGTAATAATGAATCTAATGAAATAATGGAATCATCATTCTGTATATCCTTACATATAGCCAGTATGAGAGCATAAGTCTGATAGAATATACAGCGAACGTTTATTTAAATTTGCAAACTAGTTAAGGTGGAAAAACTAACTTAAGTATTAAATCGTTTAATGCCCACTTATTACGGGGTTTTAACCGATAGGTATTCGTTAAACTTGTATATGAATATTGCGGTTATTTCCGACACGAAGCTTTTCTCCTACCAAATATTGCAACCAGAGCGAACCCTTTAACTTAGTTGCTCAGCCCGTCTCGCACAACCCCGACGAATCAGGACCCTTACGAAACGAAAATAATATATCTCGCCAACCAGTTCGATCTTTTACCTTATCTCTCCAGTTGGCAAAACCAAGTGTATGCAGGGATTCGTCAACCTGATCCATCGAGCAAAGTCTTGATTTTCGCCTTCTGTTACGAAAATCCTTCGTGTTGGTTCGTCTTTATCTATTCTACTGACATGGCATAGACAGCGTAATCACGTTATTTTGATCCACTTAATCATGCTAATGTCGAGATATAGCTCATGCCGCTCATGGTGCATGCGACGCCGATACTCACCATTATGAACTATAGGGCCATAGATTTTCGGAGAATTTTTCTCTCGAAGACTCCTACAGACGTTTCATCTACTTGACCTAAAACCCAAGATTCTTCGTCACAAAGCAAGACAGGTTGTATGCGAGTCTGGTATAGCTGGACATTTGTTACTCAAGAGAGAGTTTTATCGCTAAAGTGTTTGCTTAGCCCAACAAACATCTATCGGCAAGCACAATTGTCCGCTTGATCTCAAGGCTTTCGTTGTAGTTTTTCTTTTCGGCACATTCGAGGTACATAAATTCGTCCACCATCTATTGTAATGGTTACGAACTTCCACGCTTTGGTCTAACCGCATGCTCGTTGACACCATTAACATTGTCTTGTCCTCATTTACTGTAAAACCGACTTTTGTTGACTTCCTTGACTAAGATCCTCACCGACTTTCACTGCGGATTTGGTGTTCATCAATGGCAAGCTGCAAAGACATTTCAGCTTCGCAAGAATACGAGGGCGGTCCTAAATCTGGCCGACCTAACAAAGAACATACAAACCAGTACATATGTTTCAATTGGGTGAACCCACTTAATTATACCCTCATCCTAAGTCATCCATTGCATGGGAGTTCTATTACAAACCTCTCATACTCAAAAGTGACCATATTCAATAGCAGATTGACATTGCGCTAAATATTATTGGATACCAAAATTAGTTAGTTTCCCTCCCAATATTTATATTCGAGGTACAAAAATGGGCATGGCAAGTTAATGCCAAAATTTTGATCAGTACCAAATTATATTAACAGCGGTAATGATATATTGGAGATATCGAGTCGGCAAACCCCAAATACGCCCACCTTTTGTATGGGATGTACGAAACTGGGCGTGGCACAATAGTCAATTATTAATTACACTGCAACTTTTAGCAAAATATTGCCTAGTACCGATTTTTTTTTAAAATCGGTTGTAGTTTATGAGAATTATCGTGTCGATCAACCTTTATATGGGAGGTACCAGAATGGGTGTGGCAAAACAGCTAATTTTTTATAGGAGAGCTTTATTTGACTATATATTGACTAGTAAAAACTTTCATAAACAACTTTTGTATGAGAGGTACTACAATGGACGTGGCAAAATCACCCTTGTTTTAATCGGTGATTGCCGTTTGATAACGTGAAGCCTTATACCCAACATCATTAAGGTCGGAAGTGTTTCACGTGATTTATCGGATTGACAACCCGGACGAACACCTTGTTTTATATGTGAGGTTCCAGAATGGGCGTGACAATCTCGGCCAGTTCCTCGAGTTAAGTAGGCATTTACAAATTACTAGCCGGTGTGAGAGTTGAAGCTAATCACATCTCCCAGAAGAAAGGTTGGAAAGAAATATGATTTTGTGCTAAATGTGTCCATTTTTATGGGAGGTACTTGCTCAAAACGCCCATTTTCAATCCCAAACTCAATATTGGCAAATAATAGTCACTGAAAAAATTTATTTGTGATCTGTAGAGATTTACGGCAGTTATCGTGTTGACCAGCCAGCGAGACAGACAGGCGAACACGGCTCAATCGTCTTAAAAAGTCCTAAAACGAATTTCGTCCAAAGATACTATGAGTCTAATATGGCTCCTTCTATGTGTTACATTTGTTTACGTATTAAATGATATATACTTCCATCCTATGGGTGAGGGTATAAAAATTGGGACAAGTTCTCATTATTGATGTGTTAACATCTATTGGAACTTAACTCACAAAGTGAATACATCCAAACACAGTTTGTCCGACTGCGATCACACATTGTTTGCCGTTAAACTCCTCCGAAACGGCTGGACCGATTTGTATGAAATTTTGGTTGCATATCGCGTAGATCTCAGAATCGGCTAACATCAATTTTTCATACCCCTAAATGATAAGAGTGATCCACCCCTATATGGAATACAAATTTGTCCGACTACAAAACACATATTGTCAGGCGGCGAAAAAACCCACACTGATGTAGCGGCAGCGAATAGTTGTCTTGTGTGGGTGCGGTGCACTCTTAGAGCAAAGAGAATAATGACATGGTATACTTATATAAAAATGAGAGCAACGAAAATTGTGAGAACTTGTGTAGCGTATGCAAGAACAGAACAATGTATGTATGTTCATGTGTCTGTTGCTTTGCATTACCTTTGTTCTTGTGGGAATAAAACAAACAGTATTAAGCAAAGAAAATAATGTCACATGTGCTTGCACTGGTCTTTAAATAATTTCAAGTATTAATATTATTTAAATGTAACGTCATCATATGATTGAACGCTGTTTTTATTAACCAATGTAACATTTACTAATGTGTTCATAGAAATCGACTAAGTACCGTATAACAAAAACGTGTTAACACATCGCCCGTGAGTTCGAACACTCATTGCAATTTTTGTTTCTGCATAATCTCCTTTAAGCTCGATACACTTTTTCCAACGATAATTATTAGTCGGTTTATAGTAAAAACTGTCAAATTCCTTAAAATAGCCATTAGCCATAGACTCTACCTCTTCAGTTTTGGCAAATCTTTTATCAGAAAATAGTCCGATGGAGCTAAATCTGGCAAATAAGGTGCGTGATGAAGCAGTTCGAACTTTAGTTCATTAATTTTGGTAATCGCAATAGTGGATGTGTGAACTGTAGCATTGTCTTGATAAAACAACACCTCAGTTTTTGGCAAATACGGCCTATTTTCCACAATTTCATCCCTTAAACCCTGCAATAGATTAGCACAATATTAGCAATTTATGGTTTGTACTTTCTGTAGATAATCACTAAAAATTAGACGCCATGAACGTGCCTGCAGAAGGAACTGTCTTCGCCTTTTTTGGACACAATTCTCCCATTGCAGTCCACTGCTTTGACTGTTCTTTTGTCTCAGGTGTGAAGAGGTGGTTCCATGTCTCATCCATGGTTATAAATCGATGCAAAAATTCGGCTTCATTGCAGTGAAACATCACCAAACACTCTAGTGAAACAACTTCACGTCGCTGTGTTTGTTCTATTGCAAGCAAGCGCGGCACACATCATTCGCACACCGTTCTCATCTTCAAATCTTCAGTCAATATAGGACGTATAGCATTATTTGGCATGCCCTTTCAGCTACCTCAAGCACCTTCAGCCGGTGATCAGTCAATATTTGTTAACCGTGCCGGGATGTTGTTAACCGCGCCTGGTGTAGACACCTTAGTTGGTCGACCACTACGGTGTTCGTCTTGGCAGCTCGTACGACCTCCTTTATGCCCTGCTACCCAATATTTTACAGTCGTAAACGGAGGAGCAGACTTCCCCAGTATAGAATCTAGCTCGGCTTTAATATTGCTTGGCCTGAGAATTTGCAAATGGAAATATTGAATTACGTTACATAACGGAGATCAATTCTTTCCATTCTTACAAATTCACTGAGATCGCTTAATTTTGATGGCTCAAATAAAAATACTAAACCACGTGGCTCCTTGAAGCTTAAAACTTATATTTTATGTGGTTGCCACTTTTCACCAAAATATTTTTTTTTTCAAAATTCGGCTAGTTTTGAGACCGCCCTCGTACCAAGCTCAGACATTGCTTCGAGAATTTCTTCCGTATCGGGCTGTCGAAGGCCGCTTTGTAATCGATAAATAGATCAATTTTTCAGATTTGCCTTTCGCGGGTCTTCTCCAAGATTTGGCGTGGCATGTTCAGTTGTCGATTTTGCAAGCCTGAAGCCACACTGGTATGATTCAAACAGGCCAGCGATAATTGGTTTTAGTCTTCCGCACATTACTTCATAGATCTTTTCTACGGATGAAAAGCCCTTTTTAAATATGGGGTATAGTACACTGAGACTCCAATCGCCGGGCGTGCCTTCATCTAACCAAATTATGCCGATCAGCTGATGGATGCACCTAGCGTTAAACAGCGTTAAATAGCTCCGCCGGTACACCATCGGCTACTGCGGCTTTGTTGTTCTTAAGCTTGGCTGTATCTGTTCTGACTACGTCTTGGTTAGGAGGCGGCAATCGACGTCGTCGTCCAAGTTGTAATCGATTCGCTCATCGTCATTGGATATATCCCTGAACATATACAACTATAAAAATAAATAAATGGTTTCCCATTACATCCCATGAAGAGACCGGGGAGAACTTCTCACAATCACTGAGCTGTGCGCTTTAAAGTTTTCACTCACTGATTGGGACCTACAGTTTTACACCGATTCCGAACGGTATTTTAAGAAGCTTTTTCATGGCTATATACTCGATAGTGTCGCCATCACTATGCGAGGTGACCGCCGCCGAAAGAAATTTGAAGGTGGTCAGAGCAGGGTTCGAACCCATTATCCCATGTACAAGAGCCGCGCACACTGACCATTGCACCACCGACGGCCACATATATCCATATACAACTATACACATACACAACTATAAACTGTAAAAATCGACCGTTCTAACTTGCACACGTTCTAGGTAAGTGTTACTTACTTACTTACTTATCCGGTCTCGGAAAATCCCGGGGGGTCAGGGACCTTACAAAACGAAGATAACATATTTCGCCAACCAGTTCGATCTTTTGCTTTATTTCTCCAGTTGGTTATACCAAGTGTACGCAGGGACTCATCAACCTGATCCCTCTAGCGGAGTCTTGGTCTTCCTATTTTTCGTCTTCCTTCGAGTTCGGTCATCCACTCCATTATTCGTCTGTTACTTTATAGTCTAGTAAGTGTGGGTGAACTCAAAACAAGAAGTAAGAGTATATTTTTGCTCTCAAAAGTATGCCACAAAACATTGAGTGATATCAGCTATTTCCTTGCTATCCAGGGGTATAAAATGAGAGACTCTACTACATTCAAAGAGTTGCATATTAAGGATAAGTCCCCAAACTGTATGAGTAGTTTGGAAGTGTAGTATAGTTTTTCCACCACGATAACTCCGAGATATCGATAAACGAAAATCCCAACCAAATTTAGAAAAATCCAAATAGTTCGGTTTTATTAAAACCCATACAATTTATTCAAGTTTAATCACACAAAACTACTACTTAAATACAATACTACTTAAAGGCAACCGTGTAAGCCCAAACATACATTTTCCTTGCAACAGACTCACGAAGGAGAATATAAGGAAGTAACATTAACTTGTAGTGGCTGTTTACTTCAGTGTACGTGTGGATGTGTAAAATTAGCATTTGTGTTAATGCAAACGTTAGCATGCGTGTGATTAAGAAACGCCACGTTTATCTCTATTGAGCTAAATATATACGAGTATTGTAGTACATACGATAAATTGAATTTAACTTAGAAAATCCCTAGTGTTACGGATATAAGAATGTAAAATTGTTTGAACGTATCTATAAGGGAAACGAACGAAATTGTTATTGGTGTGATTTAAACTTGAAATTCTATATAGGAACTTAAATTAAAGTCTTACGTATTTTAATTCATAAGACTACAATTTAGATTGACGTATATTACATAAGAAGTGAAGAATCTTTCAATTTTAAATGGTGTATTTAAATTGCTTTTTCCATTGATAATGCCAACTGGCGTTCGGATTAATTTATTTTTGCAAGATTACATTTCAATAGGTTTCGGGTGCTTTTAACTAAAAAAGCGGGATAATATAAATAGAAACAGCTACTTCAACCAAATGGTCTTTTTGTTCGTATTAATTATACAAGCTGCTGTACATTATAGCTGGGTATCACGTCACGCCTAACGCTGTTCGACTTGGGGAACTGTTACTTTTTTCAGAAATTGGCTTCGGACATAATGCCATTTTCAATACAGTGCCTGATCTTCTAATAATTACGGATTTGATTTTGGTCGCACCAATCTTTGAGAAGAAGTAAGACACTCTTACGCCGGACAGATCAGATATTTCAAAAATTGACAATAAAGTAAGCTTTGGTGTCTTTCTAAGGACACAGCGAAAAGTCTACCTGATCATTGTAGTTCCTGCCAGGCAGAAATCTTTGATTTAGTGGAAGAAGCGGAATGGCTACAGAATTTATGTTCTGACTACGGCCGAAATCAATATATTCTTTGACAGTTAAGGTGTCATAATGTCGCTGGAAACCGACTTCTTGAATTCGAGAACTGCCCTTGATGGTCGCAGATCTCTTCATGAGACGGCTGAAGTGTTTAATATGCACCTTTTTTGGTCGCTGAGCCACAGGGACATACCAGAGAACTGCAAAGCAATTGAACTTGCTAGACTGTGGACTGCCTTTATTGCTCTATGAATGGCTGAGAATAAATGTTATGACTAAGGTTGGAATAAATATTTTCTCTGATAGTTAAGCTGCTATCAGGTCTTTTCTAAAACTCGAGAACTTCCCTCGAAGGTCGCAGATCTCTTAACGAGATGACTGAACTGTTTAATGTGCACCTTTTTGAGCGCCGAGCCACAGGGACCTACCAGAAAACTGCAAACCAGTTGAACTTGCTAGACCGGGGACTTACATGTTGCAGACGAACTAGAATATGTGGCTATGCCTCCAGCAAATTCCATGGTCTTCTTGAGAAAGTGTGCAGTTAAATATAGGTGGTCACTAGTAGGGAACTGTCTACATTCTAAGCTGATGTACTCCGTCTAAATTTGAAACACATTATCGCCCTGCTGCTGTTATCGAGACAGGACATCTCACTTGTTACGGCGGGTCTCTGTTTGATTGGACGACATGCAGAGAGACTGAGATTATTGAGAGATGACTTTGGCAGAAGATGGGGTGACGAAGACAAGGTGGAGTCAATAGAACAACTTCTGTGTCTGTATCATGCTCTTTCCACTATTTGGCAGGCTGCACTAGGCTAACTTTTATTTGGGGAGTTAGCAAATGTGGGTGATGTTAGCATCTACCAACTGTTGATACTACAATGGATCGCAAGGAATTTTGACATTCCGGCTCCTACTTTAACCTAACGTAACCTCGCTATACGAACTTAGAAAATTAGAAAACACTTCATAACCGCGAAATGAGCAATATCGTAAATTAATATGCGGTTGTCCGATGTCAAAGGTTATATTTTAAACTTACATTTTAAACTCGAATTTCACAGATGCTACTGCAGCAGTACATTTGAGGTTCACTACTTCGGACTCAGACCCACCATCGGTAGAGTAAAAGCATGAAATATTAGCTTTCAAGATCTAATAGATTTTTTCATAAATATTTAGTGCGACAGTTGGTGGTATAGTAGAAGTGCTGGCAGTTATTGTGCATGAGATTGTGACTTTGATCACCGGCCTCTGAACACCTTAAATTGGCCTCAAAGATGGCCACCTCGCTTAGTGATGGCGACACTCTCGACTACTTAGCCGAGAAAAAGTTGTTCAAAATATCTTTAGGAACCGGTGAAAATTGTAGGTCCCAATCAGTGTACGCATAGGTAGAAAGCGCACAGCTCAACGAGTGTTAGAAGCTCTCCCTTATCCCTTGGCTGGAGGTAATAGAAAACAAGTCCCTTACCTTTTGGAACGAAGTTCCTTATCGCACGTTGCGGGATGGCGGCTAAATGAAAAAAAATATACAAACTTTTATTAACACCATTATGCTACAACCCAGTATTAACAATTATATTGTGAACTTTATTGGGTTTAGGTCTAGACTGATATATATTTCTATTTAATTGGAAGTTTTTTAGGTGCAGCCTGTAACCAATATTTAGTGAAGATTGTAGTTTTATAACCAATAAAAAGTAAATTTAGAAAAGCCAAAGTGAAAGAAATTTAAAAATGGAAATTTTCTTAAATAAGTGCCTTTTCATAAAAAAAAGTAAATTTTCGCAAAAAATATCTATTCATATTCTTAAACAAAGTACCTTTTCTTAAAAAAACCTGTCCTTAAAGAAGTATCTTTGTTAAAAAAGTAAATTTTCTTACACAAAGTACCTTTTCTTAAAACAATTTTCTTTTAAATAAGTAAATGTTTTTACAAAGTACAAAAGTAAATTTTCTTAAAAAATGTATCTTTTATTAAAAATCGATTTCTTTTTTAAAAAAATATCATTTTCTTAAAAAAGTAAATTTTCTTACAACAAATTGTCTTTTCTCAAACAACAACCTTATCTTTGAAAGTACCTTTTCTCTGAAAAAAAGTAATGAACAAATTTCCATTTCTTAAAAAAAACCTTTTCTTCAAAACAATACCTTCCCTTTAAAAAGTAAAGTTTCTTAAAACAAAAATCCTTTTCTTCAAAGTATCTTTTATTAAATATAAAATACTACCTTTTTTTCTTGAGATAAATAGTCTATCTCAGAAAAAGTACATGTTCTTAAAAAAATAATCTTTTAAAATAGAAAGTATTTTTTGTAAAAAAATGCACTCTTACGGTCTCTTCTTCCAGAAATTAAAAAAATAAAAAAAATAAATGGTTTCCCATTACATCCCATGAAGGGGCTGGGGAGAACTTCTCACAATCAGTGAGCTGTGCGCTTTCCAGTTTTCACTCACTGATTGGGACCTACAGTTTTACACCGATTCCGAACGGTAATTTGAGAAGCTTTTTCATGGCTACATACTCGATAGTGTCGCCGTCACTATGCGAGGTGACCGCCGCCAAAAGAAAATTGAAGGTGGTCAGAGCCGGGTTCGAATCCAGGATCTCATGTACAAGAGCCGCGCACACTAACCATTACACCACCGACGGCCAGAAATTACTTCCTTAAAAAAACCATTAGCATTTAATAAAAGAAGTATCTCTCTTTAAAAAAGGACTTTTTCGGTAAAATATAATACATATTCTTAAAAAAAGGGCCTAAAAATATACTTTTTTAAAAAAAATTTTGCTTCAAACAAGTTTAGCATTTTACAAAAAGTATATTTTCTTAAAGATCCATTTAAATTATTGTAGTTTTCAAAGGGCCCCTTAGGCGTGTTGGAATTAACTAGTACATAATATATAGCGAAAGGAACTTTGTTCAAACCAATATTTTTTTAATATATTTCTGATAAAATTCAATTTTTTTTAAAGCCATGAAAATTTGTTTCTATTTGAAGAGGATTTTTGATCTAACACGTTGCGACAACATTGGCGTCTGTGGGATAAAAGCTCGCAACTTAATGTTCACTTAATCTGTAAAGTTAAATTTCAATCGACGAAGCCGTTTATAAATCATTTTTATTATTTTTAAATTATCTCCCACTGTGCATCGTCTTCAAGTTGTTTCGTACGGGGATGATGAAAGTTAAATTGAATTTATTTTATTTTCGTTTAAATTGTTGTGTCCAATTTAATGCAATTTTTAAATGTTAATATATGTAACTGGAAATACTTTTATCTTAAACTATTAGACATAGCATTACTGTATCCTCTGGGATATACAGGGTGTCTGGTAGCAGGTTTATATTTTCAGACTTAAAAACATAATAAAAGACACAAAATTTCATTAAAGAGCATTGAGCGATAGAATGGAAATGCGGATTTGATTTTTTAAGGTGTCTTCCCTCGAGTTGAACACTCCGTTCAAAACGGGGCCTTGTGTTCTGCGCCACACGCTGCAGTAAACTTGGTTCAATTGAGCTAATTTCTCGACAAATATTTTCCTTTAAAGCCACAAGAGATTGGGGATTGTCCTTATAAACCCTCTCTTTGAGGTAGCCCCATAAAAAAATCCATGGAAGTTAGATCGGGCAACCTCGGTGGCCATGGGAGGTCCCCCAGTTTTTGGGGGGAAATTTTCCCGAAGCAAATTCATCGAAGCTCTGGCTATGTGTGCAGTCGCCCCATCCTGTTGAAACAACGTGTGTGCAGAGTACGATGAATGAGCTCGCAGGTTTAACAAAAAGAATTCCGTACTCATGCGTCGATAATTTTCACAGTTGACATTCGTCGCCTGGCCTAGAGAATTTTCGAAAAAAAAATTGTACAATTATCTCATGCGTGGATAAGGCACACCAAACAGTTACCCTGGGGCAATGCAATGGTTTTTGATGTTTCAATCGAGGGTTGCGGGTTCTTGGAGACCAGTAACGGCAGTTTTGCTTATTGACGTGGCAGTTTTGCTTAGTGCTTATTGAGTGAAAATGAGCCTCGTCGCTCAAAAAAATGGGATTTACAGTGCGAAAACAAACGCTCCAACATCATTTCATAAATATTGAAATTTTTGCGTAAATCAAAGTCATTGAGTTCTCGAACGATTTGAATTTTAAAAGGATGGAACTTCAGATCCTTTTTCAAAATTTCATGAATAATAGCTCTTGGAAGTCCCAGTGAGGCTAAGCTTTTCCGTATTGAAAGTCGCGGATTTTCACGTAAACTGCTTAAAATTTTTGCGTAAATCAAAATGATTCAGTTCTCGAACGATTTGAATTTTAAAAGGATTTAACTTCAGATCATTTTTCAAAATTTCATGAATAATAGCTCTTGGAAGTCCCAGTGAGTTTAATCTTTTCCGTATTGAAAGTCGCGGATTTTCACGTAAACTGCTTTCAACCAGTTCAATGTTTTGGGGAGTCCTTGAAGATCGACTGGGCACTTCTTCATTAAATCCACCGAATCGCTGACGGTCTTTTGCAATTCATATTCATCCTGAGTGGTATTGCAATTGGTGTATTGCTCCAATTCCTGTGACAAATGTGCCTGGGCGGCTGTGGCCGAGTCCAAGGATCTTTCAAGTTCGTGAATTTTCTGAGTGTCCGCTTCATTCGAGTCTCGCAACTCTTGATATCGGACATTCATAGCCGAAGCAGTTGCCTGGAATCTCTGCACCCACGACCGAATTTAATTTACACTAGGTCCATCACTTATTCGCCGAATACCGAACCTTGAACAAAATTGTCGACGAGCAATTACGTAAGAATGACTTCTCTTAAAAAATGTCTCCACAGCGAACACACGATGCTCCTTCGACCTCTGCGACATCGTGACTGACAAATCCGCACAATCGATAATTCCAATTTCTTTACCGTTTATTACTTTTTTAAATAATCGTATTTAAACATAAAAATGTGCCACCAGACACCCGGACTTTAACCCTGCTGTTAGATTAGAAAAAACTTACGAATCTTAGATTGAGGGACCATTTGGTCCATACTGCAATTTTCATCCAAAATAATAATTTTATCTTATTCTTTGTAACTATTTTGGTTCAAAAGTTTCTAAAGCAAGTATTTGACATATCAAAAACATCCGCTAACATATCAAAAACATCTTCTAAATATTTGACATGAATTTACATTCGCTTGGTAATGAAAAAACTTACGAATCTTAGATTGAGGGACCATTTGGTCCATACTGGAATTTTCATCCAAAATAATAATTTTATCTTATCCTTTGTAACTATTTTGGTTCAATAATTTCTAAAGCAAGTATTTGACATATCAAAAACATCTTCTAAATATTTGACATGAATTTACATTCGCTTGGTAATGAAAAAATGTACTATTGACCAAATGGTCCTCTAACCTAAGATTCGTCATTTTGTATTTTTCTCAGTCCTGAATAAAGTTAGAAAATTTAATTTTCGCACATAACATTGTTTTATTAAAAGACCCCATTAGCAGAAAAATTTAGTCAGTATATATCACCGTTCCAAAGTTACAAGGGAAAACAGAAAAAATTTGGACCAAATGGTCCTAATCTAACAGCAGGGTTAATATATTAAATATCGTCTGCAGTAGCCCTGGCAATATATTAGTTTAAAGATGGAGAAACGGAAGCATATATTCCATTTGTTCTTTTCAAAGAGTTATTAAAAGATTTCAACTACCTTAATTCTAGGCTAAAATGATATCGCCCTTCTTGTTTGTCATTAGATTATGTACTACAATCAACCCAGTCCCAATCAAATGAGAAGCTGCACCAATTAATATTTTTTATTTTAAATCTATTTAATCTATTATATGCCAACTAAAAGAAAAGGAAAAATATTAAGCAAAATTGTGTGTTTAGCAGAAAGAACCCATTCAGTGTGAAAACTTTATTTAACTCGCGACATATTTATGATCACAATAATCCCAATGCATGGCCTCAGGGATTTCAGAGATTGCTAAGGGAGTTCATATAATAATAATAAATTCTTAAATTCTTTCAAAGCTTTGTGGGAAATACTGAATCGATGCTAAGTGTTAAAGTGAGGTGTAGGGAAGTAAAAAGGGGTTTTTTGTGATATTTTAGTATTTTTGTTCTTGGTCGTAAACATAACTTTATTGGGTATTTATCGAAACTATTAGAAATGGCTGCGTAGTTTCAAATAATTTAGATAAACGAGTCTGCTGCATCCGAATTTCTTATGAGGTCTATTCGTATAATCGAAATCATTTTTAAATTCCTTTTCTAATTTGCTCATTCCATCTACCCAGCTTTGTACCTCTAAATCTTTAGTCAGAACTATTTTCCTGCTCAGTTCAGATAAGTTTTCACATCATTAGAGCTTAAATGCCCTTCGAATGAATCTTAAGTTTTGGCAAAATATACTAGTATATATTTGGCTGAACGTGTGTGCCTTTTCGATCAACATGTTTATAACTTTTCCCCAATATTGACAACAAATTTACAAACATGCAACAAACGTTTACAACATAATCGCAATAGAAATATCTGCCATAATAAAAGTCAGGAACCAAACAAATGGGTAGTAGTGTCTCAATGTGTCCATTTTTCTACACACAGAAACGTGCAAAAGCAACCACTTGGAAACTGGGCAGATATTTACAATGAAAATATGAAACAGACTTGAAAATCCTAAAGAGAAATATTACAACAGTAACCAAAAGACGAACAGTAGCTGAGTCTTCTGACCCAGTGCAGAAGTCATTCCTTCACCGCAGTAGCACACTCTTAGGTAAAATATATTCACTATGAATTGAAAAGTTTATATTTCCTTCTCTTAAGATTCTTAATATTATTTCTTACACTTTAGTACAGCACACAATAGCTTGGAGGGTTATATGTATGCTCTTATAAAGAGTTTTCCAATAAGGCCTTGACAACTTTTTTTTTAAAATAAAACCATTTGAAATATTTTCAAAACTTTATGATCAATTTGAAATACAATCAACACATTTATGAATGGAACTCGACTTCGTTCTTATGGCCACCGGGGGCACGTCGTCAGCGGTCGATGCGTTGGACACAATTTTCGATGACTCGGTCACACATTTCGGCCGTAACGGCCGCTATTTCGCGTTCAATGTTAGCTCTGACTTCTTCCAACGTCGTCGGCTTGTTGGAATAGACCAATTATTTGACGTAGCCCCAAAGAAAAAAGTCTAGAGGCCTTAAATCGCACGAACGAGGCAGCCAATAGACCGGTCCATTTCTTGAGATTACACGCTCACCAAACTTTCTCCTCAATAAGTCGATTGTAACGTGTGCTGTGTGGATTTTGGCACCGTCCTGTTGAAACCACATGTCGTCCAAGTCCATGTTTTCCAATTCGAGCCAAAAATATTCTGTTATCATCGTAACCATTCACAGTAACGTGACGATCGTTATTGTCGACGAAAAAATATGGCCCAATGACGCCGCCGGCATGCAAACCGCACCAAACACTCATTTTTTATGGATGAAGTGGTGATTCATGAAGCACATGTGGATTTTCACCAAACCAATAACGTATATTTTGGTTATTGACGAACCCATTGAGCCAAAAATGAGCTTCGTTACTAAAGATGATTTTGCGATGAAATTCATATTCTTGGCGCATCTTCTCCAGAGTCCATTCGGCGATCTACGTCGGCTTCAATTCAGTTTGAACTTGTATGGGTGTAAACCAAGATCTTTATGCAAAATTCGTCATAAAGTGGTCTGGGCGATGCCCAGTTTTTAAGAACGCCGCGGAATCGATTGACTTGGATCGTTTGCTACGGACCCCTGAACGGCAGCGATATTTTCGTCACTTCGACCATCTCGTTGTCTCACTGGCATGGCAGCATCACACAATGAATATGTTAACTCAAATTTTTGCACTAAACTTGTTATTGCTTGTCTACTGGGGCGAGAATAACCTCCGAAAATTGCGCTTACCGACTCCGAATTTCGGTGGTACATTTCGGTGGTCACCCACAGACCAGCTATTTAGCAAATGGATTAGTATGCAAAGCAAACAATTAGGAAATAAAGACAACCCTTCAACCAGATACGAATTCAATTATTATAATTGTGTTTTTATGCAGACAAATTTCGTACCGTCTTGCTGATAGACATACATAGGTCTGCACTACAAATTCAAACATATTGCTTGCAGTGGAAGACATCTTACTAGCATTTGCCAATTTGTGGTAAATATAACAGAGGTTGAAAATTAGCTAAGATTTGATGCCGTTGCTTGTGTTGCATTGCTACACATTTAAAAGAGAGAGAAAACTTTTCGGAGAAAACTTTCACTAAAGTTAAAAAAAGTGAACATTACATATCAGAGGAAGATGAAGATAAATGGACTTTCATCTCTTTGAAAAACAAACCTAAAAACATGGGCGAATAGCTTAGATAGCAGAGACAAAAATTTAATTTATATTGCTATATAAGTACAAATAGTGTGGCAAAATTTAGGAAATACTTACATTTTATGGTGATTGTTTATTAAAGAACTACATCCTCATGATTTCTGGTAAACCGTATAGTTAATTCAGATATAGCCACAAACCTTCATGACCGGTCATTTGAAATGACGCCATTGAAAAATCGATCAAAAGAATGCAAACGTAGAGTCATTTTAATTGAGTAATTCCCAATAAGCAAGCTCTTCAAAAAAACATTTGCGAAAATTTCATTCCATCTCTATTAACAAAGATATTGAACTACTAGTTTGAAAAGAGGTTGTATTAACCGCTAATTCGGCTGTGGTGACCACTAATGTGATTAGGCCACTAACCACTAATGTGATTTTGATATGAGTGTATTTATGTAGCTTTCACTTTGATCTGGTTCCCAAAACACTTAACCTATAAGAATCTTTTCATCAAGTCCTTTATTCTTCTTGTAACAACAAGATGTATTCCATTATTCTTACCGTTGCCTTTAATACTCGTATCACTAGTTTTTTGATGTGTTAACTCCACACACAGTTTGTCCGACTGTGATCACAGATTGTTTGGAGTTAAACTCGTCCGCAACAGTTGGACCGATTTGTATGAAATTTTGTGTGCATATCGGGTAGGTCTCAGAATCGGCCAGGATATATTTTTCATACCCCTAAATGATCAGGGTGACTCACTCCTATATAGAACATAGATTTGTCGGACTGCGAAACACAGATTAGCAGACTGCGAAAAAACAGACACTGATGTAGCGGCAGCGAATAGTTGTCTTGTGTGGGTGCGGAGCACTCTCAGAGCAAAGAGAATAAAGACGTGGTTATACGTATATAAAAATGAGATAGCAAGAGGGCAACGAAAATTGTGTGAAGTTGTGTAGCATATGTACCAACATAATAATGTCTGTATGCATATGTATGCATATGTTTTTGTGGGAATAAAACACAAAGTATCAACCTAGAAAATAATGACCAATGTGCTTGCACTGTACCCGTGTTCTGTAACTCTCACATCGAGAAAATTCTCACATGAAACATGTGAAATAAAACAGAAACGTGGTGAATTAGCACAAAACCCCGTTTCTCACATAGAACTGTGTCTGTAACTTTATTTTGTGCGAACTTTCTGTCATCTGTAAATTTGTTTCGCCTCACTGGAAAAAGGCGAGAAAATCTGTGTCTGTAAAGTACTCAATCGAGAAACAAATATTTCCAACTGTCAAATTTACTCCCAAATCAAAACTTGCTGAGAACGACAAAATGTATTAACCCTGCTGTTAGATTAGGACCATTTGGTCCAAATTTTTTCTGTTTTCCCTTGTAACTTTGGAACGGTGATATATACTGACTAAATTTTTCTGCTAATGGGGTCTTTTAATAAAACAATGTTATGTGCGAAAATTAAATTTTCTAACTTTATTCAGGACTGAGAAAAATACAAAATGACGAATCTTAGGTTAGAGGACCATTTGGTCAATAGTACATTTTTTCATTACCAAGCGAATGTAAATTCATGTCAAATATTTAGAAGATGTTTTTGATATGTCAAATACTTGCTTTAGAAATTATTGAACCAAAATAGTTACAAAGGATAAGATAAAATTATTATTTTGGATGAAAATTCCAGTATGGACCAAATGGTCCCTCAACCTAAGATTCGTAAATTTTTTCATTACCAAGCGAATGTAAATTCATGTCAAATATTTAGAAGATGTTTTTGATATGTTAGCGGATGTTTTTGATATGTCAAATACTTGCTTTAGAAATTTTTGAACCAAAATAGTTACAAAGAATAAGATAAAATTATTATTTTGGATGAAAATTGCAGTATGGACCAAATGGTCCCTCAATCTAAGATTCGTAAGTTTTTTCTAATCTAACAGCAGGGTTAAACCAAAATGGAAAATTGACAAAAATTGTTCAGTTTTTCCGTGTTATATACATACGGGTTTTTCAATAAGGCCGCTACAAAACTTTTTTTAAATAAAACAAAACCGGTTTTAGATACCAATGAAATTCTTTATTCCTGTGAAAGTACGTTCGATGCCATTATGTATGGAACTCGATTTCTTTTGCATGGCCACCACGGGCACGCTTGCAGAAGTCCAGACGCTGAACCCAATTTTCGATGGTTTTCAAGCATAAATCGGCCGATACTGCTGCACTTTCAAGTTCGATATTCGTACAAAGTTCATCAATCGTCGCTGGCTTGTTGGCATATACCATAGACTTGATGTAGCCCCACAGGAAATAATCTAACGGCGTCAAATTGCACGACCGAGGCGGCCAATCGACTGGGCCATTTCGTGCGATAACACGTTCACCAAACTTGGTTTCCAATAAATTGATTGTGGCATTCGCTGTGTGGCTTGTGGCGCCGTCCTGTTGGAACCACATGTCCTCCAAGTTCATATTATCCAATTGGGGCCAAAACTATTCGGTTATCATTGAACGATAGCGATTCGCATTCACAGTAATTTGCCGGTCTTGATCATCACGGAAGAAGTACGGCCCAATGACGCCGCCGGCCAATAAACCGCACCAAACCGTAATTTTTTCGAGATGCAATGATGACTCATAGATTACGTGTGGATTGCTGTCTGGCCAATAACGCATATTTTGCTTATCGACGAAGCCATTCAGCTAGAAATGAGCGTCATCGCTCAAGATGATTTTCCGATGAAAATCCGAATCATTTTCAAGTTGTTGTTCAGCCCAATTCACGAACATACGACGCTTATGGTGGTCAAGCGGCTTCAGTTCTTGCGTCAATTTGATCCTGTAAGGATGTAGGCCGAGATCTTTTCGCAAAATTCGCCACAACGACGTCACAGAGATGCCCGACGCTTGAGAACGACGTGTGAGAGACACATTTGGCCTTTCTTGAACTGAAGCCTCAGCGGCAGCAATATTCTCGACACTACGGGCACTTCTTTGTCTCACTGGCACGGGAACATTTTGTACTGTGCCTGTGGGTTAAAATTTTTCCACTAGACGATCAATTGTTGATCTGGTAGGACGATTATGACGACCACAAATTGGACGTAGCGCTCTTAAAGTTGAAGCCATTAACTCAAAATTTTAGTAGTAAATTTTAATAATATCGACTCGTTGTATATCTTTCCACGATGAAATGGCAAACCTTACTGAAGAGAAATGTCAAAAGAGCGGAAAAAAATATGGCGTCGTTTGCTGTCCCTATCGATTTACTTTTGTAGCGTCTCTGTTGAAAAACTCGTTACATACATACGTACATATGATAAATGATGATAACACAGAAAAGGTAATATCGACGCAATATATTAACTTTATGTGTACAGTATAAAGTTTATTTGGCTTTTACCTATTATTGGTCCTCTCGCGAAAATAAAGAGTTTTGGTGGGAGGAGATAGAACACAGGATGCTAAGCACAAAATGTTAAATACCCATGTTTGGGGAAAATTCTAGTGTAGAAGTTATGGACTTCCAACTTTCGGATATAAGGGGAGTTACTAAAGAATGTACTTATAGAAATCGCTTACTTATAGAAATATCGGCCGTTGAAATTTTCAAAAGTTATCGAAAGTATTTTTTTTACATTTTCCGCAAACATATGGTGCACGTATAAAATTAAACAAAATTTTTCTACAGGTCAGTTATCGAACAAACAAATATATTTTAAAAGTCACGCGATTTTTAAAACAATTTTTAGCCAAAAAAATAGCGGAAAGCCTTATATCACCAAAATACTATGCCGAAGCCAATGTTGAACCTACCGCAAAGGATAAAACACAAAAGCCGGCCACGCAGAAAACTTTATAACACAAAAATACTATGGTGACGCCCTAGAGGAGATTTTGTGTTAATTTGTTGATCACTTATCAAAGAAGTGATGTTAAGGGAATACATGAAATTTGTATACATATATATTTTTTTTAATAAGCAACATTCTATAACTAGCTTAGTTATTAGAAGTTATTTTATTTTACGTGAAGAAGAAGTACAAAATAAATTTATTTGCGCAAAATGTAAAAACTATTTTTATAAATTTCAACAGCTGATATTTCGATAACTATCGATAACTTATCGACAAGTCTCATGTACGGGATGCGCGCACAAATCCAATGCACCACCGACGGCCGTGCGTGTCGTTTATTTGGCCAGGTCACGAGTGTGCGACTATGGTTTTGGTATGATCCAGATATCTTTGCCTACCCGATCGTTCCTGGCACTCTCAGCTGATGGCAGTGAGTTTCTTGGAGGTGCATAAAAGATGCATTTAACAAAAGTTAGGTCTATAGCGGTATGGGGAGAATTTAGGAGGTAAACCGTCCCTTAAGGCGTAAGACACGGCAGTGGAGAAAGCGCGGGGGTGAGCAAATTGAGTCATACAGAAGGAAGAACGAAACCCGAAAATTCTACCAAAAAGTCAAAAACGGAACCAATAGACATGGTTCAGGGCCCCCCTTCTGTAAAGACAAGGACGGAAATCTCATCGCAGATGTGCAGAGTATGTGGGCAATATGGAGAGATCATTTCCCTGCGCTAATGGTACCTGAGATATCCAATGACGATGGGATAATCGATCACAGTTTGTACGACGGCGTCGATTGTCCAACTCCTAAACAAGTTGTGGTCAGAACAGATATTGCCGGTCCTAAGAATAATAAAGCCGTAGGAGCCGATGGATTACCGGCGGAGCTGTTTAAGGGTTGTGGCGATGAGCTGATAAGGCGCATGCATCACCTCATTACCAAAATTTGGTTAGATGAATGCACGCCCGGCGATTTGAGTCTCAGTGTACTATGTCCCATATTTTAAAAAATTTTACCGGAGTCTGTGTGCCAACTACCGTGGAATAAGCCTTTTATCCTTTCCTACACCTACACCTATTATTTGTCGATTATAAGGCAGCCTTGGATAGTCCGATACGGGAGAAACTCTATGAAGCAATGTCTGAGCCTGGTATTCCTGCCAAACTTATACGCCTTTGCAGGATGACCCTGACGAACACCAAATCCGCAGTGAAAGTTGGTTACCAAACCTTTCGAAACTAAGCGAGGCCTCAGACAAGGTGACACCCATCGTGCGATCTCTTTAACATCTTAATAGATATTATTCTGAGAAAAGCTGCTGTCAACATGAAAAAAACCATCAGCAGCAAAAGTCACATGCTGCTCGCGTATGCTGATGATATAGATATTATTGGACGCATAGTTAGAGAAATTACTGCGGTGTTTTCGAGAATTGAGAAGGAGTCAGGAAAAGTGGGTCTGACGGTAAATGAGGACAAGACGAAATTAATTGTTTCAACGTTGATAACCGTTATAATTTCAAGGTGGTAGACGAATTTATATACCTGGGATCTGACGTAAACAAAAACAACAACGTCAGCCTTGAGATCAACCGGAGAATTGTGCTTGCGAATAGATGTTATTTTGGGCTAAGCAAGCACGTTGGATATAAAGCCGTCTCTCGAGTGACAAAAGTCCAACTATACCAGACTCTCATACAACCTGTCTTGCTTTATGGCGCAGAATCCTGGGTCGTATCGCAAGCAGACGAAACATCTGTACGAGTCTTCGAGAGAAAAATACTCCGAAAAATGTATGGCCCTATAGTGCACAACGGCGAGTATCGGCGACGCATGAACAATAAGCTGTATGAGCTATATCCCGACATTGACATAGTTAAGCGGGTCAAAATAACGCGATTGCGCTGGCTAGGCCATGTCAGTAGAATGGATGAGAACCAACCAGCACGAAGGGTTTTCGAAACCCAACTCGAAGGAAGATGAAAAATAGGAAGACCAAGACTCCGCTGGAAGGATCAGGTTGACGAATCCCTGCGTACACTTGGTATTGCCAATTCGAGAAATAAAGCAAAAGATCGAACTGGTTGGCGAAATATGTTATCTTCGTCTTGTAAGGTCCCTGATCCTTCCGGGTTGTTCGTGACCGGATAAATAAGTAAGTAAGGTTTATATCCAAAGCAAGGTAATCCATACGTAATCCATATGTGGATGTGATGGGAATGGAAAAAACTTTACGCCTTCCAAACTCATATGGTATATTAAATTTTGGTGAAAAACAGTGCACCTTTTTCAAGACTTCCAGTACCCCACGGACTTAAACGGTGGTATGATAATTCTTTCCGAGATGAAATAACTGATAATTCTAAACAAATATCCCATGACAGTTTGACACATTCATTACAATCGTTTTTGAGCGAGAAATGCTTCAAATTCCTAAATAATTACAATTTCTCTAACGTTGTTGCAGTTGTTCGTTATCAAAGATATGATTTAATTAAAATAAAATTTGACTAAAATTTAAATTAATTTCGAAATTAAATGGATATTACAAGAAGTCTGGAAATTCCGGTATCCTCTTTAGACACAAATCTGTACCCAAGTGAAATTATATCCACATTTTTTTATCCGTACTCTAACAAAAGTGAACGATTGTCTTGTACTTATTTAATACACAATACTAAATGAATTCTTTATTTTATTAGATTCCAGCTTATAGGAATATTCTGAGTTCGTCAACAATAATTAAATTACTAGCGTATTCATGCCTGGCGCTTCAAACAATTGCAAATTTTCTAGTTAAATAAGGACGCACTCCACATTCCATTGTAACATGCAACGAAATTGCACTGCAAAGTAGATGAGTATTAACCACGTGACTCAGAGACAAACAATAAACTCCTCCAGACATATAGCATTCTGAATGCACAGGGACATTTAGGGACCCCGTAATATAAGTAATCATTAAACAATGGTCCATTGTAATGTAAATACCTGCTCTCCAGTCGTTTTCATCTCTTTCAAAAACTGCTGACTAAGTAACGCTGTTGTTTCAACCGTCAAAGATGTAGGTGCATTCATAGATTCTTCGTCTACTTTCGAAAGGTATTGTTTCTATTCGTTTAAGTTTGCTACATAATGTATTCTTTTCGATTCAAGCAATGACTAAATTATGTAGATACCTTTGTTTTGGTTCAATGGAATTAGTGCATCCCGTAATTTTGAATATGCTAATTTCTTTGCAGGGACGGAATAAATAATGCACATTTCGATTAGTGATTGCATTTTATTGCATGTAGTTGCAAGAGGTACTTATTAAATTATGGAATTCGTCGTAGTTTCTTCCAACGCACAGTGGGTCACAGGGTAATAGTCCGGTGGCTGAAATGGATATTGGGGAGGGGATGATCCCTTACACATACCAGGGTATTCCAGTTTAAAAGTGGCAGTTGATCGATCCAGACGCGTCGCGATTTGATCGTCTTTATCAGTGTAGTATGCCAAGCCTAAAAAAATTACACTAAAAATAATCTAAAAATGGATTCGAAAGGGAAGAGTAAGTACAATATTATCACGATATCCTAAATTTATAATAATTACGTATGTGATATAAAGAAGGGAATGAATTGTTTGAAAATTAACGTAAAGTTGCAACGGAAAATTATAAAAACAGGGAAAAAAGTTATACTGCAGTGCGTTGTTAGAAGGTTGAACTTGTTCCAGGTTGAGCATTAACCTATTATTTAATTAAAAAAAATACGATCTTTTGCGCCACCGATATTGGTGCAAGTTATTGCAACTAAAAGTGAATTTTTCTCAATTTCTAATATTTAAAATATAAAGTATGGAGAAGTGGCAAAAACCTTTGATAATTATTTAAATTGAGCCCGATTTTATTTATTTTACAGTAATTCGGTTTATTTTCCTTTAAAATAAAACTCTAATACATATTCATTTCTGGCTCTATGTGGCCCATCAATCGTGTTTTGTGTTACCACCAAAAACTGGACAAACAAAGAGCGACAGTTATTCTAAGCAGCTAAGGGAAAGGGGAAACAATAACAATATAATGGCTCAATTCTCCCTCTACAGGGAAAAGATTAGTTGGAAATCAATTCAGGCATTGGAAATTCCATGCTAAAGTCTATAGTTGATCAGAATTCGTAATTGTCAAACATCAGAATTATTTGTCGATGTTATTGATAGATTAAAAATCGATCTTACTAAATACAAGTTGCTACTATCGAATTTGAGTATTTCAAAAACCTCATTCATGTGAAACGGAAGATACAAGTAATGGAAAGTACAATATTAGAATTCGTGTTCAAATATTAGTTACTGTAACCGCAATTTAGTTTCTGTTACAAAACCACTTGTTACAAAGTTATGTATTCGATTTTTTACAAGTGACTTTATTTTTAACTACGACTTTTATTGAAACTACGTATATTAGAATGTTACACGAGGACTTTATAGAAAAAAACAATAAAGTGTATAGATATCAGCCAGCAAAGATTACATATTATCATAAATTGAGGTGAAGTGAGACTTTTAAATATAATCGTGGAATATGGCGCCACTATTGACGCCTTCACAAACACATGCAAACAAATATGGACACTTGGCTGGAGGTACTATTATCCTGGATGACACAAATTAACTTACACATACAGATGGTACCCAGGGTAACCCATTTCAATTTTTGGTCGAAAATATGAAAAATTTAGAAAAACTGCATGCATCTGGAAAACGAAGCGTCGAAACGAAAAATTAACAATTTTTACAGGTTCCTAAGGGTTTCCCACAAACTGTTCCATGAAATAATTTTTTTTCAAAATATCGCCAAAATAAGAATATCGATCAAATAAAAAAATGGCTATATCTCGGAAACGGTTCGTCCAATCGCACAAAGAACAAATATTTTACCTCCGTACGAGGCTTTCATCTATGGATGTCTTCAATTAGGCATTTTTAAAAATCGTTAAAACTAATATTTATGGAATCAAAAATCGCTAAAGCGCCCCTATGCCAATATCTCCGAAACGGAGCGTCTAATCGCAAACAAAACTTTTTTTGGGAATTTCTAAGGATTTTTTATAAAGATATTTGTTCAAACAATCATCAAAATATGAAAAACGCTGAAATAAAAAATGGCTATAACTCGGACATATATATATATATGTGAGTTTTAGCGATTTTTTATTCGAAAAATGTTAGTTTAACGGATTTTAAGTGATCGCTTATGAGAGGCATCCTTTGGTTAAAGCCTCCTATGGCGGTAAAAAATCTATTGTTTTTGCGGTTGGACGCACCGTTTACGAGCTATTTTTCCATACGAATTGGACCACTTTATGAGAAACCCTTAGAAAGCCGAAAAAATTAGTCAGACTTCGATTGAACGCTCGGTTTGCGAAATATATACATAATGGCAGTTTAGCTGTTGTTTATTCGAAAAAAATTTGTTTTATGGATTTGTTAAAAAAAACTAAAGCCATGGTCGTCGGTGGTGCTATGGTAGTGTGCACGGCTCTTGTGCATGAGGACGTGGGTTCAATCCCTACTCTGACCACCTTAAATTTCTTTCGACGGCGGTCACCTCGCTTAGTGACGGCGACACTATCAAGTATTTAGCCATGAAAAAGCTTCGCAAAATACCGTTCAGAGTCGGTGTTATACTGTAGGCCCCAATCAGTGAGTGCAAAACTAGAACGCACACACCTCGCTAGTTGTGAGAAGCTCTCCCGAATCCCCTCGTGGGATGTAACGGGAAATCATTTATATATTTTTTTAAGGACATCCATTGGAGGTTAAATATTTATTGTTTTTGCGATTGGACGCACCGCTTCCGAGGTATATATATTTTTTTATTTCAGCGAATTTCTTATTTTGGCGATTTTTCGAAAAAAAAATTATTTCATGAGAGTGGGAACACTTTGTGAGAAACCCTTAGAACCCCGTAAAAATTTGTTGTTTTTTCGATTGGACGCTCCGTTTTCGAGATATAGAAATTTTTTAATATTTTCGATCAAAAATTTGCACGAAACACGGACCCTGGTTATAAATAATAATAATTTTGTTAATATTTAAATATAAAATACACAATTTTAATAAAAAAATTATTTTTTTACTTTTTTTGTATAAAATTCATAATGGCTTAAAGCATTACCTAATGGTTGTGACAGCCATTAAATTCGCGTACAGAATTAGTTGAGCATACCGATATATTATTTGGTACAACCGAATTAGTTTTTAAATTTTTCGTTCATCCTACTAATAGAATATTCACCACTACAGGATGATTTGATTGCTACAACTAAATCTCGATTGACAGGTCACATTTATTTCTTGTTGCTGTAGCTTCAGCTAAATATTTCAGTACTTGCAACCAAAATTGAATTACAAATCAATTGATATGCATAACATTTGGTGATATTGAACACAATTATTGGTAATCGCAACTGAATAATCTGATAGTCAAGGAACCGGCAAATTTTAGTTGGCTGTAAATATAGTTGTGACAACGAATCTCTTCTCTGTGTGTATACAGTAGTATGTACTGAAAAAACTTTTTTGGAATTACAAATGTGGAGGGTCTCAAACGACGCGCATTGAAGCGGTGATCACGGTAACATCAAACTTTGTTTTATACGAGGGTACTTATAGTCGCCGCTGAAGCATCGATTCCTAGTACATTTCGGGAAAAAAAATTTTCTTTGACATTTATCACAAAAATATTTGAAAATTTTAACAGACCATTATTTTCGCGGCACGAATTTGTAATGTGATATGTAGATGTATAATTATTATACATAGAAATGTTGATATATTCAGTTTCAGTAAATCTCAGATTGATACACAACTTTGTGTTTATGTTTCGCTAAACCACCTTCAAATATATTTTATGAAATTTTTATGTAAAAACATCAAATACATGCATGATGAAGACGTTCAAAATCAGAGTTCGCAATCAGCTCCTCAATATGTGCCGTTTGAGACTCCCCTTTAAAAAAAATGTTCAGTATTCCCTAATATATCGGGTTTTTCAATAAGATCGCTACAAAAGTTTTTTTAAATAAAACAAAACCGGTTTTAGATACCAATGAAATTCTTTATTCCTGTGAAAGTACGTTCGATGCCATGATGTATGGAACTCGATTTATTTTGCATGGCCACCACGGGCACGCTTGCAGAAGTCCAGACGCTGAACCCAATTTCCGACGGTTTTCAAGCATAAATCCGCCGATACTGCTGCAATTTCACGTTCGATATTCGTACGAAGTTCATCGATCGTCGCTGGCTTGTTGGCATAGATCATAGACTTGACGTAGCCCCACAGGAAATAATCTAACGGCATCAAATCGCAAGACCGAGGCGGCCAATCGACTGGGCGCTTTCGTGAGATAACACGTTCACCAAACTAGGTTTCCAATAAATTGATTGTGGCATTGTCTGTGTGGCTTGTGGCCCCGTCCTGTTGGAACTACATGTCCTCCAAGTCCATATTATCCAATTTGAACGGTAGCGATTCGCATTCACAGTATGTGCCGGTCTTGATCATCACGGAAGAAGTACGACCCAATGACGCCGCCGGCCCATAAACCGCACCAAACCGTATTTTTTTCGGGATGCAATAATGACTCATGGATTATGTGTGGATTGCTGTCTGACCAATAACGCATATTTTGCTTAGTGACGAAGCCATTCAGCCAGAAATGAGCCTCATCGCTGAAGACCATAAATTGGACGTAGCGCTCTTAAAATTGAGGCCACTGACTCCAAATTTCGGTAGTAAATTTTAATAATTTCGACTCGTTGTTGGCTCGTATATATTTCCATGATGAAATGGCAAACCCTACAGAAGAGTAATGTCAAAAGAGCGGAAAAAAATATGCCGTCGTTTGCTGTCCCTATCGATTAACTTTTGTAGCGTCTCTGTTGGAAAACCCTTTACATACATATCGTTAGCTAAAATGCAAAAAGGCGTAACTAACAAAAATATATTTTTACAGGAGAAGTAAAAAACTTTGTAGAATGAAAACTATAAATATTTTAACGAAGTTTTTTCTAATTTCACTTTAACTGTGCGATTACACAGGACAAATTGAGAAAAGATAGTTGAGAATATGTATTAGTTGTCACAAAGAGCAAAATTTGTTGTGTGCCGTACGCGTCCAGCCAGTTATAAAGACAGTACAGTTTTAAGCAACCGCCGACCGTGTCGTTTAGTTAAATTCCGTGCTCTGATTTGTTGTTTCTTCGCTTTTTTGCCATTGTGTTTTGTCTTACTTCTCCAGATGATAATGGCACTGATGTACTCTGCAGAATTAGACATGTATTCATGTTTATATGTTTGCATTATTAAACAATATTTCAATAAAAATTAGGAAAATTTTCAAATACAAATATATTTCCCAATTTGTAAAGTCGTTTGCGATGTTTTGCATTTTTCTCAAATTACTACGAAACGTCACCGATATGGCCGATGGCTGAACTAGTAGAAGTTGACGCAGTAGGATTTTTGTAATTGTGTGAACCAACAACAGGCATTTGGTTTTTGTTTCATGACTCTAACCGTCAAATTCTACACAGATCCATATGAACAAACACAGTAAACAAAAAAGCACAACAACAAAACACACTGAATTTAACAGATGGAGTCATAAGAAAGTAAAATCGGTTGTTCTATTGCGCCAACCTTTACTAGTTCAGCCATAATCTGGCCGCTTATGTCATATCTCTTGCCGAAGTTACTGCCGTTGAAAAATCAGAAACAATGGCGAGTCAAATGGGAGAAGTGTATGTGTGGTAGTCAAAATGTGTAAATGTATTTCTACTGTCGGAGCAAAACTGTCCCGTCAGGTAAGCAAACAGATAGATTTTTGATGGCAGAAGTGTAAAATTTTTTTAAGACATGTAGTTGTATGGCATTCACAACGATCAATCAAAAATGCGATTTTTAATTTTTGGTTAGTTACGCATTTTTGCATTTTAGCTAACGATATATACATACATATAAACATACACACTGGTCAAATCAGCTGCACACCAATATCTTGTTGTTGATGTAACTATAAGTAGAGAAACAGTATTAAAACAATGTTTTATAAACGATTATAAACAAAATTAAACGGTAATTTCTACAGTATCAATCCATCATTATAATTTAAATTTAATTTCTATATGAAGCTAATTTTAAGCTAATCATTGTCATTTTAGTACAAATAAAATGTTTTTCCATACAGGTCATCCATAGTTGATCCGCCATTATGTTTTTGTCAAATTCAGACTTCACAATCGTAATCAAGGACTCCAAAAACAACCAAGCACAGACTTTTACACGAAATAACTTCGTCTTCGATTTTTCGATTCGTTGTATTAATCGGACGCTAACACAGTTTGAAAAGTAGTGCATTGTAACTACAATTTGTCTAGAAAATACCTGCATTTTCAAACAAAACTTTTAAAATATACTGTCTAAAATACGTTAAAGGAACTACTTTTATTGCAGAGACAGGCAAAGCGATTTCCATTTTCCTATTTAATTTAAGAAATGGGAATTTTCTCCTTATAAACGTATTACAAAAATTTGGTTTCAGTATTTTAATTTCGCATTAACAAGAATGTTACAGTTTGATGTGGATATAGACAGTAGTTTCTGGTGGTCACGTTCGACCAAAGTGTTCTAAGTGTTATTTACGTGATTGGTATCATTAAAGAAGGGATCACGTTTGGCTGTTAGCTCTTTAAATATTCATTTGATACATTAATCTATAATAACTTGTAATCATTAGGCAATAAAGTGTTGGTTTGGGAAGCACTAAACTTAGGGTATTTCACCAATATTGAAATGGTGGCGCAACTTATACGGAAATCATGTCTGTATGTGGTGTTTCTCTTCATATCAAAACATAAAGTAAGATGCTTTTTCCATTATTGTATTAAATTTTCAGGAAAACAAGACGCTAATGAATGGAAAAGCACCACACTATCTGAGTTAAAATTGTAAAAAAGTTGATTATTGGCAGTCGTGAAAAGCAGCGTATGCCGATGTTCTACCGGAATAGATATTTAGGGTGAAGTTCATTATACTTCAATTGTAAATAAAATCAGGATGTAATCAGGAAGTAAATAAAATCAGGAAGGTTACCATTAGCTATCGAAAGATATGGTGAAGGAATTATGAAACTTCATTGATATTTTGTTGTTGTCCATTATTTTACTTTGTCATTCATATAAATACAGTCGCATATCTTATTATCATACGGTGATACATATATATAAAGATAACATTTCGCTCAGCAAATTTATAACATTTGGCCTGGGGTGATATGAAAGTTGGATATTGGAAAGAATTGCTCTAATAACACTGTGAGACAAAATTAGTTTTTTTCAAAATAATGGGGTTCTGTCAACGGATTCTGGTAGAAAGGCCTAAACAAAAGTATACGTGCATCGGCGTTTTGCCAGATCTGATCAGAATTTTTTTTAGGGAGGGTCAAAGTTTCCGTCCCTTGGAACTTTCCTGCAACATATCGGCATGCAAAATTGGGTGTTCCTTACTTCTGAGGTACAAACTATGTTCAGAAGTTTTATAGAAAAGATTTAGGTAAACATTTGTGTGGACCAATTTTACCCTCTAACTGTCACGTATAACCACAATTTTTACTTTTTTTTTTGAAAACTCGCAAAAAAACTGCTCGAAAATTACAGGGGGTGTGGTCAAAATGTTCTACAAAAATGATCGCCATAAAATTTCACTATACGTGTCCGAACACTCGAAAACACAAATCTTAGCCCAAGTGGTAGGTAATAAGCAAAAACTAATTGCCTTCTAAGGGTTAATAATGAATGTTGTCATTTTTTTACGTCCATTAAAAATAGTCCACTTAATATAATGAATTTTGTCATATTTCATCTTTTATCTAGCACTTGGGCTAAGATTTGTGTTTTGGAGTGTTCGGGCACGTATAGTGAAATTTTATGGCGATCATTTTGACCACACCCCCGTCATTTTCGAGCAGTTTTTTGCGAGTTTTCAAAATAAAAGTAAAAATTGTGGTTATACGAGACAGGTAGAGAGTTAATTTGTACCACAAAAATGTCTGTCTAAATCTTTTCTATAAAACGTCTGAACATAGTTTGTACCTCAGAAGTAAGGAACCCACAATTGCAGGAAAGTTCCGAGGGGCGGAAACTTTGACCCGTCCTAAAAAAAAAATTCTGATCAGATCTGGCAAAACGCCGATACACCATTCTACTAGAATCTGTTGACAGAACCCCATCATTTTTTTTTGGTATCGCACAGCGTAATAGCAAATGTGTGACAAAATTCATATAAATGTATGAACACTTGAAATACATCTAAACATTCTAAAGTACTTACCTATTATAACGAACAACAAAGATTTTCAACATGGAAATTCACCACACGGCAAAAGGAGTAGTAAGTAAAATAAAAAAGCATTTTTTAAAAATAAAAAAAAATATTTTTTGAAGAACTGTTAAAAAAAAAAATACAAGCTGGGACGAGAGTTGAACCAACAACCCTCAGACTCGAACGCGCAACCCTTTACCCATCAGGCCACAGCGACCTTAGATGAAGTGTGACAAAATTCATATAAATGTATGAACACTTGAAATACATCTAAACATTCTAAAGTACTTACCTTTTATAAAGAACAACAAAGATTTTCAACATGGAAATTCACCACACGGCAAAAGGAGTTGTTTAGTATAAAACTACAAAAATTAATGTGAAAATTTGATGAGTTTTTTTACGTTTCCAATCATAAAATTTTTTCCAATGGACCAATTTCGCTGATTTTCAATACCAAACTGCTCAGGAATACGTGGAACATTCTGGCCAAAAACCAAACCGCGTTATCGCCGATTGAAGTCGTGACAAAGTTTGCAACAGACGGACAGACGGACAGACCGACATGGCTATATCGACTCCGGTTGTTATAAGGATCAAGAATATATTTACTTTATGGGGTCGCAAAGCCTTATTTCTATATGTTACAATCAGAATGACAAACTGATATACATATACCCTCTATCACTTAGAGTGGAGGGTATAACAAAGGGGGTTGTACCCATTACTCATAGTTCTTAAATAAAGTAAAACTAATTAATAAAAACAAGATAAACTGTTTTTCATTAAAATTAGTTAAAGTGCCTTTATTCACGTGAAACAACAAAAATAGCACATTTTTGGACTTTTTTTATAAATTCGCTCAAAAAAGTTCTTTAGTTAAGAAACCACTATTGTCATATTGCTTTTTATATCTCAAGATGTCTAACTTTCATCTGCGTTTTAAAATTCTGCAATCGGTTACAAATTACAAAAGCTACAGGCTGCTGAATATGGGATTTTTAGTGCCTTTAAATACGTGAACCGGAGTGTATTGTTAAAATATTTTTACCATTTTACGCTATTCATGACACATCGTTTGAACACTCTTTTTCTTTTCGACAAAATACATTCTTTTTAGCCATCACTTCAGCCGTTGCTACGAGACCATAAATGTGGTCACAAAAAAATATTAAAATTTCTGAAATCACAGAAATTGATTAAACACCCGCACACTCCTGATTTTAATTTAAAATGAAAAACTTGTCCACTATACCCATTTTGATACTCCCCATATAAATTACATTATCGTAAAGGTCAAGACTCTACCAACCTGGGATATTCTGTGTATATACTGGACAACAATTGAGCATATTCCCACCTCTCGGGCCAGTCGCTTACATGGAAAATTTATTTCAAAACATAAATTTTCCGATTGGTAGACACATTAGATTGTAACGCTGGGGACATTATCATATTGACCATTGGGAAACATTACCAATTCTATTTTTGAAACCTTTAATGGGTTTCAATGTCAAGGTACCTCCGAAAGTTCCAAAAAACAGAAACTTTTCCTTATGTCCTGGTGCCCCGATACCGCCAAAGTTAAGAAGAAGATGTTGTACTCCAGCGTCTTTGTTGCCTTGAAGAAATCCCTGGTAGGTGTCCAGAAATACATACAAGCTACCGATCTTTCTGAAGCTTCCCGCGAAGCGTTCGAGGAGAAATTGCGCGCCACTGACCGTCAGTAAAAAGGTTCCAAATTTATGACCATTTGAAATGGTCATTTGTTTTTGTACATTAACACATTTAAGATTTTATTTTGTAGAAATTTTTGGCTGAAGATTATGATGAACTTTGAAACGGTAAAACCTCTGGGCTTCGTTTTGGGCATTTTGGAAAGGTAACCGGTAGGGCTATATTTGAAGACAGAAAAAAACATAAGTTACCTGACATCTGGCTGAGCAAATTGGGATTATGTGCACATTCTTATGTCTGTTTTTTCATTTTTTAAACCTCTGCATCTTGGCGATTTAATTTTTTTTTTTAAATTAATTCAAAAAATTCTGAGCACTGGTTCAGAATTAAGCAATTTTAACCTACTACCCTCTGATCAGTAATCTGAAAATTTTCAAACCGTTGCCATTTCGCACACTCGCAATTTCGGGGATGGTCGTTGTGGACATATTTTCAAGGAAGGAATACGCAGCCAAGGAATACGTTAGTGAAATTCGGCGGGTCGTGGCTGACTTATCCTGTATTGTCCTTCTCATAGCCTGTCTTGTGCGATTTATGACGCGTGTTAAATATACCAATAAAATCCTCATGTTCGAAAAGCTAAATAACTAACAAAAGCTGTCAACTGAAATTTAATATTTCATGAATTACGAATGTTCATCTCAGCGTTTAATAAATAATTGATATTGGCGTGCATGAGTGTAAGTGCGTAAGTTCATTGATAGCCAGGCACATGCTAAAGTGCTGAAAGTATCAGAAAATTACACATCATTGCATGTATGTATGTGTACAGTGTTCACTACACAATATGCATGTTCACACTTACAGACATCTACTGCATGCCAAGGAGGAACATTGTAATGTCTCGCATTCTATATCATACAATGATTGGCATATTTCACTTCAACACCCATAAACAGCCACAAATAACACTTTATTCCTTCACATCTCTTGTATGGTAAGTGCATCTATATGTATAGATTCCGATCCTAAGGGATTCATTAAAATATTTTGCCATCGTTCTTACAAACTCAATTGCGCAGCAAATGCTCAAGAGGCACACATTGCCGCAGTGTACAACATAATTAGTTACATGTACTTCCTCCCAGTTCATGGACTGATAAATTACAAGACGCACCGCACCATCAACACTATATCCATAGTGCACGCATTTGAGAGTTATCATGTGTTGGTGTATTCACAATGACACAGTGCAAACGTAAACGCATCCTCGCCAACAATTAACATTTACTGTGTGAAAATTTGATGCTGAAAAGTTGTTGTCTACCCTATCGGAAGATGCCGTAACAGTTTTGTTGTAATATTTGTGAAGCAACCGGATACCGAAGTCATGGTAGGCTATACTTCTCAAGTGCGCGGAATTCACGTGACTACTTTTGATGTGTTACCATCTATAAGCAGGGGTAGGGCCATAGAGTAAATCTTACTAGAGAGAATATTTGACTCATCTGACGTTTGCTTTCATACTCTTCGTGATACGGTCGGTCTGATAGAGAGATGTTTGACGAAAAGTGACTTACACCAGGTGGAATTACAAGAACTTGTGACTTTAATTTTGTATGTCGTTTTGGTCCGAAACTGTGAAATTTAAATATATATTACACTCTTGTATTGACTGTCATTGGTAGCATACAGTTGTTTTGTATATCTTTCTTCTAATATATAAAATTCTCGTGTCGCGGTGTTTGTTACAAAACTCCTCCGAAACGGCTGGACCGATTTGTATGAAATTTTGTGTGCATATCGGGTAGGTCTGCGAATCGACCAACATCTATTTTTCATGGACCCGATAGGTGGCGCTGTTGTCGAAATTTAAAATTTTAACGTTTTATATTACAAGGGTGCCTCCTAGAGGAGTCAAATGTATGACCGACCCTCAATATTTTTGCAATCCCAACAGTTTACCAGAACATATCTACCCTCTATCTTCAACCCCTAGGGTGGTCCCCATACAATTTTTTTTTAAATTAATTTTTGGTGCGAGTGTGGATTTATATCGAAAATCTAAATGTATGGCAAAACAACGTTTGCCGGGTCAGCTAGTAACACAATAAATTTAACACACAAACCAACATAAATTTGTTGTTATTTTGTTGGTTGTTTTGAACCATTGCCTCCATCTGGTATTATTGAAGCAATTCTTTTCGACATCCAGCGTTCATATCACACCAGGCCAAATGTCATTAATTTTGCTGACAGAAATTTTGAGTCTAGTATTATAATTAGCACATGGGTAGGGCAATCTATCAAAGTGAACAAATGCAAACAATACACGGTGTTAGCATCACACACGTGGTTGTTGTCCAACAATAGTCTCTGCCTGCAAATAAGTATGATGGTATTGATGTAGCGGCAGCGAACAAACAAGCAGGTCACCGTCGCCAAAGAGTACTAAATAGTATAGAGAACTCATGGAACGAATTTTATGACTCAAAAGAACTGGCGACAGCTAGCGTATGATTCCAAACGTAGTACTCTATATTTGTCATAACTTGGTCCATTCATAATTTTGATGTGAAACATTAATGCGTTTTGAAACATTTATCCTTTTTTTTTTGTTATATATAGTAACATTGTCGAAATGGTACATTTAAATTTAAATATTCTATTTGCTCTTTTACTCAGACTCTCTACATGAGAGCGGAAAAAGAGTGCACTAAGTTCTCTATACAATGCAATACTTTTTCTAGTCGCCCTGTTTATGACAAAACAATAACCATTATTTCAGTGAGCTAAATATTGCTTTTCATTCAGTTATATGCCAGCATTCAAACAACCATGTCGTCGTCACTCTGTTTATAACAAAACAAAAGCAATTATTGCAGTGAGCTAAATATTTCTTTATTTATTTTAACAATATTAGAAGAATGGAAGTCCAATAGCAAAATAACCTTCAACAAAAAAACAATGTGCCTTTTGTTGTGTGAGAGGCAACTCGGTTCGAAAACATCACTAGAATTTAGGTCACGCTCTAAGCAGTCTCTTCGTGATCCAAAATACATGACACATTATCAATCTGTCAAAAGCCGCAGCTGAGGATTCAAAACTGTATCGGAATTTACGTGTCGGTGAAAGGATCAAAAAATAGCAACTCGATTGGTGGAGTATCACGAAAAAATAACTTGCGGTACAGTACTGTAGTATGATAATAGATGATTTGCGTACAGCTTGCCTTTTGTCGTTTCGTATTTTGCGACTCATTGCAGAAAAGTGTTGCTCAAACTTCTCCCGTTGTTCTGAGCTACTACGAGAGGACAGCCACTTCGAAGTACCCACACAAGTTCAAACGATCAAAACAGTTTGGATACATTTTATCACAGATTTGTCGTATATGTCGGGATGTACAGTCGCGTCTCGGAAAGATAGTCCTAACTAGAGGTGGACACGGGCCGTGTTGTTTGCTGTGCCACCATGTGCCACGAATGTGCACGATATGTTCGTGTAGGAAATTTGACCTTCGTGCGTGAACGGATTGTGTTTGCGCAGAGTACAAAAATACCGTGCGTGTATAGTGAGTGCGTGCAAAGCACGTAACTATATATTAAAAAAAACACTAGATCAAAAAATTCTATCAGTGTAAATGATTGTTATCTTTACGTCCGAGGTAGAGAAGGAAAAATTTGGCAACCCTCGTGAAAGAAACCCAAAAAGTCGACGCGATTCCTTCAAATGCATTTCTCTCTCGCGTTATAAATTCATTATTTCATAATTTTTACACGCTTGTGTATTTAAACATAGTTGAAATTTCTATAGGTAGATGCAATACCATCGTCAAAAAACTGCTCATGTATAGAAATATTTAACGAAGAGCGTAAGAGAGAGCAGAGCAACGAGTGCGGCGAGACAACAGCGGGTTATGTTACGCATCCTGTATATACCCTTTATGTAGAGAATATATACCGTTTACCTAATGTTTCAGTGTATACACTGTGTTTATATATTCGTGTTAGACCGTGCTTTTTTGTGCGTGCACGTGCGTGTTTGCAATTACTAAGTTCATGGTCGTGCGGATCGTGTATTTGCTAAAATTTAGTCGTGCGTGCATGTGCGTGTATGTTAATGTCAACTTCGTGCTTGTGTCGGGTAGTGCCTAGAAAATTAGGCACGCGCCCATCTCTAGTCCTAACTATAGTCTCGATGCCCAAGGTCCACTTAAATCGACCGTATAAAACCGTAATTGTAGCTCGAAAAACGAATGATGCAGTTCAATTCCTCACACCCAAATTAGGGTAAAAAAGTCCTCTCCTTCCCTGTCTCGTTTTCGACATCCACAGTGTTATTAATGATTTATTTTGTCTGTTTGCCACCACTTAAAGTTGATGAAAAAATTTCGTCGCTGCAAGGCTGGGCCATTTAAACATTTTAAATCAGTTAATTTCCAACAGCCGATAGTGATACTCCTCTTTCTCCGCCGCCGTGATTTAATTACATTTCTAATGTGTTAAATAAGTATCTAGGTAACTTAAAATTAAGCTTCCGAAAATATTTTTTTGCAATTTTAAAAATATGGTTTTTGGGAAAAATAATTTGTGTAAATTAATGGGTGTTGTGGTTATTTAGAGAAGGCAAAAAGCAATACAACAGCAAGGAAATTGACGGATCGATAGCAAGAAAAAACCCCGAAAAATGCAACAGAATGTGCAAATAAGTCGGCTGTTATAACTGAATATTTGTGTGTGTCTACGCGATAGTTCCTAGCAAAAAATTTGGAGAATTTGGGAGCACTTGGATATTTCAGAAGCTATGCAATAAAGTAAGTCAGAATATATATATGTATAAGTATAATAAGAATGGAACTCTGAATCGCTTCTGAGAATTAGCAAAAACGTATAAACAAAATAACTAAAACTGTACCAAAACAGATTAAGCGAAACAAATGTGAAACACGAGCACTATGTTGTAGATACAGAATTCCCTTAATATCGAAGCGAAAATCGTTTCTCCTTCTTTTAGACTGATTTCGGGGCCGTATAATAAGTACATGATTCATCATCATTTATTCTGCTATATATAAAGAGCTTCTTGACAGCAATTAATATTTTGCGATTAGTTGGCACTATCGACTGATTCTAAATGAGAACTCTGATCAGGAAAACATTGGCAAGAGCTTCCGAAGAGACTCCTGCTTGCATTACTGCTTTTTGCCATGCAAAATTTTTGCTGGGTACAACTCACAACAAAAATATATCCAGTGTTTCTGATTTTAATGATAATTCGATAAAAAAGATTACATGAGGTGTCAGGGGACACCCGGTTGGAACGAAGTTCTTTTCGCTATATAGTCTGATGCCGTGCTATAAGGCCATATGCAATAAAGCCATATGGCCTTATTTCTCATCACTTTGAGAAATAAGACCATATGGCTTTATTACCACAGAGCAAGTGAAATAAAGCCATTATGGTATTATTTCACCTTTGATAATTTTCTATGTGCTACTTAGATAGTGTATTTGATTTCTTTTATTGGCAAAAAAAATTTAATTCAGTTAACACAAAATTTAAATATTTACACACACATGTATTTTTTTTCTACAATAATTAACAATATATATAAATGTGGCATCCGTAATGATGGCACGACAAATAGGACTCAATGTATGCGTTCCGTTTTTATCAGCTCTTCCTTTTATTTGTTGGTAGCATGGCTGACAAACTTTAAAATGTTTGCATGGATCAAACAGTATTTGTCTGTCGTTTTCGCAACAAACAATACATGACAGATAATGTTGCTGTTGCATTTCTGCGTCAGTGCCTTCTTCTTCGCTGATATTTGCATCTGATTCAATGTCGTCAGCGCTGTCAACTGTATTTATAAAATCTTCCTCAAGCATACAGTTCTTCATTTTTGGGGAACTGTGCGAGTACAGTACTCGGGGTTATTTTCTTCTCCCTTAAAAGTCGATATCGATTTTGTATGAAAATACTTCGATTTTTTCCGTAAGAACTTCTGGCAGTGTATACAAATGTGCATTCGGAAATTGCTTTAAGGAAATCACTTGATTTGGTCGCTTCTAAATGCAGAAGAATT
Organism: Phaonia tiefii; assembly: GCA_963931995.1. Lineage (NCBI taxonomy): Eukaryota > Metazoa > Arthropoda > Insecta > Diptera > Muscidae > Phaonia > Phaonia tiefii. The sequence goes on along the minus strand of OZ008368.1, from coordinate 319,454,018 downwards.
CCAGAAATCCGTAAAAATTACCATGCTTTGGAAGCTTCCTACGGGGCGCAAGAGTACGCGGGCGCGGAAAGACGCGGGCGGGCACCCCCCCCCCCCCCCCTCCCTCGCCTGATCCATATCTCTTCAACGGTTGACTCTGACAACTCATTCTTTACGTGGACAATATGCAATTTTAACAATGGATTGTACGGGTATGGCGTTATTTCCACTTCGATTGTTAAACTCATATGTGACCTGCTCCACGAAGGGGGGCCTCTGCGCCGAAAATTGTTTTTTTATTTTTTGAGTGATTCTTATAGAAAAAACCCCTCTTTCAAATGCCGCAAATTGCAAGTTTCTATGTGTTTTAGTTTTTTTACAAATCACCTGTAAAAATGAATCACCTGAACAGATGAAATTTAAAAAAGTTCAATATCAAAGGTACAAAATTACAAAAATATCAAAATTTTACTCTTTTTACTCGTAACACGCTTTTTTGGTGGTTCTTCTGTATTTTGCTGCTTTTCACCTTTGTCTGATCGGGTTGAAGGAAGAGTTGCATAACCATGCGCAAAACACGGAAAAACGAAGCGCTTTTTTTAAATGAGTTTTTCTCAATAACTTCTTTTCGACGCGGAGGTCCCTTTCGTGGAGCGGGTCACATATGGTGTTATTACACTCTCGTGTTGGTAAAAAAAGTCATAAGATCTTATTTCTCAAAGTGATGAGAAATAAGACCATATGGCTTTATTGCCTATGGCCTTATAGCACGGCATCATATAGTATTATGTACTAGGTAGTTCCAGCACACCTAAGGCGCCTCTTGAAAAATACTGTAATTTAAATTGATAAACTTTTGTTAAGAAATTTTTTATCTATTGAATGTATTTTTAAAAAAAAATATATTTTTAGGTCCCTTTTTTAAGAATATATATTATATTTTACCGAAAAGGTCCTTTCTTTGATGAGAGGTACTTCTTTTATTAAAATAAAAAAAAAATGGTTTCCCGTTACATCCCGTGAAAGGATTAGGGAGAGCTTTTCACAAACCAGAAAGCTGTGCGCGTTCCAGGTTTACACACATTGATTGGGTTCTACAGTTTGACATCGGTTCCGTACGGCAGTTTGAGAAGCTTCTTAATGGCTGAATACTCGATAGTGTCGCCGTCACTAAGTTAAGAAAAAGCCTAAGAGTATGAATTTTTTTTTACAAAAAATACTTTTTTAAGAACAGGTACTTTTTAAAGAAGTGGTACTCTTTTTAGGATAAGGTAATTTTTTAAGAAAATTTACTTATTTCCGGGAAGGCTACTTACCTCAAGAAAACAAAAGAAAAGGTAGTACTTTATTTTTAAGAAATGGTACTTTTAAGAAAAATAATTTTTTAAGAAAATATGTTTTTTGTAAGAGAACGTATTTTTTTTTGCAGAAAAGCTTTTTTTACGAAAGAACAGATACAATTTTAAGAGTATGTACTTATCTCAAGAAAAGTTATTTTGTTTTACAAACAAGGTATTCTTTAAAGAAAATTTAGTTTTTTAAGGAAAGGCAATTTGTTGTAAGATAATGTATTTTTTAAAGAGAAGGTACTTATTTAAAAAAATACTTTTTTTATGAAAAGGTATTTTTGTAAGTAAATTTACTTTTTTAAGCAAATGTACTTCTTTAAGATGTTATTTTTTTAAACTTCATTCACTACTTCTCTAAATGTACTTTTTATTTGGTACAAACTACAATATGTAATAAACAGGCTCCACCTAGAAAATTTCCCATTAAACAAGAAATATGTTAGTCTGTACACAAACCAACAGTACGAGTGTAAGAGTGCTGCCAAACGTAATTCCATGCTGAGGGTTGTGTTTCATGGATTTGCCAGTCTTGCACTTTGGCTTTTCTAAGTTTACATTTTATTGCGTTCAAAACTACAATATTTAATACACAGGCTCCACCTAGAAAACTTCCCTTTAAACCAAACCAAACCGAAAGTACCCAATATAGTTGATAATAATGGGTTGTAATAAAGTAGTTAAAAAAAAGTTGTTTAAAAATTTTTCACTTAGCCCCCATCCCGCAACGTGCGATAAGGAACTTCGTTCCAAAGGAGATACATACAACAGTCGGACACAAAAGTCTTTAGCGCAAATGGAGGAAATAATTTATATCCTTTTAAAATGTCCATATAAATAAGGCTACCCTAGTGCAGTACAATACAATTAATGTATTTTTGATAATTTAAATGTTAACAATCGATTTGAAATTTATAAACTTTTTAACCCAATAGAATTAAGAACCTGTCATAATGACAACCAGTATGTCCCAATTTGTTAATCTAAAAGTAAAAAGGGCACAGCTCACGGATTGTACGATACTCTCCCGAATCTCCTCATGGAACGTAACGAAAAAATATTTATTTATTTTGTATAATGCCCACCACATGTAAAGTGATGTAAAATTTGGAAATTTATTTCGCTTTAAAAAAATACTTGCTTTACAGTACCTTATTGTATCTACCTAATTGTTTGCGTTCCCGATATAGCGGCGTAATGGGCTCAAATCGCAGCTGTGAAGTGGCCAATGGACTTCCCAGTTTCTGAGGTAGTGCGCAAAAGATCGATTGTAACGTTAGCTGTGTGAGCTTTAGTTCCTCTTTAACTTTTCGAACAAAAAATTGCTGAGCATGGTACAGTAACGCTCGCCATTGAAGGTAACGAAGGCCCATTGCTCATTCTCGGAGAGAAGTAGGCCTATGATGCAGCCATGCCAAAAACAACACCAAACAGTCACTCGCTGTGGATGAATCGGCTTCTCCTCAACAAAGTGTGGACTTTCCGGGTCCAATATGTGACAATTTTGTGTGTTAACGAGGTGAAAATTCATGCATTTTATGCATTTTTAGTAAAAATGCTCATCTTCATCCAAGCGATCTACAGCCCCTTCAGCGAAGCGAAAACGCATCGAATGGTCACGAGGCTTCACTTCTTGGGCTAATTTGACTTTTAAGCCTTCATACCGTGGTGTTTATTCAAAATTCTGAACAAAAAAGTGCGAGAACACTTTCAGCTACAGCGGCTATATTTTCCACTGCAGCACTCGACGAACTCACATCACACACTGATCAACAAGTTACATTGATGAAACACAGTTTATTCGAATTTAGTTCGTAGATTTCTTACAGTTTGAATTGAATACTCACAATTTTGGAAGAAAGTTTTTAATACTTCCAAATTTGCTTCAAGCGTTCAGACACCCATTTTGAAAATACCTAACTTCTAAATAAAAAATAACGTGAGTTAAATTTAACATAATTCATGTCTTTGCGACGAAGTTAGTTTCAATTCTATCTGAATTTTGAAAACAAATTTCTTTTATTAACACTACACTTCTACCCCTCTGTTGAGTAGGCCGGAGCTAGTGATTTCCACGGGGATTTTGAATAAAACACAGATTGCGTAATAAAAGGCTTGATTTATTCCACAAAATGTATTTATATTAAAATTTCTTTACATATAACAAACAAAATATAAGAATTTGAAATGAAAAAATTATATATAAATTATCACCTACTTTTTGGTATGAAAACCACTAGAAATTGTTTTTAAAATTGGAACCAGCTATTTGTCCCTGAGGCACCGCGTATTTAGCCAACTTGTGTTAAGTACTTTTATGTTGAAAATGGCGAAGCCTTAGGTACGCTAATTGACATTTAAGAGGTTTCGTTAAAAAATAATGAATTGAGATTAGGAAAAATTTATATTTATAAAAGTGTTGCCAGATCGTTGCCAAAACTATGGGGATTTCGGAGGTGGCGCTAACACCCTCTATTTATGTGTGCTCAGCATTTTAATGGATTCCCTAAAAAACATTGTAGTAGATTAAATTTTACAGATATACAAGGCGATGGATACAATTTATTTATTTAATTAATTCAGTCTATGGATATACAATGTTCCTTACAGACTCTAACTTAAAAGAAATGAAATAATCATTGAGTGTTCGAATTCACTGTCGATGTGTTAAAAGCTTTTTGTTATCCGGTACCTTTTCGATTTCTATGACCACAACATTAGTATATTTTACATTGGAAAATAAAAGAAAGAATAGTTTTTGTGCTGAAATAAAGCAATATTTTTTGTTTTGTCCTAAACAGAGCGAATGCTGACTGCTGGTATACACCTAAATATACGGCAATATGTAGCTCACTGAAATAATTGTGTTTGTTTTGTCATAAACAGAGCGACGACAAAAAGTATCGAATAGTATAGAGAACATACATATAAAAGAGGGTAAACGAGTCTTATCCTATTTATAGAATATTTCAATATAGATGCACCATTTCGACAATGTTATTTCGTAAACCGATACAAAAAGCTTAAACAATTCAAAAGGCATCAATGTTTATATTCTGTACTATACTATTCAATATTCTTAGGCAACGACGAACTGCATGTTTGTTCGCTGCCGCTACATCAATACCATCATACTTATTTTCAGACAGGGACAACCACGTGTGCAATGCTAACGCTGAGTGTTGTTCGCATGTGTTCACTTTGATAGATTGTCCTATCCGTGCCTATAGATGTTAACACATCAAAACATATATAATAGCCAGAATGGACACAAAACGTTCAAAATTGCCAAAAATTTCTATATTTTGATTAAAAGTGCCTTTAAATTTATTTAAGCCACTACTAATAGGTAGTTTAGTTGAGTAGTTAGTTCCCAAATTAAAAAGCGACCATTAAAGCTTATCAGGTCAAGCAAGGCAGGATAATCAATATACCCACAAACTAATTTCTAAATAAATTTGAAGGATAGCATAAATATTTGGCAACACCAATAAAACTACTAATTATTATTAAATTTGTTGTTTAAACGTTGTACAATATGGTACTAAATATGAAGTCAACCATTATGCTCCTAACATTTTTACAGACTCTTTCATACCCTTTCATACATTGGGGGCGATATAATTAAAGGGAATATAAATTAAATAAAACTATGAATCATTTTCGTTTTTGCTTTAGAATTTGATAAACATTATTGTAGCTTACGTTAATTTACTTTATAAAAGGTTTATGATAACGTTTACTAAAATTTGACATGGTAATATGAAAACCATATATTTCGAGATTGAAAAAAATGTAATGCAATAAATTTCCTTAAGCATCTATCAATACCAAAAAATCATATTATACATTATCTGACATTGTGTAAGTCACTAATTTCTTTCAGTTCCCATTAAATAAGTTTGAACTTATTCAATATTATTCAATATTAAATAAACTATAATCAACAAACCACAAACATTATTTTTTTATTAAAAGGCCTTGAGCTACTACTATATCATTCATGACTGAATGTACAACGAAACAATATATTTGTGTTTATTCCCTTGAATTGTATTCTTTATTTGTGTTACTCACGACAATTTATTTCTATTTAGTTCTTTGAATTTTATTCTTTGGCATACTATGTTCATTATAACTTTCCATTGTTAAATGCCCACTCTAGGGCAGTTGCTTTTATTAAGAAATTGTGGCCTACATTAAGGCATATTTTATGATAATAAATACAATATCAATACTGAGCAATGGTTTTCTGTGAATGTATATACTCATAAACCAAAGTCATGAACTAAAATAATATACGGAACATTGTTGCGGAGTACCAACAAAAAAAACAATATCATAAATGGATATCAACCGGAATTTAGGTCACATTCTGTAGTATCCCAGCCAACAACTTTAAGACAGCTCAGAAATTCAGAGGCATAAAAGAGTAAAAAATTTAAAAACTTCATAATTCCGAGTCGTAAAAGACAATTTTCGGGTACCTTTTTATGACCCTTTTAAAATTTGCGCTCAAAAATACACTATTTTCTGGCTCTCACTTGAGGGTCTATGAGTGCTCATAACTGGGTCACAAAAGTATTAGAAAAGGCGGGGATTTTAAAATTCATAAAAAAAGAGTCATAAAAGTATGGAAAAGAACTTTATTTGTAGGACCTGATAATGTTGATATTTGTGACTAAAATATGAACATTAAATCTATTTTTAATTAAGCTAATTTGGTCTAATATAAAATGTCGCCGCGCGTAAGCAGAAGGAGGTCACTGGAGCAAGGAGCGATGTTAAAAGTTGTGCGGTGGGTAACAAAACAGTATTTCAGCCTAATAACATCTCTTTTTCCCGTCTTTTTACTATTAGTAAACCCATATTTACTACAGCCTTGGGGTTGAGGATTGGCGGAAAAGTGAAGTCTATAAAGACTTGATCAAGTTCCAAGAAGTAGAACTGCGAGTGGACCACTACACAAAATTTGAAGATCCTGTATATTACAATGCAATATATTTGTAATTTTACATTATTATATTTTAAATGAGATGACTCTTAATGGTCGTCGGTGGTGTAATGGCTAGTGTGCGCGGCTCTTGTGCATGAGAACGCGCGTTCGATCCCTGTTCTGACCACCTAACATTTCCATTACGACGGCCACGTCGAACTTAGCCATGAAGAAGTTTCTCAAAATACCGTTCGGAACAGGTTTCTAAGGGGTTTTCATAATTCGTATGGAAGATTTTTTTTTTTTCGAAAAATCGCCAAAATAAGAGAATTGCTAAAATAAAAAAGTGGCTATATATAGTCCATATTTAACGAATCCACTATACGTTAAATAATGGGGTAGCAGATGGAAGGCGAACCAGTATTCCAAAAACTTTAGTTGAGCGCCCATTAGGGCAGCGCAATATCCCTCATCCGCCGCTGATACCAACTGAAAAATACTTTTACCGCCATTGCACATAAAACTTTGTGTGGCAAAAAACTTTGTTAAATGTTTGTATACACATGGAGAGAAATTAAAATTTCTGAAGACATTGGTTCCATAATCAAAGATAAATAAAGGTATGAATGCGTTAAACTTTAATTTTTGTCATTGGTTTCATACAAAATAATTTTTAAAAATTATGTCTTTTCATTAAAACAGGTGCTTCTGTCGGCCATGATATACGAAAACTTATGCAAAATGCGTAATTTGAGCAAATAATCTCACCAAAGGAACTTGCCGCATGGAGGAGCATTAAAGACGTTATTTACAACTTTCCAACCAAACATCGTTCCCCTACTACTGGCATATACGTCGACACAATTTTTTTATTATTATTATTATTATTTATTTTCCTTATTAGTATTTCAAATACTTTAATTATTCATACAAGAGAATTAAATTAACAATTTTACGTTATTGTACTATAATATTTAACAAAATATACAAAATTTATTTTAAAAGCATTTATATTTCTTTCGATTTTAACATTATGTCGTTGTAGTCTAAAATTTTCCATATTTCTTAGTTGATAGGGCTGTACTTCGCCAACATATCTTAATTGTTTGATTAAATATTCTGGAGCGATTCCAAATTTCATTTTCTGAATGAAGTTCAAAGTGTTAATTTCCAGTCTTTGTTGAATGTTGAGCCATTTTAACGATTCTAGCATAAATTGAATTGATGTGTATCTGTTGCATTTTAATATAGTGCGCATAGCTTTGTTCTGTAGTTTTTGGAGTCGGTCAAATTGTGTTTTTGTGCAGCATGTATAGAGAATTATAGATCCAAATTCAAAATGTGGCTTTATAATTGAATTATATCTATACACAATGGAAAGTCCTTTTGAAAAACTACGTGTTCATATGTCAACGAAATTAGTTTTTTGAACTCTCATATAGATTACTTCGAGCATCAGTTGGTAACAGAATCCGATGAACATGGTCAACGATTTTATCAAACATATGCACCCATTGAAGTACGCTAAACAGGCAAGAGTATTCATTCTCTTATAGCTGGCATATGCTGGAAGTTGTTTGATAACGCTATAGAATTACCAAGAGCTAAAACATAAATGTAATAAATAAATTCTTGCTTAAATGCCTAAACTTGTACCTTTTGATGTGTTAACATCATAGTCATGGGTAGGGCAACCTATCAAAGTGAACACATGCAAACAACACACAGCGTTAGCATCACATACGTGGTTGTTGTACGACAATAGTCTCTGCCTGAAAATAAGTAGGATGGTATTGATGTAGCGGCAGCGAACAAACAAGCAGGTCGTCGTCGCCAAAGTGTATTGAATAGTACAGAGAACTCATAGAACGATTTGTAAGACTCAAAAGCACTGGCGACATCTGGCAAATCATTCAAAACGCATTACTCTCTTTTTGTCATAACTTGGTCCATTCATAATTTTGATGTGAAATACTGTGGCCTTTTTATATTGAAATATTCTAGAAAGAGAATAAGACTCGTTTATGCTCGTTTATTCAGAGTCTCTGCAAGCGAGCGGAAAGTCCTAGTCGCTTTGTTTATGACAAAACCAAAGCAATTATTGCAGTGAGCTAAATATTGCTTTATTTATTTTAGCAATATTACATCTAATGTTAAAGCAGATGTAAAAGAAAAGAAAGTGCAATAGCAAAAGAGCCTTCATCACAAAAAAAACAATTTTAAACTAAATTTTATGTATAATGGAAGTAAGTACATTTCGTTTAATGGCTTTTGGAATTAACTGCATCTTAGGCATGATATAAACCTTGATCAATACTTATTAAATAAATTTATTAATGCTTAAAGGAGCTTGAAATTTTTCAAACACAATAAAGTATGTATATTGATGTTTTCATTATCTGTATATATATAAAATTCTCGTGTCACAATGTTAGTTATCTTACTCCTCCGAAACGCATGGACCGATATGTATGAAATTTAGTGTGCATATCGGGTAGGTATGAGAATCGGCCAACATCTATTTGTCATACTTCTTAATGTTAAGGGTAACCCAAGCCGTGCCACGCCCCCTTTTCATCGCTCTGACGGCGTTTCTAATATACCGATTGTTATGCAAATTTCACAATGCGGTACTGATAACCTGCTGACAATCCTTTAAAATGGTTGTATCTCATGAACTATCAGAGGTAAGAAGATGAGATTTTGTATATATGTTGTTGGTACAGTATGAATTACAGCCAGGCTGTAAGTAGGCGGTGCCACGCAGTGACGGCTTTTCTAATGTACCGATTGTTATGAAAATTTCAGAATGTGGTACTTATGATCTACTGATAGACCTTGGTTATACTTGGTAGTGATTTTATAAAGCAGCGTGGCATCGTCCATACCATTTGAAATTTAAAATGGCTATATCTCATGAACTATCAGGGGTATGAAGATGAGATCTGGTATATATGTTGTTTATACATTACGAATTACAGCCAGAGTGGTAGTCGGATGTACCAGGCCCCTTTTAAAATAAACCCTTATACCCATATTATAATAATTTCACAGTATGTTACAGTTGGCCTACATATACGAACAGGCTATTTGGAAGAAAGTTGTCAAAAAGGTCTGAGGTGCTGTCCACACGCGTCAATATTACATATACTATATCAAACAATTGTCCGTAAACCAGACACTTGACAACATATTTCAATGTATCTCAAAAAATATATGGCCGCTTCGATTTAAATAATTTTTTTAAAGTTCCCTGTTTGATACAGTGTAGGAATGTGAGGTTCGGTACATATACTACTGATATGATGCAAATTACTTTTTGGGGAAAACCCATAAAAATAAAGCTATTAAAAAGGTCAGACTATGACGCTAAGAAAGTGACCGTAGGTACAAATGAATATGAATATCATTTAGGTCAGATTCGAGAGCATTCTATATATCGTAATCCCAATAATGCATTTGAGTGAGTGAAAACTGGAAAGTGCACAGCTCAGTGAGTGTGAGAAGTTCTCCCCTGTCCCTTCATGGGATGTAATGGGAAACCATTTATTTTTATTTATTTTAATAATGCATTTTTCAAAAAAAAAATCAATGAGTGTTCGAACACATGGATGAAGTGTTAACACCTTTTTGCTACACGGTACCTGTTCGATTTCTGTGAACACACTAGTAAATGTTACATTGGAAAATAAAAAAATAATAGTTTTGTTGTATACACCGGGCAATGCTGAACATCAAATTACTCGCTTTGTTTTGCCATAGCAACAACAACGGAACAACCAAACACACAACATCACACATACTTTGTCCGAAGTAGCTGACGTATACGTGTGTCACATAACCACATGTTTGCCATATCAACAGCAACGAAACAGCCAAACACACAATATCACACATACTTTGTACAAAGTAGCTGACGTATTAGTGTGTCACCATAACGTCGACTGCGCAAGCCCATGGGCTTGCAAATGAAATTTTGCGTGGCTATGCTTTATATCTCCGTTCAACAACAGCAACAGACACATGTACATACATACATTATTATGTTAATACATACGCTATAGACACAATTTCGTTTGCCTCACCCCTGCCACACCACTCTTTCATTGCTCTCTTCCTCGCTCATTTTTGTTTAACACGTCATTATTCTCTTTTGCAGTCGCGGAAAATCTGGTTTTAGCAGCATCATAAAATCTGGTTTTAGCAGCAGCAGAAAATCTGGTTTTAGCAGCAGCAGAAAATCTGACTTGGATTGATTTAGTCCCTATACGCCGCTATAGATGTTAACACATCAAAAATCAGAAAAATCTTATAGAGGCTACTATAATCAATGGAAATATAAACGAACTGATGTACTGATTCCACGCATTTCCGGGATACCTACAGACATGCCCAACGATTTCAAAAGATTCCAGTTTCCAATTCTGTTGCCATTTGCCATGACCATTAATAAAGCGCAAGGGCAGTTGCATAAATTTGACAAATCCGTGTTTTCCCACGGACAATATATGCTGCATGTTCACGTGTATGTAAACCTTCCGACTGATATTCATTTGCACCAGATGGCAAAACTAGACATATTGTATATCCTAGAGCACTTGAATAAATAGAAAAAAATAACAAAATTGTGAGTAATTAAAATTACAATTCAGGGGTAGCGACGCGCAACGCGTACAGCTATTATAGTATAATGAGAAGCGATCGAAATCTAAACAAATACTTCTAACAAATAGTTATTTTACATTCTACAGGTTTATTTGCCCATTGTCACCTAAACGTGGTATTATCCTGTGTCTGAACACTAGCAGATCTATTCATTTACTGCAAATATAATGGAACAAAATAATTTTGTTCACCCTTGGGCATTGCAAAAAACTTTGAAGGCAAAACGAAGTTTGCCGGGTCCAGCTATACTTATATGTGGATAGATATATAGATAGATATTGACTACAGGCGCTCGTCCTAGAAACTTCCCATTAAACAACCATATTCCCTCCATATGTTAGTCTAGACACAAACCAAAGCAAAAGTACCCAATAAAGTTGATAATACTGGGATGTAATAAAGTTGATAAAAAAAAGTTGTTTACTTTTTTTCATTTAGCCCATAACTTCGTTCCAAAAAAACATCGAAAAATATCTACACATTTCCGTTTTACGCACACTTTTGTGATGATGATGTAGGAAACATAATATGTGAGAATTCATTTGTGGCCATGACATCATTGAATACTTTTTTTGAGCAGGACGAAGTCTATTGGGTCAGCTAGTAATATTATATTTTTGAAATATTTTAGTCTATAATCATATCGAGACACTTCAATGTGCATCAATATATTTCAAGCTTTGTCAATAAATTCTTTCTTTCTCATTGACCGGTTATTTGATGCATTATATTTTGCTGTTAAAATTCAAAATTTTAATTTTTAATAAAAACGATTCAGGATTCATTGTTTCAACAACAACAACAGCAGCCACAAGAGCAATCGCAACAAGAACATCCATGTACATCGAAAGCATTTTTTATTCTCCAGTGTAACATTTAATAATGTGTTCATAGAAATCGAACAGGTACCATGTAACAAAAAGGTGTTAACACATCGCCCGTGTGTTTGAACACTCATTTATTTTTTTAATTGATATTTTATCTAAATCTACTATATCCACAGCTTCTATATCTACGTCTTTCTTTTTTTCAATGACTTAAAGTGAAATTTTACGTAGAATATTTTTTCCACCGTCCCCCAAAAATGTTCTTCCAATACTTCCCCTTAATCAAAACCATTTTGTAGAAAACATGGCATTACCCTATTTACACCGCTTTACACCGGTTCCGAACGGTATTTTTGGAAGCTTTTTCATTGCTGAATACTCGATAGTGTCGCCGCCACTCAGCTAAGAAAAAGCCTAAGAGTATGATTTTTTTTTACAAAAAATTCCTTTTTTAAGAAAAGGTACTTTTTAAAGAAGAGGTACTCTTTTTAGGATAAGGTTATTGTTTGAGAAAATTTACTTATTTTGAGGAAGGCTATTTATCTCAAGAAACCAAAAGAAAAGGTGGTACTTTATTTTTAAGGAAAAATGAATGTTTGTAAGAAAAGGTATTTTTTGTATGAGAAGGTATTTTTTATTGAAGAAAAGCTTTTTTTACGAAAGAACAGACACAATTTAAGAGTGGGTACTTATCGCAAGAAAAGCTATTTTGTTTTACAAAACGGTATTCTTTAAAGAAAATGTGGTTTTATAAGAAAAGGCATTTTATTGTAAGATAATGTACTTTTTTAAGAGAATGTACTTAGCAAAGGTACTACTTTAAGATGCTATTTTTTAAACTTCTTTCACTTTGGCTTTTCTAAATTTACTTTTTATTCGGTTCAAACTACAATATGTAATAAACAGGCTCCACCTAAAAAATTTTCCATTAAACAAGAAATATGTTAGTCTGGACACAAACCAAAAGTACGAGCGTTTAAGTGCTGCCAAAGTTAATTCCATTCTGAGGGTTATGTTTCATGTATTTGCGAGTCTTTCACTTTGGCTTTTCTAAGTTTACTTTTTATTGGATTCAAAACTACAATATGTAATACACAGGCTCCACCTAGAAAACTTCCCATTAAACCAAACCAGACCAAAAGTACCCAATATAGTTGATAATAATGGGTTGTAATGAAGTAGTTAAAAAAAAGTTGTTTAAAAATTTTTCATTTAGCCCCCATCCCGCAACGTGCGATAAGGAACTTCGTTCCAAAAAAAAAAAATCCTTAATCAACAGTCGGATTGCGCTATTATCTCTTAAACTTACTTAACACAACTACTAAGACAAGATAATTTTATAACCGCAACATAAAGAAACCATAAAAACCACCACAGTTTGATAATGGTATTTTCGCAGTAGATTCGCCGCGAGCTAATAGCGGCAATAAACATAACACCATAAAGTATACAACAACTTTTGTAGCCACAAGAAGTATGCTTTAGTATGACTTATATAAAATAGTAGTAATCATGACTAGTGACGATTAAGTGAAATGTGCGTGATATAATGTAGTTGAAGTTTAAAGTGACACAACCGATAACTCAATTTAATACGAAACAAAATTATCAATACCAAAGACGGAAACAGAAAAATATATTTTGAATACCATAGGTGTATATTCCACTCCTAACTGTAGTCGTTTTTGTCATCAATATAATTACTAACATTGCTTTTGGTTATAAATACAATTCTGCTACTCTCCTAATTACATTTTCCTACCATTTTACCTATCCAAATGTAAGCGTATACAAGATTTTAAGACCTACAATATTACAAAATCCATAGTTTAATAAAAATCATTTCAAAATCATGTTCTTTATTCTTTGAATATATTAGTTCACTTCAGAACAAATATTTAAAAACAAATCCTATTATACAAAAAGTCATCTTGCTTTCAATTCAATAATTTCAATCAGAAACGACTATCAAAGTCATTATATTCCTTTGATTTATACAAACGAAAAGCCACAATATAACTGAGGCACTGTGGCTAAAACTATATTACTGTTTAATTATATTACTTAAACTATATAAATATTTTAGTACTGAAATTACTTTTGTGTTGACTATCAACGGAATTTTATTTATGTTAACATTATTACAAATTAACATTCTATTTTTGTAATTATTTCAATTAACTCTTCCTTCCGATGATCAACTGGGTTCAAGATGACCTACTATCATAATCTGTTAAAAAATAAAAATTTTAGGAGACATTCATTACCTTATTTTTTACACAGCAGAACAATACACTAAAGGAAAATAGGGAATAAAGTGTTAATTACTTCGCTAAATATGACTTGTAAAAGTTTAATAATTACCACTTCGTTACATGAAAAATAATAGAAACATATGCTATATCAGATACGTTTGTTGCAATTTGATCACATACTGACTTACGGATTTGTATACAAGTATTAATCTTTCAGCATTTATCTGTCTCTTATTTGGTGGAACACTTGCTTATTATCCGTTTATTTCCAGATAATGATCTTACAATATAATCTTGATATGTTTTTTAAAATGACATACGATTTCCCAACCTATACAATCTACGAGCCATAATTAATTATGATTTGCTATTAAAGAGTCTCCTATTATGGCACCTTCAACAACGCATAACGTATCAAACTTGAAGATAAACAATCCAAATGCAAACACCAACTTGTGCACCTTCTAACGATTTGTAAAGATCGATGTACCGCTCGATGTTCTATGTTCAAGATTTCCGCAGGACTATGCAAAGAAAACGACAGAAGGCTTCTCTTTAATATGTACTTAACCATATTGTATTGCTAATGAAACAAGAAGTTCCTAGTAGTATTGAATACAAAAGCACAGAAATAAGCCAAAAATTATTAAAATTGGGGCTGAAGGGTAGCAAGAAAGTTTTTTTAATTACCTTCACGATGAAATTGACAAATGTTTTAGGTTTCACAAGATTTTCATCAAGAGCTTCTTAATACTGTACCCGGGTCTTCGTGACGTATGATTGGTCTGTGAATACTTCTCTATTAATCATACGTACAAGGTGGCGCAAAAGTAATCCTCCTATCAGAAAATGCTATAAATTTTGTGATTGGCCCCTAATGTCAGTTCTGTTTTGACATTTGTGTAGTAAACACATGCGAAATACACGTTAATAAACAATGTTACGCTACACTGCTCCAGAACGCGGAATATTGCTGACTATTTATTTGACCAATAATCGGTCGGTGACTTTGGCACAACGTGAATTTCGTCGCAGATTTCCTGGCCGTCCAACACCTACTGGTGAAACACTGCGACGTTTAGCCGCTCGCCTCGAGAGACTGGCACAACACGAGATGCTGCCAGGCGTGGCAGACCCCGAAGTAGCCGTTCTGCAGAGAATATTGCTGCTGTAGCCGAGGATGTCATGGATGCGTCGTCGACATCGACCAGACGACGACGCAAAAGGGTATCAGTCGTACAAAGTCGTACAAAGGGTATCGAATTTTGGTACAAGATTTGAAGATGTTTCCGTAGAAAGTCCAGACGGTGCATCAGCTGTTAGCTGCTGACCGCCAATCGCGCTTAACATACGCTCAAGCCATCCTTAATCACCACCAAGAGGAAGATGATTTTTCATCAAAAATAATCATGAGTGATGAGGCCCATTTCCATCTTAGCGGGTACGTAAATAAGCAAAATTTACGCTTCTGGGGCACTGAAAATCCGCGTGTAACCCACGAAGAGCAATTACACCCGCTCAAAGTCACTGTATGGTGTGCTGTTTTCGCTGGAGGAGTCATCGGACCTTTTTTCTTCGAAGACGTCGCGGGCCAAACGGTTACTGTGAATGGTGAGCGCTACAGTGCAATGATCAACGAGTTCTTTTTGCCGCAACTTGATGAATTGGGATTGGAAAACATGTGGTTCCAACAGGACGGTGCAACGGCACACACTGCACGTGCCACAACCGATATGTTGAAGGATGCATTTCCCGGGCGCCTAATCTCCCGTTTTGGCGATTTGTACTAGCCAGCAAGATCGCCTGATTTGACCGCTCCAGACTTCTTTTTGTGGGGCTTTTTGAAGTCGCGGGTGTATGTCAACAAGCCTCAGACTCTTGCAGCTCTTAAAGACAATATCCGTCAAGAATGTGAGGACGTATCGCCGGAAGTTTTGGCCAAAGTGATGGAAAATGCCGCAAAAAGGGCTCAAATGACAATCAACTGTGGCGGCGGCCATTTACATGACATCATATTCTCGATTTGATGTAAAAAAATCAAAAGACCAAAAAAAAATAATCTACAAGAAGAATCAAAGTTTTTTATTTTTTTTTTTAATTACAGCCAAAAAACATCGGAATTTCACTTTTGCGCCACTTTGTATATGTCAGAGATGTATTAAAACGGCCGTAATTAGATTAATTTCTGTACATTTGTGTACATATTTTTTCGGTTCAGGACAATTGGTACATTTCAATTGAAATATTATAATTATTCAAAAATTCTTTCGAACTGATAATTCTTAACTTTATTTCCTTTTTATATTTCGGCTCATGTTATTCGAAAATTTGCTATTGAAAAAGTAGTCAAACAAAATGCAAATGAAATTAAATTGTATTGAGAATTTTTTACAAAGCAAATGATGATCAAAAAAATATCGCAGGCACAACACAAAAAATATTCGCAAATCCCTTTCGCATCTCGAGAGAACTATATGTTCCCATTAGGCATGATATTTGTTGTTGCCTTAATGATAACCTAATTTCTACACGCTATAAAATTATCTGCAGACTCGTCGTGTTGTTCGATCTAAAAACCATTCTATATTTGTATTAATAGAGATACAGTTTTTTGAAAAGAAATTTTGCAAACTGCATCCACATGATTCCTGGCAAACCGTAGAGTTATTTCAGATCTTCATCAGCGGTTGTTTAGAATGCTGCTATTGACAAATTCGTCAAACTAAATGCAAACGAAAATCCATTTTAGTTGAGAATTTCCTAATATACAAGCGTTTGAAAAATATCGCAGGCAAACTACACAAGAAACCAGAATCAGGAAGTTCTTTCCATCTCCAGAGAGCCGTCGGTTCCCATAGACATGATTTTTGTTAAAGTGACAACAAAAATTACAACACAATTCTTACATGCAATAACAATTGCCTAAACTTTCGTAGTGCTCTACGTTCATGAGGGATGATTTTCATTTGTTCTTGTGGAGATGAAAAGAAATTTCGAACACTTGCATATTGGATAGTTTTCCATGAAAATGAGTTTTCGTTTGCATTTAGTTTGATGAATTTTTCAATATCATCATTTCTGATGAAGATGTGTGGCTAAATCTGAAATATCTGTGCGGTTTCCGGGGAATCATGAGGATGCAGTTTTTAAAACTTATTTTTTTTTTAAAAAGTATAGGATGACCTTGAGATTGATCATTAGCATAAACAGGTTTTGATAAAAAGACCGATTAAATAGAAATCATCCATGGTGAACGTAGAGCACGACGAAACTGTAGGTAATTGTTATTGCCTGCAAGAATTGTGCTGCCTTTTTAGGCAAAAACAAATATCATGTCTAAGGGAACCTATGGTTCCTTTGAGCGGAAAAAAGCTTCTGCAACTGTTTTCTTGTGTCTTCTGTTTGCGATATTCTTCGAACTATTGCATACTAAGAAATTCTCAAGTGAATGAGTTTTCGTTTGCATTTACTTTGATGAATTTTTCAATACAATCATTCCAAACAACCACTGATGCGAATTTGTGGTTAGATCTGAAATAGCTGTATTATTTGCAAGGAATCATGAGGATACGCTTCCACAAACTTCTTTTTAAAAAACTATATCTCTATTTATAGAAGTGTTGAATTGTCTTGAACTTGACTATTAAATTAAAAAAGTTTTCTTTAATATGACAGTATAGCTATTTTAGCTGGTATTATGCTACTAGAAACCCTATCAAACTGAATGCAGACGAAATCTCAGATGTAACGACAACCCTTTACAATACCACTGTTCGAGAAATGACACCAGCACATAAAGACATTAATCATTCGCATAACTTTTAACATGTCGGTTTCATTTACCCTCGGTTACGGTTAGATCAGATTTTTGTTGTTGCTTGAAACTTCTTTTTTTTTGGCGCAAAACTCAATATTACATGTTAATTTATTTATTAGTTGCAAAGACAGCGCTAGTTTTTATATGCTATCAGCGGTCTACCCTTCATTAAAGACAGCAAATAACTATTAGATTTTACGAACTTGTCAGTACATTTTTGTGAGTTTGAAATTTGGATAGCGAATATCCTGAAGTAAGGACATTCGATCCGAATGATTACAATTTGAATCGTAAGTCGTACTTAGATAATGAATGATGCACTCAAGCCTGATCAATACTGGAGGAGACTATTATCAATGCACTTTTTAATTTCACTGCAATTCTACAATACATATTAATTTATTTATTTTTTGTTTAGGTATTTATATTTGCTGTAGCCTATTATATTAAGTAAGATCGCGTATACCAAGCCAAATTCAATATGAAAAACATCAAAAGTTTGTCGGCGCAAATAATATCAAAATTGTATTTCCCCTGAAATATGTGATTTGTAGTGTTTCTAGTTGTCGACACTCTCATAATCTCCATTATATCGATTAGATTATAAGCCTAAAGTTGGTTCGATTACTTTTTTGTGAAAGTGTTAACACACCCCACATCCGTTGTAAAAACGCCAATAATTGAATACGATTTTCAAATCAATCCCTGTTTCACTATTTATATTTGTAGTGAAGTTAAATATCCATCAAAGACTCTTTTGCACGTCAAAGCACAGTGGGTTAGATCTTAACTGAGACTACTGAGACTTAGACGACAGTGGAATAATGCCACAACAGTGGAATAATAAACAGTTGTTAACACGTCAACATTAGGGTGTTCATTGAGTGTTTTTTTTTCGATAATCGTTAAAAATGGATGCAAACATGTATACCACACACTGATTTGTTTCTCGCATTGAAGGCCATTGTTCGCTAGAGTGTTCTCTTTTGGATTTTCATTAAAAATTGGCAATAACAAAAAGTAAACACTATAAGCTATAAATCTTTCGAAAATTGTAACACTATCTAAACACTGTTCTCTTCATTCCTTTGTACCAATTCCTTATGGAAAATTTTGCACATTTGTAAAAATTCTATTTTCACAATTTCTATGGAAATATAGGAATACGGCGTAGGAACAAAAGACACAGAGAAATTGGAAAAGTATATAAATAATCAACAGCCAAATTGTCTTTATGTATAGCCAGCCTCTGTCCCCAGTACAACTGTCCCCCACTGACTTTGACGGGGAAATGATGAAGACTCCGAAATTTCTAGGAAATTTTGTATGAATATATGCTAATTTATTCTTGAGTCATTAAGACAAATTGTTGAATCCTTACTTTTGTTTTTCGGCTCACCTATATCCGCATATATCCTCCATTTAAAGGAAAATCTCATAATCGGTGAAAAGCCAGTATGTATGTATGCCAAGGAAGGATGTGTATCGTAGTCTTCGACAATATCGTCAACAAAATTTTCTATGTTTGACAAAAAAAAACTCTACTCCAATTATAAAGAATTTGCCGCTTTCTCCCCTCCTTTCAGTTCCAGCATTGACATTCATTTTATTTGTCTCAATTTTTTTATTTTTCTGCTTTGCATTCAACGCTCTGTCTGTGTATCCATTTTTCCGCTACAACAGTTAAAAAAGGGATGAGTTTGTGCTGTATACTTTATTGGATTTTTGTAAATAGAGGTATTTAACGCTAAAGACATGTTTTGTGTGGAATTTTATTCAGTGGCATTGGGACGTAATACAGTGTTGCATGGAAGGGTGAGAAAAGGACACATTTGTTATATTTATCGTCATAATCGTATCGATTTTACTCATGTGTCTGTTAACAGGTCTTGGAAAGATTGCAAGAGATATACCAATGTAATTAAATTCAATTAAATTTAATGTTACATTTTCAATGCAAACATTCGGGGATTCGAAGAATGACCCCATATATTTTCATTAAAAAACTAGCAAATTGGACGCAAAATGAAAAAAACCTCCGTACCCAAATCCTAAAAAATCTTTTTTTCCCCAAATTATACCGCTCCAGGGCATGTTTTATACAGGGTGATTCAGGGAGTTCCGGACAAATTTCTCCAGCGTATTTCTTGGCTCATTTCATGAAGAAAAGTCCACTAGGACCATGTCCGGAAATGCTAATGACAGCGGGTTAAAAATTTTCGGATTGGCGGTCGGAGGGTTGTAGGGTAAAGTTGCTAACTTCTGAGCCAGTGGTTGGATTTTTTGGGCTTGTGGGAAAGGTCTTTAAGAGGTCTTTTGAGAATTAATTAAAAAAGAAGTAGAAAAAAGTCAAATCGCCGAGATACAGAGCTTTCGGGAAAAAATTGGAAAAAATTCACATAACCTCAATTTGCTTAGCCAGATGGCAGGTAACTTATCTTTCTGTTGAAAGATAGCCATATGTCTTACCTTTCCAAAATGACGTAAACGACGCCCAGAGGTCTTACCGTTCCAAAGTTATGACCATTTTACTGAAATGCAAAAATGTTTGTTTTTGTTTTTGGAAGCGAAAGAGCAGCACACATTTATTTGTTTACGCTAATCTCTGCTGCAGCAACAGTTTCGTGTACAAAAACAAACAAATCCAACCACTGGCTCAGAAGTTAGAAACTTTACCCTACTACCCTCTTTTTTCTTCACGAAATGAGCCAAGGAATACGCTGGAGAAATTTGTCCTGAACTTCCTGAATCACCCTGTATACCGTTGGAAGCACCATAAAAACCCCTTTCATATAATACTAATATTGTATACATTGTATTAAGCTTAAGTACAAATTTCTTTAAAAAACTAAAACATTACGTTTTTAAAAACGATCCAGCTCACGTGAGGTTGATGCTAGCCACGAAGTATTTTGGGAATCATCAAAAAACAAACCAAGGTACAATTATAAGTATGCAATGAATGCAATTTACTTTGAATTTTAAAGTAGAAAGGTACTTTTTAGTCGTTTCTGCTCTATAAAACTGCAGGAACATTTTTCGAGAATTTAGAATAAATGAGTTGTATCCTCCAAAAGTGTTACAGGGTTTCTGCAATAAGGCCGGAATGCGATGGTATCAAAACTTTTACAATGAAGTGTATGGAACTCGTTAATCTTATTATTTCCAACTTATAGAAGACCATTGTGATAAATATTGACGTCGAACATTAAGGTGTATCCCAAATCAAAAAGTATTTCAAACTTTTTGATGTGTAAACATCTATACGCTGGGGGTAAAAATCTTTTTCACAATACAATCACAAATTTAGAGTAAGTTGTGCGATGTAATCGTTAACCAATCGTAAAGCGTTATCAAATCGGTGTGAGCTATGTATGAGTGTATTAATGTACTCATACGCTGCATACGATATACTCAACACCATTTCACTAATTGTCGTACATTATGTTATCGTAGGCAAATGAAAACAAATAAATAATATGAATACAAAAAACATTTAATTTTAATAACTTTTAAAAAGATTTTTTGCCCTTTTAATAAGAAATTTACTAAAACAAAGCAAAATAAGGAAAACTAAAAACTAAACTTGTCAAATATAAGGAAAACTAAAAACTAAAAGTTTTCTTCATCTTTGAGATTGTCATTCATATTTAACAGCTGCATATAAGCACCATCTAGTGTGCAATATTAGCTACTAATTTTCGAAAACCATTGCTGTAAAATAACATTAGATTTCAGTAAACAGCTGATTAATAACTTGTCAACCGCAACAAATACAAAATAATAAAATATTTTACAAAACACTAAAAAAATTATAACTCAGAACATAAAACAACACAAAGTGTATCAAAGCTGAATGGAGGTAATGTTAATTGTAATAAAATTTCTATTAGATTCCAATATAATTTAAGATTATAACATAAGTATCTTCATTACGTACTGTTGCCTTACACTGAAACTGGTGCACGACAATTGGGTAACAATCTCCATCTCATGCCAATTATTATGGGTGGAGATTTTAATACAAATTGTGCAAACCAACAGTCGCAAGCTTTATCAAAATTTATATTTGACGTTTTCCACTTGCATATGAGCAATTCTCCACAAACCCCCACAACTAACAATTCCACTACTATAGATGCAGTTTTCCATAGATTTTTAAATACAATCGAGTCAAAAATTTATATACCTTATTTTAGTTACCATAAGCCAATATTAACTATTTGTACTTAAGGCATTTACCATAGATGAGCACTTTGCAGTACTACTACAATTTCAGTAAAAATAATTCTTTAACTAGTAAATTTTTGCTGATTACTAAAATGTTTTACAGCAATTTTTATAAAGTGCCTACATGATTACGATGAGGTGCATACAATTTTCAGTAATCAGTACTGCCCGATTACTGATTATTATGAATACGGCCCTATGATTTGACTGGTAATGCAAATTAAATTTCATTATCAGTAAAAATTTACTGAATGTTTTCAGTAATCAGTAAATTTACTGCTGACTGTAATTTTTAATGCAGTACATATATACTGCAGTGTGCCCATTTACTAACCAAATAAGTTAAATATAACAAACAAAAACCAGCAAATTCCTATGTATTTACAATATTGAAAGTTTTAATACTTTTAATTGATTAATTACAAAAATATACTAAAAGCATAAGTACTTCCAACTTAACAAAAATTGTTCATTACTAGATGTTTACACGTCTCCCCTGTGATCGGACTCACATTAATTTTTTTTTTTAACAAAATTTACTATTTTTACGAAGAAGTACTTTTTGTAAGAAAAAGCCATGAGTATGAATTTTGTTTACAAAGACGTACATTTTTTTGAGAACGTGTACTTTTTAAAGAAGTGGTACTCTTTTTTGGAAAATGTTATTTTTTAAGAAAATTTACTTATTTTCGGAAAGGCTACTTATCTCAAGTAAAGAAAAGAAAAGGTATTACTATATTTTTAAGAAAAGGTACCTTTAAGAAAAGGAAGATTTGTAAGAAAATGTTTTTGATGTGTTAACATCTATAGGCGCGGGTGCGGTCTAAATTCACAAAGTGAATACATCCAAACACATTTTGTCCGACTGCCCTCACAGAGATTGTCCGACAGCGATCACACATTGTTTGCCGTTAAACTCCTCCGAAACGGCTGGACCGATTTGTATGAAATTTGGGTGCATGTCGGGTAGGTGTCGAAATCGGTCAACATCTATTTTTCATACCCCTAAATGAGAAGGGTGACCCACCCCTATATAGAATACAGATTTGTCCGACTGAGAAACACAGATTTTCAGACTGCGAAAAAACACATACACTGATGTAGCGGCAGCGAATATTTGTATTGTGTGGGTGCGAAGCACTCTCAGAGCAAACAGAATAATGACATGGTTATACATATATAAAAATTAGATAGAAAGAGAGCAACAAAAATTGTGAACTTGTGTAGCGTATGTACGAACATAACAATGTGTGTATGGACATGTGTCTGTTGCTTAGCATTCTATTGGTTTTTTTGTGGGAATAAAACAAAAAGTATTAATCAAGAAAATAATAGTCGTGTTTTGGTTACAAGCAAGCGATTGTCGCTTGCTAAATTGCAAAGAAAACGGCGATAAGTCATCGTAATCCAAAATATGAATAAGGGTTGAAAACGGTAAAAGAAGTCAGAAAAAAATTTATTTAAATTTGGCCAAATTTATTCTCATGGCAAAGTTCTCGCTAAGTCTTCGCAAAGTGCTTCATACAAAACAAGCGAATATATAAGACAGCGGTGTAATCAAAACACGCTTATTGACACTTGTCTTTAAATATTTTTAAGCTTTCTAAAGTATTAATATTAGTTAAATGAAACGTCATCATATGATTGAACGCCTTTTCAAATTGCCGAAAAAATTTTTGATTGAGTTTTAACCCTTTTCGCGTGATCCAATCGAGCTGAAACTTCGCAGTCAAAAAATGAACTATAAAAATATGGGCAGAATTCAACAATCGGGCGTGGTACCTCCCATACAATTCACAAATTAAAAATCTATTATTTCTGCTAATGTTAACTGTATGGGTATGTTGGTTACGTTTACATATTCTAAGATCTGCTGCAAATATGGGCGGGATTGGACAATGGGCCGTGGTCATATATAAAGAATTTATAGTCAAAAACTATGTTTTTTATTGTTTGGTCTTTTATTATTGTGAAAGCTAAGCCAAATAAAATGTGGGTGCGGAGCACTTTCAGAGCAAAGAGAATAATGACGTATTATAAGTATATAAAAATGAGATAGCAAGAGAGCAACAAAACTTTTGTGAACTTGTGTAGCGTGTGTACGAACATATCAATGTTTGTATGTATGTTCATGTGTCAGTGTAACATTTACAAATGTGTCATGTGTCACATTTACAAAAGTGTTAACACATCGCTCGTGAGTTCGAACACTCATTGGATTTTGTCTTAAGCGAAGGTATTTTATTGTAGGAAAGGTTTGCTTTTTAAGAAATAGGAATTTTATTAGCATTGTTTTTTTTCTCAAGAACAGGTACATTGTTAATAGTAGCTATTTATCTCAGGAAATGGTATTTTGTTTCACAAAAAAGGTACTCTTTAATGAAAATGTAGTTTTTTAAGAAATGCAATTTGTTGTAAGAAAATTTACTTTTTTTAAGAAAACGTAATTTGTTTAAAAAAAATACTTTGGTTAAGAAAATATACTTTTTTAAAAAATTTTTTTTAAGCAAAGGTACTTCTTTAATGTATGGTTTTTTTATGAATGGGTACTTTATATTTTTTATGAGTACGTTTACGTTTTTAAGAAAAGACACTTATTTAAGAAAATGTTGTTTTTTAAACTTCTTTCACTTTGAATTTTCTAAGTTTACTTTGTATTGGCTTCAAAACTAAAATATACACTATGTATTACTTACACGCTCCACCCAGAGAACGTCCCATTAAATAAGAAATTTTCCAACATATGTTGTCTCGACACAAACCAAAGCTGGGTTGTAATAAATTTGTTAAAAAACAGTTGTTTAATTTTTTTTAATTTAGCCATCAATTCGCAACGTGCGGTAAGGAACTTCGTTCCAAAAGTAGGTTTTCTACTTTAAAATTTAAAGTAAATTGCATTTATTACATAACTACTTATAATTTTTTTTTCGCAAATCTTTTGATTCGCAATCTTACCAGCATGGTACATGCTTCCTTCCACCATCCTTACAATTTTGAAAATGTCAACAAATTACTTTATTTTATAATTTTTCAAAATGTCAAATTGCATGTCGTTTTTTCTTCAAGTGCATTGCAGAATATATAAAAAAGGGTTAATTGTTTTTTTCTGAAATTTTCTGCATGTATTTTGCTTGGCACATAGAACGATTTTTTTTCCTAACTCCATCCCGCACCTTAAACTTTATTTCTGGCTGATCCAGTGTACAACAAACACATAACTAAAATCTAAACACATTTTTTAGAACTTTACTAAAGGGTTTTAAAACTTTTACTAAAGGGTTTTCCAATTTGAGTGATATGATTTCTTTAACAAAAACATACTTATTGTTAAGGAAATTCAGATGTTTTGGAACGAAGTTCCTTATCGCACGTTGCGGGATGGGGGCTGAATGAAAAAAAGTAAAAAACTTTTTGAACACTATTATGCTAGAACCTAGTATTATCAACTATATTGGGCACTTTTACTTTGGTTTGTGTCTAGTCTAACATAACTTGGAAATTTCTTGTTTAATGGGAAATTTTCTAGGTGGAGCTTGTAACTAATATTTAGCATATATTGTAGTTGAGGAAGCCAAAGTGAAAAAGTTAAAAAAAATAACATTTTCATAAATAACATAATTTATATTCTTGAAAAAGGTACGGTTACTTAAAAAAATACCTTATCTTAAAGAAGTACCTTTGATTAAAAAAAGCCCATTTCTTACAAAAAGTAAATTTTCTGGAAAAAGTATTTTTTTTTAAATAAGAACCTTTTCTTAAGAAAGTATATTTTCAACAAACAAATTGCCTTTTCCTAAAAGCCTACCTTTTCTTTAAAGAGTGCATTTTTTGTGAAATAATTTAACCCACCTTTAAAAATGTACCTGTTCTAGAAGAAAGAAATAATTCTAAAAAACCCCATTTCTTAAAAAAACGTTTTCTTTCTTGACCTAAGTAGCCTTTCTGAAAATAAGTAAATTTTCTTAAAAAATACACTTTTCCTAAAAAGGGTACCACTTCTTTCAAAAGTACCTGCTCTTAAAAAATGAACTTCTTTGTAAAAAAATTCATACTCTTGTGGCTTTCGCTTAGAGAAAGTACGTCTTCTTAAAAATAGTACCTTTTCTTAAAAAAACATTAACTTTTAATAAAATAATTAATTTCTTTAAAAAAGACTTTTTCGGGAAAATATAATACATATTATTACAAAAGGGACTTAAAAAAATATATTTTTTTAAATATCGGGTTTTTCAATAAGAGCGCTACAAAAGTTTTTTTTAAATAAAACAAAACCGGTTTTAGATACCAATGAAATTGTTTATTCCTGTGAAAGTACTTTCAATGCCATTATGTATGGAACTCGATTCCTTTTGCATGGCCACCACGGGCACGCTTGCAGACGTCCAGACGCTGAACCCAATTTGCGACGGTTTTCAAGCATAAAGCGGCCGATACTGCTGCAATTTCACGTTCGATATTCGTACGAAGTTCATCAATCGTCGCTGGCTTCTTGGCATAGACCGTAGACTTGACGTGGTCCCACAGGAAATAATCTAACGGCGTCAAATCGCACGACCGAGGCGGCCAATCGACTGGGCCTTTTCGTGAGATAACACGTTCGCCAAACTTGGTTTCCAATAAATTGATTGTGGCATTCGCTGTGTGGCTTGTGGCGCCGTCCTGTTGGCACCACATATCCTCCAAGTCCATATTGTCCAATTGGGGCCAAAAATATTCGGTAGTGACTCGCATTCACAGTAATGTGCCGGTCTTGATCATCACGGAATAAGTACGGCCCAGTGACGCCGCCGGCCAATAAACCGCACCAAACGTGTGGATTGCTGTCTGACCATTAATGCATATTTTGCTTATTGACGAAGCCATTCAGCCAGAAATGAGCCTCAGCGCTGAATATGATTATCCGATGAAAATCCGAATCATTTTCAAGTTGTTGCTCAGCCCAATTCGCGAACATACGACGCTTATGGTGGTCAAGCGGCTTCAGTTCTTCCGTCGGTTTGATCTTGTAAGGATGTAGGCCAAGATCTTTTCGCAAAATTCGCTACAACGACGTCACAGAGTTGAACAATGCTTGAGAACGACGTGTGAGAGACACATTTGGGCTTTCTTGAACTGGAGCCTCAGCCTCAGCCTCTTTGTCTCACTGGCACGGGAACATTTTGTACTGTGCCTGTGGATTCAAATTTTTCCACTAGAAGCTCAATTGTTGATCTGGTAGGACGATTATGATGACCATAAATTGGACGTAGCGCTCTTAAAGTTGAGGCCACTGACTCCAAAATTCGGTAGTATATTTTAATAATTTCGTCTCGTTGTTGGCTTGTATGTCTTTCCATGATGAAATGGCAAACCTTACTGAAGAGAAATGTCAAAAGATCGGGGGAAAATATGGCGTTGGTTGCTGTCCCTATCGATTTACTTTTGTAGCGTCTCTGTTGAAGAACCCGTTGCATTCCGTATAAAAAAAATTTTTCTTAAAAAAACTTTATCATTTTACAAAAATATCTTCTCTTACAGATCCATTTAAATTACCATATTTTTCAGCGGGCACCTTAGGCGTGTTGGAATTAACTAGTGTACTCGTATAATATATAGCGAAAGGAACTTCGTTCCAACCGGGTGTCCCCTGACACCTTATGTAATTTTTTATTGAATGTAAAATACAATCGATACACTTAAGTCCAGAATAAAATGTCTTTCAAATAGCATCCGTGTCTTCTTTTGCAGGAACGAGTTCGATGTACCCAATTTTCGAGCAATTTTTCCACTAAATAGAGCCGTATGTCATGAACAGTATGTTCAATATTGCCTTGTAAAGCTTGAAGAGAGTCTGGTTTATTGCCTAAGAACAATGACCTCAAATAACCCCACAACAAATAGTCTAATGGTGTTAAATCACAACTTCTTGGTCGCCATTCAATGTCACAATTTCTTGAAATAATCGAATCTCGAAACTTTTCTCGCAATAATGCGGTTGTTGCACGTGCTGTGTATCACGCAGCCCCGTCTTGTTGGAACAAGATGTTGCTAAGATCAGCTTCTTTCAATTTCCGCCAGGTTGTGGTTTGGGACACTTGCCTGAACGGCAGCAATATTTTCATTACTTCGAGCGGTTCTTTGCCTTATTGGCACTTGAGTATTATGTAAAGGAAATGCACGCACGTAAATTGTAACAATTCGACGAATAGCGGGCACAGGTGGATGATTATTACAACCATAAAATTGCAAAAGCGCACGAAAAGTTGCAATTGGAGAACTATTATTTTGATAAAACAATTTAATAATTTGTAAACGTTGTTCTTGCGTCTATACATTTAGGTGCATTCAATGCACCTAAATGTAAAAAAGGCCTTTTTTAATCTTTTAATTATTTATATTAATTACTTATAAATGTGAATTTATATTGATAAAATTAATTATAATAAATAATACATACATACGAGTCAAAGAATAATTCGTTTTTAAATATTATTATGTTTGGGGGAGAATACGAATATGTTTCCACGTAAAGGCATAAAGTTTTGACAGTAAAGATTGATGTTTGAAGTGTGTTCCAAACGTCTACAAGATTCCTGATGAATATGTTTGGGAGAATATATTAGAGACGCCGTTATTTTTCAGCGTGTATATATTTTGGGTACTTAGCATTTCATATTCACCGGAGTCGTAATCTGCATGTATAAAAAACAAATTAAATGCTTAAATAGTAATTGAAATATAAATTAACGAAAATTTATTTCGTTAATAAATATTTGTTGGATCACTACAATCAATTTGAAATATTTTACAAAATGTTACGAAAAATATTAAAAACAAATGCTATGCGGTCAACTGTCATATGGAACCATAATTCTTGATTTCAACAGAACCCCAAAAATTGCGTAAAATAATTATTTACCGAGTGATTTATTAACACATACATTTTTACTAAACTCTTGAATAACCTTCAAGAAATTCATCAATCATGTTTAATTGTTAACCGTAATGAGTGCCGTTTGTCGTAAACAGCTTCACGTGTTTGTTTTACAAAGTCATTTAATAGTAAGATTTCGAAAGCGAAAAGGTACAAAATTAACCTGTTTCTACACTAAACGGCACTCATATGTTGAATAATTAAACATGTATTGTGTAGCATTTACTAAAAGCCATTAGTCAGCACAAAACGATTTGGGATTAAAAGCATCATTATGTGAAATGCTAAGAGAGGTTTTCATAACACCTTCTTAAGGCAAACGGTGGTGCAATGGTTAGTGTGTGCTGCGGATCTTGTACATGAGATCCTGGGTTCGAACCTTGCTCTAACCACCCTCAAAAAAAATTCTTTCGGCGGCGGTCATCTCGCATAGTGACGGCGACACTATCCAGTATATAGCCATGAAAAAGCTTCTCAAAATACGGTTCCGAATTGGTGTAAAATTTTAGGGAGTGAAAACTGGAAAGCGCACAGCTCAGTGATTGTGAGAAGTTCTCCCCGGTCCCTTCATGGGATGTAATGGGAAACCATTTATTTATTTTATTCTTAAGGCATAAATTATTAGTACCCTAAGAAGCGATTGTTGTTATTACGTTACTTATTCTTGGTTTCAAACCGTTAGGCAACGTACATCTTGACTGAAGTACCTCTGTCAAATATTTATATGTGCAAAATATTTTTGTTTTCTTTCCTTCTGAAAACTAACTGTAACTTAATGTCGACCATATACAATTTTTACGATAATATCCCTCTATCTTTATCATATACTTTTTTCTCTTTTGGACTTTATTTGTAGTCCCTTTATCTATGAGTATCTCTGTAAGTTTCCAACTCAATAGAAAATAATTATATGTGCAATCGCGTTCCTGACATTTTAAAGTGAGCAACCCTACTTTTCTCGGGTGTTTGGTATAAAATAAATTTCTGTACGTGAGTAAAGTGATCGTTATGAATATATTCTAAGAAACTTTTAATTCACAGTTTTGTTTCTAGTTGAACATGCCACGTGGAAGTGAACTTACGGATGAGGAGAGCGGAAAAATTGTTGGAATGAGACTTGCAGGTAAAGGAATTGGCGAGATTGCAGCTGCGGTAGATCGGCATCGCAATACAGTTTCGAATTTCCTCAAAGACCCCGAAAACTATGGTTGTATTAAGCGCAGTGGACGCATCCCAACTGTAGACCAGAGGACTAAGCGGCGCATTTTGGCATTTAGCAGCTAATGAGAATATGTGTTGTAGGGAAATAAAGGTGGAATTGGGTCTAAATGTAACGAGACAGCGTGTCCAGCAACTGCTAATGAACGATATAGGTCTTCGGTACCAAAGCAAAATGGCCAAACCACGCTTAAACCAGCGACATAAAAATGCGCGTATTGCTTTTGCAGAAAAGTACAAGCTTTGGGGGGACGAATTTGAAACCGTTATATTTAGTGATGAGAAAAAGTTTATTTTGGACGTACCTGATGGTCACCATAAATATTGGAGAGATTTACGACATCCTCGGCAAAGGTGCTACAAGCGAAACCACGGTGGTCGATCTCTTATGATATGGGCTACATTTGCAGCACGAGGGAAGTCAGTAATAAGCTTTGGCCCAACTAAAATGAATTCGGAAGCGTACGCTGATCAGTCGGACAGCAATTTAATTGACTTTGCTGTCGAATTATATGAGGATAACTGGACTTTTCAAAAAGACAACGCCCCGATCCACATTGCTCGGCTCACAAGGGATGTTTTTAAGTCCCGAAAAATTCCATTACTGGAGTGGCCAGCCATAAGTCCCGAACTCAACACAATTGAAGACCTCTGGGGGATACTTTCCGCCAAGGTGTTTTCAAAGTTGAAGCAGTATACGACGCTTAAAGAACTAAAACTAGCAATATTGGCGGAATGGGAGAAAATTGTCATGTCCACTTTAAGCAACTTAGTGAGTTCTATGCCACGCAGGCTACAACAAGTTCTTATGCACAAGGGCAACTCAATATCATATTAATTACATATTTTAATTGGATGAGAATAAGAATTAAATTTAAGTTGCATTTTTGCAAATATATATAAATATTTTCTATGAAGAATATATCAAACACTTTTTTTGTGTTCTAAAACAGAAATGAAAAAAATGGTTTCTTATAATTTTAAAGAATAGTAAAATATAAACTAATATATAAAATAAAAATAAAAAAAATTTTAGTTTTCAAAGCTCTAACTCAAAATGATACATTGCACATATAAATATTTGACAGGGGTATACTCAATGCATTGACAACACTGAAGCATATTCATAGCCTGATTCAGAGCTTTCATCGAAGAAGTATGCAATTGTTAGCGTAAAATTTTTAAAAAAGAAAACGCACGTGGTATGTATCAGTTGCCAAAATGATAAACTCCTTAAAAAAAACCTGGAGAAACCGAAACTTCGATTTTGTTATAAAATTTGACGTTCATTATAAATTCAAACTAACATTATAAATTATGGAGCTTTAAAAAAATTCGAAAAAAAGACATACGAACATACACATAACCTCAATTTTCTCATCCAGATAGCAGATATCTTATAATAACCCTACCTCTTACCTTTCCAAAATTACCTAAACGAAACCAAGAGGTCTTAGCGTTCCAAAGTTATGACTATTTGACTGAAATGCAAAGTTTTTTTTTGGAAGCGAAATAACAGCACAGTTTTATTTGTTTTTGTAAATTAACACGTTTAAGATTTCATTTTATTGAAAGTTTTGGCTGTAGAAACAAACACAACATATTTTCAAGAAATGAACCAAGGAATAAACTGGTGAAATTTGTCCAGTAGTGACTGAACCACTCGTGCCTGAACATTTGATGTCGTAGATGAACACATTTTCAAGAAATGAGCCAAGGAATAAACTGGTGAAATTTGTCCAGTCGTGACTGAACCACCCTGTATGGTCAAATTCAAAATGTACTGAGTAGATTACTTTAGCCCACACACCCTATCACACCAAAATTTTGGAAAAGTAGAGCTAATATTTTGGCCTCAGATATACAACAAATCAATCTTTTATTTGGACATAGCGGGTGGTCCAAACACAGGAATCTTTGTAAATCATAGCCTTTCGGGCATCGAATTTGGCCGAAAAATCATCCTTCCTAGTGAGGCGCAATTTCGCCGCGGCGGCTATGTCAACAAACAAAATTGCCACATCTGTGGAACGGAACGGAAAACCCGCACGAGAAGCCAATTCACCCACAGAGAGTGGCGCTTTGGTGAGAATTTTGGAGTGGTGGCACATTTGACCAATTTTTTCGAAAATGCTCAAAAAACAACCATTTCAGTCAATAGCGACCGCTACAGAGTCATGATAAGGGACTTTTTGTGGGTTGAGTCTGCAAGTATGAACTTGGATAGTCTTTGGTTGTAGCAGGGTGGTTCACCATGTCGCACAGCTCATTAAACAATCGACATTTTGCGCTGCAAGTTCGGTAATCGTGTTTAGAGTCATTATAGCGATGTCAATTTGCCGCTACGGAGTTGCGATTGGCCCCTTGTAAGGAGCCCTTAAAGACCAATTGTACGCAAATAATCCAGAAACGATCCACACCCTTAAGGCTAACATCGTCCGGGCTATTCGTGAGATAGAACAATACACCTTCAGCAAAATCCTAAGAAGTTGGACTAACAGGATGAAATATTGCGAAGCCAGCCGCGGCAGCAAAATGAATGAAATCGTGTTCCATAAACACTGGAATATTTGTTAGTTATAATAAAGCTATAATACGCGGATACCAAAACAAATTACGTTTAGTACTTTTTATTAATTTTTTAACAAGATATTTGTATTTGGACCTTCCGAATAAACTGCTGATGACTGGGAAGATAAATTTGACGCTGCGTTTTAGATTTTCGGTTTGTGGGCTGAGGGGAGTGGCAAAAGTGTTTTCAGAGATAGAACACTTATTAGAGGAAACTTGTGTAGGTTGGAATACCGTACAGGTTGGAAGAGCTCGTTTTCTCAGCGATTGCTAAGTGGAGGCGGCTGTAATTTATGTGGAATATAAACCCCAAGTGAAATAAACCCCAAACAAGAAAATTAAATAACGCCCAATAAAATTACGAAAAACCTTTTGGGGATTATTTTATATTTTTTGGGTGTTATTTCATTCCCACTTTTGGACATTATTTCATTATGAAATAATCCCCAAATGAAATAACCCCGAAAGAAATATTGTTTGGGAAATATTTCCTTTTTTGGCTTTTGGGGATTATTTTATTATATTTGGGCGTTATTTCATTTTGTTAAAAACTCAATTTTTGTAAATTTGCTGCAATCGAAACCGCAATGAATACAGTTAGGATTGAATGAAACTATTGAGTGAAGTAGTAGAAAAAGGAATTTGTATTGTCATTCTCAGTTCTCGTTGAAATTTTGTCTAAGGCGCATGAATCCATCTCGTTGAAATTTTGTCTAAGGCGCATGAATCCAGAAGATGATTTGTTTGAAATGGTCACCTATTTGGAGGAAGAGTGTGAAGAGGAGGAAGTAGAAACACCAGAACAAACGGCTAATTTAGAAGTGAAACTATGCGTTGTTTGTACTGTACAAGAGCCAAACATACTTCTGGTACCTTGCTAGCACATGAAAATCTGCAGTGAATGTGTTCTGAAGTTGCGGGCAACTGCAATTGCAAAAGAACGTGAAAAGTTCGTATGTCCAGTTTGCTGTCAGGCAGTTATTGATACCATACAAGTTTTCTTGTAATTTGTTTTTATATATTTAGACATGTGAAGCTTGTATTCAATAAATAACAATTTAAGTAATTTATTAGTGACTTAAATTGATTTGGGGCTTATTTCGTTTTTTTTTGGGTTTTTTCATTGGGTGTTATTTTATCACGCTTTTTGGGGGTAATTTCATTATGAACAAAATGCAAAATTTTGGGGCTTATTTCATTTCTTCTTTGGGGATTGTTGCATTAAATTTGGGATTTATTTAATTTTTCTCTTGGGTCTTATTTCATATTTTTTTGGGCGTTATTTCATTGGGGTTTATTTCATTTTTCGTTTGGTGGTTATTTCATTTGGGGGTTATTGCATATCGCCATTATTCTCTATAGTCTATAGTCTCTCTCTTTCTATTTTAGTTTGTGGTGGTTGTTTTCGGAGCTATACAAAAGTTTGGCGTAGCGAAATAACTCCCACATGAAATAACTCCCACCAGAAAATTGAAATAAGTCCCAAAAAATTTCCATACAAAAGTGGGAGTTATTTCATATGACTTATTTCGTTTTTATTTCGTAGGACTTATTTCGTTTTTTTGGGAGTTAGTTCATTTGTCCTGGTGGGAGTTATTTCATAATGTTCTTATTTCTTTTTCTTATTTCATATTCGTATTTCTTTTTCTTATTTCATAATGAAATAACTCCCAGTGTTATGACAATGAAATAACTCCCAAAAAAAATGACCGTTTGTACAAGGCCCATATAACAAGTGCTGTAGGAGAAGTCTTGGAACTTATTTCACTTCGCTATTGGGAGTTTTTTCAATTTTTGTGGGACTTATTTCATTTTTTCGTTATTGGAAGTTATTTCATTTTTGGTGGGAATTATTTCATTGGGAGTTATTTCATGGGGAGTTATTTCGCTACTCCCAAAAGTTTTGTAGTGATATGTCACGATCCTCACTAAAATAACAATTATTATTATAGTTTCTTCCTCGTGAGACAATTCCTTAGCTCAAATCCTTAGCTCAATTCCTTAGCTCAAATCCGAGAGCCGACGCGTCATCGAGAAGATACAGCCACATCTCTGCGAAGAAGTCATGACCCGTGGGGGCCATTTGACGGATATTCATGCCATACTTAAGCGGAACATGTCTTCTTTACAATGCAATACAAAAAATCACGGCGATCTCAAAAAATACGTGTGTTAATTAAAATTGAGTTCTTACCGAGACAAACTTATTAAATCCTTATTAAATTTCTGCGAATTTTTCCGTTTTCTGTGTTTGAAAAACCTGAAATCTACATGAGTCAGATTTTCTATCACAGTTGTTATTTCCGCTGTATTCGTTCAAGGTAGTGGCTAAGATTGATACAATACATATCTACTATCAATATCACAGCTCTACTGACGTCATTATGATAATGCACATAAATTTAATTTGGGAATAAATCAGCTGTTTAGTTGCAACACCCACATAACATATGTCGCTTATTTGTCTATTTTCCATGTGACAACAGACCACCCGAACGAACATCTATATTCTCCGTACATATTTCAAATTAAAGGTTAATTTAGGGCCAGGATTTTGAGGTTCTTCAGAGGAATGCGAAGCAAATATTTATGACCAACTATTTGTAGAGAGTGGGGATACCAATTTTGTTATGGGACAGGAACAATTTAAGCGATACATATTTATGTAATTATTAATATGAAAACGAGGAAGAAAGTGTGTTTGTCCAGAAATACAATATTAATTTTCCAACATAATGTAAATAAATGAGGGGTTTCCTAATTTGTGGTTTTAAAATTTGTTCAGGATGTGCATATCATTCAGTTATGCTTGATAGACGCCCCAGAATGTGGAGTACATTACAGGGATTGATGCTAATTACATTACGTGGACTAAAGCATGAGTTATTAGTGAGATAGAATTTTGAATATAGTTCCAAATTTGTACTCTAAATTCGCAACAAATGTGGTGGGCAAAAATGTCCAACCAATAAAGTGGACAATATAAACATTGATGGAGTATGTACGAAATGAGAAATCTCGTCACATTGTTATATGTGTTTCTCCTTCCCAACGTGTTCGTCACCAACTGGTCGTTATAAATAAATCTGGTAAATTGTTAGTCAGAGTTCACTCCAACTTCGCCATATTTCTGTGAAAAGTTCATGTGCTTCAGCTCTGATATTAGCACCACAGACCTGTGTACATATTTCTAAACTATTCACGCTAAAGGAGAAAAACTTCCATGCGTCTGTAACCAAAGGCTGTTCAACTTCGCGAGCTTCCCACTTTAACTCACATTTCTGTGAAAGTTGCTCAAACTACCATGATATAATGTTCCATTGCAATGTCATACAATCAATGGGTACATTTTAATATTCCTAAAAGTTTCGTTAAATTCTTTGAAAATTATATTGCACTTTATTTATTTCAAAAACAATTTCATCTAACAGTTTTGTAGTTTCCCCAAAGCTAGCAGTTTCTCATACTGATATACAATTTCATGCAAACTTTAGTGCGCTAGTCATATCAGAATTAAGATAAATTTTTGCAACATTATGAAAACATCATAGCCTGGCTGGAGTATTAGCTTTATCCGTCAACTATATTTAACAAACTTTTGGTCAAAGTTTTACTTTATTTATAAAACAAAACTTTATGTATAAAGCTATATTAAACAACATGTATGTTTTTAATTTGAATTCAACTGCTTGTTAACTGAAAATAGAAAAAAATATATTTTTCTAATTATAGAAATTTATATAGCTTTCGCATTCTACAGCCAAGCGTGAGACCATATATTTTGCAAATTGAGTTCAGTGCTTAAATAAATGAACTACAGGAGTAGTTAAAACCCCAGTTCATATTTTAAGATGCAATAGTATTTACTCATTATTTATTTTCATTAATATTTTGAAATTATATAAAGTACTAGCTGACCCGGCAGATGTTATCCTGCATAATATTTCAAGCGAATTGTATGGGAGGTACCACGCCCCTTTGTCCAATTGGACCGAATAGTAAATCTAAACCACCCAGGGCGCCACCCAAACGCATAGAAAAAAATTTATTCAAATCGGTCCAGAAGTTTAGGAGGACTTCAGTCACAAACACACGTGCAGTAGAATTATATATATATATAAAGATATAAAGAGTGATATTTGTTTCTTTTCTTAAATAGAACTTACAAAAGGGTTAACTGTCAAACGAACGGTCGTACTGCTCTCACTTGTCAATATTTATGATCAGTATGCTCCGGCAAATTATCATGAATAGATTCACGCTTGAACAACTCTATCAAACTATCCAAATTTACTTAGAAACATAGTCGTCGACTCGCGCAACTTATAAACGACTTCATGATTTGTAAGACAAACATAATTGTCCATCTAAGCAAGCGATCCGTCGAAGTTTGGATACGTTTTATTCCACATACATACTCTCCAAATGATGCAATAACACCAACTCATCGAAGGAATATACGTACTGCAGATAATATCGCCGCTGCAAATGAAAGTGTAGAGGAAGATCCAATTTTATCGATTCGTTGTGGGTCTCTGGAATTAGGGCTCTGTCCGTCTACTACGTGCAAAATGTTGACCACAGAAATGTTGGCATACACCCGTATAAGATTTACTTGGTGCAGCAATTTATGCCACGAGACTATCATATGCGTCGTTCTTTTGCTGATTTGGCTCTAGGGCAGTTGCAAACTTACCCGATGTTTCATCGCAAAATTCTCTTTAGCGATTAGGCTCATTTTTGGCTTAACGAGACTGTTAATAAACAAAATTGTCACATGGGGTAAAACGAATCCAAAACGGACCCTTCATACTCCATTATATGCAAAAAAAATGCTGCGTTTAGTGCGGTTTTTACGCTGGTATCGTCATCGGGCTCTACTTCTTCAAAACTGAGGCCGAAACGCGCGTTACAGTCAATGGAGATTATAACCGCACCATGATCAAAGATTTTTTGTTTGAAAATGTGGATAATATTGATCGGGGGAAAGGAGTGCATTCACACATTGGATATTGGTAAGGCCTGTTGAGAAGTTTGCGTGACCTCACCTTAAAATTTCAAGGTCCGAGGGGAAAATATCGACACAACAGTAAATGTCATACTCTTCTAGTCCATCTACCATATCTCTCTTTGAAATACTTCCATGATAGTACGAATATAAAACAGAAAAGAAAACTCTTTCGATAGTTTCCGCAATCAATCAATTGATTTAAATCAATGTTTAGCCAGAAGTTGATTTCGAGAAATGGACCTGTCAATTGGCGTTCAAGGTCTTGCGATTAGACACCCCTCGTTTACTTTACGTGGGGCTACATGAAGTCATTGGTGTATGCTGATAATCCAACATTAACTGACGCTTTGGAAAACACAATTGTTCGTGTTATTCGAGGCGTACAAAAATTAACCCTAAGTTGGACGTCCAGAATGCGCTTCGTCATGAAGAATAGCGGTGGCCATATGGTCATACACGAATAAAAAATATTTTTGATTAAAGCTGAATTACTTGTGTTATATTTTAAAATTTCAAGTGACAGAAAAATGTTAATTAAAGTTTTTGTATGGGTCAACTAGAAATTACGTTTAGACTTAAAATAAAGAAAAATAATTTTTGTAATTTTCTTGCAATAATTTCATGAGTAGCTACAGGGGCTTAAATTCAATTTTGAATTCAATTTGGAGGAGTGCACATGCATATCCGAGGGACTTGTTTCACCTCTACTTTGCAACAATTTAAAGCTTCTGAGAATAAAATAAATAATATTCCTGTAGGCCAATCGCTTAATCTCCCTAGCCCGCGGTATTTGAGTCAGTCCTACATTGCCAGTCCTGAGCTAAATCGTATTTTTCACTATAAATGCATAGACAATTAGGAACTTAGGGGATGTTCCGATTCTACACAAAACAAGGTATGATTGATATTGTGCAGTACAATATCTGAAAAATAATTGAACCTCTAAAACACAAGGAAACCCCCAAATTCAACATCCCCAAAAATAAAATAGAAATTTAGCCCAAAAAAATTGTGAAAAATTACCTACGAAAAAAACGAAAAATTGCCAATCCATCTAATAAAGGATTCAAGGCAATATAACAAGAGTGTTCGTATTTAAAAAATCTTAATTAATTGGATATATTTTAGGTGGTTACAGACAACAATGTTACAGCCGTACAATTTGCTGGGACTCTTATCTTTTAGAGGAATATGTATCTCGGGAATCATACGTTTTCTGGCAACTCTGTAGAGTCAAGTCGCACTTAATTTTGTGCTCTTTGATTCTTGCTTTATTAGTAATTATTATATCGTGTATTATTGTGTTAGTGTGTGAAAAAGTGTTAAACTGAAGCTAAGTATCTAATGTTGGTTTTGTGTATGTTAGTATTGTTTGTGCTTCAGTTGTTTTATAAATTAAATCTTCTGTTTGTTTGTCATTTAAGCTTTGGTACCACAATACAACAACAATATTTGGTTTGCATCCTTTTATTGTTGTTATTGTCAGCTTTTTTTGTTCGATTGTTGTTATTGTTAGTTTTTCTACTGTCTTTTGTACTATTTTTGTTTGTATTCAAAATTCTAGTGTTGATAAACATCCCGCTTTTTATTGTGTTTACCAGTGTGGTCTATTATGACGATTATTCAGTTATTTTAGCGGTTTCTGCAGATTTTAGCAGTGCTTTTTATTGTAGCGATTATTTTGCTATTTTTAGCCCTTTATTTTGTTATTTTAATTTTTTTTTTTGTTGGTCTGAGTGGCGGCAATGGGATCGTTCGTAAAAAAAAAATTTACAGCAGACAGTTGTCCGAGGCCTTCGGCCACGGACTGTCCCTGCAGGCTGTGTCAGAGACACGGCCGTTAAATTTAACGTAGAATACGCCATCCGATAAGACAGAAAACATATATAACAATAAATTCATTTGCTTATATTATTTATCATTTATTGTTATATATGTTTTCTGTCTTATCGGATGGCGTATTCTACGTTAAACTTAATGGCCGTGTCTCTGACACAGCCTGCAGGGACAGTCCTCGGACAACTGTCTGCTACAATTTTTATATTTACCAACCGCATTTGATTCAAGTCCGTTTAAAAAAAAAATATTATGTTCAATTTTTTTAAACTTAATTTAATTTATGTATTTTAATTAATATTTTTATTGAAATAAGTTCTGCGAATGTTGAGAGGGCCGCCCTAATATTAAAAAAGGTTTACCTTATCGAGTCTTCGCATTAGCATTCGAGCGTTGTGTGAAAGCTTTACGCTTTACAATTCAAAATTAATGTTACAACAGCTTTATTGAAGCTTTCGCAAAAAAGCTTTATTACGTTAGCTTACTGTTTGTTTCACTTTTTACTAGATACATGTTGCCAAGCAACATTAGCTTGCTGTTCGTTTCACTTTTTACTAGATACATGTTCCTAAGCAATGTTGAGAACCAAAAACACTTAACCAAACACCACACATATGTTTGAGTGTATGCGTTTAAACAATTTTCATTTGAGAAATTAAAATACTAGAAATATATCAACCAATATGAAATGTATATCAGACGAAAGATAACATCTTCATTTACCTACAAAAAAAATTTTAAAAAATTCATCTAGCCGTTTCCTCAAAATCTAGCCGTTTCCTCAAATGAAATAAAGATTACAACAATAAAAACCTGACATGACTCCTCATACCGTAAGGTAAGACGTATTCTACGTCAAAATTCGAACAGAACAATGCCCCCTACGCTCAGTACCGGCAATGAAAACGAAGATAAAGATTCAGTACCTCATCGATTTACAAGTAAAGAAATAATATTCCTCTACTGATGGAATGATAATATTGTTATCCCAATTGGCACCAATTTTGATATTCATGAAATTGGAGCATTCAAACTCATAATAAAAGAATGGGGTTGCTGAAGTATACCCCAAACAAAATTGTTTCATCCATATAAAGTCGGCATGGGAGGAGTGTATAAAATGAACCAACTAGTGGTAGTCTACCGGTCTAGAATCAGCAAAATATGGGGGTGGCCCTTATTTTCATATCTGCTTGTAACTCCATGCACCCCAACTTATGTTGTGTTTCTTACCCAGTCCATAAATCCTTCCATAACAACATTTTTTATGCGACTAATCGGCCAATCAATTGCAAGCGTAACAAATTTAGCCAAAAGCAAATGTGACTTCTGTTTTTCATGGTGTGTTACAATGAATACAGTTGATATTCCAACTATGTAGTCATGCGTGTATCCATTGCTCATTGAATTGGAGCAAAATATTCACAAACAAATACCTTCAGCGACAGATTTTATCCATTTACACATATGTATGTTAGGTCATTTACTTCGCTTCCTTCTCTTGGCTTTGGTTTTAATCGTGCAAAACGCATTCGTTTTATTCTGTCATTATAATCAAATGCTGTCAAAGCAACGATGAAAATCTTATGTCATGCGCTTCAGAATCAATCAATATGGTTTTTACCAATTGTTTTTATAGTTAGCAAATATAGTTTGTTTGTTAATCCATCAGGGCGTATAATAGATGACGATGGTTTTTGCTTGCAAGAACTACATCATACGCCATGGTGGCTTATTATTAATATACCTATAAGTCAGTGGAGGGATTGTGCATTATGGTTTCAACATTTGCAATTTTTTTAATAGAAATATAAATATGTTACCATATATTATGAGTAATGCTAAAAAAATAAATAAAAAAGCGTTTTTGGCAATTTTGGTGCCAAAAACCATCCCCGTGAAGTCGATCAATGTTTTCGGAGTTTGGAATTTTAGAACTTTTTTCTAATGTTCACTGTTTACTTAGTTCCAGATAATTTTCTTGAAATTCAGTAAGGTCTATCAAGCAATTAATTATTTAAAGTTTTTATAAATTCCGCTAACTGTAAGAATTCCAAATCCGGGATTGAACAAAAAGTCGAGTTTTGAAATATTTAAATTTCATAGCTTTCAGTAGATATCGTTAAAATATTGTGTATTCCTTAACATAAATGTATTAAGTGGTGATTATACTAAATACTATTACAATTGATTATTATTTTTATTTCCATTTTATGCGACGAGGAATTAAAAGTTCCGTAAATTATACAATTCGGATTTGTTATTAACCTGCCAAAAATTTTGGGATTCGCGATAAGAAGACCTTTTGATTTCCGTGCATTTGGACGGATTTTATTCAGCGCCTTCGATGCCCCCTTATGAGACATTATTGGTATAAAATATCTAAAATGGTTATACAATTATCAAACTTTAAATGTTTATAACATGCCATCAATATTGTTACATGCCATTAAAAATTCCACAGATATCTCTTTATATCAACGGGTTTTAATCAGCACTTTCGATGTCAAATTGGAAATACTCTACAGATAAAAGTACAAAAATAGCCGCCTTAGGCGGACTATGTGACCCTTCCTTTTCCTAGATGATAATTCCTATCGTAGACGTTCTGTTGATTTGCATATCACTGACAGTAATCACTGATAAGTGTCAAAAATCTACCAATCTAGCGATGCAGTCTCTGCAGTACGAAAAAACAATGAGAATTTTATTATTTTTAAATGCGCTCTTGATTATTTGATGCACTGTTGAATAAACTAAATTCACGTTATCTAGAGAACTACCATGGCCAACGTCGCGAAATGTACATCCGAAAAAGTTGTTTTTCTGCCAAAAATCACTTAATAAAGTGAAAAAAAAACTTTGTATACTACAGTGCTCCATTAGTAAAGGCTCACGATTTTCCCATTCAAAATACAAAAAGTGCAAAAATCCATCTTAACCCTTCCGCAGTCCTTGCATATGCACCCCTCCTATGATCCTTGGGTTAATTTTACCCAACATCATTATTTGTTAAAAAATACGACATTTGTGAGAGCAATTTATTATTCTATTATTTTTCCACAACCAAAAAAATACATAAAAGAAAAATAGAGAATCACCTGATATCTAATTCACTATCTACTCGTATCACTGTATAGAAACTGTGTTACATAACTGACTTACACATGTTGAGTTTTTAGGTTTTACTGTCTCTTATTTGGTAGAATGCGGGAATATGAATCTACAAAGTTTTACAACTTACGTATGTTTTACAAATTTATTGGGCGATTAATAATATCACAACATCTATCTACGCAAAAGTTGTTGTTTTACGGTATTACCTGCCATTCCAGCAGATAAATTCCCTACCTGAAAGTTATATTACGATTTCAAGCTGGATTTATTTCATTCATATGTCGTGCAATCAAATTAATAGTTCGCCAACTGGTTATTTGAATAACTATTTTTTTTATTTGGAGAGAAAAATAAAATTTGGTTATATTTATATCCGTGATATTGAATTTTTGGTAGGCCCAGGGTTGTTTGTTAAAATTTGATTTTCTTGAGCTTACCAGCTTGAAGCCGTCGTTATACTTGCCAAAGAGACCTATTATGTTTTCATAAATATGAAATGAGGTTGCAACGATCTCTGTTAATTTGATCTTCCAGAATCATGCCTTCAATACTTTCGCTTGACAATGAGTATTGATCATTTCCATCATCATCGTTTGCCAACAAAATTTCTTTCTCATCACATAAAACTTCAACTAAACTGTGTCCGTCGAGTGGCTACGCCGTGGACGAATCCATTATAGCTTTTGATCACCAGCTGTCGTTTTGCTAAGGACAATAATGACCATCAGGGTTGCAGTTTGTTAAAACAGACATTTTCATATTAGAGTTACAGAGAAGAGTCAACACTTGACTAACGAATGACTAAGCCTAAAAACTGTGGCCTTCGGTGGTGCACTAACCACTAACCGCCTCTTGTACGTGAGATCCTGGGATCTTACATACTTACGTACAAGCGTCGCCCACATACCACTGCACCACCAACAGCCATAAGTACCAATAATCTATCATACTGATTAAAAATAAATCCAAATGAAGCAGGTGGTTGAAGATCGAGTCGGTTGCGGAAATATGTTATGCTCATTGTGAAAGGCCCTTGAACCCTCTGGGTTATTTGAGGTCCCAT
This sequence comes from Phaonia tiefii, assembly GCA_963931995.1. Classification (NCBI taxonomy): domain Eukaryota; kingdom Metazoa; phylum Arthropoda; class Insecta; order Diptera; family Muscidae; genus Phaonia; species Phaonia tiefii. Next base: position 319,410,234 of record OZ008368.1, on the reverse strand, counting down.
AAGGAAGAAAGGTGGCTGTAGGGGAAAGTTCATCTGTAACAATGGTTAATACATTAGGCGGGATGTTCCCGAATTATAGAGTTAGCGATAAGGAGTTCAAATGTTTCCTATTTCCCCAACGCAAACTCATTCAAATTGGTAAGAAAAATATTTAAATATAGTTTAACTAATAGTAATTACCTTTGCGTCAAATTGTCTATATTTTACATATTTGCATGCACAGAAAACTCAAAATAACTAACTACACCTTTTTCTTGCCAAACTATAGTTTACCACGCCGTTGAGGACATCATAAAGTTTGAATTTCATAACTTGTAATCTAGAGAAAAAGTTCCATTTGCAATATAAAATTGGGCCATTTTGACCCAGGGAATGCAGAAGGGTTAAATTTTTGACGGCTACTAAAACTTTATTTTATGCAATTTTCTATAATAAAGGTTTGTAGCAATAGGTGCAATCTTTAATCTCTAGGACGAACCGCGCTTAAGAAAATTAAAGAAAATCATAAAAACCTAGAAATCTTTAAGCAGTTTTTTTTAAATTAGAGTGGCTGAAAATGTGGGAAGTAAAAAAAATCTCGCCAAAACCATTTTACATTCTACCTTATGTAAGTGTTAAGGATGCAAAATCATTAACACTATATTTCAGATACTACCAGTTATGAAACGATGGAGGGTGTATGTAGACTTCATGAATTTAACAAATTTTTTACTTTGGCTCATATACCAATCAAAATTTTGAAATTTGTTGAAAATCATTCACAGGTATTATTTCATATTCTTTCACGTATAGGATAATTGGCCGTCGATGGTACAATGGTTACTGTGCGCGGCTCTTGTACATACGAACGTGGGTTCGATCCCTGCTCTGACCACCTTACATTTGTTTCAATGACGGTCACCGCGCTTAGTGTTGGCGACACTATCGAGTTCTTAGCCATAAAATCATTTCAAAATACCACTCGGAACCGGTGTAAAACTGAAGGTCCCAATCAGTGAGTGCTAAACATAAACAAGTTAGCTGGTAGTGAGAAGCTCTCCCCAGTCCCTCCATGGGATACCATTTTTTTTTATATAGGCTCATACTTAGATTTGCAAGTCGAAATCATATTTCTAGAATTTCTAGAATAGAATAAAATTTGAGAATAGTTGACACAATTCGAAAAACATCATAAACCGATAACCAACGTAAAATTACCGGTTTATCCAAAAACTAAATAATTAAACAAACAGGCTCACAGCAAAGGGTAAATACCCGGTTAAAATAGTTCGTCCATTTATCGGTTTGAGCTTTGGACGCTCAGCTTTTAAGGCGTACATTGGCAAGATTCGATTTATTTTGGCGGCGGCCTACATCCCTAGTGACAATCACATATTAAACATAAATTCTAGCACCAATGTAAAGGGTTTTCCAATAAGGAATTGACGACTTTTTTTAAATAAAACGCAAACCATTTGAGATATTTCCAAAACTTTATGATCGACTTGAAATACAATCCAAACATTTATGAATGGAACTCGACTTCGTTCATTTGGCCACCGCGGGCACGTCGGCAGCGGTCGATTCGTTGGAACTAATTTACGATGACTCGGTCACACATTTCGGCCGAAACGGCCGCTATTGTGCGTTCAATATTGGCTCTGAGTACTTCCAACGTCGTCGGCTTATTGGCATAAGACAATGATTTTAAGTAGTCGCAAAGAAAAAAGTATAGAGGTGTTAAATCGCACGAACGAGGCGGCTAATTGACTGGTCCATTTCTTGAGATAACACGGTCACCAAAGTTACTCTTGAATAAATCGATTGTACCGTGTGCTGTGTGGCTTGTGGCATCGTCCTGTTGAAACCGCATGTCGTCCCAGTCCATGTTTTCCAATTCGGGGCAAAAATAATTCACAGTAACATGACGATCGTTATTGCCGACGAATGCGTATGGCCCAGTGACGCCGCCGGCATGCAAACCACACCAAATAGTTATTTTTTGTGGATGAAGTGGTGACTCATGAAGCAGATGCGAATTTTCACCAAACCAATAATGCATATTTTGCTTATTGACGAACCCATTGAGCTAAAAATGAGCTTCGTCACTGAAGATGATTTTTCAGTGAAATTCATCATCTTTGCGTATCTTCTCCAGAGCCCAATCGGAGAACGTACGTCGCGTCAAATGGTCCATCGGCTTCAATTCTTGAGTCAGCTTGATCTTTTATGGGTGTAACCCAAGATCTTTACGAAAAATCCGCCATAAAGTGGTCTTGGCGATGCCCACTTCTTGAGAACGCCGCGGAATCGACTGATTTGGATCGTTTGCTACGGACACCTGAACGGCAGCCATAGTTTCGTCACTTCGACCAACCCCTTTATCTCACTGGCACGGCAGCATCACACAATGAATATGTCGACTCAAATTGTTCCACTAAACTTGTTATTGCTTGTCTACTAGGGCGAGAATAACGACCGAAAATTGGAGTTAACGCTCTTAAAGTTGCGAACACCGACTCCGAATTTCGGTAGTACATTTTTATAATTTGCATGCGTTGTTCTTTCGTGTATTTTACCATGACCATGACGAAAATGTTGAGTTGTTGATGATCAGTGAAATAGTGCGTTCACAAATTAAATTCAAAATTGTCAAGTACCTATTGGAAACCCCTATACTAAACTCAACCCTGGATCTCATAAAAACAAAATAAATATGGTAAGAACTCAAACATAACTCTCTTTAAACTGTACAAACGATTGCGAACTTTGTTCATTTATTGTTCAAATTGAAAAGTTTTGGTATTCCCGCAATTATTCTTAAAAATTTTACATTTTATATACTCTTTTGATTTACATTACATTTTTTACAGTAAACTTGCAGCCAAAAACAAAGATAATTTCCATACGCTTCACTGAAAACTCTAAGGAAAATTCCATTTATAAAATGAATTTATCACTAAATTTTGCAACCAAATTTATTTGGAATATTGCTTCGAAACACAACATCATTTACTCCATTCCATTTTAATATCTCTAAACTTCATTTCATAGCCATTCAAGTGCATCTCCCTGTGCAGTTGGTATAATCTACAACAAGAGGAAACACCTTTGAGCTCAGTAACTCGCAAAAAGTTGAGGGCTGTTATGTAACAACTTCTTAAACAGTTTCTTACATTAAAAGTAAAACTAAAATGAGAAAGTTTCAAAACTTTTCCATACATAATACAAATACTGACAACCGTCTACTGTCACATAATTCAGTGTAACTTGAATACTATGTGGAACACTTAGTCGGCTTAGAAGTGGAAGCTTAAATAAAATGACAGAAATTTCAAGGCTTTTGATTGTTGACAGCTATAAATTTACGGAAGCGAAGGTGACGTTTTATGATGATTGTGTGGTACTTGTTGCGTCTCAGAAAACCTTTAGCAAAAGTAAGTGAGCAAGATTTGAGTTTTAAAATTTTAAAATCAATAACTTTGTCAATAATAAAATTAACTGTCTTTAATTAAATAGATATTTAATCGAGGCGGTTATCAAAATAGTTTGTTAATGTTGTTAGTGTAACCTGGAAAGTTACTCTAAATTGTAGTAGTATTCAAGTCTGTACAATGGTTATAAATTGGGTAACTAGTATAGTGGTAACCAGTTAAATTTATTTTCTCCAATCATGATTTTCATCCTAATATTTATAAGACTCGCAACTAGTTATTGTAACTATTGTACAACTTAACAGATATAACGATAAATTAGACCCATTTAGACACGTCATCTGCTATGACATATGTTTCTTTCAACGATGCCTGAACAAAACCTCAATCTGTTGATGTACTTGGAATGTACGAACACTATACAGAACGGAAGCCTCGTTCCAACTGGCAAATACTTTTGAAAAATATAAAGCCAAAAGCTATCCAGGAAATGTGATAGAGAGGATATGGTTGCATAAAAAAAACTGCGACATTTACGGCTGCGGATTTAGAGTTGGCAAAAGCGTGTGACATGGGACTGCCCGAGGAGTTGGAACGTTTGTGATAACCATTGACTTGGGAGTGGCCATAAATGATTCCTTCATTGGGCAGTCCAAGCAACACACGCAGAACGTCCTGGGCAATGGCTTTATCGAAAACTTCCGTTAGCTAGCTAAAATGAGGAGGCGGAACGAAAGCCTGATTCGTTATATGACCACCGATACGTCTCAGGCTAATTAGGTGACCTGTCACTAAAGTGGGCTATATTATTTGTGTACATTTTATTCCGTTATTTGAAGGATGATGAGCCAACACCTGTAGCCAACGGCGTATCAAAACTGAAAAAACACCAAAATCCAGTTCCAACTCACTGCATTCTGGGCAGCGTCTGGTCCACAATGGGCGGCTAAGACATAATCATCCTGGCAGTAGATAATCCGAGAACCACGGTGGGCTGATTTTGTCTACCGCCACCGTTATATAGTCACTGAAAATACACAAAATTATAAAAACCAAAGAAACGTCCTTAACGCTGACGACCCCCGCATACGTTTTAAAGACCACGATTTAAAGATATGTACCTGGAAAGTCAGGACACTATATAAGATAGGTACCACATTCCAACTAGCGGATGTCCTCGAAAAATATAAACCTAACATCACAGCTATCCGGGAAGTGCGATGGACACGATACGGTTGCACCAGAAAAAAACACTGCGATATTTACTACAGCTACCATGAGCGACTGCACGAATTCGGGTCTGCATTTATAGTTGGCAAGAGACTGCGACACCTAGCTTCAAAGTTCAACCCAGTGAGTGAACGCACAGCCACAATTCGAAATATTTCAACAACTCGGTAATTTGTGTGCACGCACCGACAGACGATAAAGACTATGAGGTCAAAGAATCATTTTATGAGCGTCTGAAGGAAGAATACGAACGCTGCCAAGTTTGAAAAAGAAAGTGTCTTTCGCCCAACATCGGTAATCACAGCGTATATTATACGACTTCCTATAATGGAATATTATTTACAGACTTCGCTGCTGCAAAGAACACGATACCAACATAAGGACATACATAAGGCGACCAGATTGATCACTTGGTAATAGATTGCTGGCACACTTCTAGTGTATTTAATGTACGTTTGATTCGAGGTGCCAATATCGACTCGTTTCATTATTCGTTTATTACATGGTGGCTGACAAGAGTGATCAGGGCGAAAACCGTACGAAGCCGAACACGGGAAAAGCTACATATCGACAGGCGCCAAATACCGGAGATACCAAAGGCCTTTCAACAAAATCTCACTCTCCTGCTAGAGCAAAATACTCCCCATCCAGAAGTACAGTAGAAGCACATCTCCAATTCATTGTTACCATGAAGAATGTCGCATTGCAACTGATGAAAAAGACGCTGCACGTATTGCAACAAACAGTCAGTTACAACGCTAAGATTGGTACAAGGGGCCGAGAATGGAGGAAAAATTAATATTTAGGCAGAAAAAATGGCAGTGGGAGCAGAGAGAGAGAGAGTGAAAAGACCGAAATGTGCAGGATGAATAATGAATCCCGAAAATTTTTCCAGAGGGTAAGAAGATCAAAAAACGGGCCGAATAATGGGCTGCCCTCCGCAGTGTTGAGAATGGGAATCCGGTAATAGATAAGTATGTGTGCTTAAAATGTGGAGACTCCACTTTTCCTCACTAATGCAGTCAGATTCTTCCACTGAAAAAAGAGGTAATGATTGCGGAAGACAGTGTAGACAGTGAAGGAAACACTGTGAAAGGCTAAAGCCAATTGTGGAAACCCTGGTTGAACATTATCAGCGTTGTTTTGGTCCTGCGAAGTCCACGACTGACCAAATATTCACGCTACGCCAAATCTTGGAAAAGATGCACGAAAAGCAAATCGACACATACCATCTATTTGTCGATTACTAAGCTGCTTTCGATACACCCATACCGGGAAAATTGTACGAAGCTATGGCTGAAGTGGGGACTTCACCAAAACTGATCTGCCTCTGCAGAACGACGCTCACAAACACCAAATTGCAGAAGTTGCGGACAGACCTCACAGAACCATTCTGTACCAAGCGAGAACTGAGACAAGGCAACAAAATTTCGTGCAATCTCTTCAACAGCTTTTTGGAGATAATATTGAGGAAAGCAGCACTAAATATGAACAAGACCATCAACATAAAAAGCTATACGTTGTTGGCGTATTCTGACGACATACCCAACATTGGGAGAAATTTGCTAGAGGTTACTGCAGTATTTTAGAGAATCGAAAAAGAATTAACTAAGTTGGGTCTTGCTGTTAATGAGGACCAGACAAATTTGATTGTGTCAACCACTAGAGGAACCTCTCGACTTGGTCCGCACTTGAACGTTGACAACCGATTTAATTTTGAAGTGGTAGATGTATTTGTCTAGCTTGGATCCGCCGTGAACAAGGACAACAACGTTAGTCTGGAGTTAAACAGGAAAATTGTGCTTACAAAGAGATGCTCTTATGGGCTCAGCAACCAGTTTAAGAACGAAACTTTCTCTCGACAGACAAAAGTCCAGATATATCATACTCTGATTTTATCAGTCCTAATATATGGCTCCGAAAGCTGATGAAAAACACGGGGGAGTATTCGAGAGAAAAATTCTCCGTAAAATATATGGTCCTGTTAAAGAAAATGGCGAGTAACGACGTCGTTGGAACCAGGAGCTATATAATTTGTATGTATATAATTTTAGGAAAGTAGGTAGCTGATTTTAGGAAATAGTTTCATACTACAAAGTCATACTACAAAGTGAAGAAAAAAGTTCCTAAGTAAAAAAGTTTTGTTTTCTTCCATTCTATAAGAAAGAGAATTTTCCAAGTGGATTAAAAATTAAGCTATTGACGATAATAAGGGTATTTTTATTATTATTTTTATTATTTCATAAACCTGTTATAGTATTTGGTGGGGAATATAAGTAGCTATTTCAATGCCCACAAAGCCATATCATCAGCTCACATATTATATTTATATAGATATTAAGGTGGCCCTTCGTTATGTGGGCGGGAAAAAATGTGTTCAAATAACAAAGCTTTGGACCTAAAGTTTTTAAAAATCATGAAATTTTAAATTTTGTTATTATGTTGGAACCGGATTACCATTATTTAGCCCATTTATCCCTTTAACTTCTATGACTTATTACCTATCTAAAATGCCCAAAATCATACAACTCGAACCACCAGTAACAAAAGTTATAAACAAAAATAGCTGTGAAATTCGCCTGTTTAAGCAAAAACATTTATAATACAAATAATTCGATTTTTTTCATATTTGCTCAAAAAGGCTAGTTAGGCTGGTATTTTTATTCATCAGGTTGTTACTGGTGTGCCGATTTTTGTGATTTTGGACATTTCGGAATGGTATTAAGTCACAGAATTTATTTAAAATGTACATTGGGTTAAATAGACCAAAAATTGTATTCCGGTTCCAACATAATCAAAAAAATTTAAAATTTCGTGATTTTTCAAGATTTTAGGCGCTTCGAGCCACCTCTAAATCCCCTTTGATTAACAAAAAACTGTGTATTTCTTGGTTTTCAGCTATCCGCATATTTCTAGCGGGTGAGACCGAGAGTCAGAAAACTTTTGTTTTTAAGGGCCACCTTAATATACATAGGTATAGAAAATCCGACTGATCCCTTTATTATACTTATATAGATGTGTGATGTTCTGAATCTAGTACGGGGACTCAAACTTGAACTTGAAATTTGTATGGTTGATCAAAAGCTTATTTTCGCAAATAAGTTTAACAATTCTACATGGGTTGCATATCTGGGATAGTTAGCTGACATTCTTAACCATTTTAATGTGTTGAACAAAGAATTTCAAGGTAAGAACTACAAAGAACTACAACTACAAAGTCTAGGATAATTTTTCATTTGAACCGATTGCATTAGTGCTATATATACCTTTCCATATGTAAATTTACTTTCTCCTTACTATCTGGCTCCTTATTTATAATTTGGTTTTGGTTTTGTTTGTAATTAAGTCTTTGTTATATTAATATCCCGTGATGTATTTTTATACTTATTTATGTTAGTGTTATACCAACTGGTGAAGAATTTCTGTAGTCGGTTGCAACGTGTGAACTTATGATCCTTGCTCTCCCGTTATAAACCAGTCTATAATGTGTACGCTGTCCTCACGTTATGGGGACGTGGCTTTCTGGGTCGGTAGAGGCGGGTAAGATTGGCGGCGATGGGTTCGCTCGATTAAAATAAAAAATATTAATATCATTTCAGCCAGAGACAAGGCTTCAGCATTTGGAGTAAAGCTTCTGAATGGGAGACACATATCAGAACAGAAAAATATAGCTTCGTAATCGAACTGTTAATTACGTCAACTAACTATAAAGCTATCAGGCATCTAACCAAATTCAAGGAGTGGTTCTCTGATAACTTTCCAGATTTAGACCTGAATGTTGTCAGTTGAATTGTTGATCCTCCCACATGTGAAGTATCTAACATACCAGAGAAAGGCAGTTCTATCGTCATTTTGGATATCAGAAGCTGCAAAGGCTTTCGAGATATCACATGAGGCGGTAAAAAAATTGATGCCCTTTGCAAGGACGTACCGTTGCCAACAAGGATTCTCCATATTAGTGAACATAAAACCGAAGCACAGAAATCGACTGAACGCCGAAGACGGTACTAAAATTTCCCTTACTTCAAAAGTTCATCTATCAAATATGAAACAACATCACTGCTCCAAAAAATGCATTAGTTTGAAATATTTGTATTTATTTATAAAGAGTTTTCATGTAAATTCCACTAAATTCAATTAATGATAAATTAATCAAAATATATGGCTGTAGAGTGCTTTCCAAATAAAACACGGAACTGTACTTTAAATTTACAAAATTCAGTCTTTATTTAATAATTCGATGTTTGACTTGAAGTTTCTACGTTGATTCAACCTGTTGTAAAAGAATGAATACAACAAAATAAAATAGGTTAATATGACACTAAGAGACAAGCATAAGCGCAGCCACCATCACGATCCGCACTCATACCATACTCATACTCATTTTTGCCTGCCAGAATGTGGGGTAATACCGACTTACACAAATATATTTTTGGGTAATGGCTAAAAAGTTTCCCAACCGTTGTTTCAACCCCCCACATCACGGTAATGTTTGGTTCAATTGTAACAAACCGTAAAAATCACGCCTAAAAATGGGAACAGCGGGGACAAAATGCTGTACAAAAATGTTGGCCATAAAATGTTACTATTACATGTCAGAAAAAAAAAACTAAGCACAAATAACATTGTCTATTAAGGGTCAATTTAGTTATTGTTCACATATGTAAATCATCCCATCTGACACTTATTCTTGGTATCAGGGGTTTCTAACCCTAACCTATATAATTTGTCTCAGTCAGAATGCACGTCTTCATTATACCCTCCACTGTAAGTGATAGAGGGTATATATCAGTTTGTCATTCCGATTGTAACATATAGAAATAAGGCTTTGCGACCCCATAAAGTAAATATATTCTTGTTCCTTATAACAACCGGAGTCGACATAGCCATGTCCGTCTGTCCGTCTGTCCGTCTGTTGAAAACATTCTCACGACTTCAATCGGCGATAACGCGGTTTGGTTTTTGGCCAGAATGTTCCACGTATTCCTGAGCAGTTTGGTATTGAAAATCAGCGAAATTGGTCCATTGGAAAAAATGTTATGATTGGAAACGTAAAAAAAATCATAAAATTTTCAAAACAATTTTTGTAGTTTTATACTAAACTACTCCTTTTGCCGTGTGGTGAATTTCCATGTTGAAAATCTTTGTTGTTCTTTATAATAGGTAAGTACTTTAGAATGTTTAGATGTGCTTTCATGTGTTCATATATTTATTTGAATTTTGTCACACTTCACTTAAGGTCGCTCTGGCCTGATGGGTGAAGGGCTGCGCTTTGGAGTCTGAGGGTTGTTGGTTCAACGCTCGTCCCAGCTTGCTCTTTTTTTTTTAACAGTTCTTCAAAAAATGCTTTTTTATTTTTAAAAAATGCTTTTTGCAGCTTGTTTTTTTTTAACAGTTCTTCAAAAAATGCTTTTTTATTTTTAAAAAATGCATTTTTACTTTACTTACTACTCCTTTTGCCGCGTGGTGAATTTCCATGTTGAAAATCTTTGTTGTTCTTTATAATAGGTAAGTACTTTAGAATGTTTACATGTATTTCATGTGTTCATACATTTATATGAATTTTGTCACGGTTTATCTAAGGTCGCTTTGGCCTGATGGGTAAAGGGTTGCGCGTTGGACTCTGAGGGTTGTTGGTTCAACTCTCGTCCCAGCTTGTTTTTTTTTTTTTTTTTAACAGTTCTTCAAAAAATGATTTTTTATTTTTAAAAAATGCTTTGCAGCTTGTTTTTGTTTTTTTAACAGTTCTTTAAAAAATGCTTTATTATTTTTAAAAAATGCTTTTTTATTTTACTTGTGAACAAGTAACTTATTTATATTGTTTTTAAAAAAGTAAATTTTCTTAAAAAAAAGTACATTTCTTAAGTACATTTCAAAGTACATTTCAAAGTACATTCAGTACATTAAGTACATGTCTTAAGTATATTTCATTAAGTACATTTCTTAAGTACATTTCTTAAGTACATTTCTTAAGTACATTTCTTTCTTAAGTATATTTCTTAAGTACATTTATTTTTAAGTACATTTCTTAAGTACATTTCTTCTTAAGTACATTTCTTCTTAAGTACTTAATGTACTTTGAAATGTACTTTCAAATGTACTTAAGAAATGTACAAATGTACATTTCTTAAGTACATTTGAAAGTACATTTCAAAGTACATTAAGTACATTAAGAACATTTCAAAGTACATTTCAAAGTACATTTTCTTAAGTACATTTTCAATGTGAGCATTGTGAGCAATGCATTTGTGAGCATTGTGAGCATTTGCGAGCATTTGTGAACAAGTAACTTATTTTTATTTTTTTTAAAAAACACATTTTCTTAAAAAAAGTCCTTTTTAAAATTTAATATTTTGCTGGTTAACACTAAGGTGGAGGGTATCAAAGATTCGGCACAGCCGAATTTAACACTTTTACTTGTTTTAATATAAAAACACGTATTTTTAGCGACAGTTGTGATACTTTTATTGGATTGCAAAGAAGATGTGTCCCGATTAAGTACGGAATAAAGTATCCGTCAAATGGCCCCAGGGTTCTGATGATAGACCATTTATATTGTCATGAAATTTCCTATAACGTTTTTAAATTTCCTATAACGTTTTCGCAGATGACGCGTTGGACCTCGGGTTTGACCTCAGGAGTTGTTTCTGGTTTATTCGCATAAACCCGAGATTTCACAAAACCCCATAGAAAGAAATCGCATGGCGTTAAATCGCATGATTTTGGTGGCCAGTTGACATCAGAATTTCTTGAGATAATTTGTTGTGGAAATCGTTGCTGCAATAAACCGAAATTTTTAGGGTAAAGTATTTTTGAGATTTTTCCAGGTTTTTTTGGCAGAGGTTTAGAGTCGCACAAGTCGAATTCACCCCAAAAATTGGGTATTCCGGTCGTTTGAAGCTAAACGACCAAACTTTTACTGTATATGCATAAACGACCAGTTTTGACAATGATTTTGCTCAATATAGTACCATGTATTAAATTTTTTGTAAATTTTGGATAAATTGTGTAAATAACGCTTTATATTTTTTCAAATTCCTATAAAAATTTAAAAAACAATTGATGTATTTTAAAAGATGTATAAATTCCAGTCAATTGTGTAGAAAAAAATTTTTAATTTTCAGTTATTGTTCCAGAGTAATACCATTCTAAATCTTTTACCCATTGTTTGAAACTAATAATATTATATACTGTGTGCCATTTTTGCATCGGATTTGCTTTAAATTCTATCAAAATTTAAAATACTAATGATGCTCTTAAATTCCAAGCAATTTTGTAATAAAAATTTTGAATTTGCAGTTACTACTCCAGAGATATGCCACTTTAAAACTGTTTACCGATTGTATGAACCTAATAATATTATAAACTGTTTGTCATTTGCTTGCAAACATATATATTGTACCTGCAATATTTTGCTGGACCGTTTATTTCTGCGTTTAATTCTTTGACGTTACTTAGCGCAGGTAAATTTTTCCAATAATACAATATTTAAAGGAAATCCGATGCAAAAATGGCAAACAGTTTGTAGAATTATTATTTTTATACAATGGATAAACAGTTTTAAATGGTATAACTCCGGAACAGTTACTGCAAATTAAAAAATTTTTTTCTACAGAATTGCTTGGATATATCCGTTTTTTAAAATGCATCATTAGTTTTTTAAATTGTTATAGAGAATTTTAAAAGGTATAGGGCATTATTTTCAAAATTTCTCCAAAATTTACAAAAAAATGTAATACATGTTACCTTATTGAGCAAAATCATTGCCAAAACAGCTGGTTTATGTATATGCGATAAAAGCTTGGACGTTTTTCTTTCAAAATGTTGACTTGAAAACTAACAAAATCATGTTGATTGACCGAGTTTTAAGTAAAATTCAAAAAACGTCCAGAATTTCGAATTTTTGGGGTGAATTCGACTTGTGCGACCTCTTCCGAAAAATCTAGAAAATATCTCAAAAATACTTCACCCTATAGGCTTTCCAATTAAGCTTGAGGAATCATTGAAATCGAAAAAGAAAAAGTTTTCGCCATATTCCTGTAACGAATGCCGTTCACAGTGAATGCAATTTCGACCTCTTCTTCAGAAAAGTAAGGCCCAATCACGGCGCCTGACCAAAATCCGCACCAGAAAGTTTCTCGTTGTGGGTGCATTTGTTTCTCATGGATTGCATGAGGATTTTCTGAGGCCCAAATTCGACAATTTTGTGTATACACGAAGCCATTCAGATGGAAATGCGGTTCATCGGAGAAGTTGCTTTTTTTTGAAAAATTGGCAAATTTGTTACATTACCCATTATGGTCAGCTCGCTTGAGCTTCTGAGTAAGCTGAATTTTATACGCATGACGGAGGAGGTCTTTTATCAAAATTTACTGCGTAGTTCTTCGTGAAATTTGAAGCTGTCGAGAACGATATCGAATTGATGCTTTCGGGCTTTCGGCGACACTTGCGATTACAGCAGCAATGTTTTCAATAGACCGACTAGTATGTTGACGCACAGGGGTCATAGTGTCCATAACAGGCTCAGTTTCTTCAAATTTTTTTTACCACTCTTGTAATGGTTGACAATTTAGGTGTACTTTCTTGACTGAAAATTCTTCGAAGTTTGCGAGCGGCCTCAGCATAACTTTCCAAATTTCTGTAATAAGTTTTGATAATTATAAAGCGTTTTGCTTTCGTAAAGCGATCCATTTTTTATTATGTAAGTAAGCATATGTGACAGCTGCCAAATTTTAAACTTGCACTAAATTTAGAAAGTGCAATCTTACTGAGAAGCCTTTTATGTGAACGTAACTACAACCGAATGCTTTTGGATTTTTGCCATTATGACTTCAGTTTTGTTGCTTATGTTCTTCTTCATTTTGTTTGTCATTATATTTTTGGCACTCAGAATTTAACCTCTATTTTTCATACCCCTGAATGATAAGAGTAACCCAGGCCGTGCCACGCCCCCTTTCCAAAAATCGCTCTGACGGCTTTTCTAATATACCGATTGTTATGAAAATTTCACAATGTGGTACTGATGACCTGTTGCCAATCCTTGGCTATATTTGGAAACGTTTGGATAAAGGGGCGTGGCACCGCCAATACAACTTGAAATTTAAAATGGTTGTATCTCATGAACTATCTGAGGTAAGAAAATGAAATTTTGTATATAAGTTGTTGGTACTGAATGAATTACAGCCAGGCTGTAAGTAGGCAGTGCCACGACCCCCTTTTCAAAAATCGCACTGACGGCTTTTCTAATGTACCGATTGTTATGAAATTTTCAAAATGTGGTACTGATGATCTACTGATAGTCCTTGGTTATACTTGGTAGTGACTGGATAAAGCAGCGTGGTACCGCCCATACCATTTGAAATTTAAAATGGCTATATGTCATGAACTATCAGAGGTATGACGATGAGATTTGGTGTATATGTTGTTGATACATTATGAATTGCAGCCAGAGTGGTAGTGGGATGTATCAGGCCCCTTTTCAAATAAACCTTTATAGCAGTCATAATCATAGTTTGATCGTCCTGAAAATTTCACAGTATGTTACAGTTGGCCTTCATATACGAACAGTCTTTTTGGAAGCAAGTTGGCAAAAAGGGTCGAGGTGACTATTTCATATACTATATCAAACAATTGTTCATAGACCAGGCACTTGACAACATATTTCAATGTATCTCAATAAATATATATCCGATTCGATTTAAATCATTTTTTTTTAGTTCAGTGCTTCTAACTTTAAAAAAAATTTGAATCATATCGGCCATATATCTTTTGAGATACATTGAAATATGTTCACAACTGCCAGGTGTACGGACAATTGTTTGATACAGTGTAGGAATGTGAGGTTCGGTGCATATACTACTGATATGATGCAAATTACTTTTCGAGGAAAACCAATAAAATTACGGATATTAAAAAGGTCAGACTATGACGCTAAGAAAGTGACCACAGGTATGAATGAATATTATTGAGGTCAGTTTCGAGAGCATCCTAAATATCGCAATCCCAATAATGCATTTTAAAAAAAAGATTCAGAATAATCTTATAGAGGCTACAGTAAACACTGGAAATTAATAAAGCGCATGGGCAGTCGCTTAAATTTGACAAATCCGTATTTTCCCACGGACATTATATGCTGCATGTTCACGTGTATGTAAACCTTCCGACTAATGTATATTTGCAGCAGATGGCAAAAAAAATAACAAAATTGTCATTCATTAAAATTACAATTGAGGGGGAGCGAAGCACAACGGGTACAGCTATTATAGTATAATGAGAAGCTTTTTAGACAAATCGGCACACGATCGAAATCTAAACAAATACTTCTAACAAATAGTTATTTTACATTCTACAAGTTTATTTGCCCATTGTCAACTAAACGCGGCATTATCCCGTGTCGGAACGCCAGCAGATACATTCAATCACTGCAAATATAATGGAACAAAATAATTTTGTTCAGACTTGGGCATTACAAAAACTTTAAAGGCAAAACGAAGTTTGACGGGTCCAGCTATACTTATATATGGATAGATATATAGATAGATATTGATTACAGGCGCTCCTCCTAGAAACTTCCCATTAAACAAGAATTTTCCCTCCATATGTTAGTCTAGACACAAGCCAAAGCAAATGTACCCAATATAGTTGATAATACTGGGATGTAATAAAGTTGATAAAAAAAAGGTTGTTTAATTTTTATCATTTAGCCCATAACTTCGTTCCAAAAAAACATCGAAAAATATCTACGTATTTCCGTTTTACGCACACTTTTGTTATGATGTGTTTTCCTATATAAAATGTGTGAATTCATTTGTGGACATGACAATCATTGAATACTTAGCGAAGTCTGCCGGGTCAGCTAGTATATTTATATAATAAGTTTTTTACACACTTAAAAAAGGCGACATTTTAATGCAAATCAAACGAAGCTTATGATTCATAGTTATTTTAATGAATCAGATCCAATAATGCTTGTTAAAACTTCGTGACATAAACTGTCCTCAAATACTTGGCCACTCATACCTACGACATACATTTCTTATTATTCTGACAGACAATGCCTCTTTGGATTTACCTTCTCCATAGACATTTGTAATCTGTATGTGTTGGGATTTGCTTAACAATTGTCCAGTTATGTATATACTGGGAAATCCTACTGGTAACTAATATTAACATGCTTAACATAACTAAGACAACAAGACATTAGAATCTACATACATATGAGCCCTTATAAATATTCGTATTTCTGTGCATACATAAAGTTAATAAGAAATCTTGAATTTGTAGGAGACAGACGAAACGTAATTTGAGCATTGCGATGCCCTTTGGTTATGGGGACAAAAGTCGATGTGAATGAGTACGTCCGTAAATAAAAGACCAACGGCCATAAGCTGATTACTATTATGCATTGCATTCTGTCAGTTTGCTAATCAGATTTGTCTTAAGGTAATGTGATTAAAAGATTTAAATTATGCACTAATAAGAACGAAGAACATGGATCAAGACGATAACTTAATATCAAAATGTCCGCTGCATCTTCCACAGAGGTCTATTAAGGTTTCTTAAATTAGTCAGCTTTAGTTTTAAGGTAACGTAAATTTCTATTGCAAATAACAATATTCTACAGGGGAGTAAAACTGTCTGACAATTTGGAGCATTTTCCAAAATTATGGGATTGACAAAAGACATTCTGGTAGAACAGACGAAAAAAAATCTATGTGTGTCGGCGTTTTCACAGATCGCTTCAGAATTTTAGATAAGGGGGGCGTGTTAAAGTTTACCCCTTTTGGTCTGTTCGTGCAGCTCATCCGTATATGAAACTATGTGTTCTTTACAACTTTTATTTATAGTTTTTTAAAAGAAGTTTTGCACAATGCAGTCTTATGTTTCCTGGCAAACCGTATAGCTATTTCATATCTAGCCACAGATCTTCATCAGCGGTTGCTTGGAATGACGAATTTGAAAAATTCATCAAACTAAATGCAAACAAAATCTCATTTGAATTGAGAATTCGTGACAATGCTAGTAATCGAAAAATATCGCAAGCAAAACACAAAAGAAAAAATTATTTTTATAATTTCGATTATATATTTAGTTTACGGTAATGTACGAAGTATTCAAGGTAATGAATCATTGCCCGCCAAACTGGTCATGCTATTGCCCCTTGGTCCTAAGTTTGCAACTGACAGCTTCCAGAGGAAAGAACTCAAATGTTGAACGTATAAAGGAGAATACAACTTTTAAATTGCAGAATAGTCTGGCGCCTGAAAAGGGTATTTCTGGATACTGGTTGTCGCTGATGCTCATATTAATGGCGTCACCCATATGGATGGGGGTATTTATAATTTAATACGGAAAAAAAATTAACGCATAGAACGAGTCATATTAGACCCCTAGCATCTTTGGACGAAATTCGGTTTAGGATTTTTTAAGACGATTGACCCATGTCCGTTTGTCTGGCTGAATGGTCAACACGATAACTGCCGTAAATCTTTATCCATCACACCGAAATTTTGACAGTAACTATTATTTGTCCAACCTTAGTTTGGGATTGAAAACAGGCGTTTTGACCACGCCCCTTCTAGTAGCTCCCAAACAAATCGACATATTTAGGGCAAAATCATGCTTCTTGTATAACTTTTTGTGCTATATGTAATTGGCGCACACTCACGCATTGGTTAAGAATCTGTAAATTTCTACTTACTGGAGAAAATGGCTCAGATTACCACGTCCATCCTGGTACCTCCCATACAAAAGCTTAATGGTCGTCCGGGTTTTCAATCCTTAATCAAAATTGGTGTAAAATAAAAATTGTGAAAAATTATGTCAATTTAAAAATGTTCAAACAAATTTCCCCACCTTTTTCAAAATTTTCTGAAGTTACACAAACAAAAATATTGTACGTAAAAGGTTCATATAAATTAACCCACAGAAAAATGTTAGATCAATAGCTGTTTTATAGTTAATACTTTTCAATGTTGGTGTCTTAAATATTTGTAGCATTTCTAACATATAACGAAGTTTATAATTGTTTTCTTTATTCCAAACCTTTGTATGCTGAAAGTTTGAGTAATGATTTAAACTAGCACTATAGGATGTTAATGCTGTTTCCTGTGTAGAAATGTGGCTGTATTTCTGATCTGAATTGTGTACTGCAATTCGTGTCTTTAGTTTATTTTTTGTAGTCCCTACATATACTTTGTTTTAAACCTCGTTGTCATTTCCTTTACAAGGTATTTCATATACTTTATTACACATATCAAATTTGTCCAAACTATCCTTTGCTTCACTAAATATTAATTAATGCAACTTCTCAAAATACCGTTCGGAATCGGTGTAAAACTGTAGGTCCTAATCAGTGAGTGAAAACTGGAAAGCGCACAGCTCAGTGATTGTGAGAAGTTCTCCCCGGTCCCTTCATGGGATGTAATGTTATTTTTTTTTAATACAATCGATAGCGGTTAAAAACTATTTTCTGTTTTTCCTCTTTTTCTATTATCAGTGCAAATTTTATCACAGAAAAAAGTTTGATGGCGATTCAAAAATGCAGCACCTGGCAGATTGAGAAGCTTCTGTAGAAAATCTTCACTAAACAGAATAATGTTGACGAAATTCAAAGTGATGATCAAACCTTGAAAAAATATAAGCTGAGAAGCGGCTCAAAAAAAGCCAACATGAACCTGAGCAATATAAGAAAATTTGGTGTAATAATTTTCTGTTCGCCGATGATCAATTAATGACGACTGTATCCTTCTCTACGGGGATGATGATACTACCGCAACAATTTCAAACGGTTTTGTAATAAAACTTCTTTTGACTTTCTGTTTTCTATTGTATCATTATTTAATAGCTTTTTTTATTCCTTAAAAAAAATATTACTTCATGTATATGAATACGGTTATTAGCTGTTGTTGTGTTTTATTTTTATGTGTGTATATAAAAAAAGGAATCAGGAGGAACCGCAGACAAAACGGGAACATTCAAGGTTATAACATAATATGTATGTAGCGATTGTTTGTATGCATCCTTCTCCTATTGCGATAGTTGCCTGAGTTTTGTTTTCTACAAGAAATGTTGATATTTTCTGTAGGCTTAAGTTTTTCACTAAGAACAATTTTATGAAACAGGTCCCCTATGAAATAGTTTATTAAGAATGGAAACGCTTCAAATTAGAAATATTTTAAACAGCATGAAATGCTTCAAACAAATAAAGCTACATTGGACTTCACTTTACGGTGTAATTGCAATTCCAATAGGAAATTCAATCTGTACAAAGATGACTTATCAGTTTTATGGCACTACTTTATGGCATAATTCAGCCACCATAATCGTTTAAACATCAAGCACCTGCGTACTAATCGTATTTATATTGTGTCTGCGATCGGTCAGTTGTTCTTTGTATTCTCATGTATACATCAAATTTGCTAAACATATGAGGAACCACCACTGAATAATTGACATGGAACTCCTAAATAACATCCACAGATACTTGAAATTCAGTCGATAGAAATACAGTTTACAAACCGTTAACTGACAACAATTAGGTTTAAGTCAGTTAACGTATATGATGATAAATGTTGACACTTACAGGAGCAACTGTAAACTACAGAGGAACAGTGAACCTAACTTGCGGTATTCAATTTTAGCTTGTTTCTGAGAAACCGTAATGCTGCGACCGCCCCTACATTCAATATAGCAATCGTTAGTTCATCTTCGTTAAGATGAGATTTCACCTAGCTTTCAATAATCTTTCATGGTGTCCACCACAGCAACCCCACAGAGTTTGATGGTTATTCAGATCTGCTTTCCACTTTTTACCAGTCCGTTTTCAAAAGATCTCAACACCCCCTGAAATAGTATGTCTTAAGAGCCCTAGAAATATGTTCAACTTCTTCCCCACTGATGCTTTTGGTGCATTATGGATGTTGCCTGCAGTTTATTCAACCATAAATTTATGTCAACTTATGACGAAAATTGTAGTAAATATGTTTATATTGTATTCAGTTATTTATACTAAAGTGACACTTCTTATCCCCTGGAATTGGAGATAGAGAATAGGGGTAGATAGAATGTAAACCCTTCCTTATATTTGAAGATTTTTACTATTCATACAAGCTAACAGATTTTCTGCAATTAATGAAAATATTACACAGTCGGAACTGGGATTTGAACTCCCATTGGCGGATGATCGTTTCGAAGATTGGGAGTTTTATCACCAAAGCCTTAGCTTTCTATGCAAATTGTGCCGTCTTGTTCAATTGTGTCACATTCTTTTTATTGTTACTATAAGTAACTCACTTCCCTAAAACCAGCAAGATACTAGGTGTGTGCTCTTGTTGCCACGTTTATCGTTAAAATCCCCTCATACATTTGTTTCAGTGCATTGAGTAGCAGCGTCTATCGCTAACAAACAATAAAAATGTTTTAACATAGGGCTTTCTTAAAGTCAATCCTACCAACAACCATGAAATAGCATTGCAGTTCGGAATGCCTACCAGATTTCCCTCGCAACGATAAGGTCATTACAAGCATGTGTTCACCTTGGTAAATAACCGTAGTAGGGCTACATATGTGCTGGTGTTATTAAGAAGAATGTAGTCATATCATCAAGTAGCACAACATTCGATTGAATATATTCTTTGTAGTCCGGGTACAATTTTCTTTATGTTCAGTCAGCAGATGTTGAATTGTCTCCATAATGTTGTAATTATATAACTTTTCAACAATTTCCTTTGAAAGAAAATTATGATATTAAACTGATTTTCTCTCTCTCTGTTCTTCTTTATCTGTTTACTGTTATTATATAATTTTATTACAGAGAATCGTTTTTTATTGTAAATCTCATTTGTATCATGTGCAATCATCCATGAAGTCTACAATAATTTAATTTGATTTCACCAAATCAGTTCAGATGTGATTTCATTGATTTATCAAATTGATTATCATATTGAAGAGTAATAAGATTTCATACTTCATAAAGTAGACATTGTAAAATATAATAAACAAATTCAGAGTTGAATGTGAATTTGAGATTAAGGTTCAGTGAGGCTGAGTAAGGATATTTTAAGTTATGAAGTTGAATTTGAGTTATTTTCAGCAATTTGTCGTATAATTGTGTATCAAAGCACAATGTAAGGGATGGCTCTTCTAGGTAGATAAATGGGATAAAATAAATGTAAGATTGCTCAGATTTCCTGTAGAGTAATGGACAACAAGTGGCTTTCGGTGGAGCAACGGTTAGTGTGAACCTGGTCGGCTTTCGAAGACAGTCACCTCGCTTAGTGACGGCAACACTATCGAGTAATAAGCCATGAAATATGTTCTCCAAAAACCGTTCGGAACCGGCGAAAAACCGTAGGTCCCAATCAGTGAGTTTTCCCTTATCCCTTCATGGGATGTAATAGGAAAATATTTATTTATTCATAATGGACAACACCTTGGTTGGTTAAAAAGGCTGCAAGACAGCACACTGTCTAGCACACTTAAGCTAAAGAAGCCCACTGTTTCCTCCATAGCAACTACTGACTAGTCCTGTAGCCAGTTTGCCCTTTCAATAAATTTGTCTATCAGACCTACAGGAACATCCTGTAGGGCTACGGTGCTAACTAGATGTGTTCCGAATATCCTACTTCTAAGTCCTGCCAGAACAGGGTAATCCAAGAGAAGGTGTTTCGTCGTTTCCTCGTCCTCTTCCATGCAGCATCTACAGAGAGTGTCCTACAAGACAATGTCCCGTAAGTGTTCCTGTCTTTGTGGCTAACCTGTCTCTCGGCACGCTAAGTAATTACCTAGTCCTCTTCCTGTCCACCTGTGGCCAGAGGACCCTGGCTTGATTGCAAGTTGAAGTAAGTCTCCACTTTTCGTTGAACATACTATCGGCCCACTACTTGATCTGCAAACGGCAGGTAGAGATTGGCGTACTAACACCTTCTTTTGCCGGAAGAACCTGTGCCATAGTGCCCTGTCTAGCTAACGCATCCGCTACGCAATTGCCTGGAATGTCACTGTGCCCCGGTACCCAGATGAGCCTGATGTCAAAATACTCTGCCATCACCCTAAGTGATGAGTGGCATTCTTTCACCATCAGGAACGTAGCAAACATGTCTTCCAGGGATTTTATGGCACCCTGGCTGTCTGTGTAGATACACATTCTCCGGAGGGTTGTCACACTAATTTTCAGTAGTTCAGCAGCCTCCAGTATGGCGGTAGGGGCTACAGTAGTCCGTTTTTACGGGAATAGAGTTGTTCCGGTGGGTGTAGTAATTCAGTGTGTCCGGAATGCCCCGATATCAAAACGCTACAATCTCTGATGCTCACCAGGGATGTAGCGGCTGCCGATTCGGCCATGATATCAGGAGTACAGATGTTCAGGATAGCACTAAGGAAGTACCTGACGTTGTGCCCATTGCCCCACTAACGCTAAGCAGTGCTGATCTTTGAATTTTCATCAAGGAATTCAGAATATATTTCTTTTGGAGGGACCTCCACCAAACTACGATGCCATAGAGAAGTAATGGACTGACTATTGCCGTACAAATCCACGTGATGATCTTAGGAGACAGTCCCCAGCGCTATCCTATTGCCCTTTTACAGCAGTAAAGAGCAGCACAAGCCTTTTTCACCCTCTCCACCACATTAGGTTTCCAAGAGACTTATTCCCAGATACTTGACCTTTTCCGTCAACTGGCAGTTCAAATGCGGGTATTTTATATTTCCGAGAGAACAAGATAAGCTCGGTTTTAAGTGGGTTAAGTGATAGTCCGTTGTTAGCGGTCCAGTTCGAAATCAGACTAAGTAGGCTGGTTGTACGAATCCTAAGTAAATTGAGGTTTCCACCCGTACAGATGATAGCAATGTCATCGGTATACGCAAAGACCTGGAATTCGGCCGTGTCCAATTCAAGAAGCAGTTCATTGACAGAAGTTAACCATAATAGTGGAGATAAAACTCCCAACTGCGGTGTCCCCCTGTTAACGTTCCTAGCAATTGTAACACCACCCCATTCAGCTTTGACGGATATATCCACCAGAAGCTTCCCAATTAGGCGTGTCACTAAGCTGTCTACTCATAGATTCTATAACGACCTAAGAATCTCCGAAGGTTGAATGTTATTGAAGGCTCCCTCGATGTCCAGGAAGGTCACTAGGCTGAAGAGCTTATTCTCAAGAGAGTTTTCTATTATGCTGACTATAGAGTGGAGAGCCGTCTTAAGCATACAATGATAACTATTGTGCAGATTTTGAAAGCAATTACTTATCGTGATAGTGAATACTTAAATACTTCAATACTTAAATACTTTTAACGTTAATAAAGTTTGAATATTAAAATTGTGAGAACTTCATATCACTTTTGACTGCTTTCTTCCGTTCATATAATAAAAAATATCAACTTCATCCAAAAAGATATTTGCTACTGCCCTCTCAGCAATACCAAGCACCACTTCCAACAGTTTGAATTTACCTTCGGCTTTAGTTCCATTTATACCGTAGTCATTTTGAACTCTATCATCATCGAAAAGTTTAATGAATAATAATAAAAGTTTAATTGAAAAGTTACAATTATTTACTTCTTCCCTTAGGTTTTTGTTTTAATTTTGCAAAACATAAGTTTTCTTCTTGTTTTTGGCTACACCTTCCAAAATTGCATCGCGTTGAGGAGACATAAAATATATCGTTTCTATAATTTCTTTCAGCTGATTTAGTTTTCATTTGATATCTTCCAAATCATTCGTTACTGCATTTTTATCATCTGGCAAACAAAAATTACACCAATCCTCAAGAAATGGGTACTTACTCAATTTCTCCATCTGCTTCTTCTGCTTCTTATCCACCTTCATTCATTCTGAGTGGGGAGTTTTCTCACAAATATTGCATTCAATAGAATTTTCACTTTCCAGTGTAGGTGTTTTGTACTGCTCACAAATAGTTTCGTTGTTTGCTACTGTGAACTGTCACAGAATTCAAATTGCTACGAAAATCAATGTTAATGACATTTTCCCGAACCTCTTGGCTTGGTTTTGCAATTTAGCTCGGTTTTGCGGTTTTAACCAACGGAAATATGGTAAAACATCACCAGTCTCAGTCCTGATAGAGGTGAAAATTATCAATTATATTAGATTTAAAATTAATGTGATTAGATAAAATTAGTAAACATTGGTTTGAAGGACCAGAAAATTGTAGTGGAAAAAATTGCGCGTGTCGTTAAGTAATGTAGCATAGTATCTTTGGTATACAAACAGAGTATTGGGTTTAATGTGCATAATCTAGCTGCTTAGCCTAATATGAGGACTAGGCAGTAAATTTGAACTGAGTTTGGTGCAGCTTGGAAATAAAATGGAAACAAAAACATCACCAAGTTGAAAACTCCAAACCGTGGTGTGTTACAGCACAATGTGAGCCTGTCCAACTATTACATTGAGATGTTTTTCTATTCAAATAGAACTTTGGTTGACTACACATAAAAATCTTGTTTGGCCAGCTCAATAAAGAATTAAAAATTGTGATTCCACAGGAGGACCTAGTCGTAACTATCTCATGAATTCAGAATATGAACAAACAACTTAAATTCATTCACTACGGATATTAAACCCCGTCCTGTTTTTATTTCACAATCAGGGTATACTTAGTAATAGTTATTACTCTTTCGTAACACTGCCAATTGCTGCAGCAAGTATTTAATATTGCAGTAGTTTTTTTTATAGTTATCGTGATAGTTTATTATTCTTCATCATGGTCTTTTGAACCAAAAACATACAGACCTGTTGGTACTGCTGCTCTTAGTTGAGGGTTTTCCCAGAACTAAAGTTGACGTTATACGGCTATGACAGACCAACAGACAGGCAAGACATATTGAAAAATAGACACGGAGACAGATAGTCAAGCAGCCACCACATGGTTGTATATTGTAACAAAACCTCAATATGAACGCATAAAAAAAATAAGTAAGTGAAATTGTCCTTCCTTACCAGCAAGCAGAATATGAAAAATAGCATCCTTTAAAACAGTACTCATTGTGAGGGGCATAATAGAGAACAGAGAACATTTAAAATTTCACAGTTATAAAGCATGTAGATGCAATAATTTGTAAGATATTGTATAGTATAGATATAGCATAGTACGAGTATACTTATAGCCTCACCCATAAGGATGGGTGTAGATATCATTTAATAGCTTAGTCACACTTACCGGGTTTCAGCTGAGACGTCGGTGTTTGGCTCTCTTTCTATGAATTCAGCGAAACACACTTTAATTGGCACTCATTTCCATACAAAAAAACCACAGTAAAAATGAGAGAGAGCACAGTGTTGTACTCCAATAGTAGTTAAAGAAAGGAGTAAAATGAAAAAATTTCCATTGCTGGTTCAAAGCAAATGTCAGAAAAATGAGGGAAAACAAATCTGTTTGTTTACATTTCTAGTTTGCTTTGTGGTGGTAAGTACTTATTGCAATGTGATTTATGAATATAATCATTTATATCTTTGAATGCATTCATTGCTTTATCATAAAAAAAATGGTTTACCGATACATCCCATGAAGGGATTAGGGAGAAGCTTCTCACAAAACCAGTGAGCTGTGCGCGTTCTAGTTCTACGCTCACTGATTGGGACCTACAATTTCTCACCGGTTCCGAACGGTATTTTGAGAAGCTTTTTCATGGCTTAATACTCGAAGGTGTCGCCGTCACTTAGCGAGGTGACCGCCGTCGAAAAAAATTTAAGGTGGTCAGAGCAGGGATCGAACTCACGTTCTCATGCACAAGAGCCGCGCACACTACCTTTGCATTTATATCATACAATGATGATTCTCAAGTTTTACTGAGAATTTCGTGTCGGTCAGTGTCATTCTACAAAGCGGACCCAGCTTAGAAGGAATACCAAGCTCCACCATAGCATCTTACAGTTTTCCTCTTATCGGAAGAACGAAGGCAGCCTTATAATCTACCAACAGGTGGTAAGTTTTGATTTGGGTTGGTTTGTCAGGATTCTTATACCCCGATCTCGACATTGCTAAGCGAATCCAGTGATTGAATAGCTAGAACATATAGAATATAGAATAGAATATGTAGAAATGAACCTGTCCGGAAGGCATTCGGAAGTAGAAAAATTGAGCGACAAGGCCTCAGCTGAAATGATCAGTAGAAAGAAGCCTGGTGGAATCTTGTTATGACCAACAGGAGTGAAAATTTTAAAAATTTGACCGGTTGAAAAAATATGACATATCACATAAATGACTTAATGCCCACTACTCTGTTTAATATATGTTTTTACTTTATTAAAACCATAATATTAATTCAATTTTATCGCACCTTTCCTTCTCCTGATACACAAAACCAACATTCAACAAAATATAGCTTCGTAATAAAGAAAGCCCAATGTTCACCATGACCAGACAGTCTTCCTTGCAGTCAACACATGTCCTCTTATAAAATTATATTTGAAATTTTTACTTTACTTTTGTGAGCAATTTTATAACAGTTACACATTAAAAGATATTAGAGCTGTGGCTCCTTAAATTTTAAACTTTGACCAAATTCAATTAACCTGGGGGATAACTGCCGAAAATCCTTATCGATCACAGCGAAATTTTGTCAGTGACTATTATTTGTACAAGGTTAGCTTGGGATTTAAATTGGCATTTTGGCCACGCCCCTTCTGGTACCTCCCTTACAAATCGACAGATTTAGTACGAAATCACGTGTCTTCTAAATCCTTTTGCTGGTAGATATGATTTGCTTCAACTCAAACACTCGTTAATAATCAGTAAATATCTACTTAACCCTGCTGTTAGATTAAAAAAAACTTACGAATCTTAGATTGAGGGACCATTTGGTCCATACTGCAATTTTCATCCAAAATAATAATTTTATCTTATTCTTTGTAACTATTTTGGTTCAATAATTTCTAAAGCAAGTATTTGACATATCAAAAACATCCGCTAACATATCAAAAACATCTTCTAAATATTTGACATGAATTTACATTCGCTTGGTAATGAAAAAATTTACGAATCTTAGGTTGAGGGACCATTTGGTCCATACTGGAATTTTCATCCAAAATAATAATTTTATCTTATCCTTTGTAACTATTTTGGTTCAATAATTTCTAAAGCAAGTATTTGACATATCAAAAACATCTTCTAAATATTTGACATGAATTTACATTCGCTTGGTAATGAAAAAATGTACTATTGACCAAATGGTCCTCTAACCTAAGATTCGTCATTTTGTATTTTTCTCAGTCCTGAATAAAGTTAGAAAATTTAATTTTCGCACATAACATTGTTTTATTAAAAGACCCCATTAGCAGAAAAATTTAGTCAGTATATATCACCGTTCCAAAGTTACAAGGGAAAACAGAAAAAATTTGGACCAAATGGTCCTAATCTAACAGCTGGGTTAACTGGGCTGGTGGTCGTACGGGTTATCAATGCGATAAGTCGCGTGAAACACTGTACTGTAAATCGGGCTCGTATGGTCATCAATTCTGGCAGCGGCCACTTGACCGATATCTCTTTCTCGACTCATTGAGGAAAAAGAGAACCAAAGTCATCCATAAAAAAAAATTACAGCCAAAGAACATTGGGTGGGATTTTTGGCGAAACCTTGTACGTAAAAGATTTCCGCAAATAATTTCCAGTCTAAAGATTCACTCTACGTCACACCTCGGAGTAATTTTGTATATCTCTGTATTTTATAGAACTTTATTCTGCGGAAATTTCAGAGAATTATATGTATGTACATGATTAGGCTATGTACATACAAAACATGGCAATCATTGCGCCACCTCAAGCTACGTGGCTCTTCAATGTAGAACGATGAAACTAATAGCAACATCATCTTGTCGACGTCAACTTGTTGTGATGCTGTAAAACACAATAACAGCAACTTTATTCAATCCTTTTGGGGTTTGCGCAACTTTAAATTCTACAAATGTGGTTGGCTTTCTCAGACTTGGGTACGAAGTTAACTTAAATCCTAACTAGGTGCTTTAACATGCTTTAAATTTCTTCTTTTGGTCCTAATAGTGTGGTTAGTTATGTGGCACGAATAATAGTGTGCTCCTCGTAAAGGTAGAAAAGTTGTGGAACTTTAGCAGTTTAATAGAAAGGATGATGATGGTATGATGTTAACTGCAGTTTAACTTAAATTGAAATGGTTTTGAGGGCGTTAATGCAAATAATACTATAATTTATTATAATGGAGTTTTATTGTCAAGGCGTCAACCATAAGTGGGAAAAAAGTTTAAGAAAGTTTTGAAATCAAGGAACCCAGCAAAATTTTTTAGAACCTGTAGCCAACATTATATATTACAGAACAACTTACTGTGAAATGATATTCCAATGTATTCTTGATTCCGCGGAACACAAAATATATCAATCAGATAATTTACCAACAGATGGTATGCTCTTGACAGAAGAAATGTGTAATTAATGCTGGTTTTGTTCGGTTAAACAAAATCCGCGATTTAGTGCACAGACGTGTAGCTGAAAAATGTATGGGCGGTTTGGTAATCGAGAAAGCAATAATAAAAATGTCTGATCATATAAAAGATCTCTAAACTTTCACATTTTAATGTAGATGACGCCAAGGGCGAGAACTATCACTGTCCATCGTAACACGCGCAGCATGTAGATCTACATGACTGAGTGGGAATTGTGAATGTTGAAATTTCCAAAGTCTCGTCCCATAGTGTAGTATTACACCATACTTATTTATTTACACATTCTCAAGATTAATATTGATTGTAAAAAATCAGTAAAATCAGGAAAAGAAACACAATTTTTAAATTTAATATTACATGCAAATTATAAAAATTAAAACTCAGAAAGTACTGCAAACGTATTTGGGCAATCTATCAAAACAAAACAAAAATTTGAAGTGGCAAGTAAGTTGGGTTCGAGTTTAAAATATTCAGCAATTTTGAAATATATATACAAATTTTTAGTTTTTTTAAAATTATAAATACATAGATATGTATGTGTATAACGGGTTTTTCAATAAGAGCGCTACAAAAGTTTTTTTAAATAAAACAAAACCGGTTTTAGATACCAATGAAATTATTTATTCCTGTGAAAGTACGTTCGATGCCATTATGTATTGAACTCGATTTCTTTTGCATGGCCACCACGGGCACGCTTGCAGAAGTCCAGACGCTGAACCCAATTTTCGACAGTTTTCAAGTATAAATCAGCCGATACTGCTGAAATTTCACGTTCGATATTCGTACGAAGTTCATCAATCGTCGCTGGCTTGTTGGCATAGGCCATAGACTTGACGTAGCCCCACAGGAAATAATCTAACGGCGTCAAATCGCACGACGGAGGCGGCCAATCGACTGGGCCATTTCGTGAGATAACGCGTTCACCAAACTTGGTTTCCAATAAATTGGTGGCTTGTGGCGCTGTCCTGTTGGAACCACATGTCCTCCAAGTCCATATTATCCAATTGGGGCAAAAAATATTCGGTTATCATTGAACGGTAGCGATTCGCATTCACAATAATGTGCCGGTCTTGATCATCACGGAAAAAGTACGGCCCAATGACGCCGCTGGCCCATAAACCGCACCAAACAGTAATTGTTTCGGGATGCAATGATGACTCGTGGATTACGTGTGGATTGCTGTCTGACCAATAACGCATATTTTGCTTATTGACGAAGCCATTCAGCCAGAAATGAGCCTCAGCGCTGAAGATGATTTCCGATGAAAATCCGAATCATTTTCAATTTGTTGCTCAGCCCAATTCACGAACATACGACGTTTATGGTGGTCAAACAGCTTCAGTCTTTGCGTCAATTTGATCTTGTAAGGATGTAGGCCAAGATCTTTTCGCAAAATTCGTCACAACGACGTCACATAGATGCCCAACGCTTGAGAACGACGTGTGGGAGACACATTTGGGCTTTCTTGAACTGTAGCCTTAGCGGCAGCAATATTCTTGACACTACGGGCACTTCTTTGTCTCACTGGCACGGGAACATTTTGTAATGTGCCTGTGGATTCAAACTGTTCTACTAGACGCTCAATTGTTGATCTGGTAGGAAGAGAATGACGACCATAAGTTGGACGTAGCGCTCTTAAAGTTGAGGCCACTGACTCCAAATTTCGGTAGTTAATTTTTATAATTTCGACTCGTTGTTAGCTCGTATATCTTTCCATGATGAAATAGCAAACCTTATTGAAGAGAAATATCAAAAGAACGGGAAAAAATATGGCGTCGTTTGCTGTCCCTATCGATTTACTTTTGTAGCGTCTCTGTTGAAAACCCATTTATATATCTGTTTAAAATGTTGTTAAATTTTTTTTAAATTAAATGCGACAGAACCTCAAAAAAAATCTCCAAAGTTATTCATTACATACACTCTGGAAAAAACAGCCTTTGTAACATATTCTCTCAAACCATATTCTGCAGGAACCATACACGTATTTCGAACACATGTCAAACATTCATATGTTTGCAAGTCCCAAACATACTTGTATCTAAATGAAAACAGTATCATGTTTACTGGCAAACATGTATGCTTACACGTGGACACATATGCGTTCGTCATCCCAAACATCCATATACTGACGTGGAAGCATTCGCGTGTTTCCCCGAAACGTCCATATACTTATGTACAAATCTAGTTCATGCAAGCCAAGCGTGTATTAATTACTTGTGTTTTTTTTATTATTTTCCACAAATGCTCCACCATTCCGATTTTCTTAGTAAAGGCTCAAAATCCTTTCTCACTTCAGTAGCATATAGACATGTACACAAAACGCATACACAAACCCCAGAGCAACATAATAAACCATTTAACCGTCCGAGCCTTTGTTTATTTCACTGATCAAGCGCTTTTTACATCCTTTGTCCGATGAACCACTGCAGACTGAATACATGAAACTTCATCTGCAATTTACACGCACATTCTGGAATATTTATAAATCCCTGACTGAGAGAATAATGCAAAAATACCGAAACACATTTACAATATGCACTCTCTCGTTGTCCCTTTTTTATTCTCTTGCTCTTGACAGATCATAAACAGTGCACCAAACACAGTTGTACTTGTGTCACAGGCACATATATGTATATTTGAGAAGCAAGCACTATTAATCATTGTATCTCAAACATGTAATATTGAATTGCAAACACAATGTATTTGCACACAAGTGTATTATATTTACGACAAGTTTCAAACGCACATTATATTTGCATCCAAATAACAAAAAACGACAGATTTGCCAGCATGTAAAGAAAAAGCATTACAAATATTTCAATGCGACTGGATGCTAAATTCATGTTGCTAAATATAATAAATAACTTTTCAAATATTAAACTTTTCAAAACATTACATTATCTTACACAAACAACCACCCATCGTAATAACATACAAAATACTGATCAAGGGTATGGTCGGCAGATTACCAACAACATTGCCGAACAACAGCTATTAACTTATGCAATGTACTATAGCGATCAAATAAACCCACAGTTGCTCTTGAGACTCAAAAGAGTGCGTGTCTTTTAATAACAATATAAAAAACTTTGTTAGATTTCTTAAAAATGTATGGCTAATGGGAACAATTTTCGTTATAAAAAATTTAAGGCAATAAAAAAATTAAAAATAAAAGACTGTTTCAGCTCTACTGGGAGTCGAACCCGGAACCCCCATTATCTCCCGTTTTGTAGTCGGACATACTACAATTGTGCCAACTGATATATTATATTCTAGTTTTGCTTAAAATAACCGGTTGGATTTGGTACTAAATAAAATAAATGGTTTCCCATTACATCCCATGAAGGAATCGGGGAGAGCTTCTCACAACCAGTGAGCTGTGCGCTTTCTAGTTTTACACTCACTGATTGGGACCTACAGTTTAACTCCGGTTCCGAACGGTAATTTTGGGAAGCATTTTCATGGCTAAATTCTCTCTAGTGTCGCCATCACTATGCGAGGTGACCCCCGTCGAAAGAAATTTTAAGGTGGTCAGAGCAGGGACCGAACCCAGGGCCTCAAGTACAAGAGGCGCGCGCACTACCCAATGCACCTTCGACGGCCACTGGATTTGGTACTAACTCGAACAAATATGGACGCTAGGGTAGAACAGGTTGTTTTAGAGTTTGAGATGTTAAAAAATTGATTCTTTATAATCGAAAATTTTGCTGGGCGAATATTCATGAGTAGTCTGTCCCAAAGGGATACAATTTTTTTTTTTGCTTTGTTTTGGTTTTTTTACTTGCAATCTATTTTCAAAAACACAATAAGCAAATCTTGTAATAGTTTGATATTAGCATTGTTACCGAGTTCCAATGAGCTCGATAAATCTATAAATTTTTACAATTTTAATACATTTGCTTTAAGTTTACATTATTCTTAGGTCAGCTTATTAACTACGATACGAGTACATACAATTGTTACATTTTTAGTTCCTGAACGGTAAATCAAGTACATGTGGTATTTTAATTCTTCTTAATTCTTCACTGTCATGATTACTATGATTACTAAGTCTATTTAGATAATTTGTACTAAATCGTATAATTTCTTCTTTAAGGAAGGCAACACCAAGGTCTTTGTGTATGCTGTTGTTGTTTACAAACCAAGGAGCATTCACTAATAAGCGCAAAGTTTTCGATTGATACCTCTGTAGTATTTTTATGTTCGAATTGCTTGTTGTTCCCCAGAGTTGGACTCCGTAGGTCCAGACGGGCTTCAAAATGGTTTTGTATAAAAGTACTTTGTTTTCCAAGCTCAATTTCTATTTTGGATTAAGCAGTCAATACATTTTCTTTACTTTGATATCTAGTTGTTTCCGCTTTGCAAGTATATGACTTTTCCAAGTTAGTCTTCTGTCCAGGTGAACTTCCAAATATTTAACACAGTTAGTTTTTCTAAGGGTAAAGATGATGTGCGCTGATTTGTCCGTATTTACTTTTATGTCCCACTTTTTCAACCAGTCTTGAATCACAAACAATTCTTTTTGTACTAGTGAAGAAGCAATTAAGTGTGATTCATTCGTCGCCAGAAGTGCAGTGTCATCGGCATATGTAGCAACTGTGACATCGTTATTTGAGGGCAAATCTGATGTGTATATGCTGTACAACACTGGTCCCAAAACACATCCCTGTGGAACACCTAAGTTGACTGATCCGAATTCAGAATCGACGTCATTTAGATTGACATAAAACCTTCTTTCACTGAGGTAAAATTTTAAAAGACGATGAAAAGGAGTTGGTAGCAGATTCTCTAACTTAAATAGTAAACCATCATGCCATACCCTGTCGAAGGCTTGCTCCAAATCTAAAAACACAGCTGAACAATAAGGCTTTTTTCAAAAGCGTCCCTTATGACATTTACAATACGATGGCATTGCTCGGGTGTACCATGTTTTTTCCTGAATCCAAACTGGTCATCTGGGATTATTTTCTGTTCTTCCAGAAGTGGATCTAACCGTTTTTTACATAGTTTTTCAAACAATTTGGAAAATATTGGCAGTAAACTTATTGGTCTATATGAGGTCACCAGATTTTCGGGTTTCGGGTTTTCGAAAAAAATTAGCTACGATATATATCATTGCTGTCAAACAGTTGGACAATCTTACTTACATGCTTTACTTAGATGACCTTGAACAACCCAGAGGTGTCATGGGTCATACAAAATGAGGATTGCATGATCGTCCGACCCCGTCGATCTTCAGCTTTTCTGCTGCAGTTGGTAACACCAAGGTCTCACAGGCTATATTTCATCTCGTCTTTCCAGCGTAGTCTTGGTCGTCCTACTTTTCGATGTCCTTCGAGTACGTTTCCGAGTACCTTTCGCATTGATTCATTCTGATCAATTCTACAGGCATGTACTATCCAGCGTAAAAGAGCTTTTTCGATAAGCACAATTATTTCGATACCGGAGTACAGATTATACAGCTCGCGCTTCGTCCGTCATAAATACCCGCCGCTTTATATTATAGGACCGTATATTTTTTGGAGCATTTTTCTCTCGCAGACTCCCAATGTTGTCTGATCAGCATTCGATATGAGTCAAAATTCTGCGGCATAAAACAAGATGGGTTGCATCAGAATCTGATATATTTGGATCTTCGTTTTGCGGGAGAGGATTTTTTCTCACTTCTTGTTTATCCCGAAATAACACCTTGTTGCAAGAACCATTATCCATTTGATATCCTACCTGTCATTATTGTTTCACTACCTCGAAGTTATAATATTTATCAACGCCTTTTATAAAATTGGGTGGACGTTCTGCTTATCAAAACCATTAATTTTGTCTTGTCCTCATTTTCATTCATTTCATTACTGAAGACCATGTTTATCGCCGCGGCAAAAACGAATACTCTCATTCCGTTATCGGAAATAGTGGCCTATCTACCGAACTTTCTCATGGTTGGTACAATGACATTTTCTCTTCCGATTTTATGATTAAAATCACCTAGAACAATCTTAATGTCATGGCCAGGGCAGAGGACGTAAGTTTCCTCTAGTTGGACAATCTTTATCTAATTTAACGAATGAATTCAGTTGACGGAATTCACGCTAACTAACACCGCTATTTGGCAATAAATCATAACCGCCGCTATTTGAGATTAAATCATAATGGCAATCTATTTCTATGCCCTCCACTGTAAGTGATACAGGGTACATACATATATATCAGTTTTTCATTCTGATTGTAACATATAGAAATAAGGCATTGCGACCCTATAAAGTAAATATATTCTTGATCCTTATCACAACCGGAGTCGATATAGCCATGTCCGTCTGTTGAAAACATTCTCACGACTTCAATCGGCGATAACGCGGTTTGGTTTTTGGCCAGAATGTTCCACGTATTCCTGAGCAGTTTGGTATTGAAAATCAGCGGAATTGGTCCATTGGAAAAAATTTTCTGATTGGAAACGTAAAAAAACTCATAAAATTTTCACATTAATGTTTGTAGTTTTATACTAAACTACTACTTTTGGCGTGTGGTGAATTTCCATGTTGAAAATCTTTGTTGTTCTTTATAATAGGTAAGTACTTTAGAATGTTTAGATGTACTTTCATGTGTTCATACATTTATATGAATTTTGTCACACTTCATCCAAGGTCGCTGTGGCCTGATGGGTAAAGGGTTGCGCATTGGAGTCTAAGGGTTGTTGGTTCAACTCTCGTCGCAGCTCGTTTTTTTTTTTGTTTTTAACAGTTCTTCAAAAAATGCTTTTTTATTTAAAAAAAATGCTTTTTTATTTTACCGTGTGGTGAATTTCCATGTTGAAAATCTTTGTTGTTCTTTATAATAGGTAACTACTTTAGAATGTTTAGATGTACTTTCATGTGTTCATGCATTTATATGAATTTTGTCACACTTCATCTAAGGTCGCTGTGGCTTGATGGGTAAAGGGTTGCGCGTTGGAGTCTGAGGGTTGTTGGTTCAACTCTCGTCGCAGCTTGTTTTTTTTTTTTAACAGTTCATCAAAAAATGCTTTTTTATTTTTAAAAAATGCTTTTTTATTTTACTTGTGAACAAGTAACTTATTGTTATTTTTTTTTTAAAAGTACATTTTCTTAAAAGAAAGTACATTTCTTAAGTACATTTCAAAGTACATTTCAAAGTACATTAGTACATTAAGTACATTTCAAGGTACATTTCTTAATGACATTTCATTAAGTACATTTCTTAAGTACATTTCTTTCTTAAGTACATTTCTTAAGTACATTTCTTCTTAAGTACATTTCTTAAGTACATTTCTTCTTAAGTACATTTCTTCTTAAGTACTTAAGAAATTTACATTTCTTAAGTACATTTCTTAAGTACATTTCAAAGTACATTTCAAAGTACATTAAGTACATTAAGTACATTTCAAAGTACATTTTCAATGTGAGCATTTGAGCATTGTGAGCAATGCAATTAGTAGGCATCCTGCATTTGTGAGCGTTTGTGAACAAGTAATTGCAAAAACAAGTAACTTATTTTTATTTTTTTTAAAAAAGTACATTTTCTTAAAAAAGGTCCTTTTTAAAATTTAATATTTTGCTGGTTAACACTAAGGTGGATGGTATCAAAGATTCGGCACAGCCGAATTTAACACTTTTACTTGTTTACTTTCCTATATGCATAACTTCACCACAAACCCACATAAAAAAAACCGTTTCCATTACATCCCATGAAGGGATTGGGGAGAGCTTCTCACAACCAACGAGCTGTGCGCTTTCTAATTTTTCACTCACTGATTGGGACCTACTGTTTTACTTCGATTTCGAACGGTGTTTTGAGAAGCTTTTTCATGGCTAAATACTCGATAGTGTCGAAGTCACAATGCGAGGTGACCGCCGCCGAAAGGAATTTTTTAAGGTGGTCATAGCAGGGATCGAACCCAAAATATCGTGTACAAGAGGCGCGCACACTACCCATTGCACCACCAACGGCACATAGGTCCTTAATATTGTCATTCGATAAACTAAACTACACTATAATCTCTCTGTATGTATTTACCAAAGACAGCCATGCAACGACCTAGAGTTAATAATCGTATGGTATAAAATTTGTTGATTCTTTTAGATTAGATCGCAAACCTATATACATAAGTAGAAGTGTGGATTTCGGTAGTACAATAGTAAGTGTGCGCGATTGAAGTAGAAGATATCTCGTGTTCGTTTTGAAAAATTGTTGTAACTAACTAGAAAAAGACATGGAATATTTATATGTGTAGCTTAATATCTGCTTCAAAATATATAACCAAAAACGGTGATTTAACTTTATCCAACAAATAACCATGGAAAATTGTCTGGGCGTGGTACTTCTATGAAACAAATGATTAGTACCAGATATATATTACTGGTAATTGAATTCAATATGGGAAACATATCTCATTGCGCTGAAGTCTAAATCTGCCTGTTGTGCCAAAATAAAAGAAAATAACGCTTTTTATTGAAGGCAGTAGTGTACGTTAGAAATACACCTACTACGTTTCATTATGCCTGTTCTTGGTATAGCCAAAAGAGCCAGAATCACTCACAAAATTTCTGCGGTCACTGTACTTTACATTCAAATTTTCCACAACGCAATGCTGTTCTTGTTTTGAATACAACGTAAAAATTTTAAACAGATGTACATAGACTGTTGCAGTAATTAAAACCCAGCTGCTCTGCTATGTCAGAATTAAGAGTCGCATCATAAATGTTAACAGTGTTTTTAAAATATGTCTACTTTAAATTTTTACGACACTCGTAACGTACTAAATATTTTAATGGTTTTAATGGATCAAAGTATTAGCATCTACAGGAGCACTCGTAGATGTACGTTGTCGTGTAAGTTAAATATGTGAAGGGATTTATACTGTTTATATGGGACTTTAGCTGCTTGAAGTACTGAAAGTTTATATTTTTTATTTTTATCTCGTAGTATGTGCATATATAGGCACGGGTAGGGTAATCTATCAAATGAACACATGCAAACAACACACAGCGTTAGCATCACGTACGTAGCTGTTGTACAACAATAGTTTCTGCCTTAAAATAAGTACGAAGGTATTGTTGTCTTGTGTGGGTGTGGAGGACTCACTTTCAGGGCAAAGAGAATAATGACGTAGTTATACATACATATATAAAAATGAGGTAGCAAGAGAGCAACGAAAATTGTGTGAACTTGTATAGCGTATGTACGAACATAACAATGTACAAGGTGTTTCAAAAGAAGTAATCCGATGTTGTTTGGCTCTCATTTTTTTCTAAATGAAACCTTCGATTCTGTTTTTTGATTATGTTTATCCGAACCTTTAGAATTTTATTGTTTAAGTTGAGAAGATGATATCGGTTAAATGTGCGCTGTCACAATTGATTACCATACGCGCTCGTTTTATGGCATTTTTCATTACTTCGGCGAGTACTTCGGACGACAGATTCTCGCACTCGTGTCGAATGTTGACCTTGAGGGCTTCCAGGGTCTCGGGCTTGTTCACGTAAACACGAGACTTCAAAAAACCCAACAAAAAAATTCTGGAACGGATAAATCGGGCGATCTTGCGGGCCAGTGCGACCCGGGAACGCCGCCTTCAGAATATCGGTTGTGGCTCGCGCAGTGTGTGCCGTTGCTCCGTCCTGTTGGAACCACATATCCTCCAGTCCTAATTCGTCGAATTGCGGCAGGAAAAACTCTGTTAACATGGCCCTCTAGCGCGCACCGTCCACTGTTGTCGTTTGACCAGCGGCGTTCTCGACAACAAATGGCCCGATGACTCCTCCAGCGTGAACAGCGCACCATGCAGTCACTTTGATTGGGTGCAGTGGCCCCTCGTGCATCACTCGTGGATTTTCGGTGTCCCAGAAGCGATAGTTTTGCTTGTTCCCGTACCCGCTGGGGTGGAAATGAGCATCTTCGCTCATTATGATTTTGGTGGAAAAATCGTCCACGAGATTGGCTTGGGCGTAGGTTACACGAGTTTGGCGGTCGACAGGCAGCAGCTGATGCACGGACTGGACATTGTATCGGAACATATGGTCGTCTTTGACCAAAATTCGCCATAAGGACGACCGGCTGATGACTAATTGCGGGGAATGGCGCCTGGTCCATGTTTCCGGCGTCACCTCGACATCCTCGGCAACAGCGCCGACATACTCGGCAGAATGGGCGCTCCGGGGCCAGCCACTCCTAGCAACGTCTCGTGTGGTCCCATACTCTTCAAGGTTAGTGGTCAAACGGCGCAGTGTTTGCGCAGTCGGTGTCGGGCGGCCGGGGAATCGGCGACGGTATTCACGCTGCGCCAACACCACAGACGAATTGTAACGCAAAAAAATAGACACGATTATTCCGCGTTCTTGGGGAGGTTATCGCTCCATGGCTTGTGTACTTGTATTCGACATCTGTCTAGTTGACAAATATTGAAACAGTTTTGACATTGGCGGCCATTTGCAAAAATAAGAGCATCTTCCAATAGGGTGGTCACTTTTGAAACACCCTGTATTTATGAACATGTGTCTGTTGCTTTGCATTCTCTTTGTTTTTTGTGGGAATACAACAAAAAGTATGAAGCAAGAAAATAATGACACATGTGCTTGCACTTGGTCTTTAAATAATTTTAAGTATTAATATTATTTAAATGTAACGTCATCATATGATTGAACCCTGCGTTTTATATTCCAAAGAAGTGAACACATCGCCCGTGAGTTCGAACACTCATTGGACTTTTTTATTTATTTCTTTAGCTCTACAATCTTTTCCGGCTTATTGGCATAGACCATACTTTTCACGTGGCCACAGAAAAAGAAGGTCAATGGTATCAAATTGTAAGATCTTGGCGCTCAATTGAACTCGTTGCTTTGTGAGATAATGCGCCGCGGGATCTTCGATCGCAATATGACCATTGTTTTATGTCATGTCTGGCTAGTGACACTACTCTGTCGTAACTACATACATATCATTTTCATAATATCCAAGTCCATGTCATCTAATTCAGGACATCAAAAGTTTGTCATCATGTCACTATAACTGCTTCATTTTCGAAGAGGAACTGTCCGATGACTCCGTCAACACAAAAATAACACCAAACAGTGACTTGTTGTTGGTGCATAGTCTTTCCTCGAGTGACATATGGATGCTCAGTACCCCAAATGCGGCAGTTTTCCTTGTTAGCGTATCCATTTAGGTGATGATGATTATTTTTGGAAAATGGGCATCAACTGCTTGTTGCTCAAGAATGTACGGCGCTGCAAATGGTCTCTAGGATTCAGTTCCTGAATTAATTAAACGATTTTTGACGGCTCTGTATGAAAGTTAAATTACTGTGCACAACGACGAATTGAGGTTTTCGCGGCCTGGTTCACACTTTGCAATATTTTCAGCCAAACGACCTCTACGAAGACGCACGGGTGTTGTTAAGTCTTGCACCAAACCAGTTTCTTTGAATTTCTGCGCCAATGGGCTCATTGTTGCTTCAGGTGGCCGGTTATTGTGACCGAACAAATAACGCAATGTGCGAAATACACTTCTTGCAGAACGACCATTTTCATAAAACGTTTGGTTCACGGTTATGTGTTTTTCATCTTTCCATTAATAAGCTTGTAGTACGAATTGTTTGAAGCAGTAATATAAAAACATTAAAAAGAGTTATCGTGCACGTATGCACACAAGTGAAGTTAAACACAAAACAACAGACACATTATAAACATCAAGAATGGCTGGAAAGAGTCGTAAAAGTGTTAATCACAAAAAAATAAGTTGTGCTCAATGCAGAATAGTGGCTAAAGAAGAGACCGAGGATACCATACAATGTGATAAGTGCTGTAAAGTGTTCCACGTAATGTATACAAAGCTAGATAAGCGGCAGTACGATCAGTTGTTAAAGAACACTGATGAAGAGTTTGTGTGCCATCTCTGTGTTAGTGATGATGGATCGTATACAGTGGAGCTAAAAAGTATTAACACGAAATTTAATAAACTAGATGAATTATCCGATGCAATAAATTTTTTGTCTGCGAAATTTTATGAAATTTTAAAGGATGTTGCTGAAAATAAAAAGAAAGTTCATTGTAAAGAATCTATAAAATTTTTGAATGATCAACGTGTAAAAAATTACTGTATTATAATTGGTCTTGACTCTAAAAAGGGAGCGAGCGACTGCTTCTGAATCAGTTATTGAAATTTCAAAAACCATTGGCGTTGAATTAAAAGAAGAAAATATCGAAGAAGCGTACTTTTTAAGAAAAAGAAATATTACAAATGCTAAACAAAATTTAGTTATTAAATTTAACTTCAAATCTGCCAAGAACAAGCTAATGGAAGCAAAATTGAAATTTAAAGACAGCGAAAAAACAATGACTTTTTAAGCAAAGAATCATTTGACCTTTTT
Organism: Phaonia tiefii; assembly: GCA_963931995.1. Taxonomy (NCBI): domain Eukaryota; kingdom Metazoa; phylum Arthropoda; class Insecta; order Diptera; family Muscidae; genus Phaonia; species Phaonia tiefii. The sequence continues at coordinate 319,369,781 of OZ008368.1, read as the reverse complement.
AACTATGCCAAAACATTGAAAACAGTTGGCTATTATGGTGTTTATTCAAGTGGAGGTAGAATATATGCCAAAAAGAGCCCTATAAATAATCCAAGAGTTATTAGAAGCGCTGGTGATGTCGACGAAATTTTAATTGAAGCTTCAACAAACAAATACCAGATGCGTAGGTCCGCTCGATTTGATCCTGTTGCAGGTGACGAAACTGATGATGATGGTGGTCACCTTTCTTTATTTGAATCTCCTATAGGAAAAAATGCGAAAATAATGAGTTTTAACTTGATAAAATATTTTTTTTAAATGAATGTAAACAATAAATACTTTAATAATTTTGAATCTTTTGTGAATTATTTGAAAAATATAAACAATAAATTTTTTAATATTTTATCTGTAAAAATCAGAAGCATTTCTTCAGTTGATAAATTCAATAAATTTAGGTCCCTTATAGGACAGTTAAATAATTTGCCTAATGTTATAGCAGTGCAAGAACTTGGTTTCAACCTGATTTGGTCCAAATATATTACATTGCTGGATATAATGCTGTACACTGTTGTCGGATTGATGGATATGGTGGGACATCATTGTTTATAAGAAAAAAACCTTTTTGTTACACGGTACCTGATCGATTTCTATGAACACAGACCCACAAACCCGGAGGTAGAGTTAATATAAAGTATTTTATGTACGTATAACCACGTCACTATTCTCTTTGCTATGCATGAGACAAAACCGAAGATCAACATAAAGTACTTTTTTAATATTACTCCAAATTAATACTCCAAATTAAAACACTTCAATCTCGGCTCGCCGATATCGGATCGCCTTAATTTTTGGCCTAAACTCTTCGTCGAAACCCGCACTAGCTTCTTAATCCAAAAATTAATAAAATCGGCTATGAATTTTCGGAGAAAATCGCGTGGGAAAATTATATGAAAATCGCCCAATAATCACTTTCAATACCGACTGCCAAGCAACGAACAAACAAACGATGATAAAACAAAACCGAAGATCAACATAAAACACTTTTTTAATATTACTCCAAATTAATACTCCAAATTAAAACACTTAAATCTCGGCTCGCCGATATCGGATCGCCTTAATTTTTGGCCTAAACTCTTCGTCGAAACCCGCACTAGCTTTTTAATCCAAAAATTAATAAAATCGGCTATGAATCGCGGAGAAAATCGCGTGGGAAAATTATATGGAAATCGTCCAATAATCACTTTCAATACCGACTGCTAAGCGACGAACAAACAAACGATGATTTACTCTTACATACCTAACACTTGCGTATGTATTAAAACTGATAGTTTACTGCCCTAGAGGCGCGCGTATAGATGTTAACATATCAATAATATATGTTTCAATGTTGACCTTTGTGAGAGTAAACAGAATATTGAAAATATATGCGTGACATTAAATAGTTTTACGTTAAAAGGTAAACCAGTAATTATATCTTCGATTTATCGATCACAAAATTGCAACTTAGATACTTACTTTACCTTTTTGGAACGAGCTTTGGCGTCAAACTCAAAGTTTCCAAGTATTTTTGTTGGTGACTCTAATATTGATTTATTGAATAATACTTCATCAAGAGATCTTTTGAACTTGCTACACCATTATGATTTTAAAAACTGTAATTTCTTTGTAACACGCCCGGATACTGGAACTTCTATTGATAACGTTTATACTAATATACCTAATGAGATGTTTATAGATTCAATTGAATGCAATCTCACAGATCATAATTTGATTTCATGAAAATTTCATAGTAACTTTAAGAACCCTTTATATAAAAGGAAAGTTAATTATAAATGCGATTTTTCTGAGTTAAAAGAATCACTAATAGCAAGACGTAACTGCATTGAAAACACCGGTAATATATACACGGACACACACAATCTCTTACATACAATTTTGACTGCAATTGGGGAAAATTCAACTAGTAAGGTAGAGTCAAAATCTCTGATGCATCTCGTAGCACCTTGGACTAATGATAATGTGAATGCACTTGCAAAATTATATGAAAATTTATTAAGGAAAAGAAGAAAAGACCGTGGAAATGTATTTATTGAAAAAAAATTAAAAGGGATCAGTAAAATTATAAAAATTGCTAACGAAATTAACATGAACTATTTCCTTCAATCGAAACTTGTTTCAATAAAAGATGATCCAAAACTTACTTGGAAATTTTTGAATGAAACTTTAGGGCGAAATGTAAAGCCAAACCTCCAACTAAAAGACGATCAAGGTCATTTAATTTTAGATAAAAATATAATGTGTAACAGGTTTAACAATTATTTTTTGCAACTGCCAGAAGTTCTTGAAAAACTCCCACCAAGATATCCAAATGATGACTGTAATAATTTGGATAGTCTTGTTATGTATCAGAATAATGTTGTAGTTAGTCACACCTGTTCCGAGGAAATAGATGAATTGATATCAGCTCTTAAGACAAACAATAGCTGTGGATATCATGGAATTTCTTCGACATGTCTTACCAAATGCAAGGATATTTAACTTTCCCATCTTTTAAATACTTTCAATTTAATTGTCTCAACATCAACATACCCTGGTGATCTTAAAATCGCGAAAATTGTTCCCATTCCGAAAGAAAACAGAGCTTCAGCAGTTGATAAATTACGTTCAATTGCAGTTTTACCAATCATTGATAAGATATTTGAGAAATTACTACACAAACAACTATCTGAGTTTTTAAGTGAAAATAATTTATTATATAAAATGCAATTCGGATTCGGGAAAGGATGTGGTACTCAACATGCAGCAGTAAACGTTGTAAATTTTATAAGTGATTGTTTAGATAACCGGTATGGTGGTGTTGCTGGAATATTTTTTGATTTATCTAAGGCATTTGATCTAGTTGATCATGAAATTTTGCGGAAAAAACTTCAGTTTTATTATTATTATTATCTTGATTCTAGAAAGCAGTTTGTTCAAATTGAAGATGTTCAGAGTGAAATATCCTCCGTCAAAATGGGTGTACCGCAGGGAAGTGTGTTGGGACCATTATTATTCACAATATTTGTAAACGATATTTCCAACCTAAAACTATATGGTAAAATTATAATGTACGCGGATGATATTAGTTTGTTTAAACATGAAGTTATTCTTAAATTCCAAATGGAACATTATATCAAAATAATACAAGAATATATTAGGCTAAATAGTCTAGTTTTAAACGCGGATAAGACCAAATTGTTGAGATTTCGACCTCATGCTATTGGCGGTAATAACTTTTGTATTCAAATTGGTGATAAGGATGTTTTTGAATGTACTTCAATAAAATATTTAGGCGTACACTTGCAAAGTAACTTGACATGGAACATGCATATTCAATATGTAAATAGTAAAGTTGCACCAGCCCTTGGTTTGCTTTTTAAATTTAAACATAAATTTAATGCAAAAACAAAACTGTTGATTTAAAATGGGCTTATACACATGGGCAGCCACTTTAATTATTTGCCTTTGGTTTATGCGCACCGTAGAACTAGTATTGAAACAACAAAGCATAGAAAATTGTTTATAATCTCGCCATCTTATATCCTACACGATCCTTATATGAAACTGTTACTAAGAATATTCTTCCTATTTATGGATTATATAAAATGCAACTATTGATGTACATGTTCAAAGTAATACATAATTTTGGCCATCAGACAATAAGTTTTAGTACAAATCAGAGTATCTTTAACACTCGATATGGATCGCAGTTATTAATTAAAAGATGTCGATTAGAAACTACTAAGCAGCGGATTGAGCAAGCCGGTGTTTCTGAGTTTTTAAAAAATTAGTTAAAAAATGTTTCTGAGTTTTTAAAAAATGTATCCCCAATTTCTCTTTTCAAAACTCGTTTAAAGTGTTACTTGCTTGATAACTTGGAAATGCTTCTGTTATAAATGCAAATTATAACAGTTTATTATTTATATACACATATTGTTTCTCCCATTCTTGTTTATTTTATTTTAACTATTTATTTTTATTTTTTATACCCTCCACTGTAGGTGATGGAGGGTATATACCAGTTTGTCATTCTGATTGTAACATATAGAAATAAGGCTTTGCGGCCCCATAAAGTAAATGTATTCTTGATCCTTATAACAACCGGAGTCGATATAGCCATGTCCGTCTGTCCGTCTGTTGAAAACATTCTCACGACTTCAATCGGCGATAACGCGGTTTTGTTTTTGGCCAGAATGTTCCACGTATTCCTGAGCAGTTTGGCATTGAAAATCGGCGAAATTGGTCCATTGGAAAAAATTTTATGATTGGAAACGTCAAAAAACTCATAAAATTTTCACATTAATTTTTGTAGTTTTATACTAAACTACTCCTTTTGCCGTGTGGTGAATTTCCATGTTGAAAATCTTTGTTGTTCTTTATAATAGGTAAGTACTTTAGAATGTTTAGATGTACTTTCATCTGTTCATACATTTATATGAATTTTGTCACACTTCATCTAAAGTCGCGGTGGCCTGATGGGTAAAGGGTTGCGCGTTAGAGTCTGAGGGTTGTTGGTTCAACTCTGGTCCCAGCTTGTTTTTTTTTAACAGTTCTTCAAAAAATGCTTTTTTATTTTTAAAAAATGCTTTTTTATTTTACTTGTGAACAAGTAACTTGTTTTTATTTTTTTTAAAAAAGTAAATTTTCTTAAAAGAAAGTACATTTCAAAGTACATTAAGTAAATTTCAAAGTACATTTCTTAAGTACATTTCATTAAGTACATTTCTTAAGTACATTTCTTAAGTACATTTCCTTCTTAAGTCCATTTCTTCTTAAGTACATTTCTTAAGTACATTTCTTCTTAAGTGTAAGAAATGTACATTTCTTAAGTACATTTCAAAGTACATTTCAAAGTACATTAAGTACATTTCAAAGTACATTTCAAAGTACATTTCAAAGTACAGTTTCTTAAGTACATTTTCAATGTGAGCATTTGAGCATTGTGAGCAATGCATTTGTGAGCATCCTGCATTTGTGAACAAGTAATTGCATTTGTGAACAAGTAGCTTACTATTATTTTTTTTAAAAAAGTAAATTTTCTTAAAAAAGGTCCTTTTTAAAATTTAGTATTTTGCTGGTTAACACTAAGGAGGAGAGTATCAAAGATTCAGCACAGCCGAATTTGACACTTTTACTTGTTTTTAATTACATATATACGTATGTTTGTGTAAGTTAGTTGTAATAATGTGAAACATATTTTGCCAACTCGCCCCAATAATGTCTATGTGACACTGGGACACACTTATAATTTTGTAAATAAATTATTGAAATAAATTATAATATTAAAAAAAAAAAAAAAACTTATCTCAACGAATTGCAGTCAAATATCCGCATCACCCTCTACAAGTTGCGCATGCGTATTATATTTTCGTAAAAATTTTAAATTTCTAACTGTTTCCTCTTAGATGCTTGCGGTATCCAGTTTATTTTCTTGGTTTCTCAGCAGTGTTTATTTGCTTTATTTACCACAAAGACGCTATAGACGAATTCTCCTAGTACCACGATATCAATATTTAAGTATCGTTTATAACCAAATAATCTGTTCAAATAATCTGAAATCAGAAATTAAATTTGTCTAGCTGATTCCATATTGATATCTGAAAATTGTTCCATCGTATTTTGCACTATCTAAAGACCTAATCAGCAACCAACTACTTCAATATGATGGAATGATCTCATATCACAGACCCTCCTCGTTCTTTTGAATGGCGAAGACAGTAATAAAGAGCTTTACTCCACTTCGAATGTATTACTTACATAGTTACCGAGAAAATCACTTTCCTTGCATAAAAACGTCATTAACAAGGTTAATATTTTCCTTGGTTGAAGCAAAATGTGCATTACATAGTAACCGCTAAATATAATTCAATCACTTTGCTCAATTTAACCTTTTCACCTGGAAGCTAGTGTCTCTATTTATTCACATGTGTGGCCATCATGTGTATTACCCTTTCTGTGCATGCATATGAAGTTTTCAAACGACAACTACTCCTGTAAGTGTTCTCAACAATATTTTGTCAATTTATTCTGTTACATTTCCACAAGCGGTGAACTAAGTTAGTTCCCCGTCACTGCTACACTCAGATTCCGTAAGGCTAAGAAGTAGGTGAAGTGGTTGCAGAGGAATCGCGTACCACGTACGGAGTCCTGAACAAATACTACATCACCTGAATAAGGGCGATAGCAAAGAATATGGGTAGAACTTTAAGAAATTGGGCAACATAAAATCAAGTTTTTGTTTTTAATTTTTGTTAATGACACTTAAATTGAAGTCAACAAACATGAGAGGGACGATGACGAAGTTGAACATGTTGATGGATATCCATCTGTCTCAAGTTTCAAATGTAAGCATATAAAAAAAGAAATTTAACAAAAAAGGAATTAAACAAACGTAAATTGTCAGGTGACTTGTAAAATTTAATGATATTTTTACTATTTTAAAGGAATAAATTTCATTCCACAGAGTGTTTATGAGAACGTATGAACAACATACAATTTTTCTATGATATTCATATATCACTCATTCGTCAGAGTGACTGTAGCAATGGATTGGTAATACTAATACAACACATCCACATAAACTCCGTATCACTTATTTAATGGCACTAACAATTCCATATTGAGCAGCCTGTATCTTTTGCAATTTGCAACCGATTGCAGAATTTTAAAATGAAAATGGAAGCTAGACATCTTGAGATATAATTGATCGCCAAAGAGTTCGATCTTTTGCCTTATCTCTCCTATACTCGCAGTTGTGCACTATAGGGCCATACATTTTTCAGAGTATTTTTCTCTTGAAGACTCCTACAGATGTTTCGCCTGCTTGCTATAAGTGAAAGGATTCTGCACCATAAAGCAAAAGAGTTGTATGAGAGTCTGGTATATTTGGACTTTTGTTACTCGAGAGAGGATTTCATCTCAGTAGTGTTTGCTTAGCTCAAAATAGCATATATTCGCAAGCACAATTCTCCGCTTGATCTCAAGGCTGACGTTGTTGTTTTTGCTTATGGAAGACCCGAGGTGTATAATTCCGTCCACCACCTCGATCAACGTTCACCCTTTGGTCTAATGGCGTGAGGGCCCTGCTCGTTGATACCATTAATTTAACCATTAATTTCGCTGATTCCTCCTCAGTTCTCGAAAACACCACAGTATGGACCACTTAGTGGCCATCAATGGTGACGGACCTGCTGTTAAAATAATTTTCGCTTTTTTCAATAAATTGTGCTTAATATTTTCTTCGATAACGCTAAAAACTATGCAATAATTTGCGGGAATAATGCAAACAATATGAAAAAATTTTTGTATTAATGCTGCAAATATATCCCGCCACACGTAGTTTTTATGTTATTGAATTAAATTGTATACGTCCGAAGGGAAATGTTCCTGGTTTTTTGTAACTGAATTAAATAAGCCCTTCATTAGAAAATGATGTCGTACTTCGGCGACATCTATAGATCGAATGTAGCAATTGTCGAAACCTACACAACGATGTCTTGCATGTTACTATTGAACGGCAACAACAAAATAGTCTCGTCCTGATCTTTATGGACATGTGCCCACGACTTTGGGATTTTTGCAACGAAGTTCCTTATCGCACGTTGCGGGTGAGGGCTAGATGAAAATGATAAAATATAAATATAAAAATAACTTTTTGATGTGTAAACATCTATACGGCTGGGGGTAAAAATGTTTTTCACAATACAATCACAAATTTAGAGTAAGATGTGCGATGTAATCGTTAACCAATCGTTAAGCGTTATCAAATCGGTGTGAGCTATGTATGAGTGTATTAGTGTACTCATACGCTGCATACAATATATTCAACACCATCTAGTGCAATAGTAGCGACTAATTTTCACTAATTGTCGCACATTATGTTATCGTAGGCAAATGAAAACAAATAAATAAAATGAATACAAAAACATTTAATTTTAATAACTTTTAAAGAGATTTTTTGCACTTTTAATAAAAAATTTACTAAAACAAAGCAAAATAAGGAAAACTATAAACTAAACTTGTCAAATATAAGCAAAACTAAAAACTAAAAGTTTTCTTCATCTTTGAGATTGTCATTCATACTTAACATCTGCATATAAGCACCATCTAGTGTGCAATATTAGCTACAAATTTTCGAAAACCATTGCTGTAAAATAGCATTACATTTCCGTAAACAGCTGATTAATAACTTGTCAACCGCAACAAATACAAAATAATAAAATATTTTACAAACCACCAAAAAAATTATAACTCAGAACATAAAACAACACAAAGTGTATCAAAGCTGAATGGAGGTAATGTTAATTCTAATAAAATTTCTATTAGATTCCAATATAAATTAAGATTATAACATATCTTCATTACGTACTGTTGCCTTACACTGAAACTGGTGCACGACAATTGGGTAACAATCTTCATCTCATGCCAATTATTATGGGTGGAGATTTTAATACAAATTGTGCAAACCCACAGTTGCAAGCTTTATCAAAATTTTTATTTGACGTTTTCCACTTGCATATGAGCAATTCTCCACAAACCCCCACAACTAACAATTCCTCTACTATAGATGCAGTTTTCCGTAGATTTTTAAATACAGTCGAATCAAAAATTTATATACATATCTTATTTTAGTTACCATAAGCCAATATTAACTATGTATACTTAAGGCATTTACAATATATGGGCACTTGCAGTGCTACTACAATTTCAGTAAAAATAATTCTTTAACTAGTAAATTTGTACTGATTATTAAAATTTTTTTCAGCAATTTTTATAAAGTGCCTACATGATTATGATGAGGTGCTTTGAATTTTCAGTAATCAGTAATGCCCGATTACTGATTATTATGAATACGGGCCTATGATTTGACTGGTAATGCAAATTAAATTTCATTATCAGTAAAAATTTCCTGAATTTTTTCAGTAATCAGTAAATTTACTGCTTACTGTAATTTTTAATGCAGTACATATGTATATACTGCAGTGTGCCCATTTACTAAACAAATAAGTTAAATAAAACAAACAAAAACCAGCAAATTCCTATATATTTACAATATTGAAAGTTTTGATACTTTTAATTGATTAATTAAAAAAATATACTAAAAGCATAAGTACTTCCAACTTCATTACTAGATGTTTACAAATCTCCCCTGTGATCGGACTCACATTAATTTTTTTTTTTACCTGTATTATTCAATAATCCAGTAGACAACCTAGTATTATTTGGCATACTTATATGATTTCGTGGTTTAGTGTTTCAAACTGTTACCAATTCGTTTTGTTATTTTATTTTATTGCATACCTTTAGACATAATATGCCAATGGAGTGTGTGGTAAAGATCAATTATTTCTTTTTATAATCGTTAATATTTTACTTTTCTCTAAGTGCAATTTTTTAATTATACTGTTAGAATATTTTGAAATGACATCTTTGTCTTTAAATTTTAAAGCTCTGTGACTCGGCGATTTGACTTTTTTCCACTTTTTTGTATTGATTCTGAAAAACCTCTTAAAGACCTTTCCAACAAACCCAAAAACAAAAAAAGCCGACCACTGGCTCAGAAGTTAGCAACTTTACTCTACTACCCTCCGACCGAAAATTTTGAACCTGCTGCCATTTCGCACCCTTGCATTTTCGGACATGGTCCTAGTGGACTTTTCTTCATGAAATGAGCCAAGGAATACGATGGAGTAATTTGCCGGGAACTTCCTGAATCACCATGTATTTAGCCTGGAATCCGCTATGTATAAATCGAGGTATGAGCCCGACCGAGGAAAGAATGGCCCTTTGCGTTATTAACAGTCTTACCGCATTCTGTGTGCCTGCAGTTTAGGTCTCCAGCGAGTACATACTAATTGAATTTTGAAGATTCATGTCATTTTTGATTAATATAGCAGTTCCCCCACTCGTTGTTGCATCAATTCGATATATTCTTATGATTTTATAATTTGTATATATTACATTGTGTCTATGGTTTAAATTTGTCTCATTTAATAGGACAATTTCTACTACCTACCTACTCTTCAAAATTTACCTTTTCTTGAAAAAGGACCAATTCTAAAAAAAATTCAATTTCTTAAAAAAATCCTTTCCTTCAAAAAATATCATCTCTTATAAAAAATACCTTTTCGTACAAAATTCCTTTTCCTAAAAGTACCTTTTCTTAAAAATAAAATGTTACCCTTTTTTCTTGAAATAAGTAGGCTTCCTGAAAATAAGTAAATTTTCTTAAAAACAAACCTTTTCCTAAAAAGAGTACCACTTCTTTAAAAAGTACCTGTTCTTACAAAAGTACTTCTTTGTAAAACACAAAGTCATACTCTTTGGGGTTTTCTTACAGAAAGTACTGCTTCTTAAAACTACTACCTTTTCTTAAAAAATATTATCTTTTAATAAAACAAGTAACTCTCGTTAAAAAATTACCTTTTCGGGAAAATATAATACATATTCTTACAAAAAGGAAATAAAAATATACTTTTTTTTAAAAAAAAATTATAGTCTTAGAACATTTTTTTTTTTTAAATGTTTGGCATTTTACAAAAAGTATCTTTTCTTAAAATTTTACAACGGGCACCTTAGGCGTGTGGGAACTAAATAGTTCATAATATCGATGGTGTTGCGTAAAAAGGGCCAATCTGCTGTTTCCAATTGTCTGTAAGATATTCATAGATTATAACGTAGCAAAAATGGTTATGGCTATAGAAACTTATAGTTGGGTTCTTCGAGCAGTATAATTATCTACCTATTTCGTTGCAGATAGACCCAAGTAGTTTCGCCCTTTTGACTTGTCGTGACAAGGTAAACAAAATCAGATCGGCCTTCGTAAAGAAATGCATATTGGCCCTTTTTACGCAACACCATCGATATATAGCGAAAGGAACTTCGTTCCAGCCGGGTGTCCCATGACACCTCATTTGATTTTTGATGTGTTAACATCTATAGGCGCGGGTATGGCCTAAATTCACAAAGTGACTACATCCAAACACAATTTGTCCGACTGCGATCACACAGATTGTCCGACAGCGATCGCACATTGTTTGCCGTTAAACTCCTCCGAAACGGCTGGACCGATTTGTATGTAATTTTGCGTGCATATCGGGTACGTCTCAGAATCGGCCAACATCTATTTTTCATGCCCCTAAATGAGAATGGTGACCCACCCCTATATAGGACACAGTTTTGTCCGACTGCGAAACACAGATTGTCAAACTTCGAGAAAACACACACACTGATGTAGCGGCAGCGAATAGTTGAATTGTGTTGGTGCGGAGTACTCTCAGAGCAAAGAGAATAAAGAAGTGGTTCTACGTATATAAAAATGAGATAGAAAGAGAGCAACGAAAATGTGAACTTGTGTAGCGTACGTACGAACATAACAATGTATGTATGTTCATGTGTCTGTTGCTTAGCATTCTCTTTGTTTTTTGTAGGAATAAAACAAAATATATTAAACAAGAAAATAATGACACATGTGTTTTCACTGGTCTCTAAATAATTATAAGTATTAATATTATTTAAAGGTAACGTCATCATATGATTGAACGCTCTTTTGTATTTTCCAATGTAAATTTACTAATGTGTTCATCGAAATCGAACAGGTACCGTGTAGCAGAAAGGTGTTAACACATCGCCCGTGAGTTCGAACACTCATTGGATTTATTTTTTTTACCTAAGTACATGTAAAGGGTTATCCATTTCGTGGTTTCAAAAGTATAGGGCTGGAATTCGACATCTGTCAAACTAAGTTGTTAAACCATTTTTTTTTTCTTTTCAGTTGAAAGTCTGACATTGACGAAACTGGATCGCATAACTATCACACAACACATAAAAATTATTAAACCTACTACAAAAATGGTGATTCTGGCACAGCCACATATCGTGCTTTAAGATTAGATTATGGTTTACATAATCGTCCAACTACGCCAACAATTGGCAAAATTGTGAAGAAATTTGAAGAGACTGGAGCGGTTACAGATATTGTAAGGTCTGTGCATCATCCTTTCGCTCGTTCCGCTGAAAATGTCGCTGCAGTAAGTGAAAGTGTTGCCGATGACCCGAATGTGTCGATTCCTCGTCGTTCTCAGGAATAAGGACTGTCTTACGGCACATTATGCCGTATTTTGCATTTGGATGTACACCTACATCCATATAAAGTCCAGCTCACACAACAACTGAAGCCAGCTGACCATTCACAACGTCGTAGATACGTGAAATGGGTGCTTCAACAACAGGCGGTGGACGGCGATTTTTCGAACAAAATTTTCTTCAGCGATGAAGCACATTTCTCACTCGGTGGGTATGTTAATAAACAAAATTGTCGTATTTGGGGTTCTGAGAATCCTCAAGTAATTGAAGAGACGCCACTACATCCAGAAAAAGTCACAGTTTGGTGCGTTCTTTGGTCCGAAGGTGTGATTGTACCTAACGTCTTCGAAAACGACGATGAAACGACTGTCACCGTCAATTCGGAGCGTTATGGTCATGCGATAACCGACTTTTTTTTGTCTGCTATTGAAGAATACAATTTGGAGAATATGTGGTTTCAACAAAACGGTGCCACATGCCACACAACTCGAGCGAATACGGCTTTATTGCAAGAGACATTTCCTGGCCGCGTAATTTGTAGTCGTGGTGATATCAACTGGCCAACTAGATCAAGCGATTTGACACCATTAGACTTTTTTTTTTGGCGCTACGCGAAAGGCCGTGTTTATGCAGATAAACCTTTAACTCTTAAGCACTTAAGGACCAACATTCGTCAAGTTATGGCTGAGATACCGCCCAATATGTGTCAAAAAGTGGTCGAAAATTACCTCAAAAGAATCAATGCTTGCAACACTTCGCGTGGTGGTCATTTAAATGATGTCGTGTTTCACAAATAATGTCAATGTTCAAACTTTATAATAGAAAAGAAATATCATGAAAAAAAAATTTTTATATGTCTTTTATTTACGTTTACTTTTGAAACCGCAAAATGGACAAGCCTTTATTTTTGTGTAATTTTTTACTTAGATCCAAAAAGATCGGCATTGTGTCATGTAAATAGAAACGTGTTACTATAAAAACAACAAATAGAAACATACGATAATTTTCTCTCAGTATTAAAAATAATATTTAAAGATGGAAAGATCGAAAGCGACACTTTTATTCAGAGTAGGTAAAATTTGAGCTCCAGAGCCGAAAAATTCGGCTCCTGCTCAATATAAAACTCTAAGTCCGAGTTTAAAAAAAATGTAAATTTCGAGTGAATGGAATTTTTAAAATTTTTGTTTATTTCAGTCGGTCCTGAGCGAGTCAGATTCCTATTCCTATTCCTAACCTTTTCAAATGATTTTTCTCGTATTTTTAAGTTATACCCTACATATGTACATGTGTACGTACATCTTTCCCATACATTTCATAATTAACTTTTGACTTTTGTCTGCCTCAAAATAATTTTAGACATATTTTGTTACGATATATTTATTCTTATTAAATATATGTATATGCAAGACATTTGCTGGTCTGTAAGGATATAATTGCATAGACTTAAATAAAAAAATGAAATGTAATAAAATAGATTTTGACTCTCAATCATGCATTTTGAATTCAATCGGAAACGAGCAATATTTTCAAATCTTTGAAAATAAAAATTCGTCTTCCGAGCTAAAAATAAAACTCGGAAGTTGAAAAGATTTAAATCTTCAAGGAATTAAAAATTCAACACCGATTTAAATTTCACGATTTATTGAACTATCGTACAAAAGTACAAAACGTCACCCTCACTAAAACACTTTCTGACCTGATTGAGATCGACGATTGCCTGGGAATATTTTGATACATTAAAAAGTATATATTGGTAAAAAAAAAACATTAAATCGTAATGGTAACTAAATCATTTGCGAGAAAAATATTTTACGCCTTTTTTTCGCATTTCCAGTCGTTCTATTTTCTCCACAACTCGTTTCGAAAGGAAATCCATGCATCACATGAAACACATTTTCATGATAATTACAATTGTATATGTATGGTTATTCTTATTTTAAATTTTTGCGTGTATATAAGTGCATGTAATTTCGTTTGTAGTCATTAAAATAAGTACAATTTCCACGTTAATTGCATACTTGCATATGTAAGAGTAAGTGCAAGATTTATATGCATATTGGCTGCATCAGCGCAGGCATCATTGGCACGGACATGGGCCAATAAATCTGCATCATATGCTAAAATATGTCAACAGTTCCCAACGCAACTGATTTTTATTGTGTGTTTGCTATTGGTTGCAATACCAATTTGATACAGCATGCGGCTCTATAAGATTCCATTAAAGCAAAGAATATTAATCGCAATTCAAACATTACTCAATTAAGACAAATGAAACTATTAATGTTTAAAAGCAGCATAGCATGTTAGAGCTCTTATAATAATGAACAATACTGAATGGAAAAAAATCAAAATTTCTTTAAAACTTGCTCATTTACATTTTTAAAATTTTACTTTTCTCTTTATCACTGTAGCTGAATCACAACCGTCGCCCTATGGGAATGGCAATAATTTTGTTGAGATTTCATGTTTAATTAAAACTGAACAATTCAATTTGTACGCAATTTGTTTCATACTATTTATCCACAGTTGGAAATTTTACTGTAACTATTTTGATTGTGGAATTTGAATGAAATATAATATGCATACGAGTATTATTGTAATGTGACAACCAAAAAAAAATACAAATTCAATTGAAAAATTTGTTTGGCAAATGAAAATTTTAAATACGGGCTTTAATACAACATAACATAACATAACATATTACAGATATACATTTTTGTGAAAAAATCTAACCATTACAATTCCATTTAGACTAAATAAATCATATGTTTTATTTAACTATCTGCAAAATAAATATCACTTTATGAATTACTAATTGATCATACGAATCGTTCGCGAGCTTAATACCTTTGATGTCACAGCTCTTATCCTTTGTATTATACAAATAATTTAAATTATAAGTATAATTTTGTAAATAAATATGTCAGAATTAACTTGCTCGTTTAATAAAATATTCTTGTTTAATAAATGTATTCAAATATATTAATAAATATATTCAATACCTATGGATAACTTAATACTTAGTAGTGGGCAAAATAAGGGGATTCAATGAAAACTACAAAAGTATCCCAAATTCAAGCAAAGAAGAAGCCAAGAGATACCAAATGGAAACCGATTCCAGGTGTTATCTGATGTTGATGACGACGAAGCTGCGTGCGGACCAAAAGAGTTCATAATAAAAGTTCCACCTATTGTCGTGGATTCTTGTCACAATTTCTCAGATGTTATCAATTTTATCGACAACGGCGCTAAATACAAACGGATGTCTGTTGGCACAAAAGTTATGCCCAATAGCCTTGTTGACTATAATGAAATTATCAAAAAATTGAAATCCAAGGAGATGACATTTTACTCCCATCCTGTTATAGACCAAAAGAAATTTAAACTCATTTTGTTCGGCCTTCCACAATTGGATACAAAAATCATTCTAGATGAGTTCAAAAATACGTTCAATATTGATTCGATAAGTATAAATAAGGTCAAAACAGCTAGGTCCAATCGGGATGATGCAATCTATGCAATTGAGTTTGACAGAACCCAAAGCACCAAGAAGGAGATTACGAAAATTAGATTCCTTTATGGAATTGTAGTTCATTGGCGCAACCCTTTACGTCGAGCTAGAGGCCCAACTCAATGCTCAAAGTGCACTATGTTCGGTCATGGAGCTTCCAACTGCTACCGTAAAAGTGTCTGCGTAGGATGTGGTGGTTCACACGATGCATCAATGTGCCAGTTAAGCAAAACTGCAACTAAAACTCCGGTTATTTATAAATGCTACAATTGTACTAAGAAGAACATGAAAAGCGTCAATCACAGAGCTGATGATCCAAAATGTCCATCGCGGCGAGAATATTTAGAAATCCGTGAAAGGGTTACACGGAACAGCAAGCCAATTAAAGCTCGAAATATCAATAGGTAGTTTTCCTATTCAGAAGATGATTTTCCACTCATTGGTTAATTTTGAGAATAATCAATACAATGCTGACAATGACATCTCTAATGATCAAATCCTACAGATTTATTTCGACGCTATAGATGCTTTACAAAAATGTAAGAATAAATTTGATAAGATGAGAGTTTTAGGAATGATGCTCAAACATGTCTTATAAACAAACAACGCTACGAAGAATTCATGTAATGCATTGGAATGCTCAAGGCATTACAAATCGTTCAACTATCGCCCAATTAAAACACTTTATACATGACAAAAAAATAGATGTTCTATTTATTAATGAGACATTTTTAAAACAACAACACAAATTTAAGCTGGCAAACTTCAAAATATATAGAAATGATAGAAATGACCACGGTGGAGGTGTGTTGATTGCGGTGAAAAGTTCCATTCCACACAAGGTTTTGTCGCCCATCTCAACTAAAAAGATTGAGAACATATCTGTAGAACTTGCCATAAATGGACGTCTTATTAGGTTTACCTCGGCATACAGTCCAAAGTATACAGGAGACTTTACTAATGATATTGGTAAACTAACAAGATCACCGCAAGAATTCTTTGTTTTTGGTGACTTTAATGCCCATCATACCAGCTGGAACTGTAATCGCAACAACTCTGCCGGCAATTGCTTGTTCAGCAGTCAGATGCATGGGAATTATTATATTCATGCCCCAAATGATTTCACGCGTTTTAGCCTAGGTTCTGCTCCAGTCCAGCCTTCAGTCATTGATCTTCTGCTAACGAACTCCAGCCTTCTAATATCTCCAATCGTAACTCATCCAGGAATACTCCCCTCTGATCATGCACCCATCACATGTAAAATCTTTGGAACAGTCAATGAAAAACTCCACAAAGTAACTTTGTTCAGCTTGGCAAGCTGGAGTTCAATACGAAGTTTTGTTGACGACAGACTATCAGACTTTGCATCTGGTATAATTACCGAAGCAAATATAGAAATTATTTTGGACAACATCGAAACAACACTTCGGCTGGCTGTTGGCAAAATACCTACACGTAACGTAAGAAGTTGGCACAGAAGACTTTCCAAACTGACTGTATATCTGATCGGCCAGAGAAAAAGATTTAATAGACAGCTACAGCGATGCTATTGTTCAACACGTCGATCTTTCTTAAATTCAATTATAAAACAAATTTCTCAGTTGATTGAAACTCATATCTTGACCGATGTAAACAAAAACTGGAACACGTTTCTTCGGACACTATCTGCTGGCAGAAAAAGTTTTTGGAGAGTGTCAAAATCGATAAGAGGCAAAAAGTCTTTTGTTGACAAATTAATAATCAAGGGCATTGCTGTACACGACAACGAGAGTAAAGCGAATTATATTGCTGACATTTTTGAAAGAGCGCACCAGACAACTAACAGCATGAGAACATCAGCTGAGCGCAAAGTATGTGAACACGTGAAGTGGTTGGACTCTCAATCAGTGACAATCAATACTTCTAATGATCTGTCCTCTGTTGACGAAGTAAGGTATTATGTCAAATCGCTTTTAAACAACAAAGCCCCAGGAAAAGATGGCATTAAGCCGTTAATATTCAAAAATATGAGCGATACATTTTTCAAACTGATAACAAAAATTTTTAACTGGTGCTTAACAAATGGTTATTTCCCAATGAAATTTAAAAATGCTAAGGTAATACCTATTCTCAAACCAGGAAAAGATGAAAAATTACCGACTAGCTACAGACCGATACGTATGCTGAATGTTATTGACAAAATATTTGAAAAGATCATCCTGGCAAGAGTGACAAAATTTGCAGAAGATAATGAAATTATACATAAACATCAATTTGGCTTCAGAAGAGGCTATTCTACGATCCACCAAATAAAAAGAATTGAGAAGATGGTGCAGACCAACAAGATAAATAGAAAAAGTACCGGCGTAATTCTACTTGATATAGAAAAAGCTTTCGATTCGGTCTGGCACAATGGAATTTTATTTAAACTCAACGAATTTAAATTCCCAATATATCTTCAAAAAATTTTAAAGAGCTTTTTAGAAAAAAGATGTTTTTCAGTGCATATAGATGACGGAATTTCAACTTTAAGGGAGATTTGTGCAGGTGTGCCACAGGGTTCTGTTTTGTCTCCGACACTGTACTCCATTTTCACATCTGACTTCAAGAATTTAAAGGAGCAATCACTCGCCTTTTACGCTGACGATTCCGCAATAATAAGTAGTGGAAAAGTCTCGAATGCTATCGTTAAGAAAATTGGAAAAGCATTGGTTTCTGCGCAGAACTATTTCCGAAAATGGAAGATTAAAATCAACCACAGCAAATCTCAGGCAATGTTATTTCCTTTTAACAAATCTCCTAAACGAATACCGACTAAAACACTTTGCATTGCTAACATAAACATACCCATTCAAGACTCCGTCAAGTATTTGGGTATAATATTTGATAAAAAACTCAATTTTAAAAAACATATTGATTATACTTGCGAAAAAGCAATCAAATGTGGAAGAGCGCTATATTCACTGTTGAATCGAAAATCTTCGCTAAATTTTCAAAATAAAATGCTCCTATATAATATGTGTATAAGGCCAATTATGTCATATGGATGCCAGATTTGGTTTACAAAGGGTGCTAAGACTAACCTGAAAAAATTACAAATAATTCAAAATAAAAATCTTAAAATAATTTTCAACTTACACCGGAGATATCCAACTAAGCGCATGCATGATAAATATAATCAAATAATGGTTAATAATTTACTCCAGAAACTAACACTAAGCTTTGAAGATAATTGTAGATCTTCTAATTACGTTGAAATAAGAAATTTGTTTGATTAACTTTTAACTATCTTCAGAAATGAAGACTTTATAAAGAGCTTTTGTAAAATTTCTTAATATATTGTAAGGTTTTTTCTATCTTTTTGCCTTTAAACTGTATTACATCTAAAAATGAAGCTATTTTGTATATCTTACTTGTAATTTGTTGCAATACTACTATTTATGTAAAATCTCAAACTTTCGTAATAATATATTTTTACCTGTGTGATGATAGTTAATAAATACACAAAAAAAAAAAAAAAAAAAAAAAAAAGATCTATTTTAAAAGTTGTAGCCTTTTGCGGTACAGACTTCGTGTTTAATTGTGTAATATTTTAAAATAACCTCAATTAATATTTTAAATCATATAAAGATTCTGAAAGGATGTGTTGCAAGTATGTATTGCATTTTTTTGCATCGCCGCCACTCTTACCCGCACCTACCGACCTAGAGGGCCACGCTCCCATAACGTGGGGATAGCGTACACATTATAGACCGGTCTATAACGGCAGCGCAGGCATCATAAGTTCACACGTTGCAACCAACTACAGAAATTCTTCACCAGTTGGTATTACACTAACATACATAAGCATAAAAGTACATCACGAAATATTAATATAACAAAGACTTCATAATATATAATAATTTCGAACAAAACCAAATTATGTAGTAAATGGAAACAATAAATTTTCGAATTCTTTTAATTGTGCATTTATCTTAAAAAAATGTTCTACCTCATTAATTTTGCCTCTAAAAATGATTTTTAATAAATCATTAGCGTCAGGTTATTTTATACAAAGATGGAAATACACATCCGTTTTACCAGTTCATAAATCTGGTAATAAAAATAATGTTTGCAATTACAGACCGATTTCTAAGTTGACTAATGTAGCCAAAGTTTTCGAGCATATTGTTTATGATAAACTGTTCTTCAGTCTGAAGCGGTTTATTTCTATTAACCAACATGGATTTATGCCTGGTAGATCTACAACTTCTAATTTAGCTGTATTCACACAATTTGGTATATCGTCTTGTGAAAGCGGATTGCAAGACGATACTATTTACACAGATTTTGCTAAGGCATTTGACCGTGTACCGCATAATATTCTGTTATTAAAGCTTTCCAAAATTGGCATCCGTTCGCAGATGTTGAGCTGATTTCGCTATCATTTAACTGGCTGATGCTCCGTTGTATCTATTGATGGGTTTCATTCTGATACATTCATCCCTTCTTCCGGAATACCACAAGGTAGTATTCTAGGTCTTATTTAATATTTTCGTTAATGATATAACTTCTTGTTTTAAATATTCCCAGTTTCTTTTATACGCTGATGATTTAAAAATTTTTAAACAGATTTCGACACTTAATGATATCTCTAATCTTTAAGAGGATTTGGATAGGGTTATCTCTTGGTCAGCTAGAAATAGTATGCCTTTTAATGTTAATAAATGCTATTCTTTGACGTACCATAGACGCCGTAATTTTCTAATGTCCAAATACAAAATTAAGGGCTGCACTTTATCAGCAGTTGATGAAATTGTAGATTTAGTAGTTGTGTTTGATGTTAAACTGTCTTTTAATATTCATTTGAACTATATAATTCCTAAAGCATTTTCAATGTTGGCATTTATTCGTCATTATTGTGGAAAATGCGTTGACCATTACACCAAAAAAAAACATTATTTATTGTGTTTGTAAGGTCTAAGTTGGAATACGCTACGTTTATATGGGAGCCTTCGGCGAAAGTTGACATTAATCGTGTAGAAAGAATTCAAAAAAATTTTATAAAATTTGCTCTTCCATTTTTGAATTTTCTACACCAGTTCATTCGAGCTTGATTCCATCATATCCGGATAAATGTATCTTAATTGGTATGAAAACTTTAGAAGTTGGAAGAAATGTGTTGTCAATTAATTTCTTGCATGGGATTATTTGGGGATTTGTTGATTGTCAGGATTTGCTGGAAGTTATAAAGATAAATGTACCTTCCAGAAGGCTTAGAAATAATGTAAAATTTTTTCATATAGATTCACATAGAACCAATTACGCTTTAAATGAACCGTTAACTAAAGCCCTCAGATTATTTAATGAATACCCTAAACAATTAGATCTAAAGTAATTTTTAACATATAATTTTTAGATTTTAAGATGCTAGTCTGCAAGGATAAAATTGTATCCATAAACGAAATAAATAAATAAATAAATAAATGAAAACAAATCAGAGCAGATAGTAAGGATAAAGTAAATTTACATATGTAAAGGAATATACATAGCATTAATGCAATCGATTCAAATGACAAATTATCCTAGACTTTGTAGTTTCCCAACTACCAGTGAAATCAATAAACTGTTATAGCTCATTTAAATCACGACACATTCTCTTAACTGGATCAATGGACGCATAATTCGAGTTTATAGTACCTCGTGGGTCTCAATAGGATATTTATGAAAATTTTAGATAACAGAAATTCAGAACATATACATCCATGAATTATCTTCAAAACTGTAATAGAGTTTATCATGGTACGTCTACAACTAAGAGTCGGCAATCTGATCAGTGTTAGTCTTCTGCTATACGAAGGAAGATTATGGTTCGGGTTCCATTGAAGGTTTCTCAGACAAAAAATCAGAAACTGTTTTAGACCGATTCAATCATATTAACATACAAATTGTACTGAGGGTCCCAAACAACAGATCCATATTCGAGAATAGGGCGGACTAGTGAAGTAAAAAGATTTTTCGTAACATAGGGATCTGAAAATTCCTTTGCCCAACGTTTAATAAAGTTCAGAACGCCATAAGCCTTATTTACCATCGTAATTATGTGGGAGTTGAAATTCAATTTTCTGTCCAAGAGAACACCAAGATCAACTAATGAATCCACCGATTCAAGAACATTGCCACCTAAAATGTATTCCGCCGAAAAGAATGATGACCTAGAGAATAACATATGCTTACATTTCGCAAAATTAAACTCCATCAAATTGGCTTCGCAATACGTCTGGAAAGTAGACCAATCCCTATGAAGTAAAGTCTCTTGACGAGGATCCTTGTAAGAAAAATAGATCTTCACGTCATCAGCGTACATTAACAATTTAGAGTGGATTATGGAGGCGGGTAAGTCGTTAATGAATAACAATAATAGAACCGGACCAACATGACTCCCCCCCCACCAAGATGACACAAAAATAGATCTTGAGAATAATACCCTCGACCAAAATTTAAATTTTTTGTCCGCAACCTTCAAAAAATCCGATTTTAAATCAAAGTAGCTCACTGTCTTGCAATTTGATGCCACGAAAAATCACTTAAATGCTATGAAATGCTTATTAATATTAATTTCTACGTATTTAAATGAACCCCAATCTGTGAGAATTGTCAAAGCCTGACACTAAAAAGATGTTGTTGAAAATCCAGTTTCTTTAAAATATGAAATTGCAATAAACTAATTTTTGTACAGGATGATTAAGTTGTAATGCAGATATTTGACAGCAATTGTTTGTGATATGTAAAATTTTTTTTTATTTTACCAGGAAATTCGTACTACAGGTTTTGGCAAACTTGGACATGGAACGATTCTGCGAACAAGTTTTTTTAAATGTTTTATGAAAATGGTCGTTCTGCAAGAAGTGCATTTTGCGTATCGTGATTTTTTCGGTCGACATAACCGGCCATCTGAGTCAACAATCAGCCGTTTTGAGTAGAAATTCCAACAATCTAGGCCAGTGCAAACCGTGACAATGACCGTACGTCTTCGTACAGGCCGAAAATATTGCTGGTGTGGATCAAAGTGTGAACCAGGCCGCGATAACCTCATTTCGTCGACGATCACAACAACACAACATTTCCTATAGCACAGTTCAGCGGGTTTTTTATAAAAAACCTATTTTTGCACGTCTAGAAAATTCAATTGACACAAGAACTAAAGACAGAGCACCATTCGCGGTGCCGTATATTTATCAGTTGGATGCTTAAACAAGAAGCAGTTGATGTCGATTATTGACAAAAAATCATTATGAGAAACGAGGTATATTTTGACCTAAATGTGTACGTTAACAATCAAAGCGGTCGCATTTGGGGTACGGAAAATCCACATGTTATTCAAGTAAAAGAAATATGCAACAAAAATGAGTACTGTTTGGTGCGGTTGTTGCGTTGGCGCAATAATCGGACCACGCTTCTTCCAAAATTACGCTGTTACTGTGAACGGTGAACGTTATCGTGACATGATAACAAACTAATTATGCCCTGCATAACATGACATGGTCTAGGACCATATGTGGTTTCAACAGGACGCTGTCACTTGTGCACAGCGCACGACACAATGTCCCTACTGCGAACAAAGTATCAAAGACGCATTATCTCACAAAACAACGACGTCAAATGGCCACGAGATTTTGCGATTTGATACCACTGGACCTCCTTTTCTGAGGCTACGTTAAAAGTATAATATATGTCAATAAGCCCGAGACGATTTCAGCTCTGAAAGTGGAAATCATCCCCGTTGTTAGTGATATACAGCCTGAACTATGCCCAAACAGTCATGGCAACTACTAAATCCTGTGCATCCTGTATTGCAGCAGGAGTGCTGGTGAACATTTATCGGATATTTTGTTTCGTGCATAAATGCCGTAAACCAAAAAACCTGATAAAAAGCAAAGAAATTATTTCGACAAAATTTTGTGACTTTGTTTGTGACTGCGGTCTTACTGAATCACCTTGCATGTATCCTAACTAAGATGTTGGGCATGTTGCAGAACAAAAATTATATGTGTAATTTTCGTATCGGCTCGAGGTCATGGAAAGAAAAAGAAAACAATGTTATACATGTTTTAATTTTATCACAATTCTGTTCTATTTTTTCGACCAACTTCGTTGATAATTTACAAGTACCACAAGTATACGTCCGGTCTAAACTGTTGACAAAAGCTTGCAGTTTTCATCTTTAAAATGCAAGGCGATCCATCTTTAAAATACGTGTGGTGGCGGTGATGTCGAATATAGCATAAGAAAGTCTAACTACTGGGTGACCACCTCGGTTCATAGTTTTTTAAGAGACGTCATCTGAAACTGTGCTGTTTGTTAAATAAGCTCTAAAGAAAGGATGACTCGGCATAGCTAACACTGGGGAATGGTGCTATCGCCCGCCAGCAGATCATAAGTATACCTAGACTCCAGATTCATAACCCCATCCCAAATTTTATAAAGTTCGGGTTTTGACTTGGCGTATACGTCTTCCGAAAATTGGCCCTTGGTATGAGAAAATTTAGAAAATAGATGAATGCTGTTATCTTAAAATGTCAATGGCGCAGATACCATTAGTCAACCCAGACCTCAGGTGCCAATACCTGGCCCCAGTTTTTTAATATTCGATTTTGAACGGGGCGTATACGGTTTATAATTATGTACTCTTCATATGACAAAGTCTAAAGTATGGATGGGTGGGCATATCTATCAAGGGACGGGTGGTATCGACATCGAAGTTGCAAAAAAAAGTCATGATTACTAGGTTTACAACCGTGTCCCCAATTTATTAAGACCCAAAGTACAATCTCCTAAGCGAACGCCTAGTTTTATTGTGCTATTGTATTGTATTTTCGCTGTCATCTACGCGAACGAAGATGCCAAAACCAGCCACTTGTCTTTTAGTTTTCGCATAGCTGGAAGTCCAGCCTGGCTGATTTTGACATTGTCGTTCGCGCAGATGACAGCGAAAATAGTTAGTGGGCCTCGATTTTGTAAACACATAACCACACCATATCACTTAAAACTAGACGAAGTAGGAAAGTAAGTGACTAGTTTTCATTGAATTAGGGATTCTATTGGGATCGTGACTTTGGCTGTAAAAGTCGCTTTCCGAGTGGGTATATTTGTCATCTGAAAATTCACCCTTCACTTGATAAACCGGGTAGAAAATGGATAAGTGTGCATATCTCAAAATAGCAAGGTGTGGCGTTGATAATGAGAATACCATAATCTGTTCAGGTTACTAGATATCCGTTCCTATCCCCACTATTTGGAAATTGGGTGTTGGGCTGGGATCCCCGTCATCAACGTCACCTCTCGTGTTTTAAAGATATGACATTTCATAGATTTTCATTTTTGAAATAGTGCCAAGCGCTAATTTATTTCAGACCTTATATAACAAACATATTATTCAAGATATTTTCAAGTTTCTGTGAAAATTTTGCCACAAACTATTTAGTATTGGGCCGTCGGTGGTGCAGTGATATTGTGCGCAGCGCTTGTACATGATAACGTGAACTCAGTCCCTGGTCAGAGCATCTTACATTTCTTTCGACGACGGTAACCTCGCTTAGTGACGGCGACGAGTAGTTAGATAATAAAAAGCTACTGAAAATACCGTTCGAAATCGGTGTAAAACTGTAGGTCCCAGCAAGTGTGTGTAAAACTGGAAAGCGCACAGATCACTGGTTGTGGGAAGCTATCCGCAATCCCTTCATGGAATGTAATGGGAACCATTTTTTACTTAGCTACTTCCCTCGAAACTGCAAATTTATATTCGACTAACCAATTACAATAAGTAACGGGTTTTTTAATAAGAGCGCTACAAAAGTTTTTTTAAATAAAACAAAATCGGTTTTAGATACCAATGAAATTCTTTATTCCTGTGAAAGTACGTTCGATGCCATTATGTGTGGAACTCGATTCCTTTTGCATGGCCACCACGGGCACGCTTGCAGACGTCCAGACGCTGAACCCAATTTTCGACGGTTTTCAAGCATAAATCGACCGATACTGCTACAATTTCACGTTCTATATTCGTAAGAAAGTTCATCAATCGTCGCTGGCTTGTTGGCATAGACCATAGACTTGACGTAGCCCCACAGGAAATAATCTAACGGCGTCAAATCGCACGACCGAGGCGGCCAATCAACTGGGCCATTTCGTGAGATAACACGTTCACCAAACTTGGTTTCCAATAAATTGATTGTGACATTCGCTGTGTGGCTTGTGGCGCCGTCCTGTTGGAACCACATGTCCTCCAAGTCCATATTATCCAATTGGGGCCAAAAATATTCGGTTATCATTGAACGGTAGCGATTCGCATTCACCGTAATGTGCCGGTCTTGATCATCACGGAAGAAGTACGGCCCAATGACGCCGCTGGCCCATAAACCGCACCAAACCGTAATTTTTTCGGGATGCAATGATGACTCATGGATTACGTGTGGATTGCTGTCTGACCAATAACGAATATTTTGCTTATTGACGAAGCCATTCAGCCATAAATGAGCCTCATCGCTGAAGATGATTTTCCGATGAAAATCCGAATCATTTTCAAGTTGTTGCTCAGCCCAATTCACGAACATACGACGCTTATGGTGGTCAAGCGGCTTCAGTTCTTGCGTCAATTTGATCTTGTAAGGATCATTAGCTTGTGGATTCAAATTTTTCCACTAGACGCTCAATTGTTGATCTGGTAGGACGATTATGACTACCATAAATTGGACGTAGCGCACTGACTCCAAATTTTGGTAGTAAATTTTAATAATTTCGACTCGTTGTTGGCTCGTATATCTTTCCATGATGAAATGGCAAACCTTACTGAAGATAAATGTCAAAAGAGCGGGAAAAAATATGGCGTCGTTTGCTGTCCCTAGCGATTTACTTTTGTAGCGTCTCTGTTGAAAACCCCTTTATGTATTAGGGCACAGCAACAAATGTGTTTGAATTCAAATACATTTACTACTATTCTTCTTTTAAAAATACACTGCGACGACCAAATTTAGTAAATACAAATGTAAAACGAAACAAATACATTAAATCAAAATTAAATAAAACAAATAAATTTGTATTTACTTATAAATATTTGGACAAAGTAAAGAAAAGAAACGTCCAATACAAAAAAGTAAAGTAAGCCAAGTAGGCAAAGAATACTTGAAGTATTTGTCAAAACATTTGTAATATTTGTGAAAACATTTGCAGCATTTTTTTTTATTTGTATTTGTTTTTGTATTTGTTTTTGTATGGTACTTTAAGAAAGGTAAAAAAAAGGATAGTAGAAAATGCAAATTTGTTCCTTATTCCTCTTTCCGTACTAATAAAGGAAGCTGTTTCTTGCATTATCATGTGCCAAATGTCAAACAAATCCAATAAACGAAATGCAAAATACTCGAGTATTTTAACAAATAACTCAAATATCAACTACAGTTAATTGAGAGAATCTGCATTTACATTGTTTTATTCTCCCATGTACTCAAGTTTGCTTACTGCATGTCAACCTCATACAATATTTATTGTATTTGTCTGCGGACAATAGCACAAAGCTAATGATCGAAATATTAGCGAATGTCTTGAAGTATTTATAATGTGTACTTTTGCAAAGGCCTAGTATGTATGGTGTGTGCCTTCGCTAGTAGTTATAAAGGGTGTCCCAGTAAGAGTGCACTTTTTAAATTTAGTGCAATTTTTTGTATGCAAGTGGCAACTCTGAAATATGTTTATTCGGATTATTAAAAATAGAGCGCTTTCTGAAAGAACCATGCGTTATAATTGTGAAAACTTTTTAGCAAAATTTAGAAAGCTATGCTTAGACCGCTCGTAATCTTCGAAGAATTTGGTCAGACAGCGTGATTGGGCCTTGCTTTTTTTGAAAATGAGGCCATTTTTTGAAATGACGGCATGAAGCTGAACGACATGTGGTTTCAACAAGATGACGCCACCAGCCACGCAGCGTATGAAACAATTAATTTATTGCAGTAACGATTTCCAGAATAACATATCTCAAGACATTTTGATGTCAACTGGCCACCATGATCATGCGATTTAACACCGTAAGATTTCTTTCTTTAGTGTTTTGTGAAATCTCAGATTTTTGCGATTAAATCAGAAACAATTGCTAAACTCAAATCCGAGATCCAATGCATCATTGGTGAGATTCAGCCACATCTCTGTGAAAAGTCGTGGAAAATTTCATGAAACGAGTGGGGACTATTTGATGAATATTTTATTGCACACTTGGTCGGAACATGTCTTCTATTCAATCCAATAGAAAACTATAACTATCCAGAAAAACATGTGTTTTTATTTTAAAATGAAAGCGTGCCTTCTTACTGAGACACCCTTTTTAAATATTTAACTACACATACATTAAAGTAACCAACACCGTCAGATTATTTCCAATTTAAACAAATTATTGTTAATTTGCTACAAAACAACATTAGAGTCATTAATTGATTATGTGGTCAGTATTGCTTCTTTACACTATAATTGACCTTTCTTTCAAATGTCACGAAACACGTATGCATTTCACCAAATTGGTAGTGTTACCAATTAACTATATTAATGGACAAGGTAGAAATGTGTCACAATATATACAGTTTATTAATGGTATTCGAAACAGACTCTCTACACAGCACAGTTACCACTAATTGCGTTTCAGCCAACTGTATATGAATAAACAATAATGAAACCCTTTCAACACATAAATTGATATCATACAAAAAAGGAAATATGTACTGGTATATAAATTTGTCCAATTTATATTTTTACATTTACTGAAGAAATTTCGCAAACATAAAACTGTATATGTATTCTATTTGGATTCTTCTTTTTACATCTGTGCCGAAGTAGATTTGCAATAATAAATTTTTATATGCAATTATATCTCGGTACTGTGGTGTATATGGTTTATTGGGTACTTGGCTTTTCTACTTTTACTAAAAAAGCTCTCCAATATTTTTGCATTGTCTCAATGACTCTACCAAAAAGTGTTGGCATAAATAGGAAATATTTTAACATATGAAGTAGTGATGTTAGGTTCCGCGTATTTTAGAACCGGTTCCGAGAAGAATCGGGTATTTGGACCGATCCCGTTTCTCAGCAAATTCATATCCCTAAGAGGCTTAAAAGAATTATCTTTTTATAAGAGTGTTAAATTTGGGAAAAAATATATATTTTCCTACTCTCACCCAAAGGTTAACACTTTGGTTTCTTTGGAAATGAGTCACTTTATTCAGGAATCGTTTTACGGTTCTTTCAGCCCATTTTTCAGTTCCTGTAGAATCGTTTTTTGGTCTTTTTGAAACAGTTTTCGATTCATTTTAACCTTTTTTTTGGTCCTTACTTTTATTGACTATTTTACAACCTAACGAGGACAACGTCTTACAAATATTAATTAAACAAATTTCAACATA
Organism: Phaonia tiefii; assembly: GCA_963931995.1. Lineage (NCBI taxonomy): Eukaryota > Metazoa > Arthropoda > Insecta > Diptera > Muscidae > Phaonia > Phaonia tiefii. Next base: position 319,340,771 of record OZ008368.1, on the reverse strand, counting down.
TTCCTCCAACTGGCTCTAGTCTTCGCCTTTTCTCGCAAGTTGGTAACACCAAGGATACGGAGGGATTCTTCTGCCTGGTTTTTTTAGCGGAGTCTTGGTCGTCCTCTTTTCCTGGTCCTTAAAGAACCGTCCAAATGAACTAATTTGGACCCGTCTTTCTGTCCGTGTAAGCCTCGGTCCGGTCGGTTCCTGCAAATAACTGGTTCGCAATTCTGTGCATCACTAATAGGAAGTGTAAAAACACTATATTTTTTTTTGCGGACTCCACTGAAATGTTATTGCAATGAAATAAAATATTTTGTTGGTTATGCTATTTTTTATATGGAATTGAAAACTGTTATGTCATATCCATAGCAAATCTGTAAGTTTCAATAAAGTTTATATCAGCAACAACTCCTACCCCCTTAACAGCATACCTAGTTGTCACACAGTCAAAGCTGACTAAAAGTTTTAGCCGTCAGTTTGTATGGAATTTAAAAATAATATCCGTTATTTATGTGAATTGAAAAAGAGTCAGCGGAGGTGGGTTTACTATTAATGAATGCAAGATAAAATTGATGGCGTCAACGACTAGACAAACCACTCAACTTGGTCCGCACTTGAATATTGAAAACCGCTTGAATTTTAGAGTGGTAGATGAATTTATCTACCTTGGATCCGCCGTTGACAAGGACAGCAACTTAAGCCTGGAAATAAATAGGAGAATTGTGCTTGCAAATATATGCTGTTTTAGGCTCAGCAAGCAGATTAAAAACAAAGCCCTCTCTCGACGGACAAAGGTGCAGCTATACCAGACTCCATTTTAACTGTCCTGACATATGGCTCCGAAACTTGGGTCATATCGCACACGGATGAAAAACACCCGAAAATATTCGACAGGAACATTTTTCTTAAAATATATGGTCCTGATAAAGAAAATGGAGAATACCGACGTCGTTGGAACCAATATAATTTATATTCTGGTATAAAATTTGGCCAGTTGTGGTGGCTAGGCCATGTTGTCAGAAAGGATGAAGATGAGATAACGTACCCGATGGAAGTAGGAAAAGAGGACGACCAAGACTCCGCTGGAAAGACCAGGCAGAAGAATCCCTCCGTAGCCTTGGCTTTACCAACTGGCGAAGGATAGAACCAGTTGGAGAAATATTTTAAAATTAGTTTAATTTTTTTTTTTATTAATACGTGTAAGACATCAGACCTCATGAGGTTGTATAATAGTCAATAAAAGTAAAAAGTAAAAGTAACTGTTATTTAGCCCTAAGTGTAAGTAGTTATTACGATAATGGTCCCTAGTACGCACTTACATCAAAAATGAAAAAAAATCCGTATAGACTTTGGTTCACTTATTTAAAGGCACTAAACATTCCATATTCTGCAGCCTGTATCTTTTGCAATTTGTAACCGATTGCAGAATTTTAAAATGGAAATGCAAGCTAAACATCTTAGAATATAAAAAATCAAGACAATAGTGGTTTCTTAACTAACGAAAATTTTTGAGCAATTTATAAAAAAATCAATGAGTGTTCGAACTCACGGATGATGTCTTAACACCTTTTTGCTACACGGTACCTGTTCGATTTCTATGAACACATTAGTAAATGTTACATTGGAAAATAAAAAATAATAGTGTTTTTGTATACACCGGGCAATGCTGAACATCAAATGACTCGCTTTGTTTGGCCATATCAACAGCAATGAAATAGCCAAACACACAACATCACCCATACTTTTTACGAAGTAGTTGACGTATTAGTGTGTCATCATAACGTCGACTGCGCAAGCCCATGGGCTTGCAAATGAAATTTTGCGTGGCTATGCTTTATATATCCGTTCAACAACAGCAAGAGACACATGTACATACATACATTATTATGTTAATACATACGCTATAGACACAATTTCGCTTGCCCCACCCCTGCCACACCACTCTTTCATTGCTCTCTTGCTCGCTCATTTTTGTTTAACACGTCATTATTCTCTTTCGCAGTCGCAGAAAATCTGGTTTTAGCAGCAGCATAAAATCTGGTTTTCGCAGCAGCATAAAATCTGGTTTTGATAGACTTAGTCCCTATACGCCGCTATAGATGGTAACACATCAAAAAAAATCCAAAAATGTGCTATTTTTTTGGTTCACTTGACTAAAGGCACTTTATTATTTTTTTATTATTTTTAAAGTAAGCGATGATTTTTTGTAGAGATCGTTTGTTTATTACAATTTATTACATCTTATTCAATTTACGAGTAAAAATGGAAAAACAAAAAATGTAAAATCTATCGGAAAAAACTAAAATCGATGTTTACCGTTTTGAAGGATATTCTAGCTAAAAAAATTGGACGGATGCCAACAGTTGTCGACAATTACATCAAAGACGCCGACGGGTAGGGAAAAAATTGTAAAGGAAGGGTTTCGTTGTCTTTATCTACGTATGAGAAAAGAAACATCATCATAATTGCTTCTAATTCTACCTTATCCTTATCAAAAATAAGAGCTCAAGCTGGAGAGGAAGCGAGCAAGTCAGAGTAGTAATAGAGGTCATTGCAAGCCAAAAATTTAATATCATTGACTGGCCACCCTATTCGCCAGATCTAAACATTATCGAAAATGTCTGGGGTTCGTTATCTCGTAAGGTCTATGAAGGAGGTAGACAATATGATGGCAAGCAGTCACTAATTCAGGCCATTAAGGATGCTAGGTATCAAATTTCGTTGGGTTACATAAATTTACTTTATCTCTCAATGAAACCTCAGATATTTGAAGTTATTAAAAACCAATTGGATTGTACCCATTACTAATAGTTCTTAAATAAAGTAAGTTAAATTAAAAAAAACAAGAAAAACTGTCTTTCATTAAAACTAGTTAAAGTGCCTTTATTCGAGTGAACCAAAAAAATAGGACATTTTTTTACTTTTTTATAAATTGCTCAAACAAAGTGTTTTACTTAAGAAACCACTATTGTCATGATTTTTTTATATCTCAAGATGATTTGGTTCCATTTTCAGTTTAAAATTCTGCAATCGGTTACAAATTGCAAAAAATACAGGCTGCTGAATATAGAATTTTTAGTGCCTTTTGATTAAGTGAACCGGAGTGTATCTCACCCTAAATACAAAAGTGACAAACTAAAAATTTACAAATATTCAGTAGAGGCAAAAAACTAGGTTTTCAAAGTTGAAAAATCTATGAAAATGATTAATGGTAAACATATTGATCATGATAAAAATAGTCATGCTTGAAGCAGGAGGTTTTGTTGTAGCTGATTTTGTTTTTGGAACGAAGTTTTGGAACGAAGTTCCTTATCGCACGTTACGGGATGGGGGCTAAATGAAAAAATTTTAAACAATTTTTTTTTAAGTACTTTATTACAACCCATTATTATCAACTATATTGGGTACTTTTGGTTTGGTTTAAAGGGAAGATTTCTAGGTGGCGCAATAACAAGAAAATTTAAAAAAGCCAAAGCGCAAGGCTGGCAAATCCATGAAGAACAACCCTGAATTACATTTGGCAGCACACTTACTCTTACACTGATGCTTTTGTTTTGTGTCTAGACTAACATAAACATTTTGTTCAATGGGAAATTTTCTAGGTGGAGCCTGTTTATTGCGTATTATAATTTGAACCGAATAAAACTTAAATTTAGAAAATCCAACGTGAAAGAAGTTTAAACAAATAACATTTTCTTAACCCTAATCCTGTATTTTGGGCAAATTTTGCCAAACGCGTTTGTAACTCAGTGTATCTGGCGTAGACTTAGTAATATCGGCAAGAAATTTCTTGACTATTTTTTTACGTTGTGTAATTTGATATTGTGGCACCACCAGAGGCTCCTCCATGAACAAGTAACGAATCTTGTATTTTGGGCAAATTTTGGCCAATACAATTTTACATTGTTTCCGCCAGCAACATTTACACTGTGTGTTTTATTTTTCATATCCCGGGGAATCCCTGATCTCCACACATATTTTGTATTGGTGTAACTTCATTCGCGACAATAACGGCTGCACTGTATGCGTTGTTTTTATGGACCTTGGCGAATCCCCAACCTATGCATCCCCAACGAATGCGAATCCCCAACCTATGCAAACTTGTTTTAGAGCTCCAAAAATATTAGAAAGAGGAAAGCATTTGATATTCGTCAGTGTACTTTTGTTTACGTGAGCGTGTAGTTGATTCAATTTCGCTCGCTGGTTGTGAAGTGTGTAAGTCAAAATAAGTCATTTTTACAGCACGGGAAAAAAGAAAAAACCATGTCCAAACGGGTATGTATAAGAACCGAGAAAATTATAGTTGGCCAAGGCCGACCATATTATATCCTATACCAGTTTTGGAGTTAGTCCCAAATTTCTGCCTAAACTGTTCCACAGAGTGGTATAGGGTACAACAATGTGTCTATATTTTTCATAAAGACTACATTTCAATTAGTCGGCCGTGTTAACTCGACGCCAAATAGAAGAGCTACTGAGCGAATCACACAGTGAGGCCGAAGAGCGTAAACTCGACCATGAAAGCTCTCTGGAAAATTTCGATATTTCATCGGATGAAGGATCAGTGACATATATTGCCATATCCGAGGAAGAAATTACTTCCTTCGATGCTCAACAATTATCTGTTCCAGCGCAACAAGGAGACCCATCTTCTGGGTTTCTTTCTATGGACAAAAAAAAACCATTTGTTACGACAAATGTGGGAGTTCATTGGTTGGTAGAAAAGGGATGAAAGCGTTATTACTACTACTCCAGGACCAACTCAATATGCCATTGCACGTGTTATTGATATCAAGTCTACTTTTGAGTTGTTTATTATGTTTGTATTTTCGAAATCTTTGCCGATTTCACACTTATTTATTCATTACTACATAGGTATCAAGGTCTTTGGAAAAACTTGGAAGGAAATTAACCATGCATCCTTGAAGGCTTATTTAGGGTTATTAGCTGGTGTTTACCGTTCTTGTGGTGAAGCAATGGAATGTTTATGGGACGATGTGAAAGGAAGGCTCATATTCAAAACAACAATGTCGCTGCGAAGATTCCAAAATATTAGCAGATTTCTTCGATTCGACGATAAATCAGATAGGGCGGATCGGCGAGCTCGCGATAAGCTGGCACCTATAAGAGATTTGTGGGACAAATGGGCTAATAATTTGAAGATTATATATAATCCAAACGAATGCGTGACAGTCGATGAGCAGCTGGTGTCATATCGTGGCAATTGCCCATTTAGACAATATATGCCTTCGAAGCCAGCGAAATACGGAATCAAAATTTGGGCACTGTGCGGCTCCAATACCAACTATGCCTGGTCTATGCCGGTTTATATAGGGCGAAATCGTAATTGAGTTCCTGAAAAGAATCAAGGCATGAGAGTGGTACTCGAACTCGCAGATGGACTCAAAGACCGAAATATAACTTCCGATAACTTTTTTACTTCATACGATCTTGCTGCTGAACTTCTAAAAAAGAAAATGACTATAGTTGGGACTGTCCGAAAAAATAAGGTGTTTCTACACCCACATATTTTGGGCATGAAAAAAAATCTACTTTTTACTCATAGTTTCTTTTTGAACATAAAAATAAAGTTACATTAGTAGCTTATGTTCCAACGAAATACAGGTGCGTATATCTAATAAGCACATTGCACCAAAACGCACAATTACAGGATAACCAGTCGAAGAAACCAGAAATAATAGAGTATTATAATCATACAAAGGCAGGGGTGGATACACTCGACCAACTGGTTGCCACATATACTTCTATGCGGAAGACCAATAGGTGGACTGTAGCTCTATTCGCAAATATGCTTGATGTATCCGCATTCAATGCTTTTGTGATTTGAACAGCAACAAATCCCGAGTGGAACACATCAAAGCATTTTCGCCGCATACTTTTTTTGGAAGAACTCGGTTTTGAGCTTTGGGAAGATGAAAAGCAGCAGCGTAAGACACAACCATATGGTACTGTAGCCAGGAAGTTAAACCGGCCACAAAAAACGAAAAATACAAAGAGAGGCCCTTGTCACTTCTGTGTGTGAATTGTAATTTATTTGCGTGCAAAAATCATTCCAATGTAGAAATTATATGTAATACTTGCAACAAAAAGTAATAAAAGTAGTAAAATTGTATTGGGCAAAATTTGCCCAAAATACAAGATTCGTTAATTTTTTTCTTCACAGGATGAGGGTTAAATAAGTGCGTTTTATTAAAAAAGAGCGTTTTCTCAAAAAAAACCTGTTTATATTCTTAAATAAAGCACTTTTACTTAACAAAATACCGTACCTTAAAGAAGTACCTTTGTTTACAAAAGTACATTTTCTTACAAAAAGTACCTTTTATAAAAAAAGTAATTTTTTTAAATAAGTACATTTTCTTACAAAAGTACATCATCTTACACCAAAGGGATTTTTCTTAAAAAACTACCCTTTCTTTAAAGATTACCTTTTTTGTAAAACAAAATAACTTTTCTTGAGATAAGTACCTACTCCTCAAATTATACCTGTCATTTCGTAAATAAAGCTTTTCTTAAAAAAAATTCATTCTCTTACAAAAAATACATTTTCTTACAAAAATTTCGTTTCTTAAAAGTATCCTTTCTTAAAAATAAAATAATACCTTATCTTTTCTTGAGATAAGTAGCCTTCCTGAAAAAAAGTAAATTTTCTTAAGTAAATAACCTTATCCTAAAACCAGTACATTAGTTTCAGTCGGGTGAACCGGCTTAATCATACCCTCACCATACCGTACCTCATCCATTGCGTGGCAGTTCTGTTAAAAAACGCCCATACTCAAAAGTGGCCATATTCAACAACAGATTGACGACATTGCGCTAAATATTATTGAATACCCAAATTAATTAGTTTCCCTCCCAATATTTATATGTGAGGTACAAAAATGGGCATGGCAAGTTGTTGCCAAAATTTTGATCGGTACCAAATTTTATTAAGATCGGTTATGATTTATTGGAGATATCGAGTCGGCAAACCCCAAATACGCCCAACTTTTGTATGGGATGTACGAAACTGGGCGTGGCACTTTAGTCAGTTATTAGTTACACAGTAGCTTTTAGGAAAATATTGCTAGTACCGAATTTTATTAAGATCGGTTGTTGTTAATGAGAATTATCATGCGGATCAACCGGTCAGCCGCCCAACTTTTATTTGGGAGGTACCAGAATGGGTGTGGCAAACAAGCTCATTTTCTATAGGAGAGCTTTATTTGCCTAAATACTGCTAGTACAAACTTTCACAAAGATTGGTTTGATTTTACGGGACTTCTCATGCCGAACAACCAGACGCCCAAACAACTTTTGTATTGGAGGTACCACAATGGGCGTGACAAAATCACCCTTGTTTTAATCGGTGATTAGCTTTTGATAAAGTAAAGCCTTATACCTAATTTCATTAAGGTCGGAAGTGTTTCACGCGATTTATTGGATTGACAATCAGGTCGAACACCCTGTTTTGTATGGGCGGTACCAGAATTGGCGTGACAATCTCGCCCATTTTCTCCAGTTAAGTAGGCATTTACAGATTATTAACCGGAATGAGAGTTGAAGCTAATCACATCTACCAGAAGAAAGGCTAGAAAGAAATATGATTTTGCGCTAAATGTGCCGATTTGTATGGGAGGTACCAGAAGGGGCGTGGTCAAAACGCCCACTTTCAATCCCAAACTCAGTATTGGCAAATAATAGTCACTGACAAAGTTTCATTGTCATCTGTAAAAATTTACGGCAGTTATCGTGTTGACCAGCTAGCCAGCCAACCAGACAGACAGACAGACAGACAAAGAAAAGTCCAAAGATACTAAGGGTCTAATTTGGTTTCCTCTATGTGTTACATTTTTTTACGTATTAAATGATATATACCTCCATTATATGGTGAGGGTATAAAGGAGTGTCACTTCTTTAAAAAGTTCCTGTTCTTAAAAAAGTATTTCTTTGTAAAAAAAAATTTATACGCTTAGGCTTTTTCTTACATAAAAACATTAGCTTTCAATAAAAGAAGTACCTCTCATCAAAGAAAGGGCCTTTTCGGGGAAATATAATACATATTCTTAAAAACCGGACCTACAAATTAAATTTTTTTTAAAAAACACATTCAACAAATACAAAATTTCTTAAAAAAAGTTTATCATTTTACAATAGTATCTTTTCTTAAATATTCATTTAAATTACAGAATTTTTCAACAGGCGCCTTAAGCGTGGTGGAACTAACTAGTATATAATATAGCGAAAGGAACTTCGTTCCAACCGGGTGTCCCCTGACACCTCATGTAATTTTTGGTTCTCACTTACTTTATGTCAAATCCAACACATACGTATACCAACAATAAATGTAAACAAACACATCCACACATTTCACATATTCATTTGAACTGGACAGTTCTAAAGTATAAACAGAGCAAATCAGCAGTGCTTATACGTTCACCGTCTATGAATCCACCATGATATTGATACTGGAATTTGTTTTGACGAAAGCAAAGAGAAACTGGCGACAGACTTTAACAGCAATTAGAAATGGTCCTCGGTGATTGTTTTTAGGCAAACAATTAAAATTTTGAAATTTTGAATTGACTATGACTAGCGTGTTTCGAACAAACCGGAAACCGGTTATTAGACCTCGGTTAACCGGTAAATCGGATTTTAAGTAATTTGCATTAATATCCTTAAAAAAATAATAATAAATGATATGAATTCCGAATTTTAGTGAAATTTTTGAATTAAGAAACATGATTTCTATTGTGAAATATGATATTATGCATCAATAAGTTCTAAATGACATATCCAAACAATTTTTCAAAATGATTTTGAAATGATGTTTGAATGATGGCGAATTATATTTAATTAAAAATTAATTAAGAACATTTTTTTCAAATTTCAAAATGAAAATTATTTGATAATTAAATGTTTTAAACTTAATAAGATTTTCGTACATGAAAATAGTTTTTTAAAATTGAACATGATTTTCGAATTTAAATCAGTTTAATGCGAATTTGAATAAAACTTTTAAATTTTATATTAAACACGCATTCCAAATTGGTAAATGAAATATATTTTTTAAACATTCGATCTTTCGTATTATATTTCAAATTGAAATGTTCGAGCGTTAGGTCTATTTTAAATTTTGTTATTCTTCTGTATTTCGCTACCGATTGGGTAGCATCGTCAGGAAGATAAGCACAACTTTAAATTAAAAATTTCATTTTAATTTTTAATTTCATTATTTTTCATTTAATTTTTAATTAATAATTGTGTTTATCTTCCAGACGATGCTACCCAATGGGTAGAGAAATATTGAAGAATAAAATAGACCTAACTCACGATCATTTTAACTGTAAATACATAGTTCTTATTTAAAATTAACACGTAATTAATTAAATGCAGTTGTGAAATATGAAATGGTCGCTAAACAAATGTATTGTAGGTTCTACATGTGTAATTTAATTTAAGCAAAAAACCGAAAATCATTCCAGTGCTACCGTTTTTTGCCAAAATTAAACCCCGAAACCCGGTTTCTTAAAAAATTGATTTTTCGAACAAACCGAGAACCTGTTTCTTGAAAAGTTGATTTTTTGAACAAACCGAAAACCGGTTTCTAATAAATGCCGGTGTGTTGGACACTCTACTTATGACGCTTTTGAAGTTACGGTGAGATATGATGATAAGTTATAATCCATAATAAATTTCAAAGCAATACTTTATTAAACGTCTGGCCCTTCAATGCCTATTTCGGGGCCTTGCAGTAAGGTAAAATCTTGTGGTAGTAAAACGGACATCAGAGGCTCTGACAAAATCAATAACATGTGCAAAAAGTCAGTATTAGAGACCACCCTTGATGTTGTTGTCTATAATTCTTGGTGTCCTTAATTGTTGCTTATATCCACCGGCGATGGTGTAACAGTTAGGGTGCGCGGCTATTGTGCACGAGAATTTGGGTTCGATCCCTGCTCTGAAAAACACACCACCTTTCACCGTCGGCAACCTCACTTAGTGACGGCGACACGATCGAGTAATAATCCATGAAATAGCATCTCAAAAATCCGTTCGGAACCGGAGTAAAACTGCAGGACCCAATCAGTCAGTGAACGCGCACAGCACACTGATTTTGAAAAGATCTCTCCGCAATCCCTTCATGGGATGTAATCGAAAAATACTTTTTTGAAAATAATATAAAGCTAAATAAATAAGCTTTATATTATTCAAATAGGTCTTGAGCTTATATAAATTTTAAAAATTTTAAGTTTACAAAACAGACCGAGTGAAAACTCCCGCAAGGGAAGTGAAAGGAAAAATATTTATTTATTTCTATCCACCAACAATCCCGTTTCATTTTAAACTTCTGATGTATCTCAGTTTTTCGTTTTAACATCTCTTCTTTGATGAATTTCATGTAAAAATCGAGATGCATTGAACCCGACCCCCTCAGATATCGATGAAATTTTCTTTATAGCTAAATTTGATCAATACAAACAAACCCTCATTTTTAGAGTGGGAAAGTTTTCGAAAAAACGCGAACATGGTCGAAAAGAGCTCCATTTGAACTATAATAACTCAGAATCGGCTGAACCGATTTAAAAAAAAAAAAAATCCAATGAGTGTTCGAACTCACGGGCGATGTGTTAACACCGATGTGTTAACACCAAATTAAAACACTTAAATCTCGGCTCGCCGATATCGGATCGCCTTAATTTTTGGCCTAAACTCTTCGTCGAAACCCGCACTAGCTTTTTAATCCAAAAATTAATAAAATCGGCTATGAATTTCCGGAGAAAATCGCGTGGGAAAATTATATGAAAATCGCCCAATAATCACTTTCAATACCGACTGCCAAGCAACGAACAAACAAACGATGATTTACTCTTACAAACCTAACACTTGTGTATGTATTAAATTTATAGTTTACTGCCCTAGAGGCGCGCGTATAGATGTTAACACATCAATAAAACACAAATTACTAAAAACATGGCAAATAATATAAACAATTGTTGATGGTTTTCCATTTGTAAACATTTAAAAAATGTTAGAATTGTTGAACTATTTTGTAAATGTGTAAGAATGTGACCTGATATTTTCGCTGTTATTCGAATTATTTCTAAAACTTTCGGTACGTATTACTAGAAGTGACACTACTTAAAAAATTATATAAAAAAAACTAAAAACGAACCCATTTTTATTTTTTGATATGGTATAGGTGAAGGATAAACCTTTCTAAAAAAATACTACACTGTAAAAAAAACCCTTGATCTTTTTGGTTTTTTCGTTAGTTAAAATTTATTTTTGTTATAAATTTTTTTACAGTGTATTTTTTTATTTTTTTTAAACGTGTCATAAAGCCTGTTAAAATATCTTTTTAATGATAAAAAAGATCATGGAAATCGGTTCAGCCGATTCTGAGTTATTGTAGTTTAAATGGAGCAAAATAAATTTTCTTGGGACAATGTTTATTTATTTTACCTGTAAATATGAAATATAAGGGCAATTACTAGAAGTGACACTACTTAAAAAATTATATAAAAAAAACTAAAAAAGAACCCATTTTTATTTTTTGATATGGTATAGGTGAAGGATAAACCTTTCTAAAAAAATAATACACTGTAAAAAAACCCTTGATCTTTTTGGTTTTTTCGTTAGTTAAAATTTTTTTTTTGTTATAAAATTTTTAACAGTGTATTTTTTAAACGTGTCATAAAGCCTGTTAAAATATCTTTTTAATGATACCAAGATCATGGATATCGGTTCAGCCGATTCTGAGTTATTGTAGTTTAAATGGAGCTCTTTTCGACCATTTTCGCGTTTTTTCGAAAACTTTCCCACTGTGCCACGCCCAAAAAAACCTAAAACAGTCATTTCTAAAAATGAGAGTTTGTTTGTATTGATCAAATTTAGCTATGAACAAAATTTCATCGATATCTGAGGTGGTCGGGTTCAAAATTTCAGTTTTATCTCGATTTTTAAATGAAATTCATCCTTTGTTTTTTGCCCTTTACTTTGTCATTGTCTGATGTGAGCATGTAGGGTAGAGATGCCCAACGCCAAAATTCTTTTGTCAATAGTTTTATTTGTAAAAGCATATATGGAAGGTGAATACTCGGATAAAGCACTGCATACCTTTCCGTCAGCCATACACAAAATTAGTGTGGGTTACACATTAAAGATTTTCACTACTATTGCCACCATTGTAGGAATAAAATTCGATAATCTCAATACAAATTTACTTACTTCTTTTCTAAGAAGTTCGCTAGTATCTTTAGCAAACACAAGTTTGATAGTACGGCAGCATTTTCAAATTATAACCCTTAACCTTTAAATTTCCGTCTGAAGCTGTTTCTTCGATCAAGTATTGCTTGTTATATTTGGCACCATCACATCCCCATTTGATTATTGATGTGTTAACATCTATACGCGCGCCTCTAGGGCAGTAAACTATAAATTTAATACATACGCAAATGTTAGGTTTGTAAGAGTAAATCATCGTTTGTTTGTTCGTTGCTTGGCAGTCGGTATTGAAAGTGATTATTGGGCGATTTTCATATAATTTTCCCACGCGATTTTCTCCGGAAATGCATAGCCGATTTTATTAATTTTTGGATTAAAAAGCTAGTGCGGGTTTCGACGAAGAGTTTAGGCCAAAAATTAAGGCGATCCGATATCGGCGAGCCGAGATTGAAGTGTTTTAATTTGGAGTATTAATTTGGAGTAATATTAAAAAAGTATTTTATGTTGATCTTCGGTTATATCGTACGAATATAACAATGTATGTATGTATGTACAAGTGTCTATTGCTTTGCATTCTTTGACTTTTGTGGGAATAAAACAAAAAGTATTGAGCAAGAAAATAATGACACATGTGCTTGCACTGGGTCTTTAAATAATAATATTATTTAACTGTAACGTCATCGTATGATTGAACGCTGTTTTTTATTTTCCAATGTAACATTTACGAATGTGTTCATAGAAATCGAACAGGTACCGTGTAGCAAAAAGGTGTTAACACATCGCCCGTGAGTTCGAACACTCATTGGATTTTTTATGTGAGCATTATCTAACTATTCTGGAATTCGACCAAAAACATCTTTTAACGTCATACATAATCTTGCAATAGTGTGATCTACAAGTGGTTGTAGTTTTACTTCAGAACATGATTCAGTTTAGTTTTTTGTGGAGCCTCTTTCTGTTAAAGATTGAAAAAATTCTTTAGCAATTGCAGCCCAATCTCACTTACCAGCTAAACGTTATTTGACTTCAACCACCTTAAACCCCATGTTATCGTCAGTAGCTATCAAAAATTTCTTTGTCTTTTTTGATGTGTTAACATCTATAGGCGCGAGTAAGCCTGAATTCACAAAGTGCATACATCTAAACGCAGTTTGTCCGACTGCGATCACACAGATTTTCCAATTGATATCACCCACTGTTTGGCGTTAAACTCCTACGAAACGGCTGGACCGACTTGTATGAAATTTTGTGTGCATATCGGGTATCGACCAACATCTAGTTTTCACACCCCTAAATAATAAGGGGTGAAACACCGATTGTGAGTCTGCGAAAAAAACACACACTGATGTAGCGGCAGCGAATAGTTGAATGTGTGGGTGCGGAGCACTCTCAGAGCAAAGAGAACAATGACCTGGTTATACGTATATAAAAATGAGATAGCAAGAGAGCAACGAAAATTTGGTGAACGTATATAGCGTTTGTCTAAGATGATATTTGATAATTTTCGAGGCGACTTTTTGCATTCGTTCGAAATTACTTTTTTCGACGTAAGAGTACTTTTTATAAAATAATTAAATAAATCTGTGTTTTAACGGGCTGTTTGTAGAACATATAACAAAATTTATTTATTATAGCCTTTTCACACTAGCGTACATTTTAGGGGAACGCATGTAAGATGTTGAAAAAATTAAACATGCGTTCACACTTGCAACATCTTACATCTTCCATCTGTCATTTCTTAATATTCATTTATTAATATGCCCATCGATGTAGCCAAATTTTTGTTACGCAAATTTTGTTTAGGAAATATAAGTATGCATGCATTTTAGTCTATTTGGACCCCGGAAACGAAAAAATGGAGAAGGACTTTCATCAAACGTTTATTTTTTAATATTTCATATCTATTACAATTGCTTTTTTCCTACATTCATTACGTCAAGATGTATTTGTATCAGGGGGTGTAATTGCTACTGGACAATAGCTATTTTATAAAGGTTTGGTTTCATTCCAGTGCCAAATTCAGAGCAAAGTTGTTATACAATTGCAATACAAGAAACCAAAAAAGTATAAAAAGAAAATACATATGAATTTAAAAGTCAACTGAGGCAAAGATTTGAAAATATTTAAATCAGCTGTTCAAGCGCTATCACCTGATATATATATATCTTCGTTTTGATTTTGATTTTGAATTTCTATCACTTGTTTAATATTTTTCTAGTGATGGACTCAAAATTTTTGAATGATGTGGTGTGAAACGATATGGGATAGGAACATTTTTCAAAGATGTTGAGCTAACAAAGTGTCAAGTTTGTTTGGGTAAATGTTACATCTTTGGCAAATTTATTGAAGATGAAAAATGTGGCCTAATATTAAAAGGGTATTAAACATAATGCAGTGAAATCTTTAGTTAGCCTCAGGTACACAAATATTTCATTCTTATTACACAAAAAATAACAATAAATAAATCTTGACAATTTCGATCAACTGAGTTTGACAAAGCCGGCCCTTGATATAAAAACAAAATTGTTGCAATTCCTACTGCCTCTACTTTACTTATTTTGCCATGTGTTGTAATTAAAACACTCTCACATAAAACTTGGTGAGTCAAATCCGAAAGTACTATTAATGGACCAAAAAGAGTTGGGGCTTTTTAAAATCGAAAGGAGGTAAAAAAGTCCTTATCCACTACAAATATCAACCCTGGCGTATATACGAACATAACAATTTCTTTGTTACATGGGTCTGTTGATTTGGATTCTCTTTGTTTTTTGTGGGTATAAAATAAAAAGTATTAAGCAAGAAAATAATGACACTTGTCTTTAAACATGTTTAATTGTTATTAAGTATTAATATTATTCAAATGAAACGTCATCATATGATTGAACGCCTTTTTTTATTATTGTGAAAGGTAAGTCAAATAAAATGTGGGTGCAGAGCACTCTCAGACCAAAGAGAATAAGGACGTATTATAGATATATAAAAATGAGATAGCAAGAGAGCAACGAAAAGTGTGTGAACTTGTGTAGCGTATGTACGAACATAACAATAGAGTAAGTATGTTTATGTGTGTGTTGCTTTACATTCTCTTTGTTTTTTGTGGGAATAAAACAAAAAGTATTAAGCAAGAAAATAATGACACATGTGCTTGCACTGGTCTTTAAATAATTTTAAGTATTAATTTTATTTAAATGTAACGTCACTATTTGCTTGAACGCTGTTTTTTATTTTCCAATGTAACATTTACTAATGTGTTCATAGAAATCGAACAGGTACCGGGTAACAAAAAGGTGGCAACACATCGCCCGTGTGTTCGAGCACTCATTGGAGTTTTTTGTTATTTAGTCCTTTCGGAACAATAAGCACGTTTCGATTTCGCCGCTTGCTTATATGATCGCTTGTTTTGTATGAAGCACTTAGCGAATGCTTAGCGAGGACTTAGCGAAACGAATCATTTTCGCCGTTTCCATATTTTTAAATAATATTACTTATCGCTAAATAACCGGTTTCTTCGTAATTTAGCAAGCGATAATCGGCTGCTTGAAACCAAAACACGACTAATCTTTAGAAGCCTTCTCTGTCCTGTTTTTACAGACCATTATTTATTTCGTTGACATTCTCTCATTGTTAAATCAATTTCTTTTGACAAGCCAGCGGCGTTCTTCTTTAAAAATCCTTGCATTGACCTACATATACGAGATTTTCCATCTATCCTTAAATTCATAACAAATCCTTCTAACGAAATCCTGTAGGAGCGAAACGTTGAAAATGCCACTTGATCTAGTAGTTATATTTTCCGCAGTAAAGTCCAAAACGGGACTACACTTGCTTTGTCCTCAGAATTTTCCAACACATTGTGAAATGTACATATAAATTCAGGTAATGCAACCCGCGGCACAGATATTAATTCAACAAAATGTATTTGGTTATCTGCATGTTTCAAAATGATCCCGTCACGGGTAGTCATCGTTTGCTTACATATCATCCAGTATCCAGTCGGTATCCTCAAATACTTTTTATATTTTATATACACTTCTTAGACTCCTGAACACTTTTTGTACTTTGAACTTCTGCGTACATTTTGGGACAATCATGAAATAAAAACTTTTGTTGTATTTACATGGACCTGATCGACTAGTAAGCTCAAATATTCAACATATAAAGCATCACCAAGGAACAACTAGTCAAATCAACAATATAAAAAAAAGCAGACCATAATAGACATATACAAGCTGGATCACTTGGACGAAAGGGAACAGCCAATGATGACAGATCTTTACAGCCGATAGAAACGATCCCCGACTCCGAGTATTGTTGTTACACAAACATAAAAATCATGATACTTTGAGTTATGAACCTTTTCTAGTTAGAGTGTGGTCAATGGTATATCAAAAGTATTGTACAAGCGTATAAATAACATGTTTCAATTACAATTTCCTTAAAATCAAAGGTGGTTGCGATTACAAAGTGCGACTTTGTGTTGTTAATGTTTGGATTTATTTATATACACTAAGATTCATTTATTTAATGGCACTACGAATTCCATATTCAGCAGCCTGCATCTTTTGCAATTGGTAACCGATATCAGAATTTTAAACTGAAAATGGAAGCTACTCATCTTGAGATATAAAAAAATCATGACAATAGTGGTTTCTTAATTAAAGAACTTTTTTGAGCAATTTATAAAAAAAGTCCAAAAATTGGCTATTTTTTTTTTTGGTTCACTTGAATAAATGCACTTTAACTAATTTTAATGAGAAACAGTTTTTCATGTTTTTTTAATTTATTTTACTTTATTTACTAACTAGTAGTAATGGGTACAACCCCCTCTGTTTTTAATAACTTCAAATATACGGGTTTCCATTGAGAGATAAAGAGATTTTATGTAATCCAATGAAAATTGATTCCAAGCATCCTTAATGACCTGAATTAGTGACTGCCTGTCATCAAGTTGTCTACCTCGTTCCCAGACCTTGCGGGATAATCAACCCCAGGCATTTTCGATAATGTTTAGATCTGGCGAATAGGGTGGCCAGTCAAGAATATTAACATTTTAGCTTGCAATGAACTCCTTTACTACTCTGGCGTTGTGAACTTCGGAAACATTCCATTGCTTCACCACAAGAACGGTAAACACCAGCTAATAATCCTAAATAAGCCTTCAAGGATGCAAGGTTAATTTCCTTCCAACTTTTTCCAAACACCTTGATACCTATGTAGTAATGAATAAATAAGTGTGAAATCGGCAACAATTTCGAAAATACAAACGTAATAAACAACTCAAAAGTAGATTTGATATCAATAACACGTGCAATGGCATATTGAGTTGGTCCTGAAGTAGTAGTAATAACGCTTTCATTCCTTTTTCTACCAACCAATGAACTCCCACATTTGTCGTAACAAATTGTTTTTTTTTTTGTCCATAGAAAGAAACCCCGAAGATGGGTCTCCTTGTTGCGCTGGAACAGATAATTGTTGCGCATTGAAGCAAATAATTTCTTCCTCGGATATGGCAATATATGTCACTGATCCTTCATCCGATGAAATATCGAAATTTTCCAGAGAGCTTTCATGGTCGAGTTTACGCTCTTCGGCCTCACTGTGTGATTCGCTCAGTAGCTCTTCTATTTGGCGTCGAGTTAACACGGCCGACTAATTGAAATGTAGTCTTTATGAAAAATATAGACACATTGTTGTACCCTATACCACTCTGTGGAACAGTTTAGGCAGAAATTTGGGACTAACTCCAAAACTGGTATAGGATATAATATGGTCGGCCTTGGCCAACTATAATTTTCTCGGTTCTTATACATACCCGTTTGGACATGGTTTTTTCTTTTTTCCCGTGCTGTAAAAATGACTTATTTTGACTTACACACTTCACAACCAGCGACAGCAATTGAATCAACTACACGCTCACGTAAACAAAAGTACACTGACGAATGTCAAATGCTTTCCTTTTTCTAATGTTTTTGGAGCTCTAAAACAAGTTTGCATAGTTTGCAAGTTTGCGAATGAAGTTACACCAATACAAAATATGTGTGGAGATCAGGGATTCCCCGGGATATGAAAAATAAAACACACAGTGTAAATGTTGCTGGCGGAAACAATGTAAAATTGTATTGGGCAACATTTGCCCAAAATACAAGATTTGTTACTTGTTCATGGAGGAGCCTCTGGTGGTGCCACAATATCAAATTACACAACGTAAAAAAATAGTCAAGAAATTTCTTGCCGATATTACTAAATCTACGCCAAAATACAGGATTAGGGTTAAGAAAATGATATTTGTTTAAACTTCTTTCACGTTGGCTTTTCTAAATTTACGTTTTATTCGGTTCAAACTACAATACGCAATAAACAGGCTCCACCTAGAAAATTTCCCATTGACCAAAATGTTTATGTTAGTCTAGACACAAACCAAAAGCATCAGTGTAAGAGTAAGTGTGCTGCCAAATGTAATTCAGGGTTGTACTTCATGGATTTTTTTACATTTTCTTGTTATTGGGTTCAAAACTACAATATGTAGTAAACAAGCGCCACCTAGAAAACTTCCCTATAAACCAAACCAAACCAAAAGTACCCAATATAGTTGATAATAATGGGTTGTAATAAAGTAGTTAAAAAAATTGTTTAAAATTTTTTCATTTAACCCCCATCCCGTAACGTGCGATAAGGAACTTCGTTCCAAAAACAAAATCGGCTACAACAAAACCTCCTGCTTGAAGCATGACTATTTTGATCATGATCAATATGTTTACCATTAAGCATATTCATAGACTTTTCAACTTTGAAAACCTAGTTTTTTGCCTCTACTGAATATTTGTAAATTTTTAGTTTGTCACTTTTGTATTTAGGATGAGATGCACTCCGGTTCAGTTAATCAAAAGGCACTAAAAATTCTATATTCAGCAGCCTGTATTTTTTGCAATTTGTAACCGATTGCAGAATTTTAAACTGGAAATGGAAGCTAGACATCTTGAGATATAAAAAAAATCATGACAATAGTGGTTTCTTAATTAGAGAACTTTTTTGAGAAGTTTATAAAAAAAATTTCCAAAAATGGGCTATTTTTTTGACGTAGAATACGTCTTACCTTACGGTATGAGGAGTCATGTCAGGTTTCTATTGTTGTAATCTTTATTTCATTGAATTTGAAGAAACGGCTAGATGAATTTTTATAAAATTTTTTTTGTAGGTAAATGAAGATGTTATCTTTCGTTTAATATACATTTCATATTGGTTGACATCTTCCTAATATTTAAATTTCTCAAATGAAAATTGTTTAAACACATATACTCAGACATATGAGTGGTGTTTGGTTGAGTGTTTTTGGTTACTCAACATTGCTTAGGAACATGTATCTAGTAAAAAGTGAAACGAACAGCAAGCTTATGTTGCTTGGCAACATGTATCTAGTAAAAAGTGAAACAAACAGTAAGCTAACGTAATAAAGCTTTTTTGCGAAAGCTTCAATAAAGCTGTTGTAACATTAATTTTGAATTGTAAAGCGTAAAACGTAAAGCTTTCACACAACGCTCGAATGCTAATGCGAAGTCTCGATAAGGTAAACCTTTTTAAATATTAGGGCGGCCCTCTCAACATTCGCAGAACTTATTTCAATAAAAATATTAATTAAAATACATAAATTAAATTAAGTTTAAAAAAATTGAACATAATATTTTTTTTTTTTAAACGGACTTGAATCAAATGCCGTTGGTAAATATAAAAATTACAGCAGACCGTTGTCCGAGGCCTTCGGCCACGGACTGTCCCTGCAGGCTGTGTCAGAGACACGGCCATTAAGTTTAACGTAGAATACGCCATCCGATAAGACAGAAAACATATATAACAATAAATGATAAATAATATAAGCAAATGAGTTTATTGTTATATATGTTTTCTGTCTTATCGGATGGCGTATTCTACGTTAAACTTAATGGCCGTGTCTCTGACACAGCCTGCAGGGACAGTCCGTGGCCGACGGCCTCGGACAACTGTCTGCTGTAATTTTTTGGTTCACTTGAATAAATACACTTTAACTAATTTTAATGAACAACAGTTTTTCTTGTTTTTTTAATTTATTTTACTTTATTTAAGAACTAGTAGTAATGGGTACAACCCCCTCTGTTTTTAATAACTTCAAATATACGGGTTCCCATTGAGAGATAAAGAGAATTTATGTAATCCAATGAAATTTGATTCCAAGCATCCTTAATGACCTGAACTAGTGACTGCCTATCATCAAGTTGTCTACCTCCATCATAGACCTTACAAGATAACCAACCCCAGACATTTTCGATAATGTTTAGATCTGGCGAATAGGGTGGCCGGTCAAGAATATTAACATTTTAGCTTGCAATGAACTTCTTTACTACTCTGGCGTTGTGAACTTCGGAAAAGCCGATTCCAATAACGTTTTATAGCTAGTACCAATCATTTTTGCAATTTGAAATTCAAGATCGTTGGTGCCATAGTACGTAATAGCACCCCACACCATAACGCCGTCCTCTCGGCTGTGACGTCTGCCGGTTCAAAATACTCAGATCATGGAAATAATAGTTGTAGCCATCAGACCCATCCAAATTAAACTTCCTCTTATCCGTAAATACAAAGGTTCTCCAGTCATTTACATGACCTCTTGGCTGGACATCCCATACCATGTAGTCTCTTGCGAAGTGAAGCCGCTTTCCTTACGAGGAGCATTAAGTGGCGGCTTTTTTGTAATTTCAGGTATTTAAGATACTCACAGCTCTTAATTGCTCTGCGTACTGACTTGCTCGCTTCCACTCCAGCTTGAGCTCTTATTTTTGATAAGGATAAGGTAGAATCAGAGCCCGATTCTGTGGATTCTTGATAAATTTTTTATCAAGATATTTTGTCAAGATTTTTATCAACCAAAAGTTCGGTTGGTATTCTCTGGTAACATTGATAAATAAACAGCTTTTGAAATTCACCAGTGTGGAGAATTTCTATTGACAGCTGATTTTGTTTATTGTTATCAAATTATTGGCACAAAGCAAAAATATGGATACATAAGTTCTGCCTCCGACAACTGAAAATGATCGCTTGAGTCGCGTAATCTTCGTAAGTCACACCTACGGCTTCTTTTTTCCGCATTATCTTCGCCTTCACAAATCAGCATTAACACAATTATTTCTTCTTCCATTTTTCTAAAAGGATACGCAAATTTATACATGTATTTTAAAAAAGAATCCATTATGTTGATATTTACATGAACCGTGCACTATTTACCGAATTTGAATACACACCCACAATAAATTAGAGTTATCAATACCAAATGAGACTTTGACAAATTATCAACTAAAAAGCTTTTATTTTTTGTAGTAGAATACCAAATCTTGATAAATATTCAAAAGTTGATAAATACTCAATGTGGTGAACTTATCAAGTGCACAGAATTGGGCTGTTAGAAGCAATTCTGATGATTTTTCTTTTCTCATACGTAGATAAAGATACAAATTTTTACACACCCCTCGTGGTCGTTGATGTAATTGTCGACAACTGTTTTAGCTATTGCGCGGTTAGAACATCCTTCAGAATGGTAAACATCGATTTTAGATTTTTCCGATAGATTTAAATTTTTTTGTTTTGCCATTTTGACTCGTAAAATGATTAAGATGTAACAAGTTGTAATAAACAAATGCTCCCTACAAATCATCGCTTACTAAAAAAATAGCACATGTTTCGACTTTTTTTTATAAATTGCTCAAAAAAAGTTCGTTAATTAAGAAACCACTATTCTCATGATTTTATTTATATCTCAAGATATCAGGCTTCCATTTTCATTTTAAAATTCTGCAATCAGTTACATATTGCAAAAGATATAGGCTGCTCAATATGGAACTTTTAGTGCCTTTAAATAAATGAACCGGGGTATATATATGTCCTTCATTTATTTATTAAAAATATAGCAACATAAAAAAATATTACCTTGCGGTTAATAATATGTGTGAATTGTTCTTTAAAAACCTACTCACACCAACAGAAACGACTATCTTTTACAAGGACTTCTCTAAATGAAATGAAATGAAATTAATCATTCGCATGAACTTGGAAAATCTCCTTTCAGTTACAAATTGTTAATCCAACACTGAAGTCTCCTAGTCAATTTTAAGCTATTGTTCTCCCTCCTCTCTCAGTGACAACATTCTCCACACCATCACCATATATCACATCCTTTTTTGCTGCGACTTCAAAATGTTCTAATATATCGTTTCGTGTTCTTTCTGCCCATCAAAATCAAAATTACTTGAAGTTTGTTATGTCCTTTTTCAAGTTTTTCGAAATCATTTTGTTCTGGCATTCTCTATTTTTGGATTATGCTTTTCTAATGCTCAAAACTCGGATTTGGGCAGCTAAACATGTCAACCAGCAACAGCGAGTAGTTCTATTGTGTTTTGGTTCATATGATAAATGGAGATCATCTAGACAAGCATCCTTAAGGACTCGCAAAGTATAATTTGTAATACTATACACACCAATACATGTACTCAAACAATGCATTGAACATGGGCTAACATGCACATACAGACACTTCAAATGCGGATATATAAAAGTGAGAGAGAGAGTAAAAAATTTTGCTTATATTCCTCTGGCAACACGTAGTTTTGTTTTGAGTGTGTTGTGTGTATGTTTTTGTGGGTTTGCGTAGTCATATCTCGCATGTTTGTGTTGTGGTCATAAAAAAATCTATTATGTCTTGGAGTTTTTTATGCTGCTTAAGACATTTTAAGGAGTTTATTGTTTTCACGGATTTGGGGATTATCCAGATACATGGCTGTGGAGATTATCCCTACATATGGTACACAAGGCCAAATGCGTGGAATGGTTACATGTAGTTACAACATGTTAGATATTAGTATTCCAGCGAACACGTTTTCCTACCAAAATTCCTTAATATGCTATTAAAATTATTTGTAGTTCTTCTAGATCCGATAAATTTCCTTTAATTAATTAATTAACTAATTAATTTTTCTATGAGTTAAACATGTTGCATCGATTGTTGCGATGACGGTCGAAGAGAACTCCTTGCTTTCGTCGCTAACAATGTGTTATGATGATGTGCTTAAGCAACAGCAGAAATTCAAGCAAATATTTAAATTACATTAAATGCTATTAGAGGAGGTGGTAGTAGTTGCGAAGCATATATTGGGAAAATGGTTTGAGAGGAAACTTTTGAGAATGTGAGACCAAGTACATATGAGACCGAAAAATCATTGGAATACTAGCACATTGGACTGAAGTGTTCAGGATAGTTTCGAAGAAGTTTCCAAACATTAGGATAAATTAAAAACTGAATTCAGATAAGGGTCGGTAAATAACATTTCTCACTCATCCGATATCCATAGGAACAAATCTATAGTAGCACACACACTGTAAAAACGCCCCCAACAACATACTGCAGGAACCATGTATTGCATGCAAGCATTGTTTTCATAAATTAAAGATAGCGTTTCTTTGTTGTCTGTCACGTTTTTGTTTTCCGTAGTTTCAACAAACAAATGTCAAAAAATATATATAATAATATAACAAAATGTATTTGAGCACCAGTATACTCTATTTGTAACAAGCTACAAACACGTTATATTTGCATCAAAAGAGCAAAAAAAATACAACTTTTTCAGCGTGCATATACAGAGATAAATATATTAAATACCGGTACCGTTTTATGTCATATTGTAACCACTTGTTTACCGGGGTATGCTCCGCCTATGTGCCCAAGTTTCGTTACAAGCGTTTGCTAGGCTCTCGTCGGGCATTTCTCGCCTTGGCCTCATAATTGTACGTCTTCGGAGGTTCAACGCCTGGTTTACTGCGCTTCGGAATGCACTTCGGATGATCCATCACCGACCGTGCGGACTCCACCTACTGGATGACACAAAAATTGTTTAAAAGAAACTCACCATCGCCTGCTATCCCTTGATTACGTCGTTAGTGCTCGAGAACCACTTTCAGGTCCACCGTCTACTTCAATTGGTGCTCGATAACCATTAAATTATCTTGCATACAACAGTTACTACGTCGGGACAATTCACCTACTCGATTATATACAACTGGCACTTGATTTATATTTTCGGTAAACATTCCTCGGTAAGTTGGTGAGGATTTTCCAGCCTGGTGCATTTGGGAACAAGAACCAGTTAATGAGGTCGCATATAACTTAGACCAAGATTTATTACCACATGCATTGGTTGAAGTCTTAAACTATTTGCCCTAAATTGTTGGATAGTTCTGGATAAATTAGGTTTTTATATGATCTCGCTTATAGGTCTTGTGTTACTATTTCATTCTCTTCCTCGTAGTATCCAGGAACACAGTATTATATCACCAAGATTTGCTCGGTGCATTGTGAAGTTCTTGCACAATTTCCTAATAAAAAATCTAATATTATATGAGCATGTACTAGGGTATTCTGTGTTTGGATTCTCATACCAAACCTTTAAACCTGCCGCATATGGCAACTCTATAATTCTTTCTATTGTTTTCAGATCGGCTTAACCCGTTCGAAGCGTTAGCTTACGTGAATTTGTGCCATGGAACTTCTTCTTTATTCTCGTGAGCCATTAGGTTCAATTTGTTTTGAATGGAGACGTGAATAAACTATATATAGAGTCACGATTACTAAAGTGCTTCCATTTTTTATCGATCTACAAATTGGAATAAATTGTGATTATGACTGTCCTCCGTGATCACCCGATTTAACTACTACAGACTTCTTCCTCTGGAGTTATTTGAAGTCCCACGTTTATTCCAATAAATTATAACACTTAGTTAGCTGTAGCCAAACATTGTGATTATGGCCTTTATTATGAAATACTGATTCTATTTTTTCTTTATTATCCACATTCGTGCGAATCGTTTGACATACAACTTTTCTTACGTTCTGGTTACCAGTATGTATTAGGCACTTGCACAAGACGTCTTGGCCAGACATTTGCTTTTTACCAAGCCATTTACTGTAGCGAAGTTGCAACAACCAAATACTTCGTCGTACTATCGACAAAGCATTCGTGAAGGTATGGACGTTTTTATGCATAAATGTAGCTTTTGTGTAGAGCACAAAAAGACATTACAAATAATTTCACATCGTATTATAGTTTTGTGCACACATAAATACACACCTTCACGAATGCTTTGTCGACACTACCCCGAAGTACTTGGTGGCGCAACTTCGCTACAGTAAATGTCTTGACAAAAAAGCATATATCTTGTCAAGACGTCATGTGCAAATGTCTAGTATGTATGATTAATGCACATTTATATGAATGTCAGTTTAGAATCAATAAACACAGAGACACAGGAGACATAACACATATCATACATAGGGTATCAAATTGCAGTCAATATTAACGTGTTACCAATTAGTGATATCGCGGATATATATCTAAATTAACTTTAGTCATACCTACAGATATGTAGTGTCTAATAACTCACCAAAACGAAAGTGAATCTAAATTAATGGTCCCCGTTTCCATAACACCAAGCTCTTGTAATGGAAATCGATTGGCAGTTAGGAATTATTTTACGAAATATATAGTTACACTTTTAGACTTGTTTTTATATACCTTAGACCGACTCACTAAAAAAAGTTCGTTTTGGCTACCCTCAAAATGTACATTGTTTTCTTTTATGATTATGCCCAAAATAGTTCGTGTCTAGTGTTAAGATACCGTGAGCTGGACCATTTTAAACAAAAATTACTTTTTTGCATCGAAGGTCGGTATCGTACGTTGAGGGATAGGGAGATTAATGAAAAAAAATTAAACAACTTTTGTTTTAGGACTACTTTATTACGCTGTTATACTATATTGCTTACTGTTCGCGCAGAAACTATTTATTTTTCGCAAATGAAATACAATTTTATTTTTATATATAAGTTCGATTTATAATGTTTCATTTCAATTATGTGTATTGTTTTAAGTATTTTCGACAACTAAGTTTACAATGTTTCTCATTGTCGAGGGCCACCAAATCCATAAACAGAATGTAAAAGAATTAGCAACAACAATACAATGATGGCTGAGTGATCAACTGAAGCAAACGACTTTGTCAGCGCTGTTGTTGTTGGTATATTCTTTTGCATAGATCATGTAAACAAGATACAAAAATATACACACATGCGGGACAAAATGTAATGAGCAAAACCAATATGTATGTTGCTGTTGCGGCAAAATATTAGAAACTAATATTAGGGGACATGGGACTGTCCTTGGAGGTGGAAAGTTTCTGATAGCCATTCACTTGAGAGTGGCCAGAAATGATTCCTTCATTGGGCAGTCCAAGCAGCTCACTACTTCCACGCAGTATGTCCTGGGCAATGGCTTATCGGAAACCTCCGTTAGCTAGCTAAAGTGAGAAGGCGAAACGAATGAGCAACCTGAGTGTTAATGCGATCACTGATACGTCTCAGGATCATTAGGTGATCCTGTCACTGAAGCTCTTCGAAGTAGTTGACATATTCTTCTGTCCTTTGAAGGCGGATGAGCCAACACCCCTGGCCAACGGCGGATCAAAATTGAAGAAACCAAAATCCAGTTTCGACACACTGCATTCTGGTCAGCGTCTGATCCATAATGGGCGGCTGAAACATAATCATCCTGGCAGTAGGTAAAATGCAAACCACAGTGGGCTGGGTTTGCCTCCCGCCACCGTTATATCGGCAATGAAAATATAATGAACAAAGAAACCCCCCAACTGTTGGTGACCCTCGCAAACGTTATAAGGACCGTGATTTAAGGATATGTACCTGGAATGTTCGAACGTTATACAGGACTGGTGCCACTTTCCAACTGGCGGATGTCCTCGGAAAATATAAAGGACCGTGATTTAAGGATATGTACCTGGAATGTTCGAACGTTATACAGGACTGGTGCCAGTTTCCAACTGGCGGATGTCCTCGGAAAATATAAAGCTGACATCACAGCGATCCAGGAAACGTGACGGACAGGATATGGTTGCACCAGAAAGAAACACTTCGATATTTACTACAGCTGCCATGAGCGTAAGCACGAATTTGGGTGCGGATTTATAGTAGGTAAGAGACTGCGACACCTAGTTTCAAAGTTCAACCCAGTGAGTGACCGCATAGCCACAATTCGCATCAAAGCGAAATATTTGAACATCTCGTTAATTTGTGTGCACGCACCGACAGAGGATAAGGATGATGAGGTCAAAGAAACATTTTATGAGCGCCTGGAGGAAGTATATGAACGCTGCCCTGACCACGACATTAAGATTATTCTAGGCGATTTTAATGCCAAATTAGGAAAGGAAAGTGTCTTTCGACCAACCATCGGCAATCACAGTCTACATGATACCACCTCCGATAATGGAATAAGACTGATAGACTTCGCCGCTGCAAAGAACATGGTAGTTAGTAGCACACTATTCCAGCATAAGGACATTCATAAGGCGACCTGGATATCTCCTGATCAAAGCACGAAGAACCAGATTGATCACTTGGTAATAGATGGCAGGCACTTTTCTAGTGTAATATATGTACGTGTGATTCGAGGTGCCAATATCGACTCGGATCATTACTTGGTGGCTGCGAAAGTTCGGACGAGATTGAGCAGGGTGAAAAACGTACGGAGCCGAACACAGGAAAAGCTGGATATTGACAAGCTGCAAATACCGGAGATATCACTGTCCTATCGACAGAAACTCTCTCTCCTGCTGGAGCAGAATACCCCCATCCCCCACCGAAGACCCAGATGCGCAGTGGAAGCACATCTCCCATTCTTTGGAAACCGCTGCAAGGACTGAACTTGGATATCAAAAACCGCAGAAGGATAAGCCATGGTACGACGAAGAATGTCGCATTGCAACTGATGAAAAAGACGCTGCACGTATAGCAACGAAACAGTCAGTAACAACGCGTGCTACGAGTGAGCGATACAAGAGGCTGAGAAGGGAGGAAAACCAACTATTTAGGCGAAAAAAATGGCAGTGGGAGCAGAGAGAGAGTGAAAGAACCGAAATGTGCAGGATGAATGGTGAATCCCGTAAGTTTTTCCAGAGGGTAAGAAGATAGACCAACGGGCCTAATAATGGGCTGCCTTCCTGTAAGGACGAGTAAGGGAATCTGGTGACTGAGAAGCAGTGTGTGCTCAAAATGTGGAGCGACCACTTTTCAGCACTACTCCACTCAGATTCTTCCACTGAAGATCAGGACGTAATGATAGAGGAAGATAGTATAGATTATCCTTTCCTACCTGGCTGACAATACTTTTGTCCGATCGGAACGCGGCATATTCTCTAATGTGTCTCGTTCTTTAAGACGATTTATGACGCTTCGGATTGTTGTGGGGCTTCTATCGAACATATCACAAATATATTTTGTTGTTCTTCCTTCATTGTGTAGGTAGAGGATTATGTTTTTCTCAGCAACACTTAATTCCTTTGCTTTGGGCATTTTGCTACGCACACACCAAATTTAAAGAACAAAGTAAAAAGCAGTCAACGCTAAGTGAAGTTTTAATGTGACAAATTATCCATACAGTTACAACAATAAATCATAATTTTAAAAAAAGAGACAACAACTTTATGTAATGGGACTTTTGTGACACGAAATATGTGTCGAAGTCTTTTTTGTGAGCGTTTTCCCAATAACTGGACATAGTTCATGTAGTTATTTGATTTTGCTTAGTCTTCTGTAGGTATAGTTTGGAATGTGCGGCATTAAAACTAGGTTTATTGAATTTTAAATAACCTTAAAGTTGATTTATACTCGCTGTATACCTAGGAACGAATATTTTTGTGAGTCACTGTACATCATTATTCTCTTTGCTCTGACAGCAAAGGGTTATGACAAAATTTTAACAACATTTCTTCGTCGCACCACGCTATGGGCAATGTTGTACTGATAATAAAAATCATTTTTTATGTCATTTTGGTGAAAAAAGTTCACCCACCGATTGCAATTTCTAAAACTCCCCCAAGATTTTTTTTTTTGGTAATTTTTTTTTTTTAATATTTTTTATTGTTTGTTTTCATATATGCATATGTATACAATGTATATTAAAGTATATGATACTTTCATGGTATATATATGTTACATATTTTATATATTTTAATTAAATAGTAATATAATACTGATAAATAACTATGGTTTTGGGTTGAATGAAATTACTTTCAAGTTCAAAGTGCGACTAGTGTTAGATAATACAAAAATATCTTGCCGCCATTTTTATAGCGCGTTCCGCGCATATATTACTGCGCTGCTGATTTGGAATTGCAAGTAAAAAGGAAATCAGTAAGAAAAACAACTAAATTACACTTTTTTTTGCTTCAAAGAAAAGCTACAATTCAAAACTTCATCGCGATCGGTGGGTGAACTTTTTTAACGATCACGAAAAAGTAATACATCATTTCTTAATATTTTTTCATGGTCTATACGGCTATGCGATGAAGAATTTTATATTTGCAAAAATTGCAAATAGTCATAATCCTAATGTTCATACATACATTGTTATGTTCGTAAATACGCTACACAAGTTCACACAGTTTTATATCATTTTTACGATATACAAGAGATATATCATTTTTATATACGCATAAATACGTCATTATTCTCTTTGCTCTAAGAGTGCTCCACACCCACACAATACAACTATGCGCTGGCGCTGCATCAGTGTGTATTTTTTTCGCGGTTTGACAATCTGTGTTTCGCAGTCGAACAAATCTCTGTTCTATATAGGGGTGGGTCACCCTTATCATTTAGGGGTCTGAAAAATATATGATGGTCAATTCTGAGACCTATCCGATATGCACACAAAATTTCATAAAAATCGGTCCAGCCGTTTCGGAGGAGTTTATCGGCAAACAATGTGTGAACCGCGGTCGGACAATCTGTGTGATCGGAGTCTGACAATCCGTTTGATCGCAGTCGGACAAACTGTGTTTGGATGGATTCACTTTGTGTATTTAGGCAGTACTCCCGCCTATAGATATTAACACATCAAAAACGTTATTTAAAAGAAGTACCTTTGCTTAAAAAATTAAATTTTCTTACAACCAATTGCGTTTTATTAAAAAAACAACCTTTTCTTTAAAGAATACCTTTTTTGTGAAACAAAAGAGAAAAAGTTTCTTAAAAATTTACTTATTCTTGAAAAAAGGCAATTCTACAAAAAAATCCCATTTCTTTAAAAACAACCTTTTCTTCAAAAAAAATACCTTCTTTTAAAAAAATTCCTTTTCTTACAAAAATTCCTTTCTTAAAGGTACCTTCTCTTAAAAATAAAATAATACCTTTCTTTCCTTTGCTTGAGATAAGTAGCATTTCTGAAAATAAGTATATATTTTTTAAAAAATATACTTTTCCTAAAAAGAGTACCACTTCTTTAAAAAGTACCTGTTGTTAAAAAAATACTTCTTTGTAAAAATATCCAATGAGTATTCGAACTCACGTGTGATGCGTTAACACCTTTTTGTTTCACGCTACCAGTTCGATTTCTATGAACACAAGAGTAAATGTTACATTGGAAAATAAACAACAGCGTTCAATCATATGATGACGTTTCATTTAAATAATATTAACATTTAAAATTATTTAAAGACAAGTGCAACCACATGGGTGTATATACATAATACTTGTTGTTTTGTTCCCACCAAAAGCAAATATAATGCTAAGCAACAGACACATGTTCATACATACATTGTTATGTTCGTGCATACGCTACACAAGTTCACACAATCTTCGTTGCTCACTTCCTATCTCTTTTTTATATCCAGCACCCCTTAAAACAATTTCAGACGTAAACTTTCAAAATGCCGATACGCTTATATATTGTTTACCCACTCTACCAGAATCCGCTGTTAGAAACTTGGTATTTTTTTGTGTTCCAAGTGTTATTAGTTGATTTGTGAAATGATATTAAAGCAACAATATGAATTCGTAAAATATCATTACCATTAGTTTGTACTTAAAGTACGACATATATAAAAAGCTTATTGAAAATGTTAACTACAAATTCCAGAGAGAAGAAAAATTAATAATAACACTAATAACTTTTTGACAAGTATTCGTTTCTTGCAATCAATGTATTTACACCCAAAGAAAATTATGAAGTTAAGGAAAACTACTTAATTTCTATGTATCATCAGCTAAGTAACAGAGATTGTCAATGGACCTGCTGTCGCAGAAAGTAAGTGAACAGTAGATAACTGTTTTAGATATGCTTAGACCAATTTTAAAACCCAGTCACAAAATTAGTGTTTGGCTTTTATTTTTAGGTAAAATTTCAATTGGATTTTTGTATATTACCCAAACGATTAGATAGGTGGTCTTATAAGTATTTAAAAAAAAAAACAGAGATATTTTCAGCACAACCTAAAGTAAAATTTCAGATGTTAGTTTGGGAAGTATGCAATTGTTTTATTACATCGCGCTGCTCTTACAAATATTATATCCTGGGAAACCTCCAATTTGGAGCTAGGAATATGCAACACTTCACCAGTTTTAAGTTACACGTAAATACTACCAAAGTGGTAGAGGAAAAACTTTGCCTATGAGATTAAGGAAGTAGTTATCCTCAACTGACTTTTCTGTATCAAACACAAACATACAGACTTCAAACCCCCTTCCCCACCACATCTTCCATCCAAGAGTTTAAAACAATTCCACAATGTTTGCGTTAAAACAATTCCACAACGTTTGGGTTTTGTTAATTTTCTGTTAGCCAACTAACTTAACTGCTTCAAAAACTCAAGAGGAGTTTATATATAATTTAAAAGAAAAACTTTTTCTTTTTGTTTATACTTATACCTACTTTTCCTTTAATAATAATTAAATTGTTATCAAATACCGGCCATTTAAGAATATTAATGAATATTCTTTCATCAAAAGGCCTTTACTAGGATAAGAAAGAATATTCACAATTATAATAACATTCCTTCCTTCCTTACTCCTTCCTACACTTCCGCCCTTCTATGCTCTTTAGGTCACAGCTTTCACTCCATTTCCTTAGGAGCAAGTAGTCGATGATTACACCAACTCGTAAAGGATAAGTATTAACACAACAAAATGATGAGGACAATCACTTGGGAAGGGGAAGGATTTATACCACTGGCAATAGTTTTATAAGAGAGTTGAGAAGGTTGAAAAGCCACAACTTTAAATCACTAATTTAGTTAAATAACTAATAGTTGGAGTTAAGCTAAGATTATGCGTGTCTCATCGGAAAATTATATAAAAGAGATTCGTTGGGCTTCTTTAGGAAAAAATGTGAATTATTTGGTGAGTAAAATTACAAAACATATATGAGAGTCGATACTTTTCATCAATTGGATTGTCCCCGTACATTTTATACTTTTATTATAATACTATATATAGAGATATTATTTTCTACCTTTCCAAATTAGTTAATTTCTTTATTTTTCGTATTTCAAACTAACATCCACTTATTTCAAAATTGTGGAAGTCGAACAATAAACTAATGGAGTGCAGAAATCGATGAGCCTGTAACGGTTGTCATTCCTCACATTTCCAAGACCATGTTTCCCATCACTTCCAGTAGGTTGTTGTTATTGTTGACAACTTTGTCATTGATATCCCCTAGAAATACATTAAAGCTTCCAATTGACAAGGAGCATACAGCAAAATCAAGTTGACTATAGAAACCGTCTTGAGTGGCAGCATACGCCTGGTCCACATAAGTGTGGCTTTAGGTCTGAAAGTCAACTATCGATCAGATAAAAAAAAATACAGCATAACAATAAATGATAAATAACATAAGCAAATGAATTTATTTATTTGATAGTTATTTTTGATAATATACATAAGCTTATGGTAGGAAAAATAGGATAAATGTGTTTTTAAATTAAAAGAGTAAGGATAAATGATAAATAACAGACGCAAATCAATTGGATTTATAGTTTATATAATTATATATACATGTTAAATTCAAATTCACATTTAACATTTTGTTTCACTTAAATACATAAGTACATATACGAAATTTCAATATTTCATCAATCAAAACAACAGTCGAAGGTTTGTGTCCACACTGAAACAGCAGCATAGTTTGTGTTCACGCTACAAACTCAAACACTCAACCAACCACCACACATATGTTTGAGTGTATGTGTTTAAACAATTTTCATTTGAGAAATTTAAATATTAGGAAGATATCAACCAATATGAAATGTATATCAAACGAAAGATAACATCTTCATTTACCTACAAAACAATTTTTACAAAAAGTTATCTCGCCGTTTCCTCATAATCAATGAAATAAAGATTACAACAATAACAATCTGACATGACTCCCTATACCGTAGGGTAAGACGTATTCCACGTCAAAACAAATTATGGAGAAAACCCACGAAAACAAATCGACACCAACCACCTCTTTGCGGATTATAAGGCTGCCTTCGATTGCCCGATACGGGCAAAAAATGGTACCCAGCTATGAATTTATTTACCTCTTGAAAATCTACCCTTGATTTACCTCTTGAAAATCTACCCTTGATCTTGGTGTAGTTTTTGACTCATCGATTTTGATTTTAGAACCACGGTTTCTTGGGAACATTTTCTTAGAATTTGCCGTAGAATACGTTTCTGCTATACTCTTTGTCAAGTTTTTTGGTCCCATACAAATTGACCCCACCCTAATATACATACATGAAAATGAATGTATATGAATTTTTTCGAATGATTTTTTTTTTTTTGGTTGATACTCTTTGAACTTGTTACTTGTGACTTATAGAAGGCAATTATTAAAGTTCCATAGAAAGGTTGGTCGAAATCAAAAAAGTTTGAAAAATTTTTTTGTGCGAGGTCAATATTTAGCAGATTTGTATAAGATTGGAAAGAAACTGTTTCGACAGTTTTTACCAAAATTATAAACCGAAAATCGGTTTCTTCAAAAATTGATTTTTCGAAGAAACCGAAACCCGGTTCTCAAAAAAGCCAGTTTTTTGTACACTCTAGTCTCTATATAGCACAAGTTCGCAAATCTCAAAAATGTTGTGACTCATCTATCGATAGATCTTAGCATTAACTGTTCTAACATAATATTTTTTCGCGGTTTTTACCCCTGTGCAAGTGGCAGCTCTAATTATGTATGACGTTAACCGCCTAAACGATATCGTTATGTCGACAGTGCTGGCTCATACAGAAATGCAAATACATGCGTTTATAAAACGTCTCTATCGGCAAAAAGATAATGAATTTTTTATCGTTTCTTACAGAATTAGCCCCTGACATTGGATAGCAGTCGTATACAATTGATCCGATTGGTAAAAATTGAGCGATATACAAATGAGAAAGCTATATTATTCTGGCTCTTAAACTTCGCAGAATTTGCGGCCGAGGAGTGCATTTTAAGTGTCAACAATTCGAAGACTGATCAAAATTTTTAAGAAACTGGATCCTGTGGGGGCCGAAGTCTCAACAACATTGCTGCTGTACACGAGCTTGTCGCCGCAATCCCGGTAATATCAATTCGACATCCATCACAACATCTTCAAAGTTTACAAAGCAAGTGCATGTGATCAGACCCGCGGGACCATTTTCCATATATTTTATTTTTCCATTCATAATCGAAACATGTGTACTTTACAATGAAATAAAAATGTTACCAATCGGTAAAACATATGCGTTTTCTTTTTAATATAAATACTGCATTTCATTGAGACACCCAATCATTGTCAAAGGCAAACTTTGAATCTAAAAACACTACAGTGCAGTGGTTAGTGTGCGCGGCTCTTGTACATGGGAATGTGAATTCGACCCCTACTCTGACAATCTTAAATTTTTTTCAACAACGGTCATCAAGCGTAGTGATATCGATACAATCGAGTTATTAACAACGAAGCAGCTTCTCACTTGCTCAGAATCATTGCAAAACTGTCGAACCCAATCCGTGTCCCCTGTGGCTTCATGGAATTTTATGGAAAAAATATTTATTTATTTTATTTAATGCTTTGTAAAAAAAAGTCATAGAGATCCTTGTTCGTTCGCATGAACAGATTACAATTCTCAAAAGATATCATTTATCTGACGACACAGGTCTCAGATATTAAAGTGATGTATATAATTAACAAGCAAAGCTAATCTACGCCTGCGAGACATACACAAATTCAAATGTTCGCTCTCTCTCTTTCTATCTCTCTCTTTGTTTTATTGAAACAAAATGCTGTGATTGCTGTTTTCTTTGACTAAATTGTATTTTATTATAAACTTGTATTCCTACCCTTCATATATTTTTAAAATGTAGACATAAGTACGATTATTTTTGCCTACAGGTTGTAATTGGCATATGTATATACGACTCTGACACGTATGATAAGTCTTGTGTACCTCTGAAATGGCTTAACTCTCTAGGGTTAAAATTTTGTTTAATTTATCCTTCCTTCCCCTCAACCTTCCAGAACACAAACTTTTGTAAAAATTTATTGTTTCCTTAGATGAAACCCCCCCGCAACATTGTGACAAGTACTAGTGGAAAACCCCCTTGTTGCTGATAAGTAAAGTCGATTCTGTCTTTAATTTAAATTTGAATTAAATATATTTTTATATCAGCCAAGTTAATTTAAACTCCAACTTATTTTCGTGTTCAGCAACTAGTACCTTAATACCTTGAGTGGAGTCTGCATTATCTATCCTCGTTCGCAACTTCCGCCAAACAATATGTGGAATCATCACTCATTTATACATATTATATTTGGGGCATTTGGTCCCAAACTTGCCGTTGGTAGCTCAAGTCAAATCTATTCGTATTTAGTGTATTTGTAGTTGTGGATGCGTTAGGTGAAAATAGCTTTGGTGTTGTGCATTTAGATAAATGCACTGGAAGTATTTTCTCCGGACATTGCAAGATTAATATCGCTCTTCAAGATTTTGATCCTCGTCGCTTGCAATCGCCAATGTTGCGCCACAGTTCAGAGACACAATCATCCAATTACAGGTAAATGTTAGCTGCTGCCCCCGTTGTCAGTGATTGCGTTGCCTCGTGGTGTCGGCATCTAATGATGCCATTTTAATCAAATTATAATTAGTATAGCTAATTAGCCTCTGTTGAGCCGCTGCTATTGCCTTCTTCATTTATCATTGATTTAATTTCAGAGCAACATTGTAGGGAGAAAATTAAAATTGTTGGAAAATTAGCATCTGTTGCTAACATTTTTAGTTTCATTCTTATCATGCGGGGCAGTATTTTCTGTACTATATGTCCTGTGGTCAGCAATTTCATACGTTATATACAAGGAAAAACGCTTATACATGTGCTACCATTCAATGTAATGTAAGTAGAGAAAATATCTATGTATATATCTTTAGGTACAATGACGAGCAAAATTGTATCATATTTCCCATAACGGCAGTTTACAACTTTAATGTTTAGCAGCAATTATGCACTCTCTTCGACGTTACAATATTGCACTCTGTTCAACTCTTTAAAGATCCAAAAACTCAAATGTAACTGTTAGCGCCACCTCCAAAATCCCCTTGATTTTTTGTGACGATCTGGCAACTCTTGAATATTTATAAAATGTTTTCACTTGTCAACTAACTATAAGATACTTAACGAATCTTTAACAAATGTCAAGTAGCGTCCCGCGTATTCGCAAATTAATACTTACAAGTTGGCTCATACGCGGTGCTAAGGAAAGAGAAAATTTCCATAAATAAAGTATCTTTAAAGTTCTAGTGGTTTCCATACAAGGTGAAGTTTTCAAGTGTTTTATCCGTTGCATTCTTTGGATCGTCATATGACTTACATTAAACTGTTTTGCAACGTTTCGAACAGAATTATTATTTTTTAATAATTCCATAATTCAATTACTTTAGACGCTTCCATTTTTGATCAGCATATGCACAATAATGAGGAATTGAAAAAAATAACAGTAATTTTTTGAGCTACATGATGGTTACTGTTTATTTATTTATTACATCTACTCAGCCTTGCTCTTACAGATTACAACAAAAAAAAATCCAATGAGTGTTCGAACTCATGGGCGATGTGTTAACACCTTTTTGCTACATGGTACCTGTACGATTTATATAAACACATTTGTAAATGTTGTATTGGAAAATAAAAAAACAGCGTTCAATCATATTATGACGTTACATTTAAATAATATTAATACTTACAATTATACAGTGCAAGCACAAGTGTCATTATTTGCTTGCTTAATTCTTTTTCTTTGATTCCCACAAAAAAACAAAGAGAATGGAAACCAACAGACACATGAACATACATACATTATAATGTTCGTACATACGCTACACAAGTTCACAAAATTTTCGTTGCTATCTTGCTATCTCATTTTTATATATGTCATTATTCTGTTTGCAATGGGTAGTGTCCGCATCTCTTGTACTTGAGATCCTGGGTTCGATCCCTGCTCTGACCACCTTAAAATTTCTGTCGACGACGGTCACCTCGCATAGTGACGGCGACACTATCGAGTATTTAGCCATGAAAATGCTTCTCAAAAATACCGTTCGGAACCGGTGTAAAATTGTAGGTCCCAATCAGTGAGCATAAAACTAGAAAGCGCACAGCTCACTGGTTGTGAGAAGGTCTCCCCGATTCCTTCGTGGGATGTAATGGGAACTATTGATTTATTTATTTTCAATATTCTGTTTGCTCTGAGAGTGCTCCGCACCCACATTTTATTTGACTTACCTTTTACAATAATAAAAAACCAACCCGTAAAAAACATAGTTTTCGACTATAAATTCTTTATATATGACCACGAACCTTTTTAAAATCCCGCCCATATTTGCAGCAGATCTTAGAATATGTGAGCTTAACCAACTTACCCACTTTTGTTCAAATACCGTTAACAGGAGCAGAAATAATGGATTTTTAATTTGTGATTTGTATGGGAGGTACCACGCACCTTTTGTTCAATCCCGGCCATATTTTGACTGACTAATGGCTGTTCGCCATTAGCTTGCCTGCGAAGTTTCAGCTTGATTGGATCACGGGTAAAGGGTTAAAATTCATTCCAAAGTTTTTTCGGTGCGCAGACAGGTGAAGTTAATATAAAGAACTTAAAAAAGGCGTTCAATCATATGATGACGTTTCACTTAAATAATATTAATACTTAATAACACTTAAAAATATTTAAAGACAAGTGTCATTATTTTGTTACTTAATACCTCTAATTTTATACCCACAAAAACACAAAGAGAATGCGAAGCAACAGACACATACATGGTTATGTGCTTACGTACATACGCTACACAAGTTCACAATTTTCGTTGCTCTCTTTCTATATCATTTTTATATACGTATAACCTCTGAGAGTGCTCCGCACCCACAAAATACAACAATTCGCTGCCGCTACATCAGTGTGTGTTTTTTTCGCAGTCTGACAATCTGTGTTTCGCAGTCGGATAAATCTGTGTCCTATATACGTAGGTGTGGCTCACCCTTATCATGTACGGGTATAAAAAATAGATGTTGGCCGATTCTGAGACCTACTCGATATGCACACAAAATTTCATACAAATCGGTCCAGCCGTTTCGGAGGAGTTTAACGGCAAATAATGTGTGATCGCTGTCAGACAATCTGTGTGATCGCAGTCGGGCAATCTGTGTGACCGCAGTCGGACAAAATGTGTTTGGATGTATTCACTTTGTGAATTTAGGCCGTATCCACGCCTATAGATGTTAACACATCAAAAAGAAAAAATGGGGAAGAAAAAAAATTAACAAAAAACATATGACTAGAACAATATATACAAGGCGGTTGAGTTTAAAATGTAATACAACAAGATTTAAATAAAGCTCTTCAAAGTGAAGTATCACTTCCTAAAAGTCTAGTTACACCTCGTTTAAATGAAAATCTATTGAGCGTGATATCGACAGTATTGGCCACCCAGTTAACTATATGTAAACATCTAATTAAATGTTCATTCATTCCATAGTTAGTTCGATGAAATGGAATAGCGAACAAATGGGGTTCTCTTAAATACCGTGCCGGAACGTGAAAGAGTAGGATGAATAGCAATTCGGGCGAATCGGTGTTGGAGTCCAAAATATCTTTTACAAAACTTATGCTTTGAAGTTTTCTGCGACTATGTAGTTCTTGAACTTCAAGAATATTGCAATGACTTTCGTATGGCGGCATGATGTCGAAAGAGAAGTTCTTTCTAAGAGCGAACCTTGTGAAGCGCTTTTGAATTTTCTCAATACGATTGATTTCTACTTCATAGAATGGATTCCAAACATGGCTTGCGTACTCTAAGTGAGATCTTACTAAAGACCCAAGGAGAACAGTAATAACCCTAAGTTTCGAAAACACTTTTGTGTTCCTTTTCAAAAATACGAATTGTGAATTTGCCTTAGAGACTATTTAATTAATATGATCTTTAAAAGTGAATGCACTATCAAAATTTATGCCCAAATCTTTTAGAACGCTCACCCGAGAAAACGTCTGACCGTTTTCGTGCCCGTAGCTGTACACTATTGGCAAGAATTTGCGAGTATAAGACATAATATTACATTTTGAATAATTTAAAAGCAGATGATTATTGTTGCACCATACTATTAGTGCTGAAATATCTTGTTGGAAGTTTACACAGTCCTCGATAGATCTTATATTATGAAATATTTTTAAATCATCAGCATATAATAGACATTGACAATTTGTAAAGATATTAGGGATGTCATTGACGAACAGGAGGAAAATTAATGGGCCCAAATGGCTACCCTGCGGAATACCTGATTTCACATATATTGGATAAGACACCGATTCATTAGCTTTAACAAACACAACTCTTTCCGAAATGTAAGAATATACCCAATTCAACAATGAGGAATGAAACCCCATTTTGAAGAGCTTTCTTATCAGAATTGAATGATTTACTTTATCGAAAGCTTTTTTAAAATCTGTATAAAGAACATCTACTTGAATACCCCTTTCGATTGAATTATTACAAAAATGAGCAAATAAACAAAGATTAGTTGCGGTTGATCTTCCATGGAAGAATCCGTGTTGTTGAGAACAAATGGTATTTTTAAGAGTCTCAAATAATCTACGGCTTATGATCTAATCCAAAAGTTTAGAAATAACCGACAATTTTACAACGGGACGGTAATTCTCCACCATAGCCTTCCAACCGGATTTAAATATAGGAGAAATATAAGCTATTTGCCATTCATTCAAAAATGTCCCTTGCCTAATTGCGAATAAACGTAGGCGGAATCAGATCGTAGCTGGGACCTTTGGTGACGTCGAGTCCATTTAGTGCTTCGAGTACTTCAGAAACTTTCAGATGACTAGCACCAATGTCAACCATATCATGTATTCCCTTAAGAAAATGGGTAGAGTCATCTGCTATGGCAGCATCTTCATAAACTGATGAAAAATACATCGCAAAAACATTTACAACTTCTTGTTCATCCTACGCATCTAATTGACAAAGAATCATAGACTTTGGAATGTCATTAGACGTTTTCTTTGCGTTGAAAAATATCCAAAAACTTTTAGGGTTGTCTGTTATCCGATATTCCATTTCAGTTATGTATCGTTTGTACAAAAAATATGATAAAAAGTCAAATTCCCGGCTCAGGTGCGTAAAGTTCTCTCTATCTGAAGGTAATCCAGATTTTTTGTATACTTTGTTCGCCTTATTCCTAAGATTTTTCAAATTTAACAACCTGTGATTGTACCAAAGTAAATTATATTGTTTGCTTATATTCTTCACTTCACCATGACGGTGTTCTTCTACTTGGCAACAGGGTGTCTAGAGGGTTGCACCTGTTTCCAGAACCTGTTTCTGGATGAATCGTTATCTTTTGTTGTAGCTCTAGAATTATCTGTGTTATTGCCGTCTCTTTTGAAATGTTGGCGAATTTAATCGGTATTGCAGCATATTCATCAGCCTGGTTTTCGAGCTGGTATGTTGTTGCAAACGTATACTTTCAGCCGCAACATTAACCGCCCTTTTATTTATAATATGTAAATTTAGGCATTAAACATAAATAAACGCGTGTACTCTACTAATAGAGAGAAAAATGAGTTTTGCAAGCTATTATCGCAACAATAATTAAGGCTATTTTCACCAACTCACCTACTGATGAATGGTTTCTCAACGACATTTAGAGTACAAGCCATAAGGCGATCACCACTATTGATAAACTGTGGAAGTTTCCTGCTAAATCTTGGCCAAATATATGAATATGTCACTTCTTAGTCGTTGATTATGTTTAAAGGAAATTTCTAACCAGGTAATAAGAAGCATTCCGCATAAACTTAAAAATAAAACGGAGAACATAGACATAAAACGGAGACGTCTTACTTTATCTCATTT
The DNA here is from genome assembly GCA_963931995.1 of Phaonia tiefii. NCBI lineage: Eukaryota > Metazoa > Arthropoda > Insecta > Diptera > Muscidae > Phaonia > Phaonia tiefii. The sequence goes on along the minus strand of OZ008368.1, from coordinate 319,299,268 downwards.
TAACTTCTGAGGATTCGTGCGACAACCGCATTAAATTGTTCTGAATTAAAGTTAAACAAATACTACACCACCTACATTTTCCAAATTCATATTATATGGATTTATGAATCTGGTTTTAAATTTTTTTAAAACTATTTCTTTCTCGGCTTCTGATTACCAATCTTTTGAATCTTTATAACTTTCTCTAATTCCCATATTATTTTCCAATTCCTTTGACGCCAATCAAGTGTTGTAAATAAAAGGTCTTTCAAGTGCCAGTGCAACTACAAAGCCACCTTCTCACAATTCCCAAATACTGTGTTGTAATACTTTCATCTGCTTCCTTTAAAATAAACTTAATTCTTGTTTGTTTTTTGATTCTTAATTTGTAATTATTGATTCGTTCCCTTTTATCCCCCACTGTACTCAGGTGAATCTTTAATATTGGCACCAAATCGACGAATCGCTATGCAACTGGGAAAAATTGTGGAACGTCATAATACGGTCATCAATTTATGTACGCATTTTAGGGGAAACTTTGCCCTAACAATTTAGTTACATTTCCTGTCGGCAGCATTAGTTTTATGTTTAAGTCTTTCGTATATAATATTGTTTAGCAATGCTGCAGGAGGTGTAGGGGAGAGGAAAAATCAACTACTACCCCTAAGAAAGTTTAGGTAGTAGTAGTAGGTATATATAAAGAGATTACTGGGACACGAGTAAAGTATATACACGAGATTACTGGTTATGTGGCAAATATCTGGAATCTGGCACTCCATTTCTCTTTCTTTCTTTGTGTATGGGAATGCTATTAACTATGTGCATTGAGAATAAGAAAAAAGGGAAAAATAAAAGAAATTTGTGATGGTATTAATGTGCCAAGTAGGTTACATCGGTGTTAACACTTTTTTCGGAGTACTGATTCACTGGAAATCTAGTAAGTTGTTAAATTAATTACATATGTAACGAGCGGTTGTAGCACAATGCCTACCATAGGGTAATAATGACATCTAGAGGTGTCATCTGTGTTCACTTTTCACTTTAGAATCATCGTCGTGTGGTCGTTGCGATAGAGAGTTATTTGAAGGAAATTGATTTATACTACGTAGAGTTGCGAGAACTTTTGACTCAAAATTTGTCATTTCTTTTTGGTTGAGAACAGTGAAATTGAAACCCTGTTTTTTTTTTTACTTTTTTGTTATAATTTAATGTTAGTATATATTTTTGGTACCTTTACTCAAAAAATGTAAGACACTTTCTAATTTATTGTTGGTTCATTTGAACTAATGCCTCTATCTGCTAGTATTAAAGAAATACTCTGCAACATGCAACGTCTATATACAACTACACCAAAATTTGGAAGTTTATTAAGAGAAGTTGCAGCCCTAGGTATAGGATTATATGATTACTAGGTATTGTGAACAAGGACAACAACGTCAGCCTGGAGATAGATAGGAGAATTTTGCTTGCAAATAGATGCTATTTTGGGCTCAGCAAGCAGTTTACGAACAAAGCCCTCTCTCGACGGACAAAAGTCCAGCTATATCAGACTCTCGTTTTAACTGTATTGATATATGGCTACGAGTTTTTCATCATATCGCAAGCGGATGAAAAACACCTGGGAGTTTTCGAAGGAAAAAATTCCCCGTAAAATATATGGTACGCAGAGCTATATGATCTATATTCTGACGTGGACATAGCTAGGCGAATCAAATTAGGCCAATTGCGTTGGCTGAGCCATGTTATCAGAATGGATCAAGATGAGCCTGGGAGTTTTCGAGGGAAATAATTCTCCGTAAAATATATGGTCCTGTTAGGGAAAACGGCGAGAACCGACGTCGCTGGAACACAGAGCTATATAATCTATATTCTGACGTGGACATAGCTAGGCGAATCAAATTAGGCCAATTGCGTTGGCTGGGCCATGATATCAGAATGAACCAAGATGAGCCAGCCCGAAAGGTTTTCGATAACGTACCCGTTGGAAGCAGGAAAAGAGGACGACCAAGACTCCGCTGGAAAGCCAGTTGGAAGAATATGTTTAAATTTGTTTAATTTGTTTGTTTAATTAATATGTGTAAGACGTCTGACCTCATGAGGTAGTTAAATAATCAATAAAAATAAAGTATACATTTTTTCTTCAAAAAATGGTGAAAATATTAAAATCACAAAAATGCGAATATGGATATAACTCGAAAACGTTGCGTCCAATCGCAAAAATAATAAATTGTTAATCTTTTTATTAGATTTAAACCAGTGTATGTCTGTGAAATGACATTATTTTAAACCGCTAACACTAAAACTTTCTCAAACAAAAAATCGCCAAAAATCTCGGTAACGGAACGTCCAATCGAAAAATATCAAATTTTTACGAGTTTCTAAGATTTTCTTGATTTTTGATAGAGTGGGTCAATTCGGCGGAAGAATTTTATTCAAAAAATCGCCAAAATAAGAAAATCTTTAAAACTACAATATGGCTATAACACGGAAATGGTGTGTTCACTCGCAAAAATAATATATTGTTGACCTTTATAGAAGGGCGTAACCAGTGCACTCATATGCCATAATTTTGCAACGAAGTTCCTTATCACACGTTGGGGGATGAGGGCTAAATGAAAAAAATTAAACAACTTTTGTTTTAACATTATTATGCTACAACCCACTATTATCAACTATATTTGCTTTGGTTTGTGTCTAGACTAACGGCTTGGATCATAGAGAAAGAAATTAACTAGATGTATGACATATGTAGAGAAATTTCTTGTTTAATGGGAAGTTTTCCAACTGAAGCCTGTAACCAATATTTACTATATATTGTAGTTTTGAAGCCAATAAAAAGTAAATTTAGAAAATCCCAAGTGAAAGATGTTTAGAAAAAGAAAAAAAAATAATTAAAAAAAAATTATGTTACAGTTTTTTATTTATAAATGCACTAAAAACTAGAAAATAATTATTCTCTTAGCCTCAATAAGTATATTCTTCTTCATGATGGGGTTGTACAATGGTCCGCCTCTATAGCATAATCTCCCAATCATATTTTGCAGGAACCATGTATATATTTGGAATACACTTCAACACTAATATGGTTGCAAGTCACAAACTCACTTGAGCTTAAATGTAAACAGCATCATGTTTTCTGGCCAACATGTATGCTTTTACGTGAAAACATATGCGTATTTCCCCCTTTCTTTGTTGTCTCTCGGGTTTTTGGTTTCGGAAGGTTTCATCTATGCGTTGGTTATCACTATGCGTTGGTACACAAAGAATATATTTCTAAACAAATCTAGTTCATGCAAGCCAAGCGTTTATTTCACAAATGCTCCGCCGTTCCGATTTTCTCAGTAAAGGCTCGGACAGACACAGGGCTTAACGTTGTTTTCCAGTTTCTTTCCTCAAAATCGATTCTCACTTTGGTAGCACGCATCGATATATACGAAACACATACACGAAACCCAAAGTAACATCACAAACCATTTATGCGTTCGAGCCTTCGTCTATTATTTTTTCACTGATCAAGCGCTTTTGATATCCTCTGTCCGATGAAGTATTGACGACTGAATACATGAAACTAAAACTCAATGCATCAGCCAAAACAAGAAACACTGACTTCATCTCCAATTTGCACACACATTCAAGAATATTTATGACTCACTGACTGACACAATACAGAAACACACTTACAAGATAGGCAATCTCGTTGTCCCCCTTTTGGCTTCTTGCTCTCGAGAGAGCGTAGACAGTACAACAAACACAGTTTTAGTTTTATCACAAACATAAATATGTATGGTTCGCAAACACATAATTTCTAACACAGTACAACACGAAAAAATATAACCAAATACGGACACCACTGCGTGATAAAAGACCAACAAAAAAGACCCCTGTCTCCCAGTTTTACCCAAAGTCTTCCAGGTTTTTTTTTATGGGCCCCCAAAGAAGTGAGGCCTCGGTGTCATTTTTGCAAAAAAATGATCATTTTCTCAAGCTCATATCTCGCAAACCGTTCGGAATTTTGATATACTCTCTGAGGCAAAGTTGTAGCTCTTGTCACAAAGAACAAAAACTGTAAACAAATAAAATCAAAAAACACTTCATCTTCAAGGTCAAAATCGCGAAAAGCTTTAAAAAATGAGCGAAAAATCGTACAAAAATAGTTTTTTTATTTTCCGCATTTACGAACAAATTTACTTTATGAAAACTGCGCCAATTTTCTTTGGCCTGGTAGGGCTTATAGCGCTGATTAAAACCCAAAAGTTTTTTTAAGGAGGCCGATCCAACTTCTTTAGATATAGGCCTTTATAGCTTGAGTATGTAATCGCTTATATCTCACCCATTTCTTATCCGGTCTGGTTGAGATGGGTATCACTGAGAAGACCTTTGAAAACGCTATAAACCTGTATATAAATATGTTAATTTTTATTAACTCATTTGGGCAAATTAAAAAAAAAAAAATTTTTAACCTCAGTTTTTGATGTGTTAACATCTAGCGGCGTATAGGGACTAAATCTATCAAAGTCAGATTTTGTGCTTCTGCTAAATCCAGATTTTATGCTGCTGCTAAAACCAAATTTTATGCTGCTGCTAAAACCAGATTTTCTGCGACTGCGAAAGAGAATAATGACGTGTTAAATAAAAATGAGCGAGCAAGAGAGCAATGAAAGAGTGGTGTGGCAGGGGTGAGGCAAACGAAATTGTGTCTATAGCGAATGTATTAACATAATAATGTATGTATGTACATGTGTCTGTTGCTGTTGTTGAACGGAGATATAAAGCGTAGCCACGCAAAATTTCATTTGCAGGCACATGGGCTTGCACAGTCGACGTTATGGTGACACACTAATACGTCAGCTACTTCGTACAAAGTATGTGTGATGTTGTGTGTTTGGCTGATTCGTTGCTGTTGATATTGCAAACAAGTGGTTATGTGACACACGTATACGTCAGCTACTTCGGACAAAGTATGTGTGATGTTGTGTGTTTGGTTGTTTCGCTGTTGTTGCTATGGCCAAACAAAGCGAGTCATTTGATGTTCAGCATTGGCCGGTGTATACAAAAAAACTATAAATTTTTATTTTCCAATGTAACATTTACTAATGTGTTCATAGAAATCGAACAGGTACCGTGTAGCAAAAAGGTGTTAACACATCATCCGTGAGTTCGAACACTCATTGGTTTTTTAATAAAAATCTGTTTTTCTCAAAAAATAGCGCTAGTAAGCTTATGTCTTCCTAGACTCAGTAAAAGACAATACTTCAAGCTTTTTTTTAAGGTATAATACTCCGCATTAACCCTTCTAAGACCGGAGATAGTGAGGTTTTTCTAACAGAAGTACTTTCTGGGAGCCAAAATTTTGCTTACAAACAATTGAAGTGTAAGAAAATAAGCGATTTCTTAAAAAAAATGTTGATTTCCAAACCTTTAAACGTAAATAATTGTCAGTGAGGAGGCCGAGTGTGTGACTGCACTGTACCTTTGCTGATAGTTAGTGCATTATAATAAAAATTCTCAAGCGGGTGGGTGAGTTCCCGTGCGCTAACTATCAAACAACTACCTGGAAGCAAATATCTGCATTGAACTCACATAAAAACAACCCAAAATATAAAAAAAATACCTGGAAACACATTGGAGCTCTTGTCATAAAGATGAAATTTTGAACATATAAAATCAAAAAAACTTCTATGAAAATACTACCTGGAAGCAAACATCTGCATGGAATTCACATAAAAACAACCCAAAATATAAAAAAAATACCGGGAAACACATTGGAGCTCTTGTCATAAAGATGAAAATGTGAACATATAAAATCAAAAAAACTTCTATGAAAAAACTACCTGGAAGCAAACATCTGCATTGAACTCACATAAAAACAACCCAAAATATAAAAAAAATACCTGGAAACACATTGGAGCTCTTGTCATAAAGATGAAATTGTGAACATATAAAATCAAAAAAACTTCTATCAAAAAACTACCTGGAAGCAAACATCTGCATTGAATTCACAAGGGACGCAGCACACAATATAACAGCGACACGACGCTCACATCGAGGTATTAGACAGCGCGGTGTCAACGAGAGCTCAGCTGTGAAAGTTATAAAATGAAAGTGAAAGTAAAAAAAGTTCAAGTGCTACAGCATTATACGCACACAACAGTGGCAACTGACAATTTCAATATGCAGTATGAAAATATTGATTTATTTTGCTACGTTTGCGGTCATCAAATCAGAAAAAATAGTTCTACAACATTGCAAAAGGAAAATAATCTTTTAACTAGTGCGTTCAAGAAAGCATATAAGTTGTTTTTCGACGACGAAGACTTGGCCTGTGAAAATTACACACCTAATACAGTGTGTCGCCAATGTTATAACAATTTCATGGCATGGTTGAGTGGAGGCAAACATAGGATGAAGTATTGTAAGCCGGTAAACTGGATTAATCTCCCAGGTGATCATGATGAAACCAGTTGCTATGCATGTGTAAATTTCACATGTGGTCTAAATCGATATACTGAGAGGAACAAAAGTTATAAAGAAACTGTAACAGTCACACTACCAGTGCTTGCAGCTAAAGATTTTGTATCACCAAGGCCGCCAACTCCAGATCGTGGTACAGAATCCACAGGAATGACTAGAGCAAGTGGTGTTACTTATGAAGATCCATTTGATACCGATTATGAGACCCAACAGGGAAAAGATGGACCACATGTAATAACACAAATGAAAATGGATTTCATTGTGCCCATATTGGGACTATCGCAGCGACTTGCCATATATTTGGCAGAGTTTTTAAAGCAAAGAAAACTCACACATGGTAACGTGAACTCTACGGCGTACCGCAAACGGCAAGCTGAATTTCAGAGCCTGTACACTCTAAATGATGACAATTCGTTCACTTACTGCAACGATGTAAAAGCTTTGGTGGTAAAAATGGGAATGAACTACATCGCTAGTGAGTGGAGATTATTTACTGATGGTACTGTTTCAAGCTTGAAAGCAGTGTTGTTGCATGTGTCGAACCGAAAACCTTCCATTCCGCTAGCAATGGGTATTAACATGAAAGAAAGCTATGAAACATTGAAAGATATAATGGAAAAAATCAAATACTACGAAAATAAATGGAAGATTTGCTGTGATTTGAGGGTCATCAACATTCTGCAAGGGATCATCGATAAGAGCGGCTTTACAAAATTATTTTGCTTTCTTTGTAATTGGGATTAGCGCTCACCTCTGAATCATTACCAATGTAATTCGTGGAGACCAAGAGGAAGTGTGGAGGAACAAATGAAACATTTGTTTCAAATTGCCCAAACGCATTCGACTATTTGAACAGCGTAGCGATGACAAAATTAAAAAAGGTATTGTAGTAAATTTAAAACGAATTTTTGTTCACCTCATTGTACTATTTTCACTGTGTTAATGTTTTCTATTCTGTCTTTATTTTTTGTCTTCATTTAACAGGCGTTCTCAATGGCCCTGACATTAGAAAGCTATTCAAGAGCAACTTTGAATCATCGCTGCATGATTATAATCATTCAATGGCATGGATTTACCTTCAGCGTGTATGCACCAGAGTCCTGGGAGGGGATCGATACGCGGAACCGGAAGCAAGAGAATGGGTGAAAGAAATGCTGTATTATTTTGAGAAAATCGACACATCGTTGACATTAAAGCTGCATTTTCTTCATTTTCATTTTGACGATTTTATCAAAAAACTCCCCACCGAATCCGATGAGCAAGGAGAACGGTTTCACCAAACCACAATGCCCAAGGAAAAACGGTACAAAGGCAAAAAACTCGACGCATTGCTTGCAGAGGTAATATCAATTTTATTGATGCATTCTTTTGCATTCCTTTTTTGATTTCTTTTCTAATTCATTTCAGGTATGTTGGTGGAGTCACAAGATCACACTGTATGATGTTAATGAAGTATCTGAAAAAGAAAAAGCTGATGATTGAGGGCAGTGTGGAAGTATCGTGCCTGTGGACACCATAAGTTCTGAATCAGAGTCAGATTCGGACGACGATTTGGATCCATAATTTAAGAGATTGCGAATTGCAAGTCCAGGGCCATTAACATTATAAACATAATACGAATATTTTTTTTATAGTATTGTAGTGCCATCCCTGTTGAGACTACTACACTGAATCATTATTACTGAATATCCATTTTACTACTCTTTGTTACAACCCTAACTCCAAATGTCAACCCATACCACCTAAGGATTAAGATTAATAAAATCAGTAATAGTATAACAATGAAACGTGCAACATGCCTTTTCACTTACGGGAGAAGGCTTTGTAGTATCTCAATGTTGAAGTAAAGAAAAAACAAATGAAATTAAAAAATTTTCGGGAAATTTTTCACTTTTGCGACTATCTAAGGGCTACCTAAACGGTCTTAAGAATCATTCCTAGGAAGTTCCATGAGATCTTAGGATTATTCTTGTAGTTGATTGTTTCCTTGAATTTTGAATGGTTTGCTACCTATGGACCTGAACAGGGGAAAAAAGGTAAAAAAAAAAAATTGAAGTTTTTAATGTTTTTGCGATTTTGACTTTGAAGGTGAAGTTTTTTTAGATTTTATATGTTTATAATTTTTGTACTTTATCACAAGAGCTATAACTTTGGCTTAGAGAGTAAATCAAAATTCCGAACGGTTTGCAAGGTATGAGCTTGAGAAAATGATCACTTTTTTGCAAAAATGACACCGAGGCACCACTTCTCTGGGGGCCCATAAAAAAAACCTGGAGGAATTTGGGCAAAACTGGGAGACAGGGGTCTTTTTTTTGCTCTTTAATCACGTAGTGGTGTCCTTATATGGTTATTTTGCCATGACTTAAGAAATTACACACTGCGTAATATATTAATCATTGTGTCCCAAACAGGTAATGTTGAATAGCAAACACAGTATGTTTGGACACAAGTATATTATATTTGCGTCAAACTCCAAACAAACTTTATATTTGCATCCAAACAACAAAAAAATAACGATTTTTCAGCGTGTATGTATCTCGGAAACGGAAGGGGTAAACTTGAAAAGAATAGCCTAGAGAGGTTATAAGGGTTTTCATAAAGTGGCATAAATAAATTCTGTCAATTGGAATAAATTCTTGTCAAAAACTCGCCAACTACAAAAATCGCTAAACTCAGAATATGTTGTTAGTGATTCAAAAAATATGCCATACTTCAGAGATTCATTGGTTAGAACCTTCATTGCAGGTCAAAAATGTATTAATTTTCCGATTGGAAACTCCATTTCCGAGTTGAATCCAAAATTGTATTTTGGCGATTTTTAAATTTTTTTTTTAAACATCATCCATACGAATTCGACCACTTTATGAAAATCACTTAGAAGCCCGCAAACAATGGTTATTTTTTCGATTAGACGTTCCGCATCCGAGTTATGGATATATGGGTGTTTTGGCGAGTGTTTGTTTGAGGACATTTTAGTTTTTTGTCAAAAAGGTCGCCAAATAAGAAAATCGCTAAAATAAGAATGGGTCAAGCGATTTTTTAAAAAACAAGCTGATGCCATATGACACAGCATAAGAAAATAAATGGTTTCCCATTACATCCCATGAAGGAATTAGAGAGAGCTTCTCACAAAGTGAGCTGTGCGCTTTTTATTTCGAGAAGCTTCTTTAAGGTTAATACTCGATAGTGTCGCCTTCACTATGCGAGGTGACCGCCCCCGAAAGAAATTGATTAAGGTGGTCAGAGCAGGGATCTCATGTCCAAGAGGCGGGCACAATAACCATTGCACCTCCGACAGCCACATGACATACATCCAAAAAATTACTATTTTTGAAATTAGACACACCGTTTCCGAGTTATTCCGTATATAGAGTTATAGAATATATATGGTCCTAAGAAATGTGCATCCAGTGCATCATTTCATTAAGAATCTTGAACTATATTTAGCACGAATTATGCTAATAAAGGTTATAAAGCATCATCAAAATTTATTGATAACGCCACCGTGAGGGTCACCCTAGTTTAAGTTGATGGAACTTGTAAGTCACTTTTCCAGGATTCAACTTTTTTTTTCTTTGTTGCACGTTATAAACATATAACGTCGATTTTTTGTTTCTCGTTTTGCGTTCGCATTCCACTCTTACTTCCTTTACCATCTACTTTGTAATATTTTTTTCAATTTCTTTTTCTCGAAATTGGAAGTTTAGAAGTTAAAAAAATAAACTCGAAATTACTTAAACTTTTTTAATTCCGTTTTCATATTGGCCTACATTAATTAAACGTTTTCCCCACCTTTTATGATGGCTTCTGCTTAACTTACATATTTGGATGCCAGAAATATTGAAAATCCCACTGAAGTTGGTAAAGGGAGTACATAGAATCGGAAGAATCCTTGAAATTAGATATTTGTTGAATCCTTCGCATCTGCAGTAACTCCAATTTCAACTCACGCATAAGTACATTGAAAGTATTGTTAAGTTAGATTGAGTTTGAAATGAAAGATAATAACATTTAATATAAATAATTTACCCGGTTTTAGTGTTTCTTTTAAGAATGGTCTGGAATGGTTGGAAGTGTGGAGAAACACTTAAAAAAGTTAACAAGGTTTAACACGTTGTGTGCAAACTTTTCTAATAGATGAAAATAATTTAATTAATTTTCACAGCTTTGCTCGAAAACATCATTTGATGATGACGGAACAACGGTACTCGTGTTTAAATTAGAATTAGGAATCAACTGCAACTGAAGCAATTCTGTCTGGCTAAGTTTCAGATATTTCCACAACTCTTTTAAGAACTTGCATTCTTGGTGTTGGACTAGCAATGTAGCAATCAAAGTCGGGATATTTACTAAAAATGAGGGTTATTTAATTTATAAAACATTATAATTAAAAATTTGTAATAAATTATAATAACATTACTTGTTACGTACATTATTTTTGTTTGTGTAACTTCAGAAAATTTTGAAAAAGGCAGCAAAACTTGTTACAAACATTTTTATATTCAAATTGTTTGTCATTATTGCTATTTGGTTTTAATTTGTATTAATTATTTATAACTCCTGACGATGCTACACAACGGAGTAGCAAAATATCGAGGAAAATAAATACAGGAAAAGCAAATCTGACATCAAAGTCGGAGAATTTAGATTATTTATTGATAACGAAAAGGTCGACCAACGGAATACAAATATAACATTATAATATTAAAACATACATCTTTATGTAATAAATATTTATTCAGTTAAAATTTGCTTCAGGGATCAAAATATATTTTTTAGGATTTAACTTAATCACCAACAAAATCATTCCTTTTTTTATAATTTCTGTTAGTGCTAAATAAGCTAAACATTTTCGTTACCCCTTTATCTTCTAGAACCTCTGGAATAATTAAAAAGAACGATTTGCATTGATATAAAATACAATACTCTCTACAATGTTGAAATTTAATGTTACGTGATTTATGAGCAGAATTATCGATAATAAAATCTCATCAAAATATTTTACTTAGTGAAATATTTGAAGCCTAGATCTTTATCCACTGAAGATGAATTTGCTTGGAGAAAGTCCCCATTAACAAACTATAGCCCTCTTGCAGATGTATAGGGTTATTGTTGCCTCTTTCGCACTTTTCAGTATTTTGAGTCTCAGACTAGGTTTGCTCTAAAAAATACCACTCAAATAACACTGAGCAACAACGATTTTGTCCTAAGAACGCCACTATGTGTTTCGGATGTAGTTTGGTCTAAAACATGAACATAAAAGTATTAAAAATATATCTGTCACGCCAGTGAATTTTAAAGGGTAAAAATCCAATTTTCGCTAGTTTGTTTACTCTTTAGCCTATATCTTGTGAACGTATGCTCCAAATATTTAGTTTAAGGTAACAATCGAAAGATTATTAAATACCCATAATAATTTTCAAATATATCTCTTCACCTGATCAAACCGTTTGAGCACAATTTAGAAAAATAATTAACTTTCCGGAAAAATTTCAAATTTCTTCGACATCCAAAAATCACGGAAAAATAGTAAAATCGAATTTAAAAATCTACAGAAATATTAGGTACATGTGCTATACTCCAACGAAATTTTTGAGATATAAATGGAGAAAAGCGGTGTATAAATGCGGATTTTACTACAATTTTATCGAATTTACCCATATATGCAGTTTTCCTCACTTACGATACAAAACCGTATATACTGTATAGTTGTGGTAAGATGTGGATTGGTGGTTACAAAATTGATAATTTTGACTCATTTTACATATGTACACTGCGAGTGATATATTCGGTGTAGTAGTTTGAATATTACTAAAATGTTCAGATATAAAAACTAGTGGCATTTTATATCTATTAAAATTATAGTTTAAAATAAATCTTCTCCAACGAATTGCATTATTTTTCATTTAAATGTATTTACTTTCAAATGTGATTCGAGTTCAGGCGCCACCTAGGTTTCAGTTATGTAGATTTTATTTGGAATAAATTGTTGGTGGATCAAACATTAACAAGAGTTTGACTACATTTTTGTATAAAGAAAGTGCCGGCGACACTGTCGAGTAATAAGCCCTGGAAAAGCTTCTCTTCTATTAATAATCCATTCAGAACCAGTGTAAAACTGTAGGTCTTAATCAGTGAGTCTTAAAAATAGAAAGCGCACAACTCACCGATTGTGAGAAGCTCTCCCCAATTCCTTCATGGAATGTAGTAGGAAAATATTTATTTATTTATTTATATACGGTTTTGTATCGTAAGTGAGGAAAACTGCATATGTGGGTAAATTCGATAAAATTTTAGTAAAATCCGCTTTTCTCCATTTATATCTCAAAAATTTCGTTGGAGTATAACACACGTACCTAATATTTTTGTAGATTTTTAAAGTCGATTTTACTATTTTCCCGTGATTTTTGAATGTCGAAGAAATTTGAAATTTTTCCTAAAAGTTAATTATTTTTCTAAATTGTGCTCAAACGGTTTGATCAGGTGAAGAGATATATTTGAAAATTATTATGGGTATTTAATAATCTTTCGATTGTTACCTTAAACTAAATATTTGGAGCATCCGTTAACAAGATATGGGCTAAAGAGTAAACAAACTAGCGCAATTTGGATTTTAACCCTTTAAAATTCAGTGGCGTGACAGATATTTTTTTAATACTGTTGTTTTCATGTTTTAGACCAAACTACATCCGAAAAATACGGTGGCATTCTTAGGACAAAAGACTTTTTTTAATTTGTTGCTCCGTGTAATTGGCTCACTCTGAAAGCTTAATTTCAGAACCACTTAAAGTGATGGCTTCCAGGATAGGTCCCTAAGCTACTTAGGATAATCACTCAGTGAGTGTAAAACCTAGAAACCACACAACTCACTGATTGTGAGAAGCTCTCCTCATTCCCTTCATGGGATGTTATGGGACACCATTTTCTTCGGGCTTAAAGTGGTAGATGTCACTTTACTGAGATGTTGTTGTTGTTGGCCTCTCCACCCCCTCCACAATCTAATCCCCGCCAGACTTCAAAAAACAGTCTCTCCATTGTCAGTGTCGTCAGTGTGTTGAGGCACATGTATAGGTTAAGATAGATTGGTTTCGGGTAAGGGGCAACCCTTTTCCTTATCCCGAAATGGCATCAACAAGTCTCCAGGAATTTGTGCATTCCCGTACACCGTGTATATGTTATTCACAGCCTTGTGCCGCGGTTGCCTTTTTCGCGAGGCTTCATCTCCACTTTTTGGTACTTCATAATTTTCGGTCAATATGCTATCAACAGCTTTGTATTCTTAATCCCGTTTATAGATCTTTAGGGTTGTCTGGGCAAAAGTAATCGAGACCACGCCGCCGGAGTTTTTCAGAAGTGGTAGTGAGTCATTTTCAAAATGAAGATCCCGTGTCTTCCAACACCATCTAATTTTTCAAGACTCTTCATGGGAATACACTCAATTTCCTCTAACTTAGGTGGGCTGGCTGGGATCCAGGCATCTGCATTGGACAACATAAAGTACTGCCCCTGGCCACAACTCACCTATTTTTTTTACAAAACTGCGCGATAATAATCTACTGACCGCTGATCTCCAAACGCTACTAATGTACTTTGCTCGCCCTTAGAACCAGTTGACGCCGCGACTTCGTGGAGAAGATTCCGGAATCTTCTTTCGGATCTTAACATGTAGTGAAAATAATTCGTTCACAACATAGTTACATGTATCCTTCGGAGTTATTCTATCATAATTCTACACGCTAAAAAGCTGTATTTTTTGTTGTTTGGATGTAAATGTAAAGTGTGTTTGGAGCTTGTCGCAAAAATAATGTACTTGTGCCCAAACACATTGTGTTTTTGGTATTCAATGTAACATGTTTGAAACAGAATGCTTAATATGTTATAATATATGTGTTTGTGTCACAAAGACAGCTGTGTTTGTTGCACTGTCTATGCTCTCTCGAGAGCAAGAGAATAAAAAAGGGACAACGAGAGAGTCTATCTTGTAAGTGTGTATCTGTATTTTTCTTTATTCTCTCAGTCAGTGAGTCATAAATATTCCTGAATGTGCGTGTAAATCGCAGATGTAGTGTTTCTTGTTTTGCCTGATGTAGTTACTGTATTCAGTCGTCAATGGTTAATCGGACAGAGTATAACAAATGCGCTTGATCAGTGAAAAGAGAATAAACGAATGCTCGGACGGTTAAATGGTTGGTGATGTTATTTTGGCTTTTGTGTATACGTTTCGTATATATGACTGTGTGCTAACAAAGTGAGAAACGATTTTGAGGAAACACGCGAATGCGATGTTTGGAATGAAGAACGCATATGTTTCAACGTAAAACATACATTTTTGTCAGTAAACATGATATTGTTTGCATTTAAATACAAGTAAGTTCGGGACTTGCAAACATATGAATGTTTGAAGTGTGTTCCAAATATATACATGGTTCCTGCACAATATGTTTGGAATAATATGATAGCGACGCCGTAATTTTTCAGGGTGTATTCTATTACTATTATTATCTTCCTTCTCTGGCCGATGACCGCCATATTGCCGGGTTGTTTTTTTACATTCTGACAAAAGAACATTTGACCAGAGTTACAACTGCTCACCGTAGACCTCTTCAGCTGGGGATGCTCATGTGAAAAGTGAAGCCTCTTCTCCGATTGTTCCGATGTGGAAGCTGCTATAATATCTTGATTATACGTAACATTACAAGCCCATTTCTGAGAGTCGCTTTGTTTAGCAGTGAGCGTCTCCTGGTCAGCGACACCGTTTCTCTTGATGGCCTAAGATCTTGACGACAATCGTTAAATTTGCCTCTGGATGTCGCTTTGTACTTGCGACTGTGCCCCGATCTCTTCACCAGACCTGCCACCTATCCTCTCCAGAGAGCATTTCAATTGCTTCCATATTATTGGACTCTGTCATATTGGAATCGGTGGATTCTTACCGACTCTGGGCCTAGCGGTTTGCACTCCAATTGTTTGTGTTGTAGATATGTTAGTTTAGGGGTCATAGTTTAGGGGTTATAGTTATAGGGGATAACAACAATTATATTTGGCTACCCTTGTCAGAAGGATAATTTTAAAACTCTTTGAATTTGCAAATTGACGCCAAAAGTTTCCCAGTCTCACAAGCCCTTTTAAATCTTATGACTTATTTAATACCGATTATTTTGCACATTTTCTAACCTTCCACAGTTCTCATATCTTTAAGACCTGATAATATCTATTTATTATTTGAAAAATATGTCGCCATTTCTACACTTTACCAATTAAGTAAAAACTTTCCCCTAGTTGTCTCCAGTAGCATAATAAAATTTATTATTTATAACCAATAAATTCTTATTTTACTACAAAGATTATCACAACCCAAAATTAAAATTTCAACAAATCCAAGAAATTATCTCAAAGTGTTTGGTTATTTACAACATCTGCAATCACCGTAAATAGAAAATGATGCAAATTTCAATTATTCACGTCATTGCACGAATTAATTGCTCTCAACATAATTTCTCGTCGAAAATTGAATATCCTTGAACGGATCTAAAGTCGAGCGAAACCACAATTTACAAGCACAACAAAGTGAATGATAACAATTAAAAGATAAAAACAATAAACTTTGTTTAAGAAGGCTCCTTCCTGCCGCACTTTCTTTTGTTATGCCGTTGATTTTAATGGTTGATCATAATTTTCGTTTGTATAAAGTAGACCATTCATTTCGACCTAAGACCAAAAGGACAAACTATAAATAAGAGAGGTAAGAGATTGAGCGAGAAATTGTGCTTAGGATACAGGACAGCAAACAGAATATAAACCAATTCTATTTCACCTTCAATGTTATTTTTCGAATTAATATTGCCATCCTGGCAGCCATTCATTTATGTGTCCGTCCTGCCATTTGATACCATTCCCATTGTCACATCCGTTACTACAATTGGCAACAACTGTGGTGCGAATTGTTCAAACATGATTATATTTTTTATTTTTTTACTTTGGCTTTTACTTTGTTGTTTTAATTGTGTTTCAACTTAATTTCTATGTTGGTCCATAAGTAGTGGAGGAAGCAACGTCATTTCTGTTGGAATTGCTGAAACCACAAATTTTTTCATCCTACCATCCGACCATTTCCATCCAACAGTTTTGTAACAGTATACCCCCTCATTGTTTTGGCTGTGTATAATAACACTGGAAGTAAAATTTGAAGTTTTGAAATGACACACAAAAACACCGACACACCCCAACTAATTTTTGGGTCATAGAATCCAGTGGTATACTCCGTTTTAAAAAGTTAGCTCAAAATAACGATATATTTCAATTTTAAATTTGTAGTAGATTTAAGGTGATTTTTGATGTTATTTGAGGGAAAAACCTGCAAAAACTCTTGTTAAATCAATTTGTATATTTTTTTTCGACAAAATGTAACCGTTGAAATAATAGACATCTACGAATGCATACAAAAAAAAAGAGTTGCAAAGCGAGAATAAACTTGCTTCCAGACGGAAAATGTGTTCTGGCGAAAAAATACGTTCAACACAACCACGAACATGAGGAGGAAGCTTACAGAGAGTTGAAGGCTTTAAATAACATAAAAAAAGATTGCCAAGATATGGCAGGAGCTCTTGGCGCCACTAAGACCAATCTTAGTACTATAAGAGCAGCTTTCAGAAAGACTTGTGAAACGTAAGTATATATCACAAAATTGTTTTTGTTATTAATATTCATATTAACTCTTTTTATATAGTAATCAAACCGATACGAAAACCTTAAATTTCTCAAAACTTCAAAGAGGCTTGCAGAAGATCGTCAGCAAAAACTTAGTGACATCTCCCAAAAATGCACTTCAAGTAATTGAAGCTTTCAATTTGGAAAATGTGTGGAACGAATTTGGTCTGACAAAAGACAATTCTAAACCAAGACATTTTTTCACAGCGGCAATTGATGGAGGAAATTATTCGTTCTGTTTGTTTTCGTCATTGAAAGCAATTGATTTAATAAAAGAACACATTCCTCCTACTAAACGGACATATCTAATGGATGCTACTTTCAAAATAGTTCCGCATGGTTGTTTTAAGCAGCTTCTGGTCATTTATGTGGAATACTTTGAAGAGGTGAATTAAGTTAATGACTTTCTAGCGCTGTGAATAATATTTCTTTAATAGATTTTTCCAATATTTTTAATTTTGATGACCAAAAAAACGACCGAAATATACAAAGCACTTCTTCAGTACATTACGGATAACATATTTGATTTGGAACCTTCCACATTCGTAACCGATTACGAACAGGGGTTAAGAAATGCAGTAAATTTGGTTTTCCCCAGAGCAAAACTTATAGGATGCTGGTAAGTACATATATACCGAAAGTAGTTACTCTTTTATGCCATAATTCGCCATTAGCCAATGACTTAAAGGTTTTAGTGTTTGGGAAAAAAAATTGTGAGTGTTAGCGGGTTAAAAATGAAACATTGTTTTTATATTTACATCTGTTATTAATAATACAATAACAGCAGTTAGTATATCCAATGACTTAAAGGTTTTAGTAAGTATATCCAATGACTTAAAGGTTTCGCGCGAATTTTTCATTTTTAACCCGCTAACACTCACAACTTTTATTTCCAAACACTAAAACCTTTAAGTCATTGGATATACTTACTGCTGTTATTGTATTATTAATAACACGGTGCTACAGTCAAAAATAACTTTTGATGTGACATGGTGTAGGTTGTAGGCCTCATCGAGTACAGGCAGAAAAACAATTTTTTTTTTGTTGTATACCCCCAAAATCTGATTTTACCGTTAAAAACCCGTTATTTTTGACTTGTCATACAAATCGATTTATTAAGCTGTTATTTCCCAACCGATTTTCGATCATGGAACTGTTTTGGAAAGAGGAGAAATAGAGCTTTAAAAATATGTAGATATGATGGTACTTTCAATAAAAACATATAGAATTTCAAGTGAGTAAACTTCAAATTTCCAAAAATTTTCTCAATTTTTCAACTTTGATCGTGATGTGTTGCATTATTTCATTCCCAATGGTGCTATATATATATAATATTCTGAAAGTGCGTTTAGTCTCAATTAAACTAAGTTTTATTTCATAACAATCGGAGTAAAATTGCAGAAGTTATGCGAACGTTTATCAAGACGTTTATCAAAAGTCCATAGTGGATAAATTCAAATTGAGTCATAAATTCTGTATATAACTTTACTCTATGTGAGTAACAACTCCATTAAAGGGCACCAGCAAAATTTTCTTTTTTTTGAAAAATCGTATAACTTCTGCAATTTTACTCCGATTGTTATGAAATAAAACATAGTTTAATTGAGACTAAACACACTTTCAGAATATTATATATATTCTGGGAAATAACAGCTTAATAAATCGATTTGTATGACAAGTCAAAAATAACGGGTTTTTAACGGTAAAATCAGATTTTGGGGGTATACAACAAAAAAAAATAAAATTTTCCGGCTGTACTCGGTGAGACCTACAACCTACACTAGGTCTCTCCCCAAGTTCCTTCGATGTTTTTAGTTTTGTAGCAGCGTGTAATAGATGTAAATATAAAAACAATGTTTCATTTTTAACCCGCTAACACTCACAATTTTTTTTCCCAAACACTAAAACCTTTAAGTCATTGGATATACTTACTGCTGTTATTGTATTATTAATAATAGATGTAAATATAAAAAACAATGTTTCAAATCTTTTATTATTAGGTTTCATTTTTGCCAGGCTGTTAGGCGTAATATGACAAAGTAAAAATCCCTATTGGAATATATTAGGTCTTCAAAAAATGCATCATTATTGTACCACAAAATCTTGGCACTTCCTTTATTACCGCCTGAGTTAATAAAGGCCTCATTTGATGATATAAAATCCAAAATATTTTTAATGGACACCAACTGTTTATATTTACCGTTTTTAAAATATTTCGAAAACCAGTGGATTAATAAGGTAAGAGTGAATATACATCCCCTTTTGCGGGAAACATTAACATATATACAATGTTGTAGGTTGGGTGTAAAAACTTCACAGTACACAATCAGGATACGCGAACAACATCTGCCGTTGAGGCTTATAACGGAATCCTTGGGCGCTGTGGCGGAAAAAATGAACACTTTTTTAAATTCGTGCGCTTTATTCAAGGTGAGGAGTTCTTTAAAAGTCGACATTTCGAAATGTTGGTCGAAAGTGGAGGAGGGCTTGCCAAAAAGAAAAGGAAAAATAGTGTAGAAAAAAGCAATAAAATTAAGGAGGCCTCGCTATTATTGAAAGAGGGTAAAATTACAGTGGCTACATTTCTCTCTCGGATGGTGTACGAAAGAAATGACATATGTGTTAACATAGTACCGGAGATGAATATTTTTGAAGAAGAATCTTCGGACGACGATGTATCTGAAGACCTTGACGAACCACCATCAAACAATATTGCAAATGAGTGCGTAGTTTGTACGGTTAAAATCCCTAATATAGTCCTCCTACCCTGTAAGCATTTAAAAATTTGCGATGTATGCAACCTCAGATTACAGGCTGATGCTGTATCTAAAGGCATGCAAAATTATAATTGCCCGTATTGCAGAGGAGTTGTAAACGATTCTATGCAAGTATATACTTAATTTGCTTTTATTTTCTAAATTTTTTTTTATATTTTCAATGAATTTTATTTGTGGTATTTTTCTATGAATAAATGTTATGTTACTTGCTTTGTAAAAGAAAAAAAAATTGGGGGGTTAGTTCCTTTTTTAATACAATTTTTGTTCATTATGAAAAACAATTTAATATTGGGGTTTTAGTTCATCTCTACTTTGGGGGTTTATTACACTTTGTTGGGGGTTTATTTCATTTTTTACATTGGGGGTTTATTGCATAATGAATTAAGCCCCCAAATTTGGGGGCTTAGTTCATTTTGGGTTTGGGGCCTTAGTTCATTGGGGGGTTCGTTCGTAGCGCCGGATTCTACGATCCAAAATTAGGTCTTGCCGTTTTGGTGTGTCATTTTCACTTACTTACAGTGTAATGGCTGTAATAGTAGAATTGCAGCATTATCTTTACAAAGACCATGGCATCGCCGTCTTTAGTTATGTCATCAAGAATAACGCATTTTGCTCTTTCTTAATTTTCTACTTGTAGAACTCTGCATCGTTCTGTTTGTTAATTTATATATTCTAGAGTATTCCAACATTGACGTTATTCTTCTTGTATACCATTGGCAGTGGCAGCTCCATTAGTGAAAGTGTTAGAATTAGTTTGTTATAATGTGCCACAAGGAAGTTGGAATGACGTTTATATATAAATCAAACGACATACATTTTAATACGAATTTGTTTAAAATCAACCCAACTCGGTTTAGTGGCATTTGTAATTCTAGAAAAAAAAACTATTAACTAACATTTATAGTTATTAAACATTTAAGTTAATTCAATAAATATGCATTTGCCTTATATATACCAGGCAGGAACAGGGGAGATCTTCTCAAAAAATTTAAATAAAATTCGAATTTCAATTTGGGCAGTCGCAGACCAAAACGTGACTTTATTTTTTACAAAATGATTTGTTGATGTCTTTGCATGAATTTGGTTAAATTCTATTGGAAAAAATATTATTTGAATAATTGTTCTTATCTTCTCACGGACGAGGGTTTATAATCATAATTTTATCGTATAATCGGATAAAAACAACAATCTTGGATTTCCCATCATTTTGTAATAATCAAAAAGGCCGTGTTGTTCTGCGACTCCTCATTTCAATCCTCCACACAGGGAAAAGATTAGTTGGAAATCAAATTAGACATTTGGAAATTCTATGATAAAGTCTATATTTTTAGTAGAATTCATAATTATCATTTATAAGAATAAATTGTGGCTGTTATTGATAAATTAACCAGTACAGAAATTTCAGTCGGGTAAACCGACTTAAATATAACCTAACCCGCATACATCCATTGCGACCGAGTTCTATTGAATATTGACATATTTGCCAGAGTGGCTTAATATACCCAAATTAATTACGATCGTAAGTAGTTATGGGGTGTTATCGTGACTACCATCCAATTGTCCGCCAAATATTTATATGGGAGGTACAAAAATGGGCAAGGCGAAGTTTTTCATACATTTTTACACAGTATTACACAAAATATTGATCAGTACTAAATTTTGTTAAGATCGGTTGTAGTATACGGGAGATATCGACTCGGTCAGTGGGAAAGCCGCCAAACTTTTATACGGGAGGTACGAAAATGGCCGCGGACAGTAGTTAGTCTTTAATTTTTAGGAAAACATTGCCGAGTACTGACTAAATTTTGTGTTGTACCAAACTTTATAAAGATTGGTTCGGTTTTACGGCAGTTATCTTGCTGAACAACCAGCCGGCTGCACAACTTATCCTGATAGGGCGTGGCAAAATCACCCTTGTCTTAATCGGTGACTGGCGTTTGATGACACGGAGCCAATAATCTGATTTCATTAAGATCGGAAGTGTTCCATGCGACTTATCTCATTGACAACCCGGACGACCACCAAGTTTTGTATGGCAGGTACCAGAATGTGCGTGGCAAAACGACTCATTTTCCACAGAAAAATGTTGTCTTGTACCAAATTTCATAAAGATTGGTTCGGGTTTGCGGGAGTTATCTTGCCGAACAACCAACGGGCCGAACAACATATGTATGGGATTCACCAACAAGGGCGTTGAAAAATCACCCTTGTCTTACTTGGTGAATCGACTTTGATGACATTAATGAAGCCTATAATCTAATTTCATTAAGACCGGAAGTGTTTCACGCGACTTATTGCATTGCCAACGACCACCCAGATTTTGTATGGGAGGTACCAGAATGGGCTTGGTATAATCGCCAATTTTATCCAGTTAAGTAGACATTTACAGATTATTAACCAATGTTTGAGCTGAAGCTAATAGCATCTACCAGTAAAAGATTTTAGAAGAAACATGATTTCGTACTAAATGTGTCAATTTGTATGGGAGGTACCTGAAGGGGCGTGGCCAAAACGACATTTTCAATACCAACCTATGTTTAAACAAATAATGGTCATTAACAAAATATTATTGTGATCGGCCAAGCTTTACGAGAGTTATCTGGCCGAACAGCAAGCCGGCCGAACAACTTTTTTATGCGAAGTACCAAAATGGGCGTCCCAAAACCATCTTTGTCGTAATCGTTGACTGGCATATTTATTGACATGAAGCCTAATATCCAACTTAATTAAGTGCGGAAGTGTTTCACGCGACTTATCGCATTGCCAACCCGTACGACCACCAAGCTTTTGTATGGGAGGTACTAGAATGGGCATGGCAACCTCCTCAATTTTCCCCAGTTAAGTAGACATTTATTACCTAGTGTTCGAGTTGAAGCCAATCACATCTACCAGTCAAAGGTTTTAGAAGAAACATGATTTCGTATTAAATATGTCGATTTGTATGGGATGTACTAGAAGGGGCGTGACCAAAATGCCCATTTTCAATACCTCGGACAAATAATAGTAACCTCGGATTAAGATTTACGGCAGTTATCGTGTATACCAGCCAGCCAGCAAGACAGACATGGCTCAATCGTCTTAAAAAGTTCCAAAACGAATTTCGCCCAAAGATACTGAAGGTTAAATATTTCTATGCGTTAAATTTTTTCCGTATTAAATTATATATAAGTATAGCCCAATCCTATGCGTGAGGGTATAAAATTAGGTGTAGGTTGGTTGAAAAGGCTGCCAGACAGTACGCTATCTAGCACACTTAGGCTAAAGAAGCCCATTGTGACCTACAGGAATATCCTGTAGGGCTACGGTGCTAACTAGATGTTTTCCGAATATCCTACTTCTCAGTCCTGCCAGAGCAGGACAATTCAAGAGAAGGTGTTTCGTCGTTTCCTCCTCCTCTGCCGTGTATGCTATATATGCGTGTAGCGCCATCCTGTTGAAACCACATCTCGCCCGAATCAATGTCATCCATATATTCAAACAAAAAATCATTGATCATGGTGCGGTAATGATTTCCGTTGACGGTAACGGGAGCTCCGGCTTAATTTTTGAAGAAATTTTGTCCAATGATGCAACCAGCGTGTAAACCGCACCAAAAGGAGAATATTCTCGATGTCATGGAGTCTGTTGTGTATTAGTTTCACTCCATATGCCGACAGTTTTGTTTAATAACACACCCGTTAAACCGTTAATGAGCCTTATAGCCGAACACAATTTCCCAATACAACATCGGGTTTCTTGAGCCCAATCGGCGAAAGAACGACGCATATATTGGTGTCGTGGCTTTAGTACCTGCACCAACCGGGTCTTATATGTATGTAGGCCAAGATCTTTGTGAAAAATTTTCCACGTACTGAATGGACAGAGCCCCATTTCCTGCGATCGACAACAAATCGATAAATTTGGAACTTCTCCCATACTTTCGTTTATAGTGGCAATATTCTTTTCGGTGCGCATATTCCTAGGACGTGATGGAGTTATGGCAATATTTAGAGAGTATGTGGTATGAAATCTGTCCAAAGTTCGATGGATCGCTTGCACAGATTGTCTGTAAATTGCGCGAATCAATAAATGATTTTCAAAATAAATTTGAATAATTTGGTACCGTTGTTCACGAGCAGATTTATTCACTATAATTTGCCAGATTGTACTGATAGTAAAGGTAGAAAAGTGATAGCAGTATGACAGTTCGCGTGACAGCTAATCCTTACGTAAGTTCTATCCAAGCAAAAAACACCCTTTATATGGCCGATCCAAGTTCATTTTCAATATGCATTTGTTGATCATAATATATTTGTGTAGCGCAATTTCCTTCTAATCCTATATGTATTAAAATTTATATTTTTATTTGTAAAGGCTTTCGGTGATACTCCATCACAATAACGCAAACAATTTTACCTTTATACCTGTCTGGAGAGTGAGTCTTTAACTTATCATATATTAATCCCAAATTTAAATGCACTTTCACAAACATCGCTTTCCATTTTCAAGCCGAAAAAATACCCAGCATTTTAATTTCAGTGGAAATATTCTCTTATTCGAATAACAAATCCAGTCAAATCTAATCAGTTTTGTTGCATTTTCTGCAAAAATCATTCCAATATGATATTCATCACGTTTAATTGTGAAGACCTTGTTAAAACTCGCAGCACAGATGAAACACAGCCCAGCACTAGGACAAATCAATAAATCTGAAGAACAAAAAACTAATATCGAATTAAAATAATTACATTCACACACACGTTCAAACACTTTTACAAAAACGGGCATGTGAAGGTAGAACGTAGCAATCCTGCGGGGAAATTTTGAAGGCCTTCATATATAAGTAGATGATTTTCTTCCCACAAGACTTTTCTTGTACTTACTCGTATATGTATATGTAAATAGAATCTGATTCAAATTATTATCTCGCTTCGTTAAACAGTCATATCAGAAAATCTTAGCTTTAACCTTTTGTAACGAAGTGGCTTAAAATTTTTTCATTTAGGCCCCAAAAACTTTATTCTTCTTTTATGATAAATTCGTATTTTATATTTTTCCATTTTTACCAATCGATTTTCTTCATACAAACAAAATACACTTACATTTAAAAACCACTTTTTTTTATTTCCATCATCATCATTACTATCTTCATCATTTATGCCATTTTGTCACCTCTTCCTTTTGACATCTCTCATGAATCGTACTTGCTGGCGGTTCATATATCTTCTTTTACAGATTATTAGCACAAGGGTCTCGTATGCTACTTTATTAAAGGGATTTCTTTAGAAAGTCCCTCCAAAAAAACCAAACAAAACTGCATACAGAACAAAAAAATTAATGGAAAATGGACAAATGACAGCGAATCATTTTCGCATTTATGTGTTCATTTGGCTTGACTACTGCATCCCAACCGCATGTGTCAACAGCACTAACTCCCCCACGATTCCCACCTACGACATCATGTACTAACAATAGCATCTCTCGGCTCTTTACACAGCTCCAAACAAACATATTACTGAAATTCTAGTTGACGTATCTGTTGGATTTTCTTCATTTGATTGATATGTTCTATTTCGAGAGCAAATAATGATTGTATTTCAGGCAGGGCGTTACCGCAAAGGAATGTCATTGCCAGCCTTTTCGTTAGCGGAAAATCAACAATTTTTGTTTGTTGTATGAAATTTGAAAAATTAATGTTTTATTTCGGGTTTTTTTACACTTTCACTTGCAAAAACAGACAAATATTACTCTCAAATAAATGTTGAAAGGAAAAGTCAAAACTTGTATCTCTAATTTAAGCCACCGCTGACAGCTAAAGGATTTTAGTCAGAAAACTGTTGATAATGGATTGTGGTTTCAAGGTATGCAAAAAAAATCCTTGATGTTGCTAATGACAAAATAAAGCATAAGCAAATATTAACATATTGTCCCCTGTGCGCGAAATGTTCGTAAGTGACGGAGTTCATGAAATTGAGATTTTTTGATACAACATTTTTAAGAGTAAAACGATCGGACCAACGGATAACATATTAGAGTCGTAATTGACATATATGTATATATATTACATCCCATGAAGGAATCGGGAGAAATATTACTCCTAGATATTTCAACACATCCTTAGATAACATCCGATGCTAAAAAAATAAATGGTTTCCCATGACATCCCATAAAGGGATTGGGGTGAGCTTCTCACAACCAGTGAGCTTTGTGCTTTCTAGTTTTGAACACACTGATTAAGATCTACAATTTTTTGTGCCGGTTCCGAACGGTATTTCGAGAAGCCTTTTCATGGCTAAGGACTAAGTGGGATGACCGTCGTCGAAAGAAATGTAAGGTGGTCGGAGCAGGAATCGAATGCACGTACTCAATACACCCAGCGAAATAATTATAAAGGCAATATATTTTTTCTCGTTACTCTCAATGCACTGGGTTTTTGGTGTAGAATTTTAATGCATATATGTGTCATTAGGTATATTAGCGGTCTTCATGAAAGCTCGAAAGAACCTCGTAAACTCGAAACATCGTAAACTTGCACAGCAAACGTCAAAAGAAACAAATTTCCCATACAAAGCGTCTTGCTCAAAAGTGGAAAGTTTTCGAGGCAAATTTGCTGCGCAAACGTGGGATGGAGAAACGTGTAAACTTTTGACATTTCGTTGTCATCTGACTAGGATGGATAAATAAGGTGATAGCACTAGAACAGTAGAAAAAGTACACATACATAATACATGCAATTGCTACTGCTACCACCTTATGTATCCATCTTGGTCAGCTGATATGGTTTTAAGCACAACTACGCGGAGCAACTTTACCTGGTGCCTCATGCAACGGTGCGAGGGAAACTTGCGCTGAGCAAAAGTTCTCGGCTTTCACGTTTGCATGAAGGCCGCTATTATGTCAGAGAATGTAACCGTTCGATCTCTTTTACAAGTTAAATGAAAAGTGAC
The DNA here is from genome assembly GCA_963931995.1 of Phaonia tiefii. Classification (NCBI taxonomy): domain Eukaryota; kingdom Metazoa; phylum Arthropoda; class Insecta; order Diptera; family Muscidae; genus Phaonia; species Phaonia tiefii. The sequence continues at coordinate 319,272,408 of OZ008368.1, read as the reverse complement.
GTTGTTTTTTCTGATTCTAGTACGAAATATATATAAAGGCAACATAAAAACGAACCCGAATTCATACAGTAGTAAATAGGAACTTAAACAGAAGTGAGTTTTATTTGGTTGTTATTTTATTGTTTCAAAATCAACGTAGGTCAAATTACAAAAAATTAATTTATGGAGAATGCCTGGTGGAAAGTACCTAAGTAAAGAAGAGAATGGAAAAATTGAAGATTACCACGATGAAGGGCTATCCAATCGGGAAATTTCGAGGTGATTTTAAACAATTTTATAAAATAGGGTGGCCAATATGGAAACACTAAACGACCAGGAAGGACACCACTGATCAGTGGCAGCGGCAAAAGAGAGATCAAAAGGGTTGCAGTTAAAGAAAACTTCAGCGACAAGGAAATTATTGCTGAATTGAGGTTGGGAGCAGGGTTGCGTCGTGTTCAACAAATAATGAAACGCGACTTGCACGTGTCATATGGGAAAAAGTATGCAAAACTTGGTCTCATGCCAATACACGAATTATTCAGATTTAAATTCGCAAAAATATACACATTTTTGGATGAGCGGTGATATTTTCCGATGGAAAAAATTAAATTTGGATGGACCTGATGGCTCGGACAAATATTGGCGTTCCAGAGATTTTTACAAAATTGTGCGTCAGCGGCGAAAATTTGGCGGTGGCTCCCTTATGGTTTAGGTAGGAATGAGTTGTAGAGGAACCACTCCAATATGTTTCGTTTACACAAAAATGGACTCCGAATATTATACTCGACTATTGGATGTCGTCTTAGTTAATTCTGGAGCGGAAATTTGTGTCCCAAAATTTATCATCAAGCAGGACAACGCAACAGTACATCGGTCTAAGAAAACTCCAAAGTTTCTGGAGTCCAGAAACAATACAAACTCTCGACTGGCCAGCACTCAGTTCTGATCTCTATCCGATCGAGAACCTGTGGCCTATTTTACCTATCCAAGTTTACCACCCAGGACTCCAGTTGAAGAATGTCCAGGATCGAAGAGTAGGAATACCAGAAAATGGAGGATAACTGATCCTACGCATATTCATTCGTTGATAAACTCAATGCCAAGACGCGTAGTAGAAGTTATTAGCGATAATGGAGACCAAATGTCTTACGAAACTTTTTAGAATATTTAAATAAACGTTTTGCCTTTATAAATATTTCGCACTAGAAGTTAGCTTATTTTTGTGGATCCACTTTGAAGAAGTCGTATTCAAAGTATTTTTGCTGAAAAGTATTTCATTTTGGAAGGACTAAAACAATAGTAAAGTGGCCGTCGGTGGTGCAATGGTTAGTGTGCGCGGCTCTTGTACATGAGATCCTGGGTTCGAACCCTGCTCTGACCACCTTCAAATTTCTTTCGGCGGCGGTCACCTCACATAGTGACGGCGACACTATCGAGTATATAGCCACGAAAAAGCTTCTCAAAAATACCGTTCGGAATCGGTGTAAAACTGTAAGTCCCAATCAGTGAGTGAAAACTGGAAAGCGTACAGCTCATTGATTGAGAGAAGTTGTCCCCGGTCCCTTCAAGGGATGTAATGGGAAACCAGTTATTTATTTTTTAATACAATGTAAAATAAAAACTTGAAAATTCCCCACAACATTTGGAAAAAACAACAAAATGGTGTTGCCTTTATATCTATTTCGCGGGGTGTACAACAGCCTCGCACTCTAGCCATTATACCACCGGCGGCCACATTAATACTGGTGACCTATATTAATCTTAAGCGTGTCATTGCTTCTGCGACATGCGTCTTTTGCTCCGCTAGCTGGAGTTCGTCTTTAATCATCCAGGACTCAATAGCGTTTTTCGTCTTGTTTACATATGGTTCCACCTCATCGATGCATCTTGCAAAGGTAACCACTACTATGTCGTCAGCAAAACTTATTATATTAAACACGTCTGATATAGTGTTCCAGAGTAGTGGTCCAATAGCCGACCCTTGAGTGACTCCCGCAGAAACATCATACGTTACAGGTCCATCCTCCGTTTCATAGCATATTTTCCTTTTACATAAATAGCTGGAAATTACCTTCCTAAGCCATGCTGGGACTCCCAGTCCATAGAGTGTATCAATTATTCGTTGCCAGTTGGCAGAATTGACGCCATTCTTCACTTCTAATTTTATAACCGCACAGTAATTATTTTGTGCTCCCTTTCCTTCTATAGCCCCATTCGCTTTTTGTATGACCATCCGAATGACATCTTCCGTCGACCTTTCTTTTCGGGAGCCTAATTGATTGCCCGACAAGCCACCACTATTTTCAAACACTGTTGTAAATAAAACTCTCCAATATTTTACCCTTTGGATCCAATAGACATGTTGGCCAGTACGGCGAAGGATCTCTAGGCCTATGTCCGGTTTCGGAATCACCACTAATTTTTGCAATACCCATGGATATTCCCTTCTCTTAGACACTGATTCAGCACTAACAAAAATACTTCCACATTTTTCTTCATTGCCGCTTTCAGAGCCTTATTTGGTTTCGCATCTGTACCTGGCGCTTTGTCATCTCCAATTTTATTTATTTTACATCTAAAAGTAAGAGGTGACATCTGAGAGATTCCTCTGAGGTCGGTACTGTCGGTGGAAATTCCGGAAAATCGCTTTCACGTACAGTATGCCTAGGAATCAGTATGGACACAATTTTATTTAGAAGTACAGGGCATGTTACTTGCGGTGACCTATTGCAGGTCAACCGTGATTTATATGCAGTTCTCCATGTATTGGTGTCGGCTTCTTGGCAGATTTGCTTGAAGTTTTTATCGGTGTTAGCTCCCCTGATCACGTGTACGTCCATTACACTGGATGACTGCCTTCCATCAATTACCACGTGATCAATTTGGTTCTTCATTCCTTGATCAAGGGATACCCAAGAAGCCATGTTGATGTCTTTATGCTGGAATCTTGTAACACCAACGACCAAATTTTTTGCCGCGGCAAAGTCTCATACAGTTGACGGAACTGTCAGCATGTGGACTGAAATTGCCAGTTGTTGGACGAAACACAATTTCCCTGCCTACATTAGCATTAAAATCTCCTAGTATAATCTTAATGTCATGGCAAGGGCAGCGGTCATACTCTTCCTCTAGACGCTCATAGAATAAGTCTTTGGCATCATCAACATTCTCTTCTGTCGGGAATTTTAAAATAAATTAGGGAAATATAAAAATATTTCGCTTTTATGCAGATTGTTGCTATACGTTCACTCACAAGATTAAACCTACAGACTAGATGTCACAGTCTCTCGCCAACTACAAATCCGCAACCAAATTCATGTTTTTTCTCATGACAACCGTAGTATATGTCGTAGTTTATTTTTCGTGTGCAGCCATGTCCTGTCCATCGCTTTTCCTGGATAGCGGTAATGTCAACCTTATAACTTTCGAGGACATCTGCTATATGCAATATGTCGAACCTAGATTTTATTCTTTTGGTTTATATCCGCCGTTGGCCCATATATTTGGCTCATCCGCCTTCTGAGGGCAAAAGAATATGCCCGATAGTTTGATGAGCTTCAGTAACATTAGTCACCTACTAAACCATAACGATAACGCATAACCAATCAGGCTGCTCATTTGTTTCACTTTCTCATTCTAGCTAGCTAACGTAGCCATTGTCCAGGACTGCTGCGTGGTGAATGACTATCAGAAACTTTTCACCTCTACGGACAGTCCCATGACAGGGTTAGACATCGTAGTCTTTAATTTCACATACTGTGTAGTCGGTGCGCGCTAAACAGCGAAGCCGCGGCGGCCATTTGAACGATGTCTTACACCATATTGACGGCCATTCAAATAAAAAAAAAATAATCATTGATATTTCATATGTAAATTGCTTTATTAAATTTTATTAATTTCCGGTCCCTGTTGAAACGGCCTTTATGAGCGGCTATTATAAGTTTTTGTAATGAATGATCGCAGGTGGCATTCTAAAGCAATTTAATTTTTAAAATAGTAAAAAATCATAGTAAATAAACAATGTAAAGTACATAAGGCACATATGTAATACATACGAGATGTTTTATTATTGGTTTTAATTTTTAACAAAATAAAAAAATTAGAAAAATTAATCTAATAAAAAGTATTTTATAGCAATGACTAATTTAATTTTTTTTAATCTAAAATAAAATCCTATGAATATTATAATGGAATTTTTGAATATTTATATATATAAAAAAGCAAAGAAAAACTCCTTTGCAAATTCACAAAGGAATGAGAACTTTTTAATTTAGATATCACCAACAAACGTCTAACGATTGATTTATACTTTTCCAGGATATAATAGATCTTGTTATTTATAAAAACTGTATATATTTTGTTACGAAATTCATATTTAATTTGCATTTATTTGAAGTGAATGTCTTAGGCAGTCGTCCTTAGTGTGTACACGTAAAGGTGTGTGTAACTTACTAACAATGGATTTACATACAAATTTTTCTTAAAACTAAAATTCACACATAATCTACCTAGCACAAAGGGAAGTGAACAACCAATTATTCATAAAAAAAACGAAGTATATAATCTTTAGTGTGACTTAATTTTCATGTTTAGTTTACCCCTGATTAATTCTTAATACCGGCCAAACTGTTTCTATAATTCTATAAACGGCTATGCAAAATAATTAAAGTATAACGTGTGTAACGGTGTGTTGGAACTCCCCAAACACCTGTACCAAATTTATAAGGATTACGCTTTTTGGGTTGCGGTTTTATCGGCCAACTTTTGTTTCAATAGTCCAAAAATTTTCCCGCCTCAAGTCGCAAAATTCCACCAAAATAAGAAAAGTCTACAAAAAAGTCGAAGGATCATGAAAATCTTTCCACTTTATTAACGGGATGTCATGGAGTTGAGAGATCAAAACCAATTCGCCGAGCTCTTGCCCTTGATTTTTAATAACTAACCTTGAGAGGCTTTGTATCTTTATCAAAAACAGGAGGCAAGTCAACCATTATTGGAATCCAAAAAATTAGCCCACGTAGCGTGTGGTCCAATACAGGTATAATTTTAAATCATGGTTTAATTGGTCACTGATAGATTTTCTTTGTTCGTAATATTGGCTATAAGTCTTTATTTTACTCCCGGCGACCAAAATAAGTCCCTTTATGCTTGAACAACGTTGGAAAATATTGCAAAACTTATTTCTAAAGAGAGTGCTGTATTGCCCAAATTGTGCGCTCCTTGAAAATAACCTTTGACCGAAATGAAGCACTCACCGTCCGTGCTGTACGAAAATTTGTCAGACTGGCTTGCTAGGCGACAACACTCATGGTCGTCGCCGACGTACGGTGAGTACCTGCTGTGGCCGAAAGTGGGCAACTCAATCGAAGAACATTGACTTGCCATCGATCTCAACAATTCGTCATTACACGCACTATCAACATGAGAATTTTGCACAGAAATCTAAGGCTTTTAGTTTACAGGATCTACATCCACTTTGTTACGACTTCTCAGATTGGACTTACAGAAGCTGCAATCGGACATTGAGTTTGGTAGAAAATCAGTTTTTATTACGAGGCGCATTGCCATCTCGGAAGCTATGTAAAGAAACAAAATTACCACATCTGCAGATCGGAAAATCCGCACTTCATTCAGCAGCACGAGAAGCCAATGCATCAAGAGAGAGCGACGGTTTGGTGTGGATTTTGGATTGGTGCCATCATTGTCACATTTTATTCAAAAATGTTGCTCGAAACGCTATTTCACTCAACTGCGAATACTTCAGACCCATGATTATGGACTTCTTATGGTCTGTAATGGAGAATAGGCCCTTGGATGATCTTTGGTTTCAGAAGAATTGGAAACCAACCACAGCTCATAGAACAACCGATCTTTGGCACATTAAGTTCGGTAATCGTGTTATCAGCCGTCTTGGCGATGTCAAATGGTAGCCTCGTAGTTGCTCTTTAACCCCTTTACACTTTTTCTACAGGGTGCAGTTATAGACCCGTACTGTCCGACCAATCCAGAAAAGATCCACATCTTTAAGGCCAACATTGTCCGGGCCATTCGTGTAATATAACCAGAAACCGTCAACAAAGTCGTAGAAAATTGGACTGACGTGACGAGGTACTGCGAAATCGTATTCCATAAATAATATGAATATTTGCTAATTATAATAAAGCCAATTGCGACATGGGACTGACCGTGGATGTGGATAGTTTACGATAGCCACTCATTTGGGAGTGGCCACAAATGATTCCCTCCCAGGACAATCCAAGCAACTCACTACTTCTACGAAGACTGTGCTGTGCAATAGGAGATAGGGTGAGAAGGTGAATGAAATGAGCAGCCTGATTGGGTGTGCGATCACTGACGTCTTGGGTTACATAGCTGACCCTCTCACTGAAGCCCTTCAAACTAACGGACATACTCTTTTTTCCTTTGACGGCGCAGAATGGAGACAACACTACTGGCCAACGGTGGATGAAAAGAAACAAAAAATACTGATTCGAAACACTGCATTCTGGTCAGTATCTAATCCATAATGGGCGGCTGAAATATAACCATCCTGGCAGTAGGTAAAATGCAAAATCAGGGTGGACTGGGCTTGCCGTCTGCCACCGTTATATTGGCAATGAAAATACAAAACGAGAATGAGAAATATATAAACCCCCTTATTTGTTGATAACTCCCGTAAACGTTATAAGGACCACAATTTACTGAAATGAATTTGGAATGTAAGAACACTGTACAGATTCGGTGACACTATCCATCTGGCAGATGTCGTCGAGAATTATAGGGCTAATATTATTGCTATCCAGGATATCGGCAATGGAACTGTCTTTGAACCAATTATCGGTAAATACAATCTACACGCCATCACTTCCGAAAACGGAATGATACGACATTCCAACATAAAGACATCCACAAGGCTTGGATATCTCCTGACCAACAGATGAAAACACAGATTGATCACCTGGTAAATGATGGAAGGCATTCTACTTGCTGAAGTGACCTCAACAATATTATATTAATATAAAGATTGAAAATGAATTACTCTTCAATTATGAATTTTGCCTTTTTTATATTTTCAATTGGATATGATGGAAACCCTTTTTCTAGATGCATGCGACGAAATAAAAGCTTTTATCTAACTACAAAAAGAGTTTCCATTACTTCCACTTACTCTTTATGCTGAATATACTTTTGCCGCTTTGATGCATATTGCAGTTCTACGGATGCATTTTTATCGCCTCACTTTGGCGAGAGAAGGAAGCGGTGAGAAGCCTGGATTAATAAACATTAACTTTGGAACTTACATATGTATCTTTCTTTGTTTCTTATTTCGGGTACATTTAGAACTTAACCTTTAAATTGCAATTCCGTGAGACCGGCATATTAGAATACAGTCCACTAATTCCAGAAGCGAACTGTCTGGCGGAATTGTACACTACTAGTGTACTACTACTAATTCAGGTCGTTACCTGGTTGCCGTAAAGGTTCGCACAATGTTAGACAGGGCAACAGTCGTACGAAACCGGACATATGGAAAGCTGGGCAATGGAAAGCTCTACCCGCCAAGGATAGCCACGTCCTATGACGATAAGGTCACACAGAATGCACACCCGATCATAATCCTGAAGGGGAGTGGAAGTACAGTTCCCACGCTATGAAAACTGCTGCAGAGGCTGTATGTGGTTTTGAGGAAGCGCTTAACGACAAACCATGGTACGACGAAGAGTGTCCCATGATAACTGATGAAAATATCGCTACACGTATAGAATGCTGCAGTCAGTTGCAACGCGAGCCGTGACAGAGCGGTACAAGGAGAAGAGGAGAGAGGAAAGCCATTTGTTTAAGAAAACAAAGGTTGAGGAGAAAGCACAAGAGCGAATAAATTGAATCTTACAAAAAAAGGATGAGACACGTAAATTCTACTTTAACCCTCTGCAACTGACGTCGTAGTCTGACAGACACCGCAAATCCAAACTTCGTGGGTATTCTTGAAAAATTCGAAGTTTCGATCTCTACGCTCTCGTTACCTTTTCTATTCATGCTTCTACGTCACTCAGTGCAAAAAGAGCGATCATGGGCAACGCACGTATTCAACTGTGTAGTAAAGTGTCTGTCATACCCACACATCAGCATTACTGTAAGTATCCAGCAGACCACCATGTCAGTATTATTGTGAAATTGAATAGTGTCGTGCAGACCTCACATCAGTAGTAATATCGTAATATCTCAGACCACACGACAGTAAAATTGTATTTTAACTATTATTTTTTAGATACCAGTGAAATTCTTTATTCTTGTGAAAGTACGTTCAATGCCATTATGTATGGAACTCGATGTCTTTTGCATGGCCACCACGGGCACCCTTGCAGAAGTCCAGACGCTGAACCCAATTTCAAGCATAAATCGGCCGATACTGCTGCAATTTCACGTTCGATATTCGTACGAAGTTCATCAATCGTCGCTGGCTTGCTGGCATAGACCATAGACTTGACGTAGCCCCACAGGAAATAATCTAACGGCGCCAAATCGCACGACCGAGGCGGCCAATCGACTGGGCCATTTCGTGAGATAACACGTTCACCAAACCTGGTTTCCAATAAATTGATTGTGGCATTCGGTGTGTGGCTTGTGGCGCCGTCCTGTTGGAACCACATGTCCTCTAAGTCCATATTATCCAATTGGGGCCAAAAATATTCGGTTATCACTGAACGGTAGCGATTCGCATTCACAGTAATGTACCGGTCTTGATCATCACGGAAGAAGTACGGCCCAATGACGCCGCCGGCCCATAAACCGCACTAAACCGTAATTTTTCCGGGATGCAATGATGACTCATGGATTACGTGTGGATTGCTGTCTGACCAATAGCGCATATTTTGCTAATTGACGAGGCCATTCAGCCAGAAATGAGCCGACCATAAATTGGTCGTAGCGCTCTTAAAGTTGAGGCCACTGACTCCCAATTTCGGTAGTAAATTTTAATAATTTCGACTCGTTGTTGGCTCGTATATCTTTCCATGATGAAATGGCAAACCTTAGTGAAGAGAAATGTCAAAAGGTTGGGAAAAAATATGGCGTCGTTTGCTGTCCCTATCGATTTACTTTTGTAGCGTCTCTGTTGAAAAACCCTTTATTATTCGTCGGTGTTTAAATGCAACGACTCCGACCTCAACACAATATTTTCTACTGGTGGCACAGGCCGTGAAATATTTCGCTGTCAACTGTTTGAGGTTTGATGATCTTATGACCAGAGAAGAACGTTTAAAAGAGGATCCACTGGCTCCTATATCAAATTTGTTTAACAAGTTCATCTTAAATTCTCAAGCTCAGTACTCCCCTCTGGCCTATATGTGCATTGACGAGATGCTGGTACCATTTAGAAGTCGTTGCAAATTTTTTATCTACATGCCACAAAAACCTGCTAAATATGGGCTAAAAATCATTATTTCATGTGATGCACGATCTTTTTACATCTACAATACTTAAATCTACTATGGTAAAAATGCTGATGGAATTGGACTAAATGAAGATCAGAAGAAATTATCGGTGCCATCGCAATCAGACTTACGACTTGTGAAAGCTGTTGAAGGCTTTAACCGTAACATGTCAGCTGACAACTGGTTCAGTTCCATCACTCTAATGCCTGCTTTGCTAAAAAAGAATCTCACATATCTTGGCACTCTAAAAACAATAAGAGGGAGATCCCTGTATGTTTTTTGCCAAACAAAGAAAGCGAAGTTGGGAGATCACTTTTCGGTTTTACCAAGGACATTGCGTCAGGCAAACAACTAATGATTGTAAATTACAATCACACAAAAGTAGGCGTTGATGAGATCGACAAAAAGTGCTCAATATATTCCTGCAGTCGCAAAACTCGTCGTTGGCCGATGGCATTTTTTATAGAACACTCGATATGATAGGTATCAACTGTTTCGTTACGTACCAAGCATGTGAAAATATGGACCCTAAATTGAGAAGAGGTAAATTTTTGTTAAATATGGCTCGTGAAATGGTACTAGATCATATGAAAACGCGTATATATAATGAAAGATTACCAAGAGAGTTGCGCATGACCATCAGTCGAGTTCTGGAAAAAGATTTGCCTCCTCCTCCTCCGAAAATTCAGCCTGAGATAGTCAGTGGTAGAAAACTGTGTCATATATGTCCAACTAAAATAAAAAGGAAAACAAAATATAGCTGCTGCCCTTGCTTAAAGGCTATTTGCCTGCAGTGTTCAATCCTCTCTGCGAAAACTGCCAAAAAAAATTTAATATTTCAAGACCGTACAAATAATTATCTAACCATGAGATTTAGCTAAAAATCAAAACAAATCTTATTTGATAAGTGTTTTTAAAGATAAATCAAAGAAGTTCCAAAATATTTGTTAGAATTATTTTTTTTTTTGTTTTTTAAGAGAAGATCTTTTTTTTATTATTATAAAAAATAAAAAATACCTTGAAAAAAACTTCTTTTATTTTAAAATTTTAACCTTCGTTAGATGGAAAACAGTTTATTGTTCAACATAAATAAGGCCAAGAAGGCACCACGCAAAAATTTCAACATAAGAAACTGGTTTAAAAATAAGTTCGGCCAGACCCCACGTCAATCATATAGTTACAATTTGAGCACGTCAGTTGCAGAAGGTTCAAGTACAAAACCAAGCTAATGAAAATGGATCAGTGGCCTCCTTTTATAAAGCCAAGTAACGGAATGTTGTCACAGATGAGCTGAGTATGTTGGTGATATGGAGGCGTTCCTTCTCTTATTTACTAGTTCCAGGAGACTTCAGTGCAGATGCGGGCTGAAGAATAAAATAGCCGAAGGTGGTTATGTTCTAGCTGTTAAACTTTTCAAGTCTGATGGCAACGCGTTGTAAAGGAGCATGCATCAGCTCGTATACATAATCTGGTTAGATGACCGCATGCAAGGAGATAAGAGCCTTATCAGAGAGTGTCATGTTTTCAAAACAGGCGATACGAGTGTATGTAAGAACTATAGTGGAATAAGCCTTTTATGCGTCGCATACAAGGTTCTCGCAAACGTTATGTGCGAAATACTAAAGCCGTTTGCATCGGACCTGATCGGACATTAGCAGTGTAGGCCTGGAAAGTCAACTATCGACCGAAAAGTCAACTATCGACCGAATATTCACATTTCCGTGAATCCTGAGGATACCGTACGAAAGGCAAATCTAAACGTACCATCTCTTTGTAGATTATAAGGCTGCGATCGACACGGGAGAAACTGTACCAAGCTTTGTAGGAGCTTTGCATTCCTGCTTAGCTGACATGCCTATTTTGAACGACACTGACCGCCACGAAATCCTCAGTAAAGATTCCCAGATATCTCACAGAACCATTGAGTACGAGGCGATGTCTTCACATGTTAATTAAGGTCATTCTGAGAAAAGCTGCAGTCAACACGAATAAAACTATCAGCTGCAAAATTCATGCGCAACTTGCGTATACTTGCCGAAATCTGCGAAATTCGAATTTTCAAGCATTGAGAAGGAATCAGCGAAAGTGGATTTGGCAGTAAACGAGAACAGTACAAAATTAATGGTTTCGACAAACAGTAGATCCACCCCGTGGGCTGAATGGGTGAACGTTGATTACCGTTATAACTACGAGGAATTTATTTACCTCGCATCTGCACTGAACAGAAGCAATAACACTAACCTGAAAATCAAACGGAGAATTGTGCTTACAAACATGTGTTATTTCGGGTTAACGAAGCATCAGACTCTCATAAAATCTGTCCTGCTTTATGGCGCAGAATCCTGGGTCATGTCGCATACTGATGCAACATCAGTGGGAGTCTTCGGGCGAAAAAAGCTCCGAAAAATATATATATATGGTCCTGTAATAGAAAATGGCGAGCATCGACGACGGATGAACCACAAGCTGTATAATCTGTATCCCGACATCAACGTAGTTATTCGAATCAAATAAGCGCGTATATGCTGCCTAGTCCATGTTAGTAGAATGGATCGGAATGCAGGCAAGGTATTCCAAGTCGTACTCGAAGGACTGCGAAAATTAAAAACCAGGTGGAATATTGTCTACGAGAGCTTGGTGTTACCAACTGCATCAGAAAAGCTGATGACCGGGCCGGTTGGAGAGACATGTTATCCTTATTTTTTATGGATAAGGCCACCTAAGTAAGTAGGTTATTACTTATAGAAATATAAATTAAGATTAGATAATATTTCTTAATTTTTACAAATATACTTTTATTTGCAATATTTGGAAAGATTTGCAAAGAGTGTTCAAATTTATACCGAGTCACTCTAATATAAATAAGTTTATTTATACAAGTCTGTCTGTAACAAATCCTTTAAGTCTTTAAAAGCAACAACAACATTGGATATTATAACGACTGTTAAAAAGGACTTACACACCTACTATGACACACCTACTCCGCCTTCCATCACTGCACACAAACAAGAAAATTATTACTTCTTGTGACTTTCCTTGTTGTCTCAGTGTTTCTTAACAGCTCCATAGCTACGTACAGCGCACAGCGTATTTGTAGGATGAGAGGCAAAAATGAAATTTCTGAAGACAGTCAATGACATCGATTTTTGGAATGTTAAGCAACACTTTTTGTTAGTTTGCTTATTTGTTATAAAATGTAACACCCTTTAACGAATGTCCTCAAAAATCTGCCACTGTGCGATGAATCTTAAAAAGTAACAACGTAGTTGTTATAGTTTTATGTTGTTCTAGAGTTGTTTCTTGTGAATTCTAGTTTCCTGTTTTCAGTTTCGTCTTTGTCTTTATACATGTAAAATTTGCATATTTTATAAGGAGCTTAATTAGCATTTCTTTTAGTTACTGAATGTGTTAGAAGTTGAGCAGTAGAATATGTATTTTTGTACAACTATAACCCCGACTGTCGTTCATCCCAATCATGTCAATACCAGCATCCACATCAAGATGATGAATTTCGCTTCTATAGTTTCGTCCTTTTCGCACAGTGAAAAAGTAGTAAGTATAGTTGTAGTCGTAGCAGTATGACGACGATATCATAGTATTGTTGTATAACTAACAGCGTACTCCTGTTGGTGCCAATGTAGTAGAGTCTCGAATGTTTTCAGTTACAGTTTTATGCATCTTATGATTTTCATAAGTGATATATGGGTGTTTACATGGGAAGTTAAAATTTTGATATATATAAGATTGATTAGTAAGGCTGTACACCGTAGAACAAGCTTGAATTCTCATTATAGCCTCGAAAAAAGCGTAGATCAAAATCTGCATGGAAGATGGTTTCCGAGAGAAAACATATTGACGTATTGGGTAAGACATATTACATATTTCTAACTATGTTATATAGGAAAAAATCGCAAATCTATGAAAATATATGTTTACAAAAGTACAATGGTTTGCGCCGACGACTATTGTCCATGAGAACGTGGTTTCTATACTCTTCAACTCTTCCGACAACGGTCATCTCTAGTGTGTTAAAACCCCGATTTTTCAAAAATGTTTGTTTGCGATTTCCTGTCTGGTCTTCGATTAAACCGAGGAGTAAAACCCGGTTAATAACCGGTTTAGGTTTCCAGAACGAAATTAAAAACTGTATTCCGACAACGGTCATCTCTAGTGTGTTAAAAATCCGATTTTTTCAAAAATGGTTGTTCGCGGTTTCTTGCCCGATCTTCCATTAAACAGAGGAGTAGAAACTCAGTCTTTTGAATTATGAGATCGATATTATTACAAAAACTAAAAATAAATATTATTTCATTGTTAACGTCCTTGCTGAAGTTGTTCTCTTTTAAAATCTTATTTCAAGCTGACAATAAAATTTTGCTGCTTTGCATTTAAATGATTTCTTTGTCTATTTGTAACATAACCTGAAACTGAAAATATACTGTCGCTAAAAGTAAATTTAGGGCTATTTACACAGATGGATTTATATATTTAAGGTTTATTCAACCTATCCAGATATGAAAAATAATCCTTGAGCAAATATTCCTTTGAACGTGCTGTACTTCATTTTTTTGGTTATTGTCTTATGAATATCTGCTAACATATACAGCAAAAATAATTGCCAAAATAATATCTATATATATAAAAGAAAGTGTCCGAAGCGATGTAATCCCATAACTCGAGATTGGCTGAACCGATTTTGATGATTTGTACTTTGTTGGAAAGGTATTTTCTCAGTACGGGTTTTAAAAAAAAAAAATTAAAAAAAAGTGAAAAAAAACGTCAAAAAAAAAAAATTTTAAAATGTCTTATTTTTACCACCCAGCGTGCTGCGATAGGCTTTTTTTTGATTTTTTTTAATCTATATATATAAAAGAAAGTGTCCGAAGCGATGTAATCCCAAAAATCCGAATGTAAAATATCGTATCACAATTGAACTATCAGATAGACACGCCACGTAACGCCATCTGTTATCGATCAATGGAGAAGTCAATTTTGTTTCATGTGGGGTGGCGCTGTCGACGTTGACTAAAAAACTCTTGACGTTGTTGTCAATTTTACATGGACTTGACGTTTCATTTCCACTCTATTTTATTCATATCTCTATTGTGCCATTTGATTCAGTTGTATACTTTCTTCATTCTTTGCTGTTTCAGCGTACATATTGCACTTTGCGAATTCGTGTTTTGTTCGATTGAATAACGTTTGCCGGCCATTGTGCATTACAGATTCGGATTTCTTCATTGCGATTTGGTAATTGTGTTACATCGAAAGATGAACTAATTGGTAAAGTGTTTCCGGATATTGTTGTAAATTATTTGAATCACGATTGGTTAAGTGAACGCGCAATTTTGGCAGCGAAAAACAAGGATGTGAATGAGATTAATTTTAAAATTCAAAATCAAATTGGTGGTCAAATGCATTCCTTCAAATCTGTTGATTGTGTGGTAAATGAAGATGAGGCTACGAATTACCTGGTGTTCCGCAACACATTTTACAACTTAAACTTGGTTCAGTAGTGATTATGCTTCGAAATTTGCAACCTCCTAAATTGTGTAACGGAACGCGTTTGATTGTGAAGCAAATCACGAACAATATCATTTACGCAACAATTCTCAAAGGCAAGTTTAAAGGAGAACAAGTTCTCATTCCGCGTATTCCTTTGATACCGACAGACATGCCCTTCGAATTCAAATGCATTCAATTCCCGGTTCGTCTTGCGTTTGCCATGACAATTAACAAGGCTCAAGGCCAATCATTGGACATTTGTGGTCTGAATTTAGAAAATGAATGTTTTTCACATGGGCAATTGTATGTAGCCTGTTCACGTGTTGGTAAGCCATCTGCTTTGTTTGTGTTGGCACCGGAACAAAAAACGAAAAATATTGTGTATCACAAAGTACTCAAATAAAGAGGATGGTTTGCTAAGAAAATTTTATATTTAAGAAAATAATTTATTTAATGTTTCGTTTAATGGACTGTAAATTTTTTGGTTTATTTTAATAGTACAATGCCGCCATATTTAATTCGAAACGTCATCTCCGCCGGGGGCCGCTATGATGCATATAATAAAAAAAATAAAATCATTTTGGAATCATTAGTGCTATACATTTTTAATCATTGATGCAGGCCTGTTATTAATATGATTGATCAAGGCGGTCTCCAAAAGCATTGGTGTACAATACAGTTACAGGCAATACTTTTGTAGGCAGGACGAAGTCGGCCGGGTCAGCTAGTCAATTAATAAATTGTTAGAGCACTAAAATACTATATAATTACTTACTAATTGAATCAATTCGTCAAGTACTTTACTGAAGAATTTATAGATAAAAGCGAGAAATAAATACCATTTACATTTTAGGCCTATGAAATTTGTAGTGTTTCCAGGTAAAATCTGACAAGAAGCATTTCGTGTAGGTCATCCAAACCGGGTGTTGTGTCAGAAATATCGATCTGCGCCTGAAAATTGGGAATGGGAATTATTTCCACTCCCATACATTCAATTCTACATGAACATTTGGCCGGAAAATAGGTTCCGCATAATTTGTCAATCGCTTAAAACGGACTTGTGTCGATTGGTCCAAGGAAATGTTGAAAAATTGAAAGACAGTGCTTCAAAAGACGTATATAATACCACGACTGGTGGAGAATTAAGGATCTATGCACGTGAACCTGGAACTAAACAGCAGTCGACTGTATCGGTTTTCCAAGACGAGCGTCAAGCAGCAGCAGTTGTTCGCGCATAAAGTACATCAAACCAAATTGTGATCTGCATAACTGGTGATCTGACACCAGTTCCTATAGAACATTGTAGGATGGTCAGTTCTTAATGCTACACAACCAATTCTCCGCAAGATGTTTCTGGTGGACCAAGGAAATGAACACCCAAAGAAGAATCATTCTCGATCACCACAATACTATGTCTCACCATTGGCTCAAACAAAAACGTATTTGAGGGTCATCCATGGTTAACGTCCTTTGATGCTTAAAGGAGCGGTTGATGTCTGCCTAATGGATGCCGACTCGTGATCGTGAAATGAGCTTCAGATATTAAGAGTATATCAATTTGATTAGTTTTTAAGAAAGCTTTAACTTCCAATGTGTGTTGCGCCGATCCATATGAGTTGCAGAAAACTAAAATCAGGCACAATTAATTTAAGTTTTTGGGCCTGAATATCTTTGTCGCAAAAATGCTGGACCTCTTGATGTTTAACATAGCCGCTTCATCATGAGAAGTAACATCACTGATAAAAGTTATGGTGGGAAATACTAAAGTTGTTCTGGGTCGCGAAATGAGTTTCAGATATTCAGAGAATATCAATTTCATTAGTACTTAAGAAAGCTTTAACTTCCAAAGTTTGTTGCGCCTATCTATACGAGTTCTAGAAAAGTATAGTTAGCCAAAATTCATTTGAATTTTGGTTAAACATGGGCATAGTGTTCATAAGGATCGATAGCTCGATTAAAGCCCTGAGGCCATTAAGCATTTCTAGGGTTAAATTTGATTTAAAAGTTCATGGTATATTCGAGAAGGCAGATACGTCATCACGGCATCACTTTTATTTAAACAAAAAACGCTAAAACTAAAATGTATGGAATAAAAAATTGCTAAAACGCCACTATGCCAATATCTCGGAAACGAAGCGTCAAATCGATAAAAACTAAAACAATTTTATACGAGTTTCTAAGGGTTTTTCATAAAGTGGTACAATCGTATCAAATGAATTTTGTTCAAAAATTTGTCAAAATATGAAAAATCGCTGAAATAAAAAATGGATATAACTCAGAAATGGTGCGTCCAATCGCAAAAATTATAACTATGTACCCTCAAAAGAGGCTTTAACCAATGGATGTCTTTAATACGACATCACTTATATTTTGAAAAAAAATCGCTGAATTAAAAAAAAATTAGTTTAACGTATTTAGTGAAGCTATGTGAGAGGTATCCATTTGTTAAAGTCTCCTATTGATCCATTGGTTTACCAAGAGAAACATTCATTATTGGGGATGACCTTCAACTTCTTGGAAAGGGGCAAAGCGGGTTGAAGGCGAAGTGTCTTTACTGAGCCAGTATGTAGGCTTTGATTTTTTTTTTCGATTTCCATTTTCATTATACGAGTATAGTCAGTATTTCGAACAGTAAAATCGACCAGTTTCAAACTATCATATGATTTAAGAAGATACCTGTATTTGGACCACCCTGTAAAAAAATAATACTACAACACGTACTAAGCCAGATCCTTTAATTTGCCACCAATGAACAGTTAACGTGTTTTCACTGATGAGTGGAAATTAGATATTCCACTTAGACAAGACGATATCCAATTCTCCATGTCATTCAAAACCTTCGCTCGGAAATTGATAGTATTTCTGAATATTTTATGACAAAAAATGTGGAAATATTTTATGACAACGAAAATGTAATATAAGAACAATTAGGTAGACTGTGCTTTGTTAAGAATTTAGATGTGACAGCTCAACGTCAAAAGTTGTTCGTTCGTAAATCTCTAATACAATGCAAATAAAAAGAGTTAAAGGGTAGAAAATGATATACCATAGAGTTTCAATAGTTTTTAAATAACTACAGTCTTGAAAAAATTGTAAATTTGGCATCTAAACATTTGTGTGTGGTAACCCATACCTAGTGTTGGGCTAGAAGAAAGGGGTGTCAGAGATAAAATATATTACCCCTTTCAAATGTATTGTTTATTGTTGGAGGTCTTTGCAAAACACATGTCCTAATGTATGTTTAAACATTATCTAAATTAATGTAAAACATTCAACCACCTAAGGCTTTCATCGCCCCTGCTTCTCCGCAAGACCATAAAGCGTTCTGAAGTTATAATTACATACATATGTATGTATTTATTTTGGTTGCTGTTGTTAATGAAGAAACAGGCAAAGGATAGAACAGAGATTACCCAGAATTCCTAACTTGTAACATCACGGATTTATTTGAAAGCTAGAAACATATTGTAGAAGTTGTAGCAATAGTGGTTGAACATATGTATGTATGTTGATTAGGGTAATAACTTTTTGCATTTTTTGCAAATTTCAAAACTCCCCAGACATAATCGTGTAGGGCATGGACAAATATTAAGAACTGCGTTTTTAGTTTTTCGCTATCGTAAAAAAGGTTACACACCAAACACGTTAAAGTTTAGAATCAAACAAAAATAAAAATAGTACAAGATATATATCCGCTTTGTAAAACATCGCGTACTTTGAACCTAAAGTTTATATCTTACAATACCTACTTTCAATCATTTATTGTTATTATTTGTCTACATACTTACATATGTATAAACCATATTTTAAAAAAATTGTTATTAAAAAAAATTAAAAAAAATATATTAAAGGCATTTCAGAAATCGCTGTCGGTGCGTAAGGTTTTTTTTACCAAATTGAACTGAAATAGTCTTTTTTATCATTAATACAATATTTGCCATTAGAAATGCCCTGGGGAGAATGTTGTCTAAAAAAAGGTATCACCCTAATGTTGATATGTAACCTTACAAGTCCTTAGTAGCCGCACTCATGTTTGTTTTTGATAATTTTGATAAAAATTATATCTTTGTTCAGTTTCCAAATCGACAAATGTAGACATGTGTATGTAATGTATTTGCATTTAATATTAAATTAAATTAATGTAAATTGTTTGTATTGGCATATCAAACATTTGCTTTGTTTTTGCATACGTGTAACTTTTACCCTGGACCTTTTTTTGATTTACGTAACATAATTTGCATAATCTATTTCAGTACAAGAGAATCCTTTTTTACTCTTTAGCAAGAAGGTGAATTTGTTTTCATACCTTTAGTGTAAGTTTACTAAAAGTGCGTTTAGTACTTGGTAAAATCCTTAGAATACAAGAAGTCCTTTAAGTTTGCATACCGAGTAAACAGATTGAGTGGGAGTGGGTAGTCAATTGGGAAGTATAACACATGGCATTGAATTTACCCATAGTTTCAACCAAGCCATTTGCTTTAAATCATTTATGCGCTGAGATATGCTTGACTGTATCAATGACTTTATCTCATATTGACTTTCATTATGTCTTGACTTTGATAAGGAGCGTAGTGTACATTTCATTTTCCATAGACCTTTCAAAGTGCAGGAACTGAAAAGCTTTCGGCTATAACAACTAAGTAATCGCATATGATTAGCATATAGTCAAACTACCTGGATAACCTTGTTCATTCATGGCAGAAGAGGATTCGAACAGAAGATACAAGAGTATCATTTAAGGCTCAAGGATATTTTGTATTTCGGGTGCTTTAAAGAATCAACTAGATTGTATAGAATTCTACGTGAGTATTGGGTAAACGAATGTATAAGAAGACACTAATTGGTAGCAAAAGCTAAAATGTAGTAAAGGAGGGCGTCTGATAAATGCTAATAGATATTGGGGAAATCCAAGAAAAGTTTTGGAGGAAACACACAATCTTCTTTACAAAAACTTTAAGGCTATAAAGGTCTTTACTTTAAACCAAATGTTAGCCATTCAACGATAACTATTTGCATTTTGGTCCTTATAACCAAAGAACTGTATGGTAATTTGTGATTAAAATTAGCTTTGTTTGGTTTCAAAATATTCTCATTTAGAATCTGTACATGGTTTGAATGCGTTGCAATCATTTTTCATAACAGTTTTTGACACCCTAGATTGATGGTTTTGATCTCATTAATGACTTCGTCTGCAGGCGAAATCGATGTCCACGCAGTTTATTTGTGATATGCGGTAATAGGAAGACGTAAATGGGTGCCTTATCAGGACTACACAGTGAATGAACCAATATTTCGATGTTTTGAGTGCTGAAAACGTCACCTGTTTGCACTGATGTTTGAAAGTGGGTGTACCAAATTTCTCGGAACACTTGTGGCAAAAAAATATAGATATCATTCAGTATTGACCGTTCTAATATCATCAGTGGCAGGGTCACCTGTTTAACTTGAGACAAATCAGATATTGCATAACCAATTCTGCTGCTCAATTGTTTCGCCTTCTTACTCTAGCCAGCTTAACGAGGGTTCCGATAACGCGATTAACAGAACGGAAGTTTAGAGCTGCTTGGACTTGAAGAAATATTTCAAAATAAAGAACCCACCGTTCGTACTGCACGAAAGTTTGTGCACAAATTTTGCGAGACAGGCTTCCTAGTGGTCGGCACTCACGGTTTCCATGGACCATCGGGATTAACTGTTTGGTGTGGGTGGTAAAGTGTGGTGGCGTCATTGACACACTTTTTCGAAAATACTGTTGGAAACGCCATTTCAGACAAAGGCGAGCGCTGCAGAGCCATGAGCACTGCAACCGACAGGAGATTTCATTGTTATTTCAATCCTTTATTTCGAGACATTGAGTGATGCTGGCTGGAAATGTATTGTGTGTGATTGCATCATGCCTGGATGTGGAGGCTGGTCATCAATATTGATGTTTTACTGGATGTTTAGAAGTTTTCGACGAAAAGTCGAGAACAAAGGTTGGATTGATTGATGCTAGAATATGTTCAGTGTAACGTTCATGATTGACGCTAGTAATATTGGGTGGTAATTCCCAATACTATACATACTAGTATTATACAATCGTAAGGATCATTGATGTGGAACAATGTGGCTCACTACAATGCTCCAGTTTCAGTTTGCTATTACTACAAGTATTCGCTTTAATTTGTAACTAAACAAAACAAATTTTAAACATAGGTAATCTTTACATCCTTTGCTGTATAAAATTTCTTTTAAAAATTGTGGGTGTTCAGCTGTTTGATGAAGTTGTAGTAATTCCCAAGCTTTCAATGATGTTACCTTACAACTATAATCCGTATTGAAAATTATCCCAAAATGACACAAAAATAACTGTGCGTTATTAGACACTGTCACATGAAATAACTGTGTGTCATTTGACTGGATATTGGGTGGTTCGTTGATTGAAAGGGCAGCAAGAGAGCACGCTGTCTAGCACACTTAGGCTAAAGAAGCCCATTATGACACCTGCAGTTTTCTCTATCGCAACTATTGACTAGTCGTCTAGCAAATTTTCCCTTTCAATGAATTTGTCTATAAAACCTACAGTAATATCCTGTAGGGCTACGGTGCTAACTAAATGTGTTCCGAATATCCTACTTCTCAATCCTGCCAGAGCAGAGCAATCCAGGAGAAGGTGCTTCGAGGCCAGAGGACCCTGGCTTGCTTGCAAGTTGAAGTAAGTCTCCTCTTATCCTCCAACATATTATCGCCCCACTGCCTGATCTGCACACGGCTGGTAGAGACTTGCATACTAACACCTTCTTTTGCCGGAAGAACTTGTGCCGTAGTACCCTGTCTAGCTAAAGGGTGTGAAGATAAATTTATCCGATAAATTTATTTATCGAAGACACAAACCACTTATACAAAATTTCTGAAATCTCATTTTTTGTCAAAAAAACAGAAATCTTGTACAGAAAAAAGAGCCAATAAGCGTTTTTAAGCCATTTATGATGAATAGAGCATATAATTAGCTTTATATAGAAACAAATATTTTTTTTCCTGTAAAAAACTGACATTGGTTATTGTTTATCTAACCTGGGTCGCTCACGACAAAGGCGAATGAACTTCTAATGTCTAGCCGCCTAACATCGTAGAAGCGCATAAACAGCGCAGCCTATATATCCTGATTCCATTTGAGATCGGAGATAAAGCCTAATTTATGAAGCGACCCATGTCATTGACAGAAATTATGATTTCGAGTGCAAATATGGAACACTCCTGATAAAAGTGAATGGTCTACCTATATTTTCGAAATTAGCCCCATGGGAGCACATAACATCCCCATTACAAATATATGCCGATTCCATTTCAGATCGGAGATATAGTCAACTTTATGAAGCGACCCATGTCATTGACAGAAATATTGATTTCAACTCCCAATATTGGACACTCCTGATAAAAGTGAATCGACTAACTATATATTCCAAATTAGCCCCATGGGAGCACATAACATCCCCATTACAAATATATGCTGATTCCATTTCAGATCGGAGATATAGTCAACTTTATGAAGCGACCCATGTCATTGACAGCAATAATGACTTCGAGTGCCAATATTGTACACTCCTGAAAAAAGTGAATAGATTACCTATATATTCCACATTAGCCCCATGCGCGCACATAATATCCCCATTACAAATATATGCCGATTACATTTCAGATCGGAGATATAGTCAACTTTATGAAGCGACCCATGTCATTGACAGAAATATTGATTTCAACTCCCAATATTGGACACTCCTGATAAAAGTGAATGGACTAACTATATATTCCAAATTAGCCCCATGGGAGCACATAACATCCCCATTACAAATATACGCTGATTCCATTTCAGATCGGAGATATAATCAACTTTATGAAGCGACCCATGTCCTTGACAGCAATAATGACTTCGAGTGCCAATATTGTACACTCCTGAAAAAAGTGAATAGACTACCTATATATTCCACATTAGCCCCATGGGCGCACATAATATCCCCATTACAAATATATGCCGATTCCATTTCAGATCGGAGATATAGTCAACTTTATGAAGCGACCCACGTCATTGACAGAAATAATGAATTCGACTGCCAATATTGGACACTCCTGATAAAAGTGAATCGACTAACAATATATTCCAAATTAGCCCCATGGGAGCACATAATATCCCCATTACCAATATATGCCGATTCCATTTCAGATCGGAGATATAGTCAACTTTATGAAGCGACCCACGTCATTGACAGAAATAATGAATTCGACTGCCAATATTGGACACTCCTGATAAAAGTGAATCGACTAACAATATATTCCAAATTAGCCCCATGGGAGCACATAATATCCCCATTACCAATATATGCCGATTCCATTTCAGATCGGAGATATAGTCAACTTTATGAAGCGACCCATGTCATTGACAGAAATAACGATTTCGAGTGCCAATATTGGACACTCCTGATAAAAGTGAATGGACTACCTATACATTCCACATTAGCCCCATGGGAGCACATAATATCCCCATTACAAATATATGCTGATTCCATTTCAGATCGGAGATATAGTCAACTTTATGAAGCGACCCATGTCATTGACAGCAATAATGACTTCGAGTGCCAATATTGTACACTCCTGATAAAAGTGAATGGACTACCTATATATTCCACATTAGCCCCATGGGAGCACAAAACATCCTTATTACAAATATATGTTGATTCCATTTCAGATCGGAGATATAGTCAACTTTATGAAGCGACCCATGTCATTGACAGCAATAATGACTTCGAGTGCCAATATTGTACACTCCTGATAAAAGTGAATGGACTACCTATATATTCCAAATTAGCCCCATGGGAGCACATAATATCCCCATTACAAATATATGCCGATTCCATTTCAGATCGGAGATATAGTCAACTTTATGAAGCGACCCACGTCATTGACAGAAATAATGATTTCGAGTGCCAATATTGTACACTCCTGATAAAAGTGAATGGACTAACTATATATTCCACATTAGCCCCATGGAAGCACATAATATCCCCATTACAAATATATGCCGATTCCGTTTCAGATCGGAGATGTAGTCAACTTTATAAAGCGACCCATGTCATTGACAGAAATAATGAATTCGACTGCCAATATTGGACACTCCTGATAAAAGTGAATCGACTAACAATATATTCCAAATTAGCCCCATGGAAGCACATAATATCCCCATTACAAATATATGCCGATTCCATTTCAGATCGGAGATATAGTCAACTTTATGAAGCGACCCATGTCATTGACAGAAATAATGATTTCGATTGCCAATATTGGACACTCCTGATAAAAGTGAATGGACTAACTATATATTCCAAATTAGCCCCATGGGAGCACATAACATCCCCATTACAAATATACGCTGATTCCATTTCAGATCGGAGATATAATCAACTTTATGAAGCGACCCATGTCCTTGACAGAAATAATGATTTCGAGTGCCAATATTGGACACTCCTGATAAAAGTGAATGGAGTAACTATATATTCCAAATTAGCCCCATGGCAGCACATAACATCCCCATTACAAATATATGCTGATTCCATTTCAGATCGGAGATATAGTCAACTTTATGAAGCGATCCATGTCATTGACAGAAATAATGACTTCGAGTGTCAATATTGTACACTCCTGAAAAAAGTGAATAGATTACCTATATATTCCACATTAGCCCCATGGGCGCACATAATATCCCCATTACAAATATATGCTGATTCCATTTCAGATCGGAGATATAGTCAACTTTATGAAGCGACCCATGTCATTGACAGAAATAATGACTTCGAATGCCAATATTGTACACTCCGGATAAAAGTGAATGGACTAACTATACATACATACATATACATATGTATTCGAAATTAGCCCCATGGGAGCACATAATATTTCCATTACAAATATATGCTGATTCCATTTCAGATCGGAGATATAGTCAACTTTATGAAGCGACCCATGTCATTGACAGAAATAATGACTTCGAATGCCAATATTGTACACTCCGGATAAAAGTGAATGGAGTAACTATATATTCCAAATTAGCCCCATGGGAGCACATAACATCCCCATTACAAATATATACTGATTCCATTTCAGATCGGAGATATAGTCAACTTTATGAAGCGACCCATGTCATTGACAGAAATAATGACTTCGAGTGCCAATATTGTACACTCCGGATAAAAGTGAATGGACTAACTATACATACATACATATACATATGTATTCGAAATTAGCCCCATGGGAGCACATAATATTTCCATTGCAAATATATGCTGATTCCGTTTCAGATCGGAGATATGGTCATGTGTATGTACATAATTATGTACATAGTTAATCGAACTACAGGTACATTGTACATAAGTATGTACCTGTATATCCGAAATTAGCTCCATAGAAACAGGTAGCTCCATAGAAACTGGTAGTTCCATAGAAACAAGAAGCTCGAAAACTTTCCAATGCTGGTTATGAAAGACCAACATTTTTAAAATCTATTATTTTTATTGCTAGTAATTCCTTAAAAAAGATTCATATAATTAATAATACTATTAAATAAAAAAAAACTAAAAAATAAAGAGATATAATTAAAAACTGTGAGGGGTATCGAAACCGAGAACGAGCGCCGAAAATAAATCAGCAGGCCGGCCTACTAATTGCACCACACACGACACATGGTGCTGGTAAACTTGCGTTGAATAAGATGGTATAGAGAGCAGGATAAGTTTCTCACAGAGAATTATTTATCGTTTTCTCTCTAATATATCTCGTTGTGTGAAATCACTCCCATTGAACTCAGCAAATAACGGTACTACTTGAGAATATTTGAGCCAGGGATGGGAAATATAGTATAACAGTACAAGTTTTTAGACCAACAGCTCTTGGCAAAGGGAAAATGAAAATGTAATTTCGATACAAAATATTATATTTTTAAAAGACGTTGATAAAGTCAATATTACGATGTTCAGGAATAAATTTTGTTTGGAATTGCATATCAGCTTTCAACGACTCAGTTTGAAAAGCTCATTATGGTCTCTACCGGTGATTTCGATTGGCATTATTTACAATCTGTAGTATTTTTGTACAACGAATACAATTTTTACTGAAATTGTCAGAGTTGATATTGACATACAGCCACTCCAAAAAATGAGTGCTCAGTTTCACATTAAAATTGTATATAATCTTTTCACTTCACTCTTAAACTTTAAAAAAAAATTAACAATTGTTTTGTATTTAGTAAAATGTGTACTTTGATTTTGTGAGAAAATAAAACATATTCAGTTTTCAGAGTTTCTAAAATTACAACAAAAACGGAATAAGTACTCGTTCTTAGCTCCAAAAAGTGAGGTCCCATTTATACACACATATGTTTAGTAAACAGGTTTGAAATAACGGGAAACTAAACTTAACATCATGCAAAAATTAGGAAGCCTATCAGTAAGAGTTTGTCGGAAGACAAAGACATATTATAAAATATTGTCGATATGACTCCTAAACGTAAGGCAACATTGGAGAGGTGAGTGAAGTTATAAACGTTTATAACTACCAAAACACGAACCATTTTGCTTATTGTGAATAGTTAGGAACAAATTAATTTGTAACCTGCT
The DNA here is from genome assembly GCA_963931995.1 of Phaonia tiefii. Taxonomy (NCBI): domain Eukaryota; kingdom Metazoa; phylum Arthropoda; class Insecta; order Diptera; family Muscidae; genus Phaonia; species Phaonia tiefii. Next base: position 319,245,845 of record OZ008368.1, on the reverse strand, counting down.
GAGAAAATTTTGTTTTTCCCGGAAAATATTGAAGCAACCCCAACAAGATTTTCACATGACATGGAAAAACCACTGATCTATCCAGAAATGGTGCAACCCAGACGATGTTTTATTCTAGGACATTGTTACAAGGCTGTGAATGTTAGAGCGGTTGAGTAGGCATATCCGGAAAACGATGAGGGTGGCATCGATAATGGCGCTACCATAAGTACTCTGGGTGCCCCGGTATCCAACCCTATCCTCACTTTTTCCGATTCGATTTCAGAGTTGGCGTATCCGTAGTGAAAAAATTTAGTTTTCATTTGGAAAATTCTGGAGAGGATGAGTGGTCATATCAGTAAAACCACAGAGGTGGCAAAAATCATGGGGATACCATAAGTACTCTGGGAGTACCGGTATCCAACCCTGTCCTCGCTATTTTCAGATTCGATTGCAGAGTGGGCGGATCCGTAGTGAAAAAATTCAGTTTTCATATGGAAAATTCTGGGGAGGATGAGTGAACATATCCAAAAACCGGAGGGGATGGCATCAATCATGGGGATTCGATAAGTAGTCTGGGAGCCCCGGTATCCAGCCGTCCCCACTTTTTACAGATCCGATTTCAGAGTTGGCCTATCCGTAGTGAAAAAAATTCAGATTTCATATGCAAAATGCTGGAGAGGTCGAGTGGGCATATCTGAAAACCGACATATCTGAAAAACAACAGGGGTGGCATTAATCATCATCATCAAACAACTAAATGAAAAATGTCAAAAAACAAAACTTTTATAAATAAAAAAAAACCTTCGATATGCTTGGATTGAACCAGGTACCATAAACCTTAAAAAAAGTTATCACTATGATATTACGCGTGTTATACCACCAAGCTACATTACTATGTACTAGACTGCCGTCATTCATTGTATGTTTTGTGCTTTCTGTCTTTGTAGATATGTATGTACATATGTGCAATATTTTATGAACAAAAGAGGAGTTTCCGAGTGATCTCTAATGAATCTCAGACGAATTGCTTAACTTAATAATGCTACAAACATTTTAACTAATTTATATATATATAAACTAAATAAAATATACTTAAGTATGCAGTGTGTTAGAATTTTTCGGTTTAATAAAAAAAATATAAAAATATCATCAGCCGCAGCGGGGTTCGAACCTCGTGCATAAAGAAACTGCATGCACTCTGCTTGGCCCTTAGCGCTCTAGACCACAGAGCCACTGCCCTGTTTTTGTATAAGGTTAGTTTTTATTGATATTACATGTTCGTTCTATACCATCAAATTTTTTTTAAAGTTTCCAATTCGGGGAAGAACACTACTTATCTATTTGTGTGCATACATTCCAATTCAAATGAATATTTGTATGTAGATATGTTAAAGTTTAGTATAATTGAAACTTGTGATGGGAAACGTGGTGCAATGTACCACTTTTGGTGCATTTGAAACTTTTTTGGTACAATGGTACATTCAAGAATTTTAATAATACATATTTACTGTTTGCTTAGTCTAATACATACCACTATTTAGCTTTAACACGTTCCCAGAAATTACCCTCTTTCGTCAAAACGAATAACAAAATGGTTAAACAATTGTACCAAACATGGCCCGAAAATACCAACGTATGTACATATGTAAGTATGTATATTCCAAAATATAGTCCAATTTCACCGAAGTCCTTCTTGAAGTACCTACCAATGGCAAAGTGAATACATATCTGAACCGTATGTTTTGTTTTGCTTAGACTAAACAGTTTTCCAACACATACTGAAGCCTCAGGAATAGATAATATTACTTGAGCGATTTTAAAAATATTAAAGAAAAAAGTGGTTGTTTGTACCAAAACATTCTTGAATGTACCATTGTACCAAAAACGTTTCAATTGCACCAAAAGTGGTACATTGCACCACATTTCCATTTTTTGAGAAAAATAGGTTTCTGTCAAAAAAGTGAGGTTAAAAAATAATTTTCGTTAATTTTCCGCCAATGGGTTAATAAAAATGTAAAAATGTATTTAATGTAATTTATAGAATTTTGTATGAGCTTTCTAATGATACCCACCTGACCAAGATAGGACAATACATACCTGAGATATAGCCGGTTATATACTCAAGCTTTGAAGGCCTATCTATCAAAAAGTTGGACCGACCGCCAAAAAAATTGTCGGTAATTTTTAATCGCTTAAAAAATTCTATGAAATCGGTGAGGAGCAACTAAAGTGTAGTTATGCCAAATTATTAATCAAAATGGCAAAGAAATTGAAACCATAACAAGCACGAAAAAATCAACATATTGGCAACACTTACACTTCTTAACAATATTTGTCTATTTGGCACTTGCATTTGTCTTCAAGTGGCAAATGAGAAATTTGGCCATTTTCGTAAATTTGATTTGGCTTCTGTGGCAGCATTGCGTTCACACGATTTGGCATTTATGGTTGTTTTTGATTTGTCACAAGAAGCCAAATATTTGGCATTTCTGATAAATGACAATTGCAATTTAGAGATCACACGGTTTGTCTATGAATATGAAAAATTTTTAGCCAAATTACAAATCGTGTGATCCCAGCTTTAGTTTTTCTCGGTTTAATAAAAAAAATATAAAAATATCATCAAGCCGCAGCGGGGTTCGAACCTCGTGCATAAAGAAACTGCATGCACTCTGCTTGGCCCTTAGCGCTCTAGACTACACAGCCACAGGCCTGTTTTTGTATAAGGTTAGTTTTTATTGATATTACATGTTCGTTCTATACCATCAAAATTTTTTTAAAGTTTCCAATTCGGGGAAGAACACTACTTATCTATTTGTGTGTATACATTCCAATGCAAACGAATATTTGTATGTAGATATGTTAAAGTTTAGTATAATTGAAACTTGTGATGGGAAATGTGGTGCAATGTACCACTTTTGGTGCAATTGAAACTTTTTTGGTAGAATGGTACATTTAAGGTTTATGGTACCTGGTTCAATCCAAGCATATCGAAGGTGTTTTTTTATTTATAAAAGTTTTGTTTTTTGACATTTTTCATTTAGTTGTTTGATGATGACGATTAATGCCACCCCTGTTGTTTTTCAGATATGTCGGTTTTCAGATATGCCCACTCGACCTCTCCAGCATTTTGCATATGAAATCTGAATTTTTTTCACTACTGATAGGCCAACTCTGAAATCGGATCTGTAAAAAGTGGGGACGGCTGGATACCGGGGCTCCCAGACTACTTATCGAATCCCCATGATTGATGCCATCCCCTCCGGTTTTTGGATATGTTCACTCATCCTCCCCAGAATTTTCCATATGAAAACTGAATTTTTTCACTACGGATCCGCCCACTCTGCAATCGAATCTGAAAATAGCGAGGACAGGGTTGGATACCGGTACTCCCAGAGTACTTATGGTATCCCCATGATTTATGCCACCTCTGTGGTTTTACTGATATGACCACTCATCCTCTCCAGAATTTTCCAAATGAAAACTAAATTTTTTCACTACGGATACGCCAACTCTGAAATCGAATCGGAAAAAATGAGGATAGGGTTGGATACCGGGGCTCCCAGAGTACTTATGGTAGCGCCATTATCGATGCCACCCTCATCGTTTTCCGGATATGCCTACTCAACCGCTCTAACATTCACAGCCTTGTAACAATGTCCTAGAATAAAACATCGTCTGGGTTGCACCATTTCTGGATAGATCAGTGGTTTTTCCATGTCATGTGAAAATCTTGTTGGGGTTGCTTCAATATTTTCCGGGAAAAACAAAATTTTCTCAGCAGGTTACAAATTAATTTGTTCCTAACTATTCACAATAAGCAAAATGGTGCGTGTTTTGGTAGTTATAAACGTTTATAACTTCACTCACCTCTCCAATGTTGCCTTACGTTTAGGAGTCATATCGACAATATTTATTAATATGTCTTTGTCTTCCGACAAACTCTTACTGATAGGCTTCCTAATTTTTGCATGATGTTAAGTTTAGTTTCCCGTTATTTCAAACCTGTTTACTAAACATATGTGTGTATAAATGGGACCTCACTTTTTGGAGCTAAGAACGAGTACTTATTCCGTTTTTGTTGTAATTTTAGAAACTCTGAAAACTGAATATGTTTTATTTTCTCACAAAATCAAAGTACACATTTTACTAAATACAAAACAATTGTTAATTTTTTTTTAAAGTTTAAGAGTGAAGTGAAAAGATTATATACAATTTTAATGTGAAACTGAGCACTCATTTTTTGGAGTGGCTGTATGTCAATATCAACTCTGACAATTTCAGTAAAAATTGTATTCGTTATACAAAAATACTACAGATTGTAAATAATGCCAATCGAAATCACCGGTAGAGACCATAATGAGCTTTTCAAACTGAGTCGTTGAAAGCTGATATGCAATTCCAAACAAAATTTATTCCTGAACATCGTAATATTGACTTTATCAACGTCCTTTTAAAAATATAATATTTTGTATCGAAATTACATTTTCATTTTCCTTTGCCAAGAGCTGTTGGTCTAAAACTTGTACTGTTATACTATATTTCCCATCCCTGGCTCAAATATTCTCAAGTAGTACCGTTATTTGCTGAGTTCAATGGGAGTGATTTCACACAACGAGATATATTAGAGAGAAAACGATAAATAATTCTCTGTGAGAAACTTATCCTGCTCTCTATACCATCTTATTCAACGCAAGTTTACCAGCACCATGTGTCGTGTGTGGTGCAATTAGTAGGCCGGCCTGCTGATTTATTTTCGGCGCTCGTTCTCGGTTTCGATACCCCTCACAGTTTTTAATTATATCTCTTTATTTTTTAGTTTTTTTTTATTTAATAGTATTATTAATTATATGAATCTTTTTTAAGGAATTATTAGCAATAAAAATAATAGATTTTAAAAATTTTGGTCTTTCATAACCAGCATTGGAAAGTTTTCGAGCTTCTTGTTTCTATGGAACTACCAGTTTCTATGGAGCTACCTGTTTCTATGGAGCTAATTTCGGATATACAGGTACATACTTATGTACAATGTACCTGTAGTTCGATTAACTATGTACATAATTATGTACATACACATGACTATATCACCGATCTGAAACGGAATCAGCATATATTTGTAATGGAAATATTATGTGCTCCCATGGGGCTAATTTCGAATATATAGTGACTCCATTCACTTTTATCAGGAGTGTCCAATATTGGCACTCGAAATCATTATTTCTGTCAATGACATGGGTCGCTTCATAAAGTTGACTATATCTCCGATCTGAAATGGAATCGGCATATATTTGTAATGGGGATATTATGTGCTCCCATGGGCTAATGTGGAATATATAGTCACTCCATTCAGTTTTATCAGGAGTGTCCAATATTGGCACTCGAAATCATTATTTCTGTCAATGACATGGGTCGCTTCATAAAGTTGACTATATCTCCGATCTGAAATGGAATCAGCATATATTTGTAATGGGGATGTTATGTGCTCCCATGGGGCTAATTTGGAATATATAGTTAGTCCATTCACTTTTATCAGGAGTGTCCAATATGGGCACTCGAAATCATTATTTCTGTCAATAACATGGGTCTCTTCATAAAGTTGACTATATCTCCGATCTGAAATGGAATCAGCATATATTTGTAATGGGGATGTTATATGCTCCCATGGGGCTAATTTGGAATATATAGTTAGTCCATTCACTTTTATCAGCAGTGTCCAATATTGGCACTCGAAATCATTATTTCTGTCAATGACATGGGTCGCTTCATAAAGTTGACTATATCTCCGATCTGAAATGGAATCAGCATATATTTGAAATGGGGGTGTTATGTGCTCCCATGGTGCTAATTTGGAATATATAGGTACTCCATTCGCTTTTATCAGGAGTGTCCAATATTGGCACTCGAAATCATTATTTCTGTCAATGACATGGGTCGCTTCATAAAGTTGATTATATCTCCGACCTGAAATGGAATCAGCATATATTTGTAATGGGGATGTTATGTGCTCCCATGTGGCTAATGTGGAATATCTAGTTACTTCATTCACTTTTATCAGGAGTGTCCAATATTGGCACTCGAAATCATTATTTCTGTCAATGACATGGGTCGCTTCATAAAGTTGACTATATCTCCGATCTGAAATGGAATCAGCATATATTTGTAATGGGGATGTTATGTGCTCCCATGGGGCTAATTTGGAATATATAGTTACTCCATTTGCTTTTATCAGGAGTGTCCAATATTGGCACTCGAAATCATTATTTCTGTCAATGACATGGGTCGCTTCATAAAGTTGATTATATCTCCGATCTGAAATGGAATCAGCATATATTTGTAATGGGGATGTTATGTGCTCCCATGGGGCTAATTTGGAATATATAGTTAGTCCATGCACTTTTATCAGGAGTGTCAAATATTGGCAATCGAAATCATTATTTCTGTCAATGACATGGGTCGCTTCATAAAGTTGACTATATCTCTGATCTGAAATGGAATCAGCATATATTTTTAATGGGGATGTTATATGCTCCCATGGGGCTAATTTGGAATATATAGTTAGTCCATTCACTTTTATCAGCAGTGTCCAATATTGGCACTCGAAATCATTATTTCTGTCAATGACATGGGTCGCTTCATAAAGTTGACTATATCTCCGATCTGAAATGGAATCAGCATATATTTGTAATGGGGATGTTATGTGCTCCCATGGGGCTAATTTGGAATATATAGTTACTCCATTCACTTTTATCAGGAGTGTCCAATATTGGCACTCGAAATCATTATTTCTGTCAATGACATGGGTCGCTTCATAAAGTTGACTATATCTCCGATCTGAAATGGAATCAGCATATATTTGTAATGGGGATGTTATGTGCTCCCATCAGGCTAATGTGGAATATATAGTGACTCCATTCACTTTTATCAGGAGTGTCCAATATTGGCACTCGAAATCATTATTTCTGTCAATGACATGGGTCGCTTCATAAAGTTGACTATATCTCGGATCTGAAATGGAATCAGCATATATTTGTCATGGGGATGTTATGTGCTCCCATGGGGCTAATTTAGAGTACATAGTTACTCCATTCACTTTTATCAGTAGTACTCAGTATTAGCACTCGAAATCATTATTATTGTCAATGACATGGGCCACTTCATAAGTTGGGCTATATCTCCGATCTCAAATGGAATCAGGATATATAGGCTGCGCTGTTTATGCGCTTCTACGGTGTTAGGCGGCTAGACATTAGAAGTTCATTCACCTTTGTCGTGAGCGACCCAGGTTAGACAAAAAATAATCAATGTCAATTTTTTACAGGAAGAAAAAATATTTGTTTCTATATAAAGCTAATTATATGCTATATTCATCATAAATGGCTTCAAAAACTCTTATTGGCTCTTTTTTCTGTACAAAATGTCTTTATTTTTGACAAAAACTGAGATTTCAGTAATTTTGTATAAGTGGTTTGTGTCTTCGATAAATAAATTTATCGGATAAATTTATCTTCACACCCTTGTCTAGCTAACGCATCCGCTACGTAATTGCTTGGAATGTCACTCTGTCCCGGTACCCAGATGAGCCGGATATCAAAATACTCTGTCATCACCCTAAGTGATGAGTGGCATTCTTTCACCGTCAGGGACATTCCAAACATGGCTTACAGGGATTTTATGGCAGCCTGGTTGTCTGTGTATATACATATTCTGCGGAGGGTTGTGACACTACTTTTCAGTAGTTCTGCAACCTCCAGTATGGCGATAATTTCCGCCTGAAATACACTACAGTGATCAGGCAGCTTGAAGGAGATATATATATTTAGGTCCGGTGAATAGACCCCATAGCCTACTTGCTCGTCCAACTTTGATTCGTCCGTCAAAAATCTGATACTATTTGTGTCCCCTTCCAGTGACTTTTCCCAGGTATTCCTGTTCGGAATAGAAGTCATTATATTTGTCGCTGGTAGGAGGTGGTGGATACAGTAGTCCGTTTTTACAGGAAAAGAGTTGATCCAGTTTAGTAAAACGCCACATCAAAACGCCACAATCTCGGATTCTCACCAGGGATGTAGCGGCTGTCGATTCGGTCATGATATCAGGAGTACAGATGTTAAGGATAGCACTAAGTACAGTGCCTGACGTCATGCCCATTGCCCCACTAACGATAATCAGTGCTGATCTTTGAATTTTCATCAAGGAATTGAGAATATATTTATTTTGGAAGGACCTCCACCAAACTACGGTGCCATAGAGAAGTATTGATCTGACTATTGCCATACAAATCCACGCTGTGATCTTAGGAGACAGTCCCCAGTGCTTTCCGATCGCCACTGTACAGCAGTAAAGAGCAACAGACGCCTTTTTCACCCTCTCCACCACATTCGGTTTCCAAGACAGTTTTGTGGCGAGATTTATTCTCAGATACTTCAAATGCGGGTATTTTATATTTCCGAGTGAACAAGATAAGCTCGGTTTTAAGTGGGTTAAGCACTTGGGTGCATTTCTATATTCCAATGCATTAGTATGTTTGAGGGCCCTCTAGATATCTGTTGTAATTCTCTAATGTTATATGACCACCTTATAAAATAGTCACTTGGGATTCAGCTATACTGTGCTACTCGTTTCCTTGATGTCCTTTTATCGTCGCAATATAGAGTATGTGTGTAATTGTGGTAGTGTGTGAGTGGGTATGTTTGAGTATAAAACTTATTTATGCGGCTGGGGTATATATACATTTTTGCGTTTATGTGTGTTTGCGTTTTTGGTCTGCATAACTGCCATTTCATGCAGTTTTCCAGCGTTTATGCTAATTTAAATGCATTTTGGCAACTTCTATTTCCTCCCAAGTCATCCAGTTTCTTCCTCTCAACTTAAGTATCTGCATAAGTGAGTTAACATTGAGTTCCCAGAAAAGCAGTATTTTCCACACTTTATACTTAGGACTTTGGTGTGTGTGTTTGGATATTTGGTATGCCTTTAACTGCTATTTTGATCCACCCACTATCATCAACACGGGCGACATTGCGGTTGGTGTTAACACTTCTCATATATTTTTGACACGTGATTAATTTCGCTCTTATTTTTCTGTTATTTCTACTACAAAAATAGGTTGATGTTTGCCGAGGGTAGTTACGGCAGTTTTAGGCTTTACCAATGATAATCAAACGTGTGCGGAAAAAGGGCCGAATAAATAAATACCATCCAACATCAATGAACATTATTATACAATATTTTAAGTCATATGAATTCAATAGAGTCAAAACTAGAAAATAAATGGTAAAATTGATTAAAAGTTTTACAAAGGCTTTCATAATTATGTTCAACTAAAATTAAGTCTGACTTGAAGGGAGCATAGGAGCATTAAAGTATAGTTTAGATATTAAAAGCGGTGGATTAGATATTAAAAGCGGTGGACATGGGACTGTCCGTGGAGGTGGAAAGTTTCTGATAGCCATTCACTTGGGAGTGGCCAGAAATAATTTCTTCATTGGGCAGTCCCAGCAGCTCACGACTTCCACGTAGTATGTCCTGGGCAATGGCTTTAGCGGAAACCTCCGTTACCTAGCTAGAGTGACAAGGTGAAAATACATGAGCAGCCTGATTTGGTTATGCGATCACTGATATGTCTCAGGCTTAGTAGGTGACTGATGTCACTGAAGCTCATCAAGCTATCGGGCATATTCATTTGTCCCTTAGAAGGCGGATGAGCCAAAAATATTTGGGCCAACGACAGATAAAATACCAAAATAAGAAAATCCAGGTTCAACATATTGCATCCTGTTCAGCGTCTGATCCATAATGGGCGGCTGCAATCAAATATCGTGGCAGTAGGTTCAAATACAAAAACGACAGAGAAAACATAATCAACCCCTATTTGTTGACGACCCCCGCAAATGTTATAAGGACCACGATTTACGGATATGCACCTGGAGAACTCTATATAGATCCAGTGCAAGTATCCACTTGGCAGATGTCCTCAAAAGTTATAAGGCTGACATTACCGCAATCCAGGAAATGCGATGGGGAGGACATGGCTGTACAAGAAAAAGAAACTGCGACATATACTATAGTTGTCATGAGAAAAAATGTGAATTTTGTTATGGATTTATAGTTGGGAAACGACTGCGACATCTAGTCTCTAGGTTCAATGCTGTGAGTGAACATATAGCAACAATCCGCATAAAACCGAAATATTTTTATAGCTCCAGGAGGAAACGTATGATCGCTGCCCTGGCCATGACATTAAGATTGTATTAAGAGATTTTAATGCTGAAGTAAGCAGGGAGAATCTGTTTCATCCAACTATTGGCAATTTCAGTCTACATGCTGACAGTTCCGAAAACGGTATGAGACTGACTGACTTTTCCGCGGCAAAATCATGGCCATACAAGATTCCAGCATAAAAACATCCACAAGGCTACTTGGGTATCCCCTGATCAAAGAACGAAGAACCAAATTGATCACGTGGTAATTGCTGGAAGGCACTCATCCAGTGTAATGGACGTACGAGTGATCGAGAACATCGATTCTAATCACTACCTGGTAGCAGCAAAAGTTCGCACAAAATTAAGTAGAGCGAAAATAGACGCCGAGAAAGCTAGACATCGGAAAGCTGCAATTACCAGAGGAAGCCAAAGCACAGAACCCACCCCATCCTAACGGCGATCCTGAAGCGCAGTGGAAACCCATTTCCGACTCTATAAAAACTGCCGTACTTGGTTTAGAAAAACCGCTTCGCAGCAAGCCATGGTACGATGAAGAGTGTCGAATAACAATGTTTCAACCAATTGCAACTCGAGCTGCAACTGAGCGGTATATGCAGAAAAGAAAGGAGGTAAACCGTCTCCGTAGGCGTAAGAAACGGCAGTGGAGAAAGCGCGAGAGTGAGAAAATTGAGTCATAGAGAAGGAAGAACGAAGGTCGAAAATTCTACCAAAAAGACAAAAACGGAATTAATGGACATGGTTCAGGGCCTCCCTTCTATAAATAAAAGGACGGAAATCTCATCGCAGATGTGCAGAGTACGTTGGGAATATGGGGAGATCATTTCTCTATGCTATTGGTACCTGAGATATCAAATGACGGTACAATAGATCAAAATTTGAACGACGACGTCGATTGCCCCCTCCTATCCAAGACGAGGTCTGAACAGCTATTGCCAGGCTTAAGAACAACAAAGCCGCAGGAGCCGATGGATTACCGGCGGAGCTGTTTAACGCTGGAGGCGATGAGCTGATAAGGCGCATGCTTCAGCTCATTAGCAAAATTTGGTTGGATGAATGCATTCCTGGCGATTGGAGTCTCAGTGTACTATGTCCCATATTTAAAAAAGGTGACCCGAGACTCTGTGACAACTACCGTGGAATAAACTTTATATCCATAGCATATAAGTTTCCATCAAGCCTAATATAGGAAAGACTACAACCAATTATCGCTGACCTGATTGGACCATACCAGTGTAGCTTTTGTCCTGGAAAATCGGCAACCAACCAGATTTTCACGCTACGCCAAATCCTGGAGAAGACTCACGAAAAACAAATCGACACCTCTCATCTGTTTGTCGATAATAAGGCGGCCTTCGATAGCCCGATGCGGGAGAAACCCTATGAAGCAATGTCTGAGCTTGGTATTCCTGCAAAACTTATACGCCTTTGCAGGATGACCTTGACGAACACCAAATCAGCCGTGAAAGTTGGTAAGGATCTTACCGAACCTTTCGAAACTAAGCGCAGCCTCAGATAAGGTGACACCCTATCGTGCGACCTCTTTAACATCTTAATAGCGATTATTCTGAGAACAGCTGCTGTCAACGTGAATAAAACCATCGGCAGCAAAAGTCACATTCTGCTCGCGTATGCTGATGATATAGATATCATTGGACGCACAGTTAGGGAAGTTACTGTGGTGTTTTCGAGAATTGAGAAGGAGTCAGAAAAAGTGGATCTGACGGTAAATGAGGACAAGGCAAAATTAATGGTTTCAACGAGCAGGGCCTCCGCGCGATTAAACCAAAGCGTGAACGTGGATAACCGATATAATTTCGAGATGGTGGATGAATTAATATACTTCGAATTTGCCGTAAACAAAAACAACAACGTCAGCCTTGAGATCAAGCGGAGAATTGTGCCTGCGAGTAGATGATATTGTGGGGTGAGCAAGCACTGTGGAGATAAAGCCCTCTCTCGAGTAACAAAAGTCCAGCTATACCAGGCTCTCATACAACCTGTCTTGCTTTATGGCGCAGAACCCTTCGTCATATCCCAAGCAGATGAAACATCTGTGGGAGTCTTCGAGAGAAAAATACTCCGGAAGATTTATGGCGCTATAGTGCACAACGGCGAGTATCGGCGACGCATGAACCATGAGCTGTATGAGCTTTACTCGACATCGACATAGTTAAACGGATCAAAATAACGCGATTGCGCTGGCTAGGCCATGTCAGCAGAATGGATGAAGGCGAACCAGCACGAAGTGTTTTCGAAACCAATCTTGAAGGACGGCGAAAAATAGGAAGACCAAGGCTCCGCAAGTTGACGAATCCCTGGGTACACTTGGTATTACCAACCGGAGAGATAAAGCAAAAGACCGAACTGGTTGGCGAAATATGTTATCTTCGTTTTGTAAGGTCCCTGACCTCGGGGGGTTGTTCGAGACCGGATAAGTAAGTAAGTAAGTAAGAACCAACAAACGGTCACTTAAAAATAAATTTAAAAGATCAGGAGCCAAGTGACTCCCTTAAAGAACACCAGAAGTGATATATATTATACGTGATATACAACCTTTAAACAATAATGTCTGGTTTCTGTTCAACAAATAGACGAATAGACGGCATGGAAACCCTATCAAGTCAAGTTTTAGGAGTAACAGTCTATGGCCGACTCTATCAAAGGCCTTACTGAAATACAAGTAAATGACATCAGTCTGGGACTTTGACAAAAAGGATGAAAGAGTAAATGAAATAACCCGTAACAGATTGGTAACTAACGATTTCCCTTTTAAGAAACCATGTTGATGAGGCGACAGAATACCCTTTTAAAATATTTTTTATGTGAACTTTTTTAATTTGAAAGCACTGCGAGGCAACACCAATCGAAACCACAAACATCTACATATAAAATGTACTTTAAAAACACAATAGCCAGCAGTCAAAGAAATTCAAAATATTGAAAGCATTCCCATATTTAGTTTCAATTGGCACCCCATACCGCAATTTGATTTGCATTGCCTAAGCAAAAGGAAATTCAAAACTTTTCAATTGGCATTGTGAATACTGGTATTCGTTTGCATTTTGCATTAATGCAATATAAAATCCAAATTAAAAAACTCCAATACCGGACAGAATGACGCTACTAAATTGATTCTGATAATGGTTCGAGTCGCTCGGTATACACACATATTAAGATGGTGATACATGTATACGAAAGGTCCTTGGAGTTGCAATGGCTAGTGTTGGCGACTCTTTTACACGAGAATATGGTTTCGATAACTGCTCTGACCACCTTTCCTCGCGTAGTGACTGCGACACCATCGAGTACCTAGACCTGAAAAAGTTCGCAAAATGCCGTTCGGAACGGGAGTAAAACCATATTTCTTAATCAGAGAGTGTATAACTAGAAAGCGCGCGACTTGCAAGAAGCTATCCCCTATACCTTCATAATAAGAAACTATCTAAGGGAGGAGTTACGTTTTACATTTCTATATACTATTTCAAAAATGAGCACTTATTTATAATACCGTGATATCACAACTTAGTACAGGGTACACAAAGTTTGTGTCTCTTTGCAAAGCTTTGATACGGCTTAGTTTTTAATACGAAAATATTTGCTGGCCATAAGTTAGTTCAATATCTCGCCACTGCCATTTTTGGGTGGGTGTATTAATGCGGGTTTTAGATGTATCATCATAAACCACCAAGCAGCGTAAACGTCCAGGCAATTTCATAATAGGCCTTCTGAGGAAGCTTAGTGACATTTATCTACGCCTTCACCTAGCGAGCACACATACAGGCCTCCTTCTCACAGACTGATAAAAATTCGGTATACATTCACATCCCGCCTCCAGAAGGAAGCATGGAAAGACGCCTTGCCTAAAGGAATAGAAAGATCGAGTGGACGTGATTGTTGCCCCTTCAAATGCAAACCAGTCAGGAGGCGCACTCTGTACCTACAAACATTTCGCATTCTCGTTGGCAGTTCCCTTCTTTAAGCAGGCCTGCTGGTCGGCATACTTAGGGAAAGCAAAAGGGGCAGGTCATTTAAAGTAATGCAGGAGGGATGCTGTTGTGGCCGTCAATAGTGTTAAGGTTAGTGTGTGCGACTGATGTACATGAGGACGTGGGATCAAGCCCTGCTCAGCCAAACGTACATTTCTTTCGACGAAGGCCACCTCGCTTACTGATGGCAACACTATCGTGTACTTAGCCACGAAAAAGCTACTCAAAATACCGCTCGGATCCTGTGTCCAACTGTCGGACCCAATCAGTGGAACCAGCGCATAGCTCACGGGTTGTGCGAAACTCTCCGCAATTCCTTCATGGGATGTAATAGGAAACCATTTTTTATGCTGCCATTCGTGATAACGTATCTTTTTACATGGTTGAATTTCACCAGTATAAAATCATAACATGTGGTAGCCGAATAGACAACTCATCCTACAATAAGTGCTTACGTCGTGTGTTTGATTCCTGAGACTGCAGATTAGGGCTACAACCAAATTTTTGGCATAGCACCACGTGAAGCGCAATTTTGTTTTATTAATGAAAATAGTTATCTCCGGCCAATTGGTAAAAAACACGATACGCACCAAATGAATTTTCTAAAACCCTCCAGGATTTTTTTTTATTAAATTTTTTTGACGTAGAATACGTCTTACCTTACGGTATGAGGAGTCATGTCAGGTTTTTATTGTTGTAATCTTTATTTCATTGAATTTAAGGAAACGACAAGATACATTTTTTTTGTAGGTAAATGAAGATGTTATCTTTCGTTTGATATACATTTCATATTGGTTGATATATTTCTAGTATTTTAATTTCTCAAATGAAAATTGTTTAAACACATACACTCAAACATATGTGTGGTGTGTGGTTGAGTGTTTTTGGTTGCTCAACATTGCTTAGGAACATGTATCTAGTAAAAAGTGAAACGAACAGCAAGCTAATGTTGCTTGGCAACATGTGTCTAGTAAAAAGTGAAACAAACAGTAAGCTAACGTAATAAAGCTTTTTTGCGAAAGCTTCAATAAAGCTGTTGTAACATTAATTTTGAATTGTAAAGCGTAAAGCTTTCACACAACGCTCCAATGCTAATGCGAAGACTCGATAAGGTAAACCTTTTTTAATATTAGGGCGGCCCTCTCAACATTCGCAGAACTTATTTCAATAAAAATATTAATTAAAATACATAAATTAAATTAAGTTGAAAAAAATTGAACATAATATTTTTTTTTTAAACGGACTTGAATCAAATGCCGTTGGTAAATATAAAAATTACAGCAGACAGTTGTCCGAGGCCTTCGGCCACGGACTGTCCCTGCAGGCTATGTCAGAGACACGGCCATTAAGTTTAACGTAGAATACGTCATCCGATAAGATAGAAAACATATATAACAATTAATGATAAATAATATAAGCAAATGAATTTATTGTTATATATGTTTTCTGTCTTATCGGATGGCGTATTCTACGTTAAACTTAATGGCCGTGTCTCTGACACAGCCTGCAGGGACAGTCCGTGGCCGAAGGCCTCGGACAACTGTGTGCTGTAATTTTTTTATATGAATACATTTTTATGTACATTTCTAATAATAAACAAGTTAGTTATAATTATTAAAACAATTTATATATTATTGAACGAGATAAACTTTAGATTTAAAGTTCTTACAGATTTGCATAAAGGATAAATATCCTGAACTACCTAATAGCACGTTCTGCACAAATATTACTTCTTTGCTGGTTTAATATAGATGAAGGTTCCTTTTTCCAATGTCGTATAAAGCATTTTTCAGCTTTTTTGAATCTACATACTGATTCGTTCAGAGATTCGAAATTATCTTCGCAAAATCGGTGATCTGAGAACCAAATTTCGAACCATTTTCCGCAAATGAACTCACATATTGGATACAAATCTTTATTCATATTTTGGTATAAGTATAAATGCCAAAAGGGCAAGAATGGCTCTTGAATTCCAACGTGCGTTGCATATCGGCGGAATTGCTTTGAAATTTATGAAAGGAAACTTTTTGTTCTTCTGAAAGTATCTAAAAGCATTGCCAAGTTCATACAAATATTGCATGTCATCACGCCACTTTATTCGTTGTACTTTTATTTTTTCAGTATTTTGTATGTAGGTTTGTCTTAGATGATTGTAATTATTAATCAATTCTGCAACAAAATTATATGATATATCGGGAGAGGTCGTTTTTCCTTCAAGTATCTCATCCATAACGTTTCTTAATATTGGCATCCAATATATTGGGGCGCAGGAAGATTAATTAATTTACAGTAGTTTTGTAATTGGGTTACCACTCCATTATGGTTGCCAGTATTAACTGCTGCTGTATCACTTATTATCATTTTAATGGATTCCCATAGATCGAATTTATTCAAAGTTTCTTTAATTGCGTTATATATTGTTACGGCTTAGCCATCGTCTAAAACAAGCGCTGCTAAATAGATTTCTCTACATTCATTTTTTAGAACTACCACCTGTATTTCCTTACGAGCAATTTTTTTCCGTCGAAATGAAGACACCAGTTTTCTTTTTTTAAAATTTTTTTCATTCCCTCTTCTTTTTGCTCGGCCGATTTTATTACTGCTTTGTATATGTCTTGTTGTGAAGGTGTGAATATTCTAACTCCAGATTCTGCTAATTGCTTACAAATTTTTGCTGGTTTTCGTGTACTGACATTGTCATTTGTTACTAGTGCACTAACAGATGAATGCGTTTCTTTTACTTGTCGAGGAGGTTTATAATCGTCGGATGAGTATTGGTCATCAAGCTCAATACTTGATACGGAATCTGTATCAGATATCATTTCTTCCAAAATACTGGATTCTAATTTAGTATCACTTTTTTTTATTGGTTATACTAAAAATGTTTTTAAAGTCTGTACCATAACTTGATTTTTTTAAATATTTTTTATAAACTTCAATTAAGTTTTTTACTTTTCGTTCCACTGATCTTATAGAAAGTTTCGGTGTGCCCATTTTATTCCACAAAGTATGTAATTCACTTGAGATAACTTTAATTCTCTGACTTCCAGATCTTCTTGATTCTGCGAGAGTATAATATCTTCCAATAATTATCTTTTGAGTTAGCATTTTTTAAATTTCTGTAATTGACACTCTATAATTGGAATGCTTCGTGGAATTATTAGACTTTTGTGGAATGTGGTCAGATGTTTTTTTCCAAATTTTAGAATTTTTTTCAATTGATAATTGTCTTTTCTTAAAAGACATTATTTGTAATTATACACAACAATGGATATAGTCAGAAGATTAAAAAATAATATAAACAAAATGTCAGTTAAAATGAAATGAATTCCAAATACTACTAATTTTAATAAAATAATAGAAAAGTTTAAATTTACCTACATTTTACTATAATTTTTTTTTATTATTTTTTAATTTTAAATTTTGGCGACATCCCCTCCCCCCCCCCCCCCCGGCAATGCTGCTTTTTGATCTGCAGTGAGAATAACTAAAATTTTGACCCTTTTTTTTATAAAAAAAACATAGTAAATGCGTTTCTAAATGCGACATTTTATTATATTTTTTTTTAATTTAAAAAGTTTTGAACTGGAAACTTGATCGGGGTTGGTGCGTATACTTTTTTGACATTTGCGAAAATGCAATATCATTTTTCGTCATATTTTTCCAAGGCCTATCTAACTATAGTATGCCATTTTTGATATTTGCAAAAAAATTGCAAAAACTTGTAGCCCTACTGCAGATATAAGGAAATGTGCAAAAAACTTGCATAAATTTGTTGGTTTTTTGTGAATCTTTCAAAACATTCTCCTTTGCATGCCTACTAGCAGGCCTTCCTTTGCATTCCACCTAGAAAACCTTCCGTTAGTGGATCTACAAGAAGGTCTGGAAGGTAACGATATTTAAGAGGTATTTTCTCTGCATGCCAGAGAGTAGGCCTGACAAGAAATGGCAGGTGTGCAGTAAGGTGTACTGCAACCCGCGATTTTTAGAATCTAAGTCTTACCGAAGTCAAAAAAAAGTGATGCGTCAAAATTTAGAAATTTTTTTCTGTTAATGCTTTTAATGTCACGTCGCTTCCTATAGCTTCATATCGAACAAATACATATTTTTTTCTACTTCCAGGGCCGGTAGAGGACAAAAATAAATACGGACGGTCCCGTATTCAGCTCTTCAATACCCGTCTTTTGGATATCCCCCTGGAAAAAAATGCTTTCATCCTAATGTCTTTGCCTATGCCGACGATATTTCTATCATCTGTATGGGTAGAAACTACAATTTACTTAGCATTCGTACAACCAGCCTACTTAGTCTGATTTCGATCTGGACCGCTAACAGCGGACTATCACTTAACCCACTTAAAACCGAGCTTACCCTGTTCTCTCGGAAATATAAAATACCCGCATTTGAACTGCCGTCAGTTAATGGGGTGCAATTACAGTTGACGGAAACAGGGTCAAGTATCTGGGAATAATTCTCGACAGAAAAATGTCTGGGAAACCGAATGTGGAGGAGAGGGTGAAAAAGGCGTCTGTTGCTCTTTACTGCTGTAAAGGGGCGATAGGAAACCGCTGTGGACTGTCTCCTAACATCATCATGTGGAGTTATACGGCAATAGTCAAACCAATACTCTTCTATGGCACCTTAGTTTGGTGGAGGTCCTTCCAAAAGAAATATATTCTGAATTCCTTGATGAAAATTCAAAGATCAGCACTGATTAGCGCTATTGGGGCAATGGGCACGACGTCAGGCTCTGCACTTAGTGCTATCCTGAACATCTGTACTCCTGATATCATGGCCGAATTGGCAGCCGCTACATCCCTGGTGAGAATCAGAGATTGTGGCGTTCTGGTATCGGGGCATTCCGGACACGCTGAATTACTAAATCCGATCAACTCTATTCCCCTAAAACGGACTACGGACTACTGTACCTCATACCAGCGACAAATGGAAGGACTTCTATTCCGAACAGGAATACCTGGGAAAAGTCACTGGAAGGGGACACAAATAGTATCAGATTTTTCACGGATGAATCAAAGTTGGTCGAGCAAGTAGGCTATGGGGTCCATTCACCGGACCTGAATGTAAATATCTCCTTCAAGCTGCCTGATCACTGTAGTGTATTTCAAGCGGAAATTACCGCCATACTGGAGGTTACTGATCTACTGAGAAGTAGTGTCACAACCCTCCGGAGAATATGTATCTACACAGATAGCCAGGCTGCCATAAAATCCCTTTATGCCATTTTTGCTACGTCCCTGACGGTGAAAGAATGTCTCTCATCACGTAGGGTGATGACAGAGTATTTTGGTATCCGGCTCATCTGGGTACCGGGACAGAGTGACATTCCAAGCAATTACGTAGCGGATGCGTTAGCTAGACAGGGTACTACGGCACAAGTTCTTCCGGCAAAAAAAGGTGTTAGTATGCCAGTCTATACCCACCGTTTGCAGATCAGGCAGTGGGCCGATAATATGTTCAAGGACAAGTGGAGACTTACTTCTACTTGCAAACAAGCCAGGGTCCTCTGGCCACAGGTGGACAGGAAGGGGACTAGGCAACTACTCAGCTTGCCGAGAGGCAAGTTATCCACAATGATAGGAACACTTTCGGGACATTGTCTTGTAGGAAATCATGCCCTAAGATTGAGATATAGAAACTCCACTCTCTGTAGATGCTGCATGGAAGAAGACGAGGAATCGACGAAACACCATCTCTTGGACTGCCCTGCGCTGTCAGGACTGAGAAGTAGGATATTCGGAACACATTTAGATAGCACCGTAGCCCTACAGGATATTCCTGTAGGTCTTATAGACAAATTCATTGAATTGAAAGGGAAAATTGGCTAGACGACTAGTCAATAGTTGCTATAGAGGAAACTGCAGGTATCATAATGGGCTTCTTTACCCTAAGTATACTAGCGAGCGTGCTGTTTTGCAGCCTTTTCAACCAACCAATGTGAAGGCCTCCTCTACATATGGCGCTGTAAATTTGAAATGTTAATTTGAAATGACGTCTGTATGTCGTTGTAGGGTGGGTCTTCCGACTGTCTGTATAGGCCAGCGAGAAGGCATGCGAGAAACCTCTTTTTCCTGCTGAATAACAGCGTGTGTATGTATTTTGTGTCTATGTGAATAGGAATGTAGGCATTTGTGTGTGCCTCTGTTTGTGCGTTGTTAATTTAGAAGTATTAAACGCCAAAGGTTCTGAACTTAGCACGTTCTCGTGCCATACAGTGCATGTAATACTGTTAGTCTGACAGTCAGATTGGGTGTGACTGTGGATGTGATAACTATTCTAAGCTCATTATGAATTCAAATGAATTTTAACCCATTTTTATTATGCACAACTAACGACCATTTTCACGAGTGACCATTGTGTTGAAACTATTTACTATAGCGTCTCCTCCCACTGGTATCTGGTGGTTACTTGTATTAATCCTATATACGTCCGTCCAGTTCTTATATCCTTACTGAGTAGTTAAAGGCTGTTATGACCGTATCTGTTATTGAAATGTGCCACCCAAGAATGCAAGGACATTTTCTGATGGAAATTTCATCAGATTATTATGATGGGGCTGCTAGAATATATTGAATGTGAAGGTTGATGCCTTATGGCACTTACATTTGTTAAATTCCAGACCAGGGTCTGGGGGAATAAGGAGTTGAAAATGTTACTTGAACTACTTAGAAATATAAATTTTTTGTTCACTCTTGCCATGGAATTAAAAGGAAAAATATTGGAAGATTTAGAGTACCCCATGGAAATCTGTTTATAAATCACTGTCATGTTAAGAACAATTATATCTTGAAGTACGGAAAATAATAAAACATTTTATTCGCATTAATGTTTATTATTAAATTCCTATTGTGATTACCGCATCATTTTTAAAGCAATCAAATAAGTTTTTATTCATTTACTTTGGATTTTTAATACACTTTTGAATTTCGGTCGTCGATGGTGTCCATGATAGCGTGGTTTTGATCGCTGCTCTCGACACCATAGATTTCTTTCGAAGCCTGTTCCCTCCTTTAGTGGCGCCAACACACTCGAGTAACAATCTATGAAAAATATTTACCAACTTTTTAATTTTTTTGTTATTTTGTTCTTTGTAGTTTAACGTAACTGCGCATTTCTCCATAATAACAAACACCTGCTTATGCTTTAAACTCTGGGTCTACCGTGTTTTTTTCTTGGTTTGGTTTACTAACGCCATCGTCATTGTCCCCTCGCCATTGCCTGCCTCGCCAATGGCCCCTCGCCATTGTCCCCTTAGCTGTAGCTGCCCAATGCTGTCGTCATTTGTAAAGTCATTGACATCGCCAACGTCAAATTTCTATATAATACATGTCATATAATGGGCATCTACGAACAGCAACTACCTTACCAAAATATTATGACAATGGATATCGCTAGAAATCCTTGCCAATACATGAGTACTGGCAGCAGCAGTCAAATGTTTGACACTTACCCATAAGTAGGTAAGTCGCTCCAGCTCCAATATTCTGAAATTATTTAAGCTGTAACAATGAAAATTGTCTGCCATTATGTGACACGTGTGCCACAATATATCATGTTTCATGATGATATTTTACTTCTACGACTGGGAGGCTGCAACGGCTGCATCCTTTATCCAACGAAGAGCGAACGTATGGAGGTAATGATTAAGAAGAATGAATTGAGGGCCTTAAAATGCCACGCTTTGTTATTAAGAGTTCAATGACTTTGCAATTTTTCTTTATGTCGCAACACGTTCTACCTTTCCACCACATTTCAACACACGTCACTTGACATGACATAACACCATTCGACTATAGTCTTAGTTACAATTGTAGCAAATTGATTGCCACGAATACTTGTTGATGTATAACATCCAGTCATGGTCCTCCTTGTTACGATAACTACCATATCCAATGGATTAACTTTATCGATGACATTGATGACGTAACATCTTTTACATTGTCTGCATCGTCAATTAAATTTTCATCATTTGATGGCATGTGGCTTGGTATGATAATGAATATGAGGGTTTCCTATGGAATATAACTTAACCAGTAGAGAAAGGCCAGCAACATTTTGTACACTGAACGAAAAAGTACGTCAAAAGAATGACAATTTTCGCCTCCCCAACATCTTTTGTCATTGAAAGTGAGCTGACGTTGTAAGATATTTGCGTTGAAGAGTTTTAGCTTTTTTTGGAGAAGTAATTTTTTGATATTTATGTTTAGAGTTTTTTTTGAAAATTAATATCTTTAGGAAAATTTAATGTTTTTAAGAAAATGTACTTATTTTCAAAAAGGCTACTTACCTCAAGAAAAGACAAGAAAATATATTATTTTATTTTTAAGAAAGGGTTCTTGTACGAAAGGGAATTTTTGTAAGAAAATTAATTTTTTTTTAAGAGAATGAATTTTTTTTTTAAGAGAAGCCTTTTTTTAAGAAATTTGAGTTTTTAGAATTGATCTTTTTTCAAGAATAGGTAAAGTTTTAAGTACCTCAAGAAACGTTATTTTATTTCACACAACGTACCCTTATAGAAAAGGTAGGGTTTTAAAAAAAGACAATTTGTTGCAAGAATATGTACATTTTTAAGAAAGGTACCTACTTAAAAAAAATTTTATTTTTTAAGAAAAGGTAATTTTTGTAAGAAAATTTAAGTTTTTAAGCAAAGGTACTTCCTTAAGGTAAGGTATTTTGTTCTTAAGAAAAGGTTCTTTGTTTAAGAATATGAATAGGTATTTTTTTGAGAATATTTACAGCTTTTAAGAAAAGGCGCTTATTTAAGAAAATCTCCTTTTGATGTGTTAGGTCTCAGAATCGGCCAATATCTATTTTTCATACCCCTAAATGATAAGGGTCACCAACCCCTTTATAGAAAACAGATATGTCTGACTGGGAAACACATATTGTCTCAGAATCGGCCAATATCTATTTTTCATACCCCTAAATGATAAGGGTCACCAACCCCTTTATAGAAAACAGATATGTCTGACTGGGAAACACATATTGTCAGACTGAGAAAAAAAATACACACTGAATAGTTGCGAATAGTTGTCTTGTGGGGGAGCGGTGCGCTCTCAGAGCAAAGAGAATAATGACGTAGTTATACGTACTGAGATAACAGGAGAGCAACGAAAATTGTGTGAACTTGTGTAGCGTATGTACCAGGGCTGTAAACAAATGATTCATTTTTGATTTCAATTCATTATGAATTAGTCAAATTTTGAATTCATTCTTTCCACCAAAAAAAAAAATAGAGTTGAATCTAATTTGAATCAATTCAAATGAATTAGGCAAGAATGAACTGGAATTCAATTCCAATTCAAATGAATTTGCAAACTGAATTGCAATACATTTCCCATTCAAATTTTAATTGGCAAAGTGAATTGCAATTCATTTCCAATTCATTTGAATTGAATTGATTTTGAATTAATTCATATGAATTAGAAAAATGAATTGCAATTCATATAAATGAAACCAAAATTGAGTTGCAATCAATCAAAGCAAACATGGTGTTTGGAGTTTCGTTCTACAAGTATTAGTTATTTTGGTTTTGACATACGCTGAACGACAAAACACATTCAATAGTCAAGAAGCAATTAATAATTTATGAAACCCACCCAACGAAAAACACTTAGTAATATATTTTACAATATTTATGTTACAGCATAGAATTGTCTTTCAGAACTAAAGAAGGAATTAGGAAAATGAACTAATATTGGTATTATTTTAGTTATAAAACGAATGCTAAGTAGATTACATTAGAATGCATCGTTCACTCTCAACAATAATAACTTTTCAAAGTTATCATCTGATAGAGATCCACCTTTTGGTAATTTAAATGCTCTTCTTTACGTATAATACTTACGCAGTTATTGAATTTCTTATTGCAACAGTAGTGAATTTTTTGCAAAAATCGACCGAAATAATTCAATTCACTTTTCTAATTCATTTGAATTAATTCAAAATCAATTCAATTCAAATGAATAGGAAATGAATTGCAATTCCTTTTTCTAATTCATTTGAATTAATTCAAAATCAATTCAATTCAAATGAATAGGAAATGAATTGCAATTCTTTTTTCTAATTCATTTGAATTAATTCAAAATCAATTCAATTCAAATGAATTGGAAATGAATTGCAATTCTTTTTGCCAATTCAAATTTGGATTGGAAATGAATTGCAATTCATTTTGCAAATTCATTTGAATTGGAATGGAATTCCAATTCATTCTTGCCTAATTCGTTTGAATTGATTCAAATTCCATTCAATTCTTTTTTTTTTGGTGAAAATAATTAATTCAAAATTTTGCTAATTCAGTGCATGAATGATTCTCGAACTAATTCAAAAATGAATTATTCGTTTACAGCTCTGGTATGTACGAACATAATAATGTTTCTATGCGCATGTGTCTGTTGCTCTGTATTCTCTTGGTTTTTTTGTGGGAATAAACCAAAAAGAATTAAGCAAGAAAATAATGACACTTGACTTAATATATTTTTAAGTGTTATTAAGTATTAATATTATTTAAATGAAACGTCATCATATGATTAAACGCCTTTTTAAATTCTTTATATTAACTTCACCTGTCTGTATGCATGTATGTATGCATACCAAAAAAAACTTTGGATTGATTTTTAACCCTTTTTCCGTAATCCTGAAACTTCGCAAGCAAACTAATGGCGACAACTAAAATGAACTAACAAGATATGGCCAGGATTGGACAAAGGGGCGTGGTACCTCCCACACAAAGAACAAATTAAAAATCCATTA
The DNA here is from genome assembly GCA_963931995.1 of Phaonia tiefii. Taxonomy (NCBI): domain Eukaryota; kingdom Metazoa; phylum Arthropoda; class Insecta; order Diptera; family Muscidae; genus Phaonia; species Phaonia tiefii. The sequence continues at coordinate 319,220,884 of OZ008368.1, read as the reverse complement.
TTTCTGCTCCTGTTAACGGTATTTGAACAAAATTGGGTATGTTGATTTGGTGTACATATTCCAAGATCTGCTGCAAATATGGGCGGTATTGGGCAAAGGGGCGTGGTGCATATAAAGAAATTATTGTCAAAAACTATGTTTTTATGGGTTGGTTTTTTGTATTATTGTGAAAGGTAAATCAAATAAAATGTTGGTGTATACGTATATAAAAATGAGATAGAAAGAGAGCAACGGAAATTGTGTGAACTTGTGTAGCGTATGTACGAACATAACAATGTCAGTATGGTCATGTGTCTGTTGCTTTGCATTCTCTTTGTTTTTTGTGGGAATAAAACAAAAAGTATTAACCAAGAAAATAATGACACATGTGCTTTCACTGGTCCTTAAATAATTTTAAGTATTAATATTATTTAAATGTAAAGTCATCATATGATTGAACGCAGTTTCTATTTTCCAATCTAACATTTACTAATGTGTTCATAAAAATCGAACAGGTACCGTGTAACAAAATGGTGTTAATACATCGCCCTTCAGTTCGAACACTCATTAAGATATTTTTAAGAGAATTTTTAATAGAAACAAAGTATATTTTTAGGACTTTTTGTAAGAATATGTATTATCTTTTCCCGGAAAAGGTCCTTTTTAAAGAGAGGTACTTCTTTTATTAAACGCTAATTTTTTTTTAAGAAAATTTACTATTTTTACGAAGAAGTACTTTCGGTATGAAACAGCTATAAGAAAAAGCCACCCTTTTGTCAAATCTGCCGGAGTTAGATAAGGATGTGTCTTACCCACCACATTATTTCTTCTACTTATGGACGAGGTAATGGAGGCAGCTATTGCAGAAGCACCATTCGAGTGTATATGAACATGTAAATGATATTGGCTACGCAGATGACATATGCCTTATGGCCCACAAATTTTATGACATCGAAGCCACGAGGAGCAGACTCTCCGAAAATGGGGAAAAAGTAGGATTGGGGTTAACAATAAGGTAGACAAAGTTAATGCGTATTCGACTAGAACGGAATACTCCACTAACACTTGATGGTCCGTTAATTGGGGTCGTGGATTCTGTCAACTATTTGGAATGCATGATTATAGATGACCGTATAAATAAGGCCCGTGTGGCATTTCTAAATTTGCACCAAATCTGGCACATTAGAAGAACATCGAAAAAGTTGAAATTGCGATTATTCCATTACATTGTGAAGTCTGTACTACTTGGAGCTTGACTAAGCTGATATTGAATATGGTCCAAACGTTTCTCAATCGTTAGCTGAGACTAATTCTCCGAATCCACTGACCCAAAACAATTTCTAACAGAAGTACTCTGGCAACGTACATGTAACGGTCCAATTCAATTGTATGTACGTAGAATAAAATGGTAGTGGAATTGGATATTGTTAGAACGGCACTTGGATGGAACCCACAGCGGTATAGAAGGCCAGTAAGACCACCAGATGCTTGGAGGCGTCCGGAAAAGGAATATAAGCAAACTCGACTATCGTGTAATAAAACTATGTCTTGTGCCAGAGACAGATATCGATGGATAAAATTCGTTGAGGCCCTATGTTCCTCGTGCACAATTTGTTTTTGAACTTTCTATTGTAATATTGTCTAATATTTTTATATTCTTTTAAATAAATAAAGGACATATATATATATATATATATATATATATATCTGAAGACAATTCCTATAGTAGATCAAATAAAATTTTATACAACATTTTGAATTAATTTAGGGCCATACCGAGCAGGAGAATCAAAATTTTTACCACTTTTCAAAAATGACTTAATTCACAATTATCGCCAATGTCATCATTTGCCGAGTCCAATTACATAATATATATAACGCCAATTAATTTTGGATTATTATAAACGATAGACGATGAAAATAACTGTGTAAAAATATTTGATTTCAATTTTGAAATATCAACTAAATAGTAACAATAATAATAATAGTGGAACAATTAAAATTTTGAATTGCAATCAGCAAAAAGAGCATATTGATATCTAGAGGAGTACAAAACATCCTTTTCTCAAATTAACACACGACCAACACCAACGCGGGTCTAAGGTACATTAAAACAAAGAACGTCAAAGAAAAACGTAAGAAACAGTAACTGAAATTGTATGGACTCAAAGTTTCATTTTCATTCAATTAGATTTGAATCAGCCAAGCATCAACACACAACAACTTCAACTTGGCAAACGCAAGCTGAAAGAACACAAAGACAAAATAACGATGGTTATAATGACCGACCATGACAATTGGGAAGACTATGTTCTGCAACGACGTGTCCAGAAATATCACTGCGTTTCGAAAGTGGAATGCTGAAGTCGTACATTTGAGAATAAATTCAAGCAACTCAACACCCTCTGCATGTGTATAATAATATATGGAGAACATGGAAATGGAAGTGATAAGTTGAAAATTGCTCCAAAATTAAAACATGTTCAGATGCTGTCAAGGCATTGTCTGCCTAAATGATGCATGCCTAAAAGCAAAGTAGTTGATGTACAATGGGTAAAGAGTGGGCATGAAAAAATATGTCGACACAATTATTGCTGCGTTTGCTGACAGTGTAAAAAAGGTAACTGAATGATTTTCTGAATCCATTACAGTTTTTACCTTCGTGTTGTGCAAGAAAGTCAAACATATTTTTTCAATATTGGAACAGTATGCGCGAAATCAGATACAATATCTAAATTGTTAAAAAAATTTCAAAATTTACTTTGCATTTAATCAATATTTACATGAGATCTTAGCTTTGAAAATCTAAAGATTGTGGTGAAAGGTATCATAATAAATTTCCTCCAATATTTACAATTGAAAACAAAAAATTTATATTACATACATTGTCAGAGTATTTATGATGCTGTTTTCCTTTCCTATAATCCCACTGTAAATTGATTTTCTTCTGTGCGCAGTAATAAACAGTTGGATGAAATAATTGGGAGATGTGAAATATTAGTATTGTCCTTGTATGACTTTGAATTGTATCAACTTAAAGGCCAGTAAATACACTCACGAAAAAAAAATTGGTATTAACTGAAACAATGTTTGCTACTTATCAGCAAGCACCGTATTTATTTCTACTAAAGCCAAAGTATTGTCGTAACAACAAAGTGTTTGATTTGCCGATAAAATGCAAATAAATCTGTTTGATAGAAGTCTAACTACACGCCCAAAATGGTCTCTCTTACATATTCTCCCAATGTCATTATCTAAGAATCGTGTATAAATTTTTGGAATCACTTATGTATATTTTAATTCAAACAGTACCATGTTTGCTTGCAATTATGAATGTTTTATGTGAAACCATATGCCAATTCATCTGAAACAGCCACATACTTACGTGGAAGCATTCGTGTATTTCCTCTCAAACCTTCATATAGTTACGTGGAAGCATATATATATTTCCTCTCCAATTCGCGGTTACTTGCGTGAAAACATATGCGTGTTTCCTCCCCAGCATAATAATACTTAAACGCAAATTATTTCTTAATCTTAATATGTGTATATTAGATCGACTCACATTGTATGGCGGGGGAAATAAGTGTTTTCTCCAACCCTCAAAATGTACTTTGGATTGTTTTCTGATGTTTCCCAAAATATTTCGTGTCTAGCATAAAGATCCCGTGAGCTGGACCGTTTTTAAAAAAGGTATTTTTTTTTTGTTTTTCAAATAAATTTTTACTTTAGCTAAACACAATATATACAATATTAGTAAAAAGGCGAGTCCAACCATATATAAAACAAATCCTGACACATCCTTTTTTCGCGAATATTCTGCAAGAAACGCATTTTTAAGTTTTTAGTAGGGAGGTTTTTCTGTCTTACATGTCAAATTGGCGTAATTTAAATATTCAATATTTGGTAAAGATCGCCTCGGAAAATGTATTACAAAATAAAAACACCATCTCTATACAACAATGATGTCCTTGTCATACAAAAACATTTGATTCCCACTTTGCCCTGTTCTGAACGTAATGTTCCCAAAATATTGAATTTTTGGTAAAACCGGAACTAGAGCGAATTCAAAAAAAATAATCTTACTTAAATCGACTAAAGACAAAAATATGCCAATCTACGAAATAAGAAAAACCTTAATTCTGGAATATCTTTATAAATTTTGCTCCGATTTAGGCGAAGTTTTGACTCACTAAACAAGTTAATCAGAGTTGTGCAAAAATATGATAAAGATTTTTTTTTTAAATTTCTTCAATTTAATTTCGGGGTTTACCATCAATCAAAAGTGTAATCCTTTGGTGGGTTTCTTAATTAAAGAACTTTTTTGAGCAATTTATAAAAAAAAGTCCAAAAATATGCTATTTTTTTTGGTTCACTTGAATGAAAATGCACTTTAACTACTTCTAATGAGAAACAGTTTTTCTTGTTTTTTTAATTTATTTTACTTTATTTAAGAACTAGTAGTAATGGGTACCACCCCCTCTATTTTTAATAATTTCAAATATACGGGTTTCCATTGTGAGATAAAGAGAATTTATGTAATCCCACGAAATTTGATTCCAAGCATCCTTAATGACCTGAATTATTGACTGCCTGTCATCAAGTTCTCTACCTCGTTCATAGACCTTACGAGATAACTAACCCAAGACATTTTCGATGTTTAGATCTGGCGAATAGGGTGGCTAGTCAAGAATATTAACATTTTGGCTTGCAATGAACTCCTTTACTACTCTGGCGTTGTGAACTTCGGAAAAGCCAATTCCAATAATATTTTATAGCTTGCGAAAATAATTTTTGCACTTTGAAATTCAAGATCGATGGTGCCATAGTACGTAATAGCACCCCACACCATAATGAAAATAATAGTTGTAGCCATCAGGCCCATCCAAATTAGACTTCTTCTCATCCGTAAACACAACGGTTCTCCAGTCATTTACATGACCACTTGGCTGCACATCCCATACCATGTAGTCTCTTGCGAATTGAAGCCACATTTCCTTACGAGGAGCATTAAGTCGCGGCTGGTTTTGTAATTTCGGGTATTTAAGATACTCACAGCTCTTAATTACTCTGCGTACTGATGACTTGGTCGCTTCCACTCCAGCTTGAGCTCTTATTTTTTGACAAGTATAAGGCAGAATTAGAAGCAATTCTGATGATTTTTCTTTTCTCATACGTAGATGAAGACAATGAAACCCTTCCTTTCAACTTTTTCCATACCCCTCGGGGTTCTTGATGTAATGGCCGACAACTGTTGGACTCCGTCCAATTTCTTTAGCTATTGTGCGGTTAGAATATCCTTCAGAACAGTAAACAACAATTTTAGTTTTTTACGATAGATTTAAAATTTTTTGTTTTGCCATTTTGACTCGTAAAATGATTAAGATGTAATAAATTGTACTAAACAAACACTCCCTACAAAAAGTAATCGCTTACCTTAAAAATAATAAAAAAAATAAAAAGTGCCCTTATTCAAGTGAACCAAAAAAATAGCACATTTTTGGACTTTTTTTTATAAATTGCTCAAGAAAAGTTCTTTAGTTAAGAAACCACTATTGGCATGATTTTGTATATATCTCAAGATATATAGCTTCCATTTTCATTTTAAAATTCTGCAATGGGTTACAAAATGCAAAAGATACAGGCTTCTAAATTTTTAGTGCCTTTAAATAAGTCACCCGGAGTGTATCTATATGTGGCTAACAAACACATATATTATAACATATTATACATTGTATCTTCAACATATAATATTAAGTAGCAAACACGATGTATTTGAACACAAGTATACTATATTTGTGACATGGAAAAAAACAATGCACGTCGTAGAGCACGACGATACTGCAGGCAATTGATATTGACTATAAAAATTGTGTTATCTTTTAGGCAACTACAAAAATCATTTATAGTGGGGACCGACGCTACTCTGGCGAAGGAAAGAAGTTAGTGAAAAATTCACAATTAAGATGAGGTTACGTGTGCATTTAGCTTGATGAATTTTTCAAAAGCAACATTCCAAGCAACCGCTGATGAAAACCTGTGACTAGATTTGAAATAACAATACGGGTTTCTAGGAATCATGCGGATGCATTTGTAAAAAGTATCTCGATTTAGAAAGACATAGAACGGTTTTGAGCTTGAATAATAAAATAAAAAGGCAACAATAAAAAGGCCGAATAAATAAAAATCATAAAACGTAAACGTTTATAGACAACATGTTCAAAACTTTTAGAAACATGTTATCTCTGAGATCGGGCTATAACAAGTTTCATGGTTCAATAAAAATTACTTTTTCCACAATTATTCACATAGACCATCAGCATCGGATTTTAAACTATTTTTGACTTGCATTATTCCACCAAAAACCTCGTACTCAGTGACAACCAACTTACCAATGCCAAAAATGGTGAATAATTCTAAAAAATGTAATCCGGTACCCGTTGAAGTACTGAACCTGGGCTTAAAAAAGTATTCAGAGCTTCATTACAATATTTCGAAATGTCATCACCATATTTAAGAACAGACGGTATATCCGGTATCCGTTTTTTCGAATTAATAAAGCTCCAAAATGCAATATGGTTATATTTGTTGATGTGTTAACAAAGTGAACACATGCAAACAACACACAGCGTTATGTGGTTGTCGCAAAACAATAGTCTCTGCCTGAAAATAAGAATGATGGTATTTTTTGTGGCGGCACCGATCAAACAAGCAGGTCGTCGTCGCCAAAGAGTATTGAATAGTATAGAGAACTCATGAAACGAATTGAATGGCTCAGAAGCACTGGCGACATCTGGCGAATGGTTCAAAACATGGTTCTATCTTTATGTCATAACTTGGTCCATTGACGGTCCATTGACTTGAAACATTGACGCCTTTTGACACATTATGCTCTTTGTATTGTTTTATGTAAAAACATTGTCGAAATGGTGCATTTATATTGAAATATTCTATAATGAGAATAGGGCTCGTTCATGGTCTTTTCCTCAGAATCTCTGCATGAGAGCTGAAAAAGAGCGCAATAAGTTCTCTATACTATTCAACACTTTTTATCGTCGCTCTGTTTATGACAAAATAAAAACAATTATTTGAGTGAGCTAAATATTGCCTTATTTACTTTAACAATATTACATATGATGTTAAAGCAGATGTAATAAAATAGAAGGTGCAATAGCAAAAGAGCCGTCAGCACAAAAACTATTCTTTTTTCTATTTTCCAATGTAACATTTACTAATGTGATCATAGAAATCGAACAGGTACCGTGTAACAAAAAGGTGTTAACACATCGCCCGTGAGTTCGGACGCTCATTGATTTTTTTATTTTATCCTCTTTTTCAATCGTCAATTGCTTGCGCAGGAATTTATTTAAAAAATTAAATTCATGCTGATAATTAATAAATTTACCTCATGTGCAGGGTTCCCGGCTTCAAGAAAACACTTTTGAAATTTATTTCGCATATTTTTTAAAGTCTTCAGAGGCTTCTCACAAAGTTTAATTCGTTAGGATGGGATTTTTCCTTGCAGATGCTTAAGGGAGTGCGGAGAAACGCATCCTAATACAGTGATGTTAATATTCCTATAAAAATTGAGTTTCAATCAACACTACCCAATATAGAGTTTAACATATAAAAATTACCTGAACTTAAATTAAAATTAGATGTAGTTACATATTGCGTTAATTTGAAGAACTTATGCGAGCCTATTTCTACAATTAAAGGCGTGTGGTGAATAGTGGGTAATGATATCGGTAGTAAACAATCATAAAAAGAAAATTCACAATCATATGATACAAAAATTAGATCCAAAAAACGATTTAACTGATTTCCAAAATCACTGAATTGAATTCAGTTCAAACCGACCAACCTGCCCACCAAATTAATTTCATGGAGTTTGTTAACATTATGAGGTAATAGCAAATAATTATCAGACATGCGCGACCAACCAAGATTTTTTAGGTTAAAATCACTCAATACACAAACACAAGCGTCTACTTCCATTGTCTTCTAAAGTCAATATATGTGACCTGGTCTACGAAAAGGGAGCTTACGTGCGAAAACTAGTTTCCTGTGAAAAAGCTGTTAAAAGTAAGCAACTCGTTTCGTCAGTTTCTCATTATCTCGTTAATTGTTATCCGCGCCGGACGTCCAGTAAGTGTTGTTGTTGGTCCAGTAAGTGTTGTTGTTGGTCGGAATATTATTATAGTTCATCGTGTAAGTTGCTAGTGTGCAACATTTAAAAAAGTAACACTGAAGAAGTGACGTTTACTGCTTCTGTTGATTATCGTCTTCGCATTTCGCATGAAATGAAACATGAGTGTTGATGAGGAGTTCAGTGCCGTATACGGACAATATTTCCATGAAAAACAAAGAAAAATACATAAACTACTCAGCATTATTATTTTTGGCCCATAATACATTTTTCTACTGTATAATCATGTCTTTATAGCTTATAATTCAATGTATTTTGTTCATTACCAATAAATTATATTTTGTCGTATTTTTACTCTTCTTTCTCTACATTTTTAGTACACATCTAAGCAAGTTAGGATTTTCTGCTTTCACCACGTGAAAAAGAATCTCATCTTCCATCCGAATCAACCAAAAAGTGAAAATTGATTTTTTGACACCTAAGCCCCCTTTCCGTAGACCAGGTCACATATTAGAAACATGCGAATTATAAAAATCGTCAGAACTTTCAGGTGGAATGTAAGATTCACACACACATATAAGCATATTACGATGTCAAAGCCGGAAATAGAAAATAAAAACTCAATTGGGCATAGCTCCGCTTTAATCTCAGTTATAACAGTTTCTAAAGCACCACCGCCTTTTGTACAGTCAGTAATATAAGCATTCCTGTCTATACGATAAACTTTGTATTGCTTAGTTTCGAAAAATTCACCATCACAGAACCCAGAATTCATGCATGTTTCAACCAATACAGTTACATCCAAGTCATATAGAGATTGAAAATCAAAAACAATTTTGGATTTAGCGCACATTCCAAATAAATTCTGATAGTACAACTTAATGCCAGATTTTTTCGAGGTTACCGTAGATCTTCTGGTCTTGCCATCCTTTGAAAATTTACAAAAGGGTACCCCCCAATGTCTGTCGGCCAAAGGTTGGTATTAGTGATCTCGTCATAAAAACAGTATAGCTTTTACTAATTTGTAGCATTCCATGTACTGTCTTCCGAATTCAGTATGTTTCTCAACATAATTTATTATCGGCTCAGATGTACCAGTTGATTTGAAAAAGGACATGTGAACCCATTTCTTTTTAAATACAACTCCAAGTTCATTAGAAGTATTTGTACCCAGTAAAAGTGGTTGCCTATTACGCCTGCGTCTCTGCACTATAACCCAATGGCATTTTGAATAGGTTGTATATTGTACCGCGTTACAACCATTTGCGAGGAGGCTAACAAAAGTTCGCTTAATAGAGTAGAACAAACTAAACACAAAAAGTTTTAATCTTATAGCTTTAGTCTTCATCTCTTTGTATTTTTTCAACGTAATCTCCATTTATTTCGATACATTTTTGAAGTCGATAAATCCACCTTGAAAAACAGTATTCAAATTCTTCAAATTTACAACTTCTGGGCTCCATACCATGCTTTGTTGTTTGGTTTCAGGATCGTACTTGTAAAACCATGCTTCATCACCTGTTACGACTTTCTGAAAAGTGTAACACTTTCCGTTTTTGAATTTGTCAAGAAAATATTAAGCAAAACGCACACGTGTCTCTTTTTGAGCTTCAGTTAAAATTCTAGGAACCCATCGTGCAGATTTTTTCGTGTATTCAAGAATATTTTTTAAAATTCGCGATACAGCCATGGCATTCAATCCCAGTTCTTCAGCAATTATTTCCTGGGTCAATCTTGGATCTTCGTCAATTTTAGACTTCACCAGCGCTACACTTACATCGTCAGTCGCAGATTTTGGACGGCCTTCTCAAGTTTCGTCCTCCACAGAAAAATGACCGGTGTGGAATCTCCGGAACCACTTTGAATAATCACAAGGGATGGCGCATACACTCCAAATGCTGTTTGGCATTCACTAAATATTACCACAGGCTTGAGCTTACGCTGAAATCCAAAAAGAATATCAAACCGAATTTCTTTCTGCGTATCCACTGACACTGCTTCACTAATTTTACGTTTTCATTTCTCCGTTTTGACCGATCTTTCTGAAAATTAGAGTGATATATCGTAAGATTATAACAAACCGTATGTAATTTTTGATTTATTAAAAACTTATAATATGACAGCAACTAAGCGAACTGTTGTTAGACCCCCCGTAATACACCAAACTCAACAGTAGACAAAGAAGAAACAGACGAAGACAGAAAATGTTGACTATTCAATGTATTGGACTCAGTTGTAACAGATTGTAGGCGATTGTTTTGTTGACTTCCAGCGACAACAGTCCTATATTAAATTGCATTGTTTTTGGGGTTTGTTTTGATGCTTGCTGATTTTTTGGCAATTTTACTTTTGTCAACTCAAGGTTGTTAGCAAGTTCATTGAATTTCATTTTTAAATGGTTTCTCATCTTCACAAATGGTATATGTGTGCACGAATGAATTTAGCTCTCTGACTTCATTCATAAACGAAGAGATATGTGGCATCATGTTAGATGAAATGTATCGGCAGTCATCACAATCGAATACAAAGTTCTTATTGGTGCAGAACATTTAACAAAAATTCCTCATCGACTTTAGCACATATATGATGAAATTATACTTTGCATATACGGCACGTGCACATAGCTAGGCGAATCAAATTATGCCAGTTGCTGTGGCTAGGCCAAGTTTTCAGAATGCATGAAGATGAACCAGCGCGAAAGGTTTTCCGTAACGTACCAGATGGAAGCATGAAAAGAGGACGACCAAGATAGAGCCAGTGTTTATTTAATATGTGTAAAACGTCTGACCTCATAAGGTTGTAAAATAGTCGATAAAAGTTAATATATGACAGAAATTCTATATTTTAAGATATGAACCACTTCGCATACAGGGTATTAGACGTATTATCCATTACAATGACTTACCGGCTTAAATGTCCGTCAATACACATTTTGTTCACATCACACATACTTAATCGGCCAAGCGGATTTGCTGTCCTCTTGCCGAGGAACGATTGACGACTGATTGCCTGAAACTAAAACGCTACAGATCAATCAACATAAGAAACTTTGGCTAGATCTAAAATGTACACACTCATTTGGAATATGTACGAAGCACTGACTGAAACAATAATGCGATAATACCGTTACATACGTTCAACAACATTAACTTTTGCTGACAATAATCCCTCTTTGTCCAAGTTTGGATTTCTATTGCTCTTATGAGTACATTAACAGAGCCACAAACGTAACTATATTTGTACCACAAATAAAGCTATATTTGTATCACAAACACATCGTTTTAGTCATTGATTCTTGACTATACTATTGAATTGCAAACAAAATATGTATAATATGTATAAACAAGTACACACATTATATTTGCATCCCAACAACAATAAAACGACAAATTTTTCATAGTGTATATGTTTGAAGTAATAACAAATATGTTTGCTTTCCTCTTTTCAGCAGCTTTTTCTGCTGTATTTACTAACTTATTTTTTGAGTGTAGCTACGTGAACAATTCTGAATTTGGTTTCTAACAGCGAGTGTTCGTCCTTCATTGTCGCAGTATCCAAGAGCTACAATATGCCATAGAAAGGCACAGAATGTTTTACATTTTTGGTACGAGTACACCAATATCTACAGCAGTCTCCGACTCTGAGAAATTTTCTTCTACATCTTAGTGTTGTGAGCAAACAATCAAATGAAAACGGAAACGGAAATTTGCTGGTAATGGTGTTCATATTGATGATTCCACTGAAGTTGGTTAACATTTTTGTTTATGCTGACAATGATGCTACCATCAGCAAACCTTTCATTATCTTCATACGGCAACAACTTAAGCGCAATTACTAACAAACAGCAAGGTCTTGTAACACACATCCTTGAACAACAAGCAACTGAAAACGAATCAATTTGCAAGGGAACCAACAAATTCCAAGTTCTTTAGCAAATTGCCCCGAACTGAACGAACATGTAGACATGTAAATTTATAGCTCAAGACAAAAACTTAACTATGTTTTTGTAGATCCTTCACAACAACATTGGTAAATTTACACTCAGTGTCCAATTTGACGGAATTCGAGTGTTCATTCCAAAAGTACGGAAGAGATGGCACTATGGCAATATATAATTTTAGATGGGTTTCCTAAGATTGCCTATATACTTCAATAAAGTTTTGTAAGAACATAAAATTTCAAAAACTTGTGTACAAATTAAACAACATAACTAATTAATTTGAACAAAACCATTTACAACTACGGGTGCTTCTGCATTGCAATTTAGGAACTAGATGTAGTTGGAATAAATGACTGCAAATGGCTTCCTTTGCGAATATACTATTAGAAGATATGGGTTGTGGGAAATTATGTACCCGCAGTTTTAATATTTTACTCGTTAAAAGTTTGATATTATGAGGCACACAACATCCTCCGAAGCTGTTGTTTCACTAAACTCTCTAATGTGTTTAATAAATAATTAGGAAAGGAAAAAAGAAATGTAAAATATGTATGAATCTCAATTGATTCCTTACCAGGCTTTTCAACATAATGCAAAATTTAAACAGAAAGTAATGCTGTTTATTAACACCAGGGTTTCCACAGATTGCCAAATTCAAAATGAAATTAAACAAAAGTAACCTTAGATGTAAATATAATTATTACGTTTGACCGCAATATCAATAGAAAATATTAATTTAGACTTAGCTAAAATTGTCAGTAATTTATTTCTTATAAGCAGCATTCCATTTATAACCATCCATTTATAACCATCTCTAACCATTAGGGTGGCAATGAAAAAACTACTTCGGATTTTTAGTAAACCCCAGGCGGATTCTTGTTCCTTATGGTCTAAAACTGACTTGGTGAAAATTTGAGCCAAATTGGACAACTCTAAGTCGTCCCGCCTTTTAGTCAAAGTTCTCGGATTTTGACATTTTGGGTGAAAATTCGTATACACTAGGCAATCTTCATTCCTGGGTGCATGTGAAAAACAATTTCCACAATTATTTAGTTTAACCTGAATATAAACTGCGTAAAGTTTGAGTAAAATCCGACAACCCTAAGGGTTCCAATTTTTAATTTGAAAAAATTTAAAATTTTTAACTAAAATAAAAATTTGGGTTTTTCGGTTTTCTTCCAAAAATTGTATCTAACTAAAAAAAATATTTAACTTGGATTCCAACACCTTCTAGCAGAAGTCTATACGCTTCTAATACGCTATAACACGATATATTCATGCAACGGTTGCATGTTGTTGTCGTGCGGCAAGGTTGGCTATCTCGAGGAAAAATCCTTATAAGGGCACCACGATAACACCATGAAACCGTTCACCAACTCACATAAAAATGTTCCCTTTTTCCACCCCTCAAAATGTACCATGGTTTGTTTCCTGACGATTCGCAAAATATTGCATGTCTAACATTATGATCCCGTGAGCTAGACCTTTTTACAAAAAATATTTTTTTTTTGTTTTTCAAATAATTTTGGAGTTAAACTATAAGTACAAACAGACTATATTTACAGCCAACTAAAATTTTGCGGTTCCTTGTACTATAACACTATTCAGTTGCGATTACTAATAGTTGTGTTCAGTATCATCAAATGTTGTGTTCAGTATCATCAAATGTCGTGCAAGTCCAGACGCTGAACCCAATTATCGACGGTTTTCAAGCATAAATCGGCCGATACTGCTGCAATTTCACGTTCGATATTCGTACTAAGTTCATCAATCGTCGCTGGCTTATTGGCATAGACCACAGACTTGACGTAGCCCCACAGAAAATAATCTAACGGCGTCAAATCGCACGACCGAGGCTGCCAATCGACTGGGACATTTCGTGAGATAACACGTTCACCAAACTTGGTTTCCAATAAATTGATTTGTGGCGCCGTCCTGTTGGAACCACATGTCCTCCAAGTCCCTACTATCCAATTGGGGTCAAAAATATTCGTTTATCATTGAACGGTAGCGATTCGCATTCACAGTAATGTGCCGGTCTTGATCATCGCGGAAGAAGTACGGCCCAATGACGCCGCCGGCCCATAAACCGCACGAAACCGTAATTTTTTCGGGATGCAATGATGACTCGTGGATTACGTGTGGATTGCTGTCTGACCAATAACGCATATTTTGCTTATTGACGAAACCACTCAGCCAGAAATGAGCCTCATCGCTGAAGATGATTTTCCGATGAAAATCCGAATCATTTTCATGTTGTTGCTCAGCCCAATTCACGAACATACGACGCTAATGGTGGTCAAGCGGCTTCAGTTATTGCGTCAATTTGGTCTTGTAAGGATGTCGGCCAAGATCTTTTCGCAAAATTCGCCACAACGACGTCATAGAGATGCCCAACGCTTGAGAGCGATGTATGAGAGACACATTTGGGCTTTCTTGAACTGAAGCCTCAGCGGCAGCAATATTCTCGACACTACGGGCACTTCTTTGTCTCACTGGCACGGGAACATTTTGTACTGTGCCTGTGGATTCAAATTTTTGCACTAGACGCTCAATTGTTGATCTGGCAGGACGATTATGACGACCATAAACTTTGAGGCCACTGACTCCAAATTTCGGTAGTAAATTTTAATAATTTCGACTCGTTGTTGGATCGTATATCTTTCCATGATGAAATGGCAAACCTTACTGAAGAGAAATGTACAAAGAGCGGGAAAATCCATTTACTTTTGTAGCGTCTCTGTTGAAAACCCCTTTATATTGGTATGCTCAACTAATTACCTGTATTTGATGGCTGTCACAACCATTTGCTGATGCTTTAACCCATTATGAATTATATAGGAAAGAAAGTAAAAAATAGTTTTTTATTAAATTTGTGTATTTTATATTTAAACCTAAACAAAATTATTATTTCCGATGTTCTTTTTATTTTATTTCCGACGTGCTTTTTATTTTATAATATTTATTATTTATTTTATTTTAAAATAATTTTTAATGGAGAGAGTTTGTAAAAAGAAGAAGTGAAATTATTATTTCGGTGGATGGTTGGAAATATAGTTATTTCGATGCCCACCAAGGCACTTCATCAGCTCTTTCTACACAAATATTTAGGTATATCATCACACAATTTTAGAATTGCTTATCCCTATATTGTATAATAAATTGTTTACATCCAACGGAGGGATGTAATCAATGAATGTCTTTTATAAGGCATCACTTTTTTTAAACAATTCGCTAAACTAACATTTTTCGAATAAAAAAATACATGAGATGTCAGGGGACACCCGGTTAGAACGAAGTTCCTTTCGCTGTATGTTATGTACTAGTTAGTTTCAACACGCCTAAGGCACCTGTTGAAAAATACTGTAATTTAAATGGATCTTGAAGAAAATATTCTTTTCTAAAATGACAAACTTTTTTTAAGAAAATATGTTTTATTGTTATTGAATGTATTTTAAAAAAAAGGTCCTTTTTGTAAGAATATGTAGTATGTTCTCTTGAAAAGGTCCTTTTTTAGCTAATGTTTTTTTAAGAAAAGGTACTATTTCTAAGAAGAAGTAGTTTTTCTCAGAAAAAGCCATAAGAATATGATTTATTTTTACAAAGAAGTACTTTTTTAAGAACAGGTGATTTTTAAAGAAGTAGTACTCTTTTTAGGAAAAGGTTACTTTTTTAAGAAAATTTACTTATTTTCAGAAAGGCTACTTATCTCACGAAAAGAAAAGAAATGGTTTTGTTTTATTTTTCAGAAAGGAATTTTTGTAAGAATATATATTTGTTTTTTTAGGATACGGGATTTTATTTAGAATTGGTATTTTTGCAAGATTCGGTACATTTTTAAGAGTAGGTACTTATCTCAAGAAAAGTTATTTTGTTTCGCAAAAAAAGGACACTATAAAGAAAAGGTGGTTTTTTAAGAAACGGTAATGTTGTTCGAAAATGTAATTTTTAAAGAAAAGGTACTTATTTTAAAAAAAAATATTTTTGTTTTTAATAATTGTTCGGTTCAAGATCAATAACTATCAAAAAGTATTTTTTCTATGAAAAAGTACATTTTAATAGAAAAATTAAAAACAAATGTGTGAAATTATTATTTACATTATTTCTTGTAAGAAAAGGAACTTTTTGTAAGAAAATTCACTTTTTTTTGGCAATGGTATTTTTTAGGTAAGGTATTTTTTTACGAAAAGGTACCTTGTTTAAGAATACGAATACGTATTTTTTTGAGAAAATTTACTTTTTTTTAAGAAAAGGCATTTTTAAGAAAATTTTATATTTTAACTTCTTTCACTTTGGCTTTTCTTAATCAACTTTTTATGGGTTCAAAACTACAATACTTATATCTACTAAAAATTGGTTACAGTCTTCACCTAGAATACTTCCCATTATACAAAAAAATTCCCAACATATGTTAGCCTAGACACACACCAAAGTACGTAATATAGTTGATAATACTGGGTTGTATCATAATAGTGTTAAAAGAAGTTGCTTGCTCCCGCAACGTTAGATAAGGAATTTCGTTCCACTTAATAGGTCCATAAAGAGGCCCAATTTTTTTTTTAAATCGCCAAAATAAGCAAATCAGTAAAATACAAAAATAGCTACATCTCAGCAACGGTGCGCTCAGACGGCGTCACTTAAAATGTGATAAAATTACAATTTTCATATAAAAAATCACTAAAACACACATATATGTATGTGATATCAACTTTTTAAAATAATTGACTCCATCATAACGACGTCCATTGGTTACAGCCTCTGACAGAGGTAACAGAGTTATTATTTTTGCGATTGGACGCACCATTTCCGAGTTACAGCCATTTTTTTTTATTTTTGCGATTTTCTTATTATGGAAATTTTTTTAAAAAAAATTATTTCATGCGAATTGGAACACTTTGTGAGAAACCCTTAGAAACTCGTAAAAAATGGTTATAAAGCCTCTCAAGGAGGTAAAAAAATATTATTGTTGCGATTGTACGCATCGCTTTAGAGTTATAGCCATTTTTGTTTTTGCGATTTTCTTATTTTGACGATTTTTTGAAAAAAAATTATTTCTTGCGAATTGAAACACTTTGAGAAAAAACCCTTAGAAACGCGACGATCAATTGGATTATCCGTATGCGAGCTATAGAAATTTTTTCTAAATTTTTCATATTTTCGATCAACAAATGGGTATGGGTTACCGCCTTGGGTAATGGGTAAACGTGGCTTAGCCATTCCCATGTGTAAATGTGTAATGATAATCGTCTAGGGTAATTTCCCATACGCTGTGGGTAATGTGTAAACGTTCATTACCCATTCCCGATGACGATATGGAGGGTAAATACGAACCCTGTTTGTAACCATCGAATGCACGATTTTGTTGCAAGTGTTTTTGTAACAGAAACTAAATTATGATTACAGTGACTAATATTTGTATACTAATTCTAATATTGTAATTTTTTTCCATTTCAGATGAATGAGGTTTTAGAACTACTCAAATTGGTAAATACAACTTCATTTCTATAGTAGCAACTTGTATTTAGTAAGACCTACATATTTTTAATCTATCAATAACATCGACAAATAAATCTGGTGTGTAACACCTATGAATTGTAATCAAAATATAGACTTTAGCATGGAATTTACAATGCCTGAATTGATTTCCAACTAATGTTTCCCTGTGTGTATAGCGAAGATGTGCAATATCGGGGTCATATGAAGGACTTTTTTAAGGCGCGTCTAATGGTATATAAAATATGCCATAGCATATCCCGACACATCTTTTTTCACTGATATTCGAAAAAAATTTTATTTTTAAGTTTTTAGTTTGGAGATTTTTCTGCTTTTGGGACCGCCCTCGTACAGCAGCGCGATCTTGAATGAATAATATTTTTGATGGCAACCCTCTTTTTTGTTGACCTGAAAATAAGAAATCAACAACAAATGACTCTTGTTTGTAGCCGATAGTTTTTCGGCATCATGCAAAAGAGTTATGCATGAAAGTGTTTTCCCAGTTAATGCTTGGTATTCTTCGAACGTACATATAAAGTCATTCTCTTTAATGTGATGAGGGTTTCGAAACTGAACTAAAAACGGATACAACATAAATTGCCACAAAAATTGCATGACATATGTAATTAAGTATGTTATTAATCGCTAACAACTGCCTTTGTCACATATACAAGAGAATATCCTTAGAACCTTGAAGGTGGCTTTGTGTCTATGGTAAGGATACCTATACTTACAGATACTGATTCTAAAAACTGTGAAAAATATACATATTACATATTTGGGACAAAAAGATATACACATTTGGATACAAAGTAAATCAACAAAGCCTAGAAATACACAAAGATATCATAAGCATAAACAACAAAGTAAACATGTCAAGAACAGTTGCTTCCACAAAATATGTGTCAAAAAACCTGCATTCTGTGGGGAATATTAATAAACAAATATCGATTGCACCATGTAACATTTAAGATATTCAGATGTCAATTGATGTAAATGTACATGTAGAAAATTTTAAGCATTCAGCATTCAATCTTGTCATATTTAAACTACATTTGCTCATAATTACTCAGTGAGATAATATTAGTTATATTGGTAGTGGTATCCTTTGAGGACACTGAGAACGAAGAGAAAGACAAAAATAAGACATGAGTATTATCATACAATCCGGTTCACATATTTAAAGGCACTAAAAATTCCAGATTCAGCAGCCTGTATCTTCTACAACTTATAACCGCTTGCAGAATTTTAAAATGAAAATGGAAGGTAGATATCTTGAGATATAAAAAAAATCATGACAATAGTGGTTTCTTAACAAAAGAACTTTTTTTGAGCAACTTATAAAAAAAATCAAAAAAAAAATACAGCAGACAGTTGTCCGAGGCCTTCGGCCACGGTCTGTCCCTGCAGGCTGTGTCAGAGACACGGTCATTAAGTTTAACGTAGAATACGCCATCCGATAAGACAGAAAACATATATAACAATAAATGATAAATAACACAAGCAAATGAATTTATTTATTTGATAGTTACTTTTGATAATATACATAAGCTTATGGTAGGAAAAATAGGATAAATATGTTTTTAAATTAAAAGAGCAGGGATAAATGATAAATAACAGACGCAAACCAATTGGATTTATATTTTTTATAATTATATATCCATGTCAAATTCAAATTCACATTTAACATTTTGTTTCACTTAAATATATAAGTAAATATACGAAATTTCAATATTTCATCAATCAATACAACAGCCGAAGGTTTGTGTCCACACTGAAACAGCAGCATAGCTTGTGTTCACGCTACAAACTCAAACACTCAACCAAACACCACACATATGTTTGAGTGTATGTGCTTAAACAATTTTCATTTGAGAAATTTAAATATTAGGAAGATATCAACCAATATGAAATGTATATCAAACAAAAGATAACATCTTCATTTACCTACAAAAAAATTTTTAAAAAAAGTTATCTCGCCGTTCCCTCATAATCAATGAAATAAAGATTACAACAATAACAATCTGACATGACTCCCTATACCGTAAGGTAAGACGTATTCTACGCCAAAAATGTACTATTTTTTGGTTCGCTTGAATAAAATCACTTTAATATTTTTTTTTATTATTTTTATAGTAAGCGATGACTTTTTGTAGAGAGCGTTCTTTTGTTACAATTTATTACACCTTAATCATTTTACGAGTTAAAATGGCAAAACCAAGTATTTTAAATCTATCGGAAAAAACTTAAATCGATGTTTACCGTTCTGAAGGATATTCTATCCGCGAAAGAGCTAAAAAAATTAGACGGAGCACAATTGTTGTCGACAATTACATCAAGGACCCCGAGGGGTATGGAAAAAATTTTAAAAGAAGGGTTTCATTGTCTGTATCTACGTATGAGAAAAGAAAAATCATCAGAATTGCTTCTAATTCTGCCTTATGCTTTTTAAAAATAAGAGCTCAAGCTGGAGTGGAAACGAGCAAGTCATCAGTACGCAGAATAATTAAGAGCTGTCAGTATATTAAATAACTGAAATTACAGGAAAGCCGCCACTTAATGCTCCTCGTAGGGAAAAGTGGCTTCAATTCGCCAGACACTACATGGTATGGGATGTGCAACCAAGAGGTCATGTAAATCTGGAGTTCGGTTGAGATGACAAGTAGTTTAATTTGGATGGACCTGATGGCTGCTATTATTTTCATAATCTGGGCAAAGAAAATCGTTTTTTGAACCGACATCACAGCCGAAAGGGCAGCGTTATGGTGTGGGGTGCTATTACGTACAATGGCACCATCTCTCTTGAATTTCAAAGTGCAAAAATTACTGGTGCAAGCTATAAAACGTTATTGGAATCGGTTTTACCGAAGTTCAGTGAACTATTTGGTCCCATATATTGGATATTGCAACGGGATAATGCCCCTATACACAACGCCAGAGTACCAAAGGAGTGCATTGCAAGCCAAAATGTTAATATTCTTAAATGTCTGGGCTTGGTTATCTCGTAAGGCCTAACAAGGAGGTAGACAAATTGATGACAAGTAGTCACTAAATCAGACCATTAAGGTTGCTTGGAATCAAATTTCGTTCGATTACATAAATTCACTTTATATGTCAATGAAACCCCGTATATTTGAAGTTATTAAAAATAATGGGGGTTGTACCCATTACTAATAGTTTTTAAATAAAGTAAAATAAATTAAAAAACAAGAAAACTGTTTTTCATTAAAATTAGTTGAAGTGCCTTTATTCAAGTGAACCAAAAAAAATTGAACATTTTTGGACTTTTTTTTATAAATTTTAAAATTCTGCTATGGGTTACAAATTGCAAAAGATACATTCCGCTGCTTAGTGTCTTTCAATATGTGAACCGAAGTGTATCTAAAAAATATCCAGGTTGTTCTATTTTCAATTATTTAAGTTTGTTTGGTTGAGAGATGAAATTCATTTTGGCACACTTTTTGAAATTTAGTTATAATCGAATTCAGCCACCCTAAGACTTCCACTTACAAACTTTATATAAAAAACTTGTTGAACAGAGTATGTTCACATTATGACATTACTTTGGCGCCACCTTGTATATTTACATACAGAAGAACTCGTTTTGAATTATTTAACCCGTAATCAGCTGATTGTTTCGCATCGTTTGAGGGCTGTTACTTATACACATTTACGACAGGACATCCCAATGTACATGTAAACAATTGAAATAAAAATTACACAATGTGACACAAAAACATGCACTCGCAATCTCACATGAATATTATTAAATAGAGAAAGAGTTATGTCTAACGAAAACCATTGAATGTTTGAATGAATGGCCATTCAAGACAAAGTGTAATGAATAAGTGATGATTTATCCGACCTTTCGTATTGTATTCAATAATTAAATTGTCCGAGTGTTTGGTCGTGTTTATTAATTAATTATATTTTTTTCGATATTTCGCTATCCTATGGATAGCATCGTCAGGAAGATATATTATTAATTAGAAATGTGAAAACAATTGATAAACAAAAATTTTTTTTGAATTGTTCGGGCGTTTGGTCGTATTTTTAATTAATTTATTCTTCGATATTACGTTGCCCTATGGGTAGCATCGTCAGGAAGATAAACACAATTATTACTTAGAAACGAAAACAATTGGTAAATAAAATTTTTTCAGTGTCATTTGAAAAAAACAACAATAACAAAAAATTTAGCAATTGAAGAAATTTTCTTGTCATATGAAAAATGTTTTAAGTTACAGCCAGAAAAATTTTTGTGAAGAAATAGTTGGTTGACAAAAGTATATACATAATGGTAAATTCAACAAGTTACATCCTGATATATTAAAAATGTTACCTAGTGACAAATTCAATGATACATCAAACAATTTTAGGTGAAATGTTCTACATTTTACTAATTAAATGTCTATAATTCTGTGCTAAATTATCCGTATCTGCTTTAAAGTTTATTCTCTTCGCTATTGGAGTCCTTATTATCTGTAACATTTCTAACATAAATCGACGTTTATAATTATTTTCCCTATTCAAAACTGACGTATCTTGAAAGTTTCGAAAATGATTTGAGTTTGCACAGTGTGATGATAATGCTGTTTTTATACCCTCCACTGTAAGTGATAGAGGGTATATATCAGTTTGTCATTCTGATTATAACATATAGAAATAAGGCTTTGCGACCCCATAAAGTAAATATATTCTTGATCCTTATAACAACCGGAGTCGATATAGCCATGTCCGTCTGTCCGTCTGTTGAAAACATTCTCACGACTTCAATCGGCGATAACGCGGTTTGGTTTTTGGCCAGAATGTTCCACGTATTCCTGAGCAGTTTGGTGTTGAAAATCAGCGAAATTGGTCCATTGGAAAAAATTTTATGATTGGAAACGTAAAAAAACTCATAAAATTTTCACATTAATTTTTGTAGTTTTATACTAAACTACTCCTTTTGCCGTGTGGTGAATTTCCATGTTGAAAATCTTTGTTGTTCTTTATAATAGGTAAGTACTTTAGAATGTTTGGATGTACTTTCATGTGTTCATACATTTATATGAATTTTGTCACACTTTACAAGGTCGCTGTGGCCTGATCGGTAATGGGTTGCGCGTTGGAGTCTGAGGGTTGTTGGTTCAATTCTCGCCCCAGCTTGTTTTCTTTTTTTAACAGTTCTTCAAAAAATGCTTTTTTATTTTTAAAAAATGCCTTTTTATTTTACTTGTGAACAAGTAACTTATTTTTATATTTTTTAAAAAGGTAAATTTTCTTAAAAGAAAGTACTAAGAAAGTACATTTCAAACTACATTTCAAAATACATTAAGTACATTAAGTAAATTTCAAAGTACATTTCTTAAGTACATTTCATTAAGTACATTTCTTAAGTACATTTCTTAAGTACATTTCTCAAGTACATTTGTTAAGTACATTTCTTTCTTAAGTACATTTCTTAAGTACATTTCTTCTTAAGTACATTTCTTAAGTACATTTCTTCTTAAGTACTTAAGAAATGTACATTTCTTAAGTACATTTCTTATGTACATTTCTTAAGTACATTTCAAAGTACATTTCAAAGTACATTAAGTACATTTCAAAGTACATTTCAAAGTACAGTTTCTTAAGTACATTTTCAATGTGAGCATTTGAGCATTGTGAGCAATGCATTTGTGAGCAACCTGCATTTGTAAACAAGTAATTGCATTTGTGAACAAGTAACTTATTTCTATTTTTTTTTAAAAAGTACATTTTCTTAAAAAAGGTCCTTTTTAAAATTTAATATTTTGCTGGTTAACACTAAGGTGGAGGGTGTCAAAGATTCGGCACAGCCGAATTTAACACTTTTACTTGTTTTGTGTGGAGATGTGTCTATATTTTTGATCTGATTTGTGTCCTGCAATTCTAGTTTTACGTTTATTTGTAGTTGTACCTACATATACCATATTGCAACTTTCACTATTATTTCCTCCACAAGGTATTTTGTATACTATAGTAGATCTATCAAATTTATCTATTCTATCTTTAGTTTTACTAAACAATCTACCTAGTGTGTGTGCTGTTTTTTGGGCATTTTGTAGATATTAGTATTATATATTTTTGGATTTTCTAATCTCTCTGATTTAAACTTTTTGGGTTTTGTTTATCTTGCCCCTTGTTTTCATATTGCCTTATTAATCTCTTGACTAACCCTATTGGAAAATTGTTGTCCATTAATATAGTTGAAATTTTCTCCTTATTCTTTTTGTGAAAATGCCTGTCACTGATCTTCAAAACTCTCTCTATTAGGTTTCTTGCCGTATTGATAACCATTCATTTCGGGTGTTTGGAGTGATAATTGATAACCTTTCCAGAAGCAGTTGGGTTTTGGTACAAATCCACGACAAAATTCTCCCCATTTCTTATTACCATGGTATCCAAGTATGGGAGTCCTGATCCACACTCGTCTTATTGTAGACCTAATATGAGGATGAAAATTATTAAATGTCAAAATATTATCTATAGCAATATCTGAAACGATACAGACTAAATCATCTACATATTTGGTAATTATTTTCGGTTTAATGGCCAGCTCTTCTATGCAGGAATCAAGTAGATTCTCCATAACAATATCAGCCACAATCGGGGAAGCTGGAGATCCCATTGGAAGTCCTTCTTGATGAAAATATACCCTGTCATTATATCGGAAATACTTGTTGTCTTCTATACAAAACTTTAAAATATAGAGGGGGAGTGATTTATTCATATCTGTGTGCTGTTCTATTCTGTCACATTTTCCCTCGATAATACGAAGTGTTAAGTCTTCTGTTATATACTCGGAAATAAAGAAACTACATCGAATGAAACTAATCTGTCACAATTTTGTATTTTTATTTCCTTTATTTTATTCTGAAACTGCAATGAGTGTTTTATATTGTATTTGGAATCCTTTTCAGTATATTCGTAATGTACCTACACCTACTCAACGGAAAATCTTCTTTGTGTAATTTTGGGACTCCATACAACCTAGGTACTGTGGACTCATTTGTCTTAAGTTTTTTCTTCTAAATTTGATTTATGTTTCCTGCTTTATAAAGTTTTTCTACAATATAATTTATTAATTTTTTGAAGTTTGCTAGTAGGATCTTTATCCATCAGTTTGTACTTAGCTGTATCCCCTACAATATTATTAAATCGTGATATAAAATCAAATTGGGTTATAGCTACCGTCGCATTTCCGTTATCGGCATTATCTATCATTTTGTCCTTATTATTCTTTAAATAATTTTCAGCCTTATCAACTTTGTCTAACACAAATTTATCCATATTCGTCAGTTTCATTTTATTCATCTGACTATCTATGATCGTTGTCAATTTAGTTCTAGCTATTTCTTCTTCTACCTTATCCAGTAGTGTTTGTACAAAATCTTCTCCTTCTGCTTTTATATTTAATATTACACATTAATCATTGTGCCTCCAACATGTGTTTAATAGCAAAACACCATTTGTTTGGACACAAGTATACTATATTTGCGACAAGCTCCAAACATACGTTATATTTGCATCCAAATAACAACAAAAGACAGATTTCTCAGCATGTAGTTTTCTTATTACAAAAACCATTGTATGTGTGAGTTCGAGTTATAGATTTAATAACTCGAATCTGCGAGTGCTTCAACATTTACCTACATATGTTTAGAAAATAGAGACAATAAAACTGCAATATTTTTTAAACATCTAACTAGGATCACCCTTTGTATGCACTTTAAAAGACTACAAGTAACTAGGTGAAAAATTTAGAAATAACACTCACTCATACACACTTATTAACACATTGTTAAACTCCTCAATCCTCTTCTGAACTGAACATAACATAATTAAATGCAACTTTATGGGAGGTTTAGAGAATCTGTTTAAATTTCCAGCAAACACACTTTAGATCTCCCCCAGTAGCAATCACACACGTCGACACACATCCACACACACACAACCACAAATTATATCCTTAAGCTCTCATACAAGCACGATTATCCTCTTTGCTGTACAAGGGATACTATACATGAACATGTGTGCGTAATGTATTTGTATAAATTGTACAACAAATGTTTGCCATAAAGTGTCGAAGAATGAGCGAAAGAGAAAGAGAGATATACGCAATGACTACTTCTTAAGATTAAACCAATGGGTCAGATTTGTCAGTTTACGAGTTGCTAGGAAATGGAAAGGAAAGTTTCCATGTTAGGCTATGCACAGATTAAGGACAATAAAACCACAGCAAGTACATTTCAAATATAACAGTAATAGACGACAGATGATTTTAATGATTGAAAACCCAACATGAATAAGTAATCGAGTTGTAATGTAACGAATGCAGTAGAGTTCAGTGGGAAATGATTTAGACATTTAAGGGATACTAGCCAAAATGTTATTGTGGTTATACAAATTAAAACTGGGGAAACATTTAGAACTGGAATGTTTTAAATTTACAAAAAAAAAATTTGTTTTTATTTCTTTTAAATTTAAAATGTATAACCTAGAAATAGCAAAATTCGCTACAGAATCAGAAATTGAGAGGCATAAAAAATACACTTTCGTCTTTGTTAAAGAACTTGAATATAATAAGTTTCAATGTCTGTTTCGGATTATAAGGTAAGATTTTGTTTTGAATTCAAACCTGGTACCAATATAATTTGAAATATTATTTTACTTTTCGAATTTGAATCTATATATCTATGCTAAAATAGGAAAACGACTAAAGAGCATTTAGAAAATAAACCACTACCGACACTATCAAAATCACTGTGGCCATAATTACCGCCAGTTGCAGTTTTATATATCTCGACCGATGTTTCAGGAAAGTTTGTACCAGAGATTTTTGACTTCACTGATTAAGTGTTAGAACTGCACATGGCAAATCCTCTTAAAGATGATCACCTAAAAAAATTAAGATGCACATAAGTCGAGTTTCCTTTTCAGCACAGATATATGGCTTGACATATAAAACCCTTTATGACATATAAATCCTTACACTGTTATGTTATATTAAAACTTATTGCAACAATTTTGGAAAGTTATGCTGAGACCGCTTGCAAACTTCGAAGAATTTTAAATCGGAAAAGTCCAACTAATGTGTCAACCATTCGAAGAGTGGTCTTAAAATTTGAAGAAACTGGGTCGTTTACGGAAGACTCTTGTGCGCAGTGTTGTCATAATTATTTTTAGAAAAACTGACAATTTCTGAAAAAAAAAACCTTTTTTTTTGTAAAAAAAACTGTTTATTCAAAAAAAATATGTTATTAATAAAATCACATATGTATGTATATTCATTTCTAATTCAATTTTATTGAAAAATAGCAAAAAACAAACATTTTTCTTTTAAAAATAATTTTCTTGAGATCCATAAAACATAAAACTTAAAGTTAAACATAACATAACAAAACATTTTTAAAAAATCACACTTTGAGATCTAAGAAAATTATACAGTCAAAGAATTTAATCGTAAATATTCGAATTAAATTTATATTATATTTCTTTTGTTTGCAAAAAATTTGTGCAACTAAAGTTATTTTTTTTAAAAAGTATTTTGTTCGTAAAATACCACATAAAGTATTTGTTTTTAACTTATTTCTTGTTATGATTTTATAAATATTAATTTGAGAAAATATTCTTTCTACGTTTGCTGTGGCTACTAGTATAGACAAAAATGCATAAACCAGTTTTTTTAAATTAGGAAAAGTTTCAAAATCATCGCAACGCTTTGCATTTAATACCACCTCCGAAAATTTTTCATTATTTGTTTCTTCTAACAAATTATAGTCTTTAAAATTAAAATGAATTACTTCGCGCCATTCGTTATCAGTTTCTTGAATATTGTTCAATTGCACCACATTTGGTACAAAACTACACAGTTCTGAAATTCTCTTGACATTACCTTTTCTTACATTAGCGGGCGCTAAAACTTCAACACATTTTAGAAACTTATTGTTAAAATCAAACTTTTTTAATAGATGGTTACATAGCTCTATTTTTGAACAGTGTTCTCTAAAATCATTTTCTTCATTCTCAGACAATTAATGTGTTGACACTAAAGCAATAGACACTTCAGCACCTATATATATATATATTTAAGGTCTTTTAAATGACTAGGATGCATTATATTTATTTTTTTTGAATAATTCAAATAAATCTTTTGATATATTAACGTGTGATTTCACTATACATTAAATGAATTTGTGAACTTTAGCTTTGAAATAAACGATTCAATTTATTTATGTCACTTAATATAAATTTTAAAAATATAAAATACAGCTCATATACTAGGTATTGTAAATAGTTTATGATTCTCTGAGTGGAATCGAATTTTTCCAATTCTTCGTGCAAAAAAAAATAACTTTAGAACTTCAAATCTACTTAAAAGTTGGTTAACTGTAGCTTCTAGCGAAAGCCAACGTGTTTGTGAAGGGTTTAGCATTTTTCGGGGCTTATAATCTAATAGTA
Source organism: Phaonia tiefii (assembly GCA_963931995.1). Taxonomy (NCBI): domain Eukaryota; kingdom Metazoa; phylum Arthropoda; class Insecta; order Diptera; family Muscidae; genus Phaonia; species Phaonia tiefii. Next base: position 319,192,859 of record OZ008368.1, on the reverse strand, counting down.
TTTGCAGCACTGTAAACAAATCTATCCTCTTCGGACTATTTTGGATAAAGTTATAAATATCCCTTGCACCACCTTCGATATAATTTGGCAAAAAACCACAAGCATAATTTGCACACAACGCTAATGAATGCAAATACATTTAAATATTATAAGGTTTGGGCAATCGTCTTTCAATAGTGAAGCCACTGAATGATGAGCACCCGTCATGGTATTAGACCCATCCGCTCCAAATCCAACTAAATTCTTTTTGTAGTTAATATTTTTTTGGTGAAAAACGTCAACAATTATATTATAATTGTTTGCACTGCAATCTCCAACTTTGACAAGATCAAAAAGAAGTCACAGATTTTTCCTTTGTATTCCATTCGGACAACTAAAGATAACAACTTAGTTGTAGATATGTCCGTGGATTCGTCTACGCATAGTGAAAAGAATTTATTTTTTAGCATACTGCAAAGCTCTGCATGATGTGTTTCTCCTAACACATTCTTCACTATTGCTGTGGTTTTTGTTCTAGCGCATGTTGTTTTCTTTATTAAGTCAGGATCTTCTACAGTTTTTGATAGCAATGAAACCAGGTGATCCATTGCCAAAAATGAAATGTTGTGTTCGGCGCAGAAAGCTGCCAAGTGAACCTCAATATTTGTAACTTTGGCATTGAACTTTCCTGTATCATTGAAAATAGTACTCAACCCGGTATGTAATTGGATTGCCTTCGCCTTTGCTACGTGTTTAAGTGTCATAGCGTGCGCTTTTAAGTCTTTAATTCCACCTATTGCTTTTAGTTCGCAATTACATACCTTGCAAAAGGCCAAATTGCCCTCACTTTTCTTTATCCACGATTTCAATAATGTGTGTTCTTCCCACGATTTGACGTAATCAAGTTTTCTTTTCTTCGAGCTTGTAGGCCGAGGCTCTGGGAGTATATCATCTTTGTTTCCTATGTTGCAATTTGATGAAATTAATAATAGGATATTATATACAAACAAATTTGTTATCAAATAGACAGCTTACCATTTTGTGTTAAATATTTATCCATATTTCAAAAAAGATTACGCAAAATTCACAAAAAAAATTAGCGGGTAACTTGGCATTTCATGCAAACAACTTTTACCAAGTGAATGACGAAAATATACCATTGTTGCGTAAAAAGGGCATAAGCATTAAAAAAACATTGTTGCATTAGAAAGGGCTGTAAAATTATAACACTAGTACTTAAACACAACCATGGCAGCTAGCAGCTGGCAGCTTTTAATTCTCTAGCGCTTAAACCAAACACAAAGCGCTTAAACCAAACACAAAGCGCTTAAATCTGAAAACCCCTTTTCAACACTTCAAAAAACTTCAAAAAAAAGATAAATCTTCACAAATGCCAACACTGCTTGTGCGCCAACGTACCAGACGGTCTCTCGAAAACATTTTAGTTGTAAATGAGAGTGTCGCCGAAAATCCGAAAACATCAATTCGGCATCGTTCTCAACAACTTCAAATTCGACGAAGCACTACCCACCGAATTTTGACAAAATACACTCACCGTCATGCGCGCAATATTACTCAGGAGCTCAAGGTTACTGAGGAGCTCAAACCAGCAGACCATGGAAAGTGCCGGCAATTCGATCGGCAATGGAGCAAAGTGAAGTCAATGCCAATGTTCCGAAAAAAGTGGTCTTCTCCGATGAAGCGCATTTCCATCTGGATTTTGGTCAGGCCCAATCACGCCGCCTTACTTTTTTGAAGATGAGGTCGAAATTGCAGTGACTGTGAACTACAATCGTTACAGGAACATGATAGCGGAGTTATTGTGGCCTCAACTGGACGACGTGGATCTGGACGACAAGTGGTTTTAGCAAGACGATGCCACCTACCATGCCGCGCATGAATCAATCGATTTATTGTACCAACGATTTTCAGAACAAATTATTTCAAGGAGTTCTGATATCAAGTGTACATCAAGACCATTCGCTTTGACGTCGTCCGATTTCTTTCTTTGAAGTTGAGTGACATCTCGGGATCATGCGAATAAACCAGAGATAATTCCCCAACTCAAATCAGAGATATAACGCATCATCGGTGACATACAGCCACATCTCTGTGGAGAAGTTATGGAAAACTTCATGAAGAGGTTAATGACCTGCCATCAGACACGTTAGGGCCATATGAGGGACATTTTATTCCACACTTAATAAGTACATGTCTTCTATACAATCCAATAAAGAATTCACAACTATATCAAAACACTCTTGTTTTTATTTTAAAATGAAAAAGTGCATTCTTAATGAGACACCCATTAGAAATATAGAACAAAAGAAAACCTTTTTATTTTTACAATCATTAATGTGATTGTCAAAATCTTGTGATTCTCACTACAGGGTAACCACCTAATATTGGGTGGTTACATCATTTCTAACCATTGACTGAAAAACACAATTCGATGTTTAACCACAATTCAAATATGGAACGAAAATTACCACTGACTGAAAAACTGACAATTGGTGTGTTGTAAAAACAATGAGTCGGATTCAGTGCTGCATAAAATGGGCATGACTATCAGGTTTCCGGGTTTAATGGCTCGGTATAAACTTCACAGAGCCAGAGTGAAAGGTAGGTCCAGCTCAGGATCGGTATTGAGAAAGTAATATCGGTAATTCATTTCTGAAATAATTCATAACATCGAAGAATCGGTAAATGGAAGAGACTAGATGGCCAAAGACGATACGGTAGAATAGTTATACTAACCGTATAGGGTGCAATAGTCAAATAAAACCTCGACGGATGAATAGTCAGCCGAAGCCGATTTGATGAAATAGTCAGACGAATCTGATATGCTCGAATAGTCAGCCATGGTGGAATAGTCAGCCGAAACCACAATGGTGGAATAGTCAGCCTAAGCCGCTATGGTGGAATATTCAAACCAAGCTGCTAGGGTGGAACAGTCAGCCGAAGCGGATATGGTGGAATAGTCAGCCGAAACCACTATGGTGGAATAATCAACCTAAGCCGAAACGGTGGAATAGTCAGCCGAAGCCGCTATGGTGGCTTAGCCAGCCTAAGCCGCCAGGGTGAAATAGTCAGCCTGAGCCGCTATAGTCAATGTATTTCAAATCCGCTAAGGTCGAACAGTCACCCGGATCAGCTATGTTGGAGTAGTGGTAACAATCCGCTATGGTCGAATAGTCAGCCTCAGCCACAATGGTGAAATAGTCGGTCAATGCCCCGTTGGTCAGCTCTGCGCGTTTTCAGTCCAGCAGTTAATGTCTTTCCATGTAACTCTCATACCGTGCAAATAAGCGGCCGGTAACGAAACGAAGAGTTCACATCCTTTAAGATAGCCAAACGATCCATGAGGAATTTGTCGACCATCCCGCTGACCATTTCATCCTTTCTCTGGCAGTACAAGCAGCTCTTGGAACAGTGAAGGATGCATGTGCGTCCGTTGAGGGATCGTCTCAATTCACTCCCTTCATACGGTATAAGACGTCTAGATCCACTTTTTTTGATAAGGCAGTTCTAGAATACCAAAATAGCGTTGATGTGATGAAGTGATCTTCCATAAAAACGACAACGACGTCGACGACGATACCCGCATTATGGGCGAGTGTAGCAAATGCATATTCTACGTCCATGCACAATGGTGGGGAGAGAGCCCACGGAATTTCGTGCCCTTTTGTTTGCGATATAGAGCCGGTATAAAATTTAGATTCTTATATTAATAATAAATATAGTTCCGGCTAAATGGCAGCCTCTGGTCGCTGCGTCAACGAGTGATCTTTTAACCATATTGACCATAACATTTTGACATATTTCGGGTGCAATTGCTAAAATTTCTTCAATAATGTTGTCCTTAATATCTGCATTTTTTGTGCCGTACGTATGCTACAATTTCGACCAGACTCCACTTTAACTCCCGGTGTAAACAACGTTTCAAAATTCTTTCCAATACGCTGAATGGTTGAATTGCTCGGTATATTATTTAAACCAAAAAAAAAACCGCAAAATTCTTCGCGTTTTTACAATGGAACGACTATTTAGATAAAATATTTCAATATCTTCAACACGTTGTTGGTGCATTAGATGCTCCATAATAAATTGCTATAGACTGCTTTGGCCAACTGGCATATACAAACCGACAAATGTCAACAAAACAGAAATTGCGGTCAGAAACATCGGTCTGGAACAGAAAAACAGCCTGTAGAATGATTCACTCGATCTGACGAAATGACCTGAGGTGCGTTGACCGCCGTTCTCAAATGTCTCTCTTCAAGAGGTCAGAAAATTTCTCCGAAACAAATTATCGGCCATTGTCCGATACAATGACCTCCTGCACTCCGAAATCATGAAATATATCGGTCTCCAGACACATGGCAACTTCGGATTAAGAAATAAAATTTTAGAGTGTTAGCCTGAGACCACGAAAACAAAATTATTTCCCTGCCGGGAATGGGAATATGGATCACAAATATTTTGATAGATTTTGATTATTCATTGGAAGTCTGGCCGCCAAATTAGTTGTTAAACTAATTTGCAGGTACTGCAACTTGCAATTAAGCTTTTAGTGTCGACAGCTATCCCTGGTCAAAAATATATCTTCCGAAGCCTACAAATTGTTTTCCTAAGCCCCCGTGTCCAGCCATCGTATTGCAATGATAATAAGAGATCTGTAGACACACATATGGTCTTCGAAGATGAGTAGGTTCAAATATAATTCCACTAAAGATTTTTAAGTCTGGCAACATTTCGCCATTCGCTTAAACGTATTCTGGAAGTTGTAGATAGATAGTCAGTTTCCAAAAATGTCGGCTGTGCTAAATTCAATTTAAATCCTTTACTTATTTCGGCTATTTCATCGTGCGCAGTACGCAGTATGTTCCATTCCTTTAAGGTGTATAATTTTCAAATCGAATGCCTGTAATTTGAGGCTCCATTTCGCAAGGCGACCTGCGAGATCTTTTTGACCGAGGAGCAGTATCATTCTCATGTGGTCGGTAATAACCGTGAAGGGCAAAGCGCCTATATTAGATCGGAATTTCTTTACACTCACCACGGCACTGAGTTACTCTCGCTACGTGACTATGTACTTAATTTGCAATGAATTTAATTTTTGGTTCATGATAATAATTTTGTCCGGTTCATATCTTGCAATTCGTTCGGAATTTTGATTTACTCTCTGAGGGAAGGAAAATATTGTGAACATATCAATCAAAAAAACTTCATCTTCAAGGTTAAAATCGCAAAAAACTTAAAAAAATCAATTTATTTTTTCCCCTGTTCAGGTCCATAGGTATGAAATCAATTAAAGAAATGTACCTAAGATATCAATGAACAACTTTCTAAAACATATGCACTTCCTAGTAAGGATTCCTAACACCGTTTACTTCAAAATTGGGATACTATGCTATTTTACCGACCGCAGCACTATTTATTCTTCATGACAAGAGCTACAACTTTCCCTCAGAAAGTAACTCAACATTCCAAATGGTTTGCAAGATATGAGCCAGACAAAAATGACGCCGAGGCCCCAATTCTTTGGGGGCCCATAAAAAAAGTGCATGACTTTGGGCAAAACTGGGAGACACGGGTCTTTTTTTGGCGTAGAATACGTCTTACCTTACGGCATAGGGAGTCATGTCAGATTGTTATTGTTTTAATCTTTATTTCATTGATTATGAGGAAACGGCGAGATAACTTTTTTTAAAAATTTTTTTGTAGGTAAATGAAGATGTTATCTTTCGTTTGATATACATTTCATATTGGTTGATATCTTCCTAATATTTAAATTTCTCAAATGAAAATTGTTTAAACACATACACTCAAACATATGTGTGGTGTTTGGTTGAGTGTTTGAGTTTGTAGCGTGAACACAAACTATGCTGCTGTTTCAGTGTGGACACAAACCTTCGACTGTTGTTTTGATTGATGAAATATTGAAATTTCGTATATTTACTTATGTATTTAAGTGAAACAAAATGTTAAATGTGAATTTGAATTTAACATGGATATATAATTATAAAAAAATATATGAAAAAATTAATTCATACATTTTTATGTTAAATGAAAGTGCTGCCAAGTAAGCAAAATAACAATGCTGCTTGATGCTGTTTGACAGCAGTTGACAGTTGACGTTTATCATTTATTGCTATATATGTTTTCTGTCTTATCGGATGGCGTATTGTACGTTAAACTTAATGGCCGTGTCTCTGACACAGCCTGCAGGCCGAAGGCCTCGGCAACTGTCTGCTGTTCTTTTTTTTGGTCTTTTTTCACGTAATGGTGTCCGTATATGGTTATATTTTTTCGTGTTGCACTTTGTAATATTGATACCCTAAATCGGGATTTATGAGAACTTTTGGTTCCGTCAGCTCCAGTTCAATACTTCAAAAGCCAACTAGATATGCCAAGTTGTCTACCCTTTTTAGGCAATCAGTAATGCAGCAATTGTGTGCTGTAATTGCGGCAAAGTTTGGCAGGAATCACGGATACCACCCACTCATTTCCAGGAAGCGATGTTAGTTGTTGAAAAATACTGGAATTGGAAATTCCAACACCGATTGAATTTTCGCCTGATCCATACCAAGCTCGCCTTGATCAATGATGAAGCCAAGATAGCGAACCTTCACTTTGAGAAAACTTGGATTTTACCAAATTTATTGTACGTGAGGCTTCCGTCAAATATCTCGCCAGTTCCGTCAAATGATGCACATGTGAGATAAAATCAGGTGAGCATATCAACAAATCGTCAGTTAAGACAAAAATATACTCTCTCAGACGGGATGGACTAGACGACATTTGGAGGTCATAAGGCATGACCTCGAAGGGGCTTAATGGCCTGCCAGGGACTGTGATGCCGTTTTTTCTCAGGATGACATCTGGAGAGGCATGATATGAATAACAATTTAGAAATATGAAATGTTGCTTAAGAATTTAAATTTCAAATAAAAAACGAATTTGTATGAACAAAAACCAAACTCAAATTATAATAAAACATTTGACAACATTTAATTTTCAAAATGTAAATTAAATTTAGTATTATAATCCCCAGATACATAGCCAGATGGAATTTAAATGCCCAATGTGTGTCATTTCAAACAAAGAGAAGAGATTTGTTGTCACAACAATGTCTACAGCCAACTAAAAATTGGCGGTTCCTTGGAATATCACATTATTCAGTTTTGATTACCAATAATTGCGTTCCGTATCACTAACTTTTGTGCATATAAATTAATTTGTAATTCAGCTTTGGTTGCAAGAACTGAAATATTTAGTTAAGCTAGAGCAAGAAGAAATAAATGTGATCTGTCAATCGAGTTTTAATTTTAGCAATCAAATTATCCTGTAGTGGTGAATACCCTATTAGTTGGATCAATGAAAAATTTTAAAACTAATTCGGTTGTAGCAAATAATATATTGCTTTGCTCAACTAATTACTTGAATTTGATGGCTGTCACAACCATTTGTTGATTTCATAGAAAAAAAAACTAAAAAAAATAATTTTTTAATAAAATTGTATATTTTATATTTAAATATAAACAAAATTATTATTATTTGTAGCCAGGGTCCGTATTTTTCTGGGGTAATGGGGTAACCCATTCCTATTTCACGTCAAAAATATGTAAAATTTCTGTATCTGGGGAACGGAGTGCCGAGTCTAAAAAATAACTAAATTTCTAAGGGTTTTCCATAAAGTGATCCAATTCGTTCGAAGAATTGCCTGAGTAAATGAAATGCAAAATTTTTAAATTGTAATTGCGAATCATACGAAACCAGACGCAGAGGAAGCTGGACATGTTAATGTAGAAACAGCTTAATCAAGGAAGCTCTCGCAACTTTTGGCATAGAACCCACCACCTCCCAATACCGATCCTGACGCGCAGTGGAAACCCATTCCCCACTATATAAAAACTGCCGCAACAACCGTACTTAATTTCGAAGTACCACTTCGTAATAAACCACGGTACGATGAAGAGTGTCGCATTGCAAATGATGAAAAGAAAGCTGCACGTTTGGCAGTGCGTCAGTCAATTGCAGGGCGAGGTGCACCTGAGTGGTATAGGGAAAGAGAAAAGAGATAAACCGTCTCATTAGGCGGAAGAAACGACAGTGGAGAAATCGCGAGAGTGAGAAAATTGAGACATACAGAAGGAAGAACAAAGCCCGAAAATTCTACCAAAAAGTCAAAAACGGAAGCAATGGGCATGGTTCAGGGCCCCCTGTCTGTAACGACAAGGACGGAAATCTAATCGCAGATGTGCAGACCATGTTGGGAACATGGAGAGATCATTTCTTCGCGCTACTGCTGCCTGAGATAACCAATGACGATGGGACAATAGCGAACAATGCGGACGACGACGTCGATTGCCCCCCTCCTAACCAAGACGAGGTCAGAGCAGCTATTGCCGGGCTTAAGAACAACAAAGCCGCAGGAGCCGATGGATTACGAGCGGAGCTGTTTAAGGCTGGCGGCGATAAGGTGCTCATTAGCAAAATTTGGTTAGAAGGATGCATGCCCGGCGATTGGAGTCTCAGTGTACTATGTCCCACATTTAAAAAAGGTGACCCGAGTCTGTGTGCCAACTACAGTGGAATAAGCCTTCTATCCATAGCATATAAGGTTCTATCGAGCATAATGTGCGAAAGACTAAAACCAATTATCGCTGACCTGGTTGGGCCATAACACTGTGGTTTTAGGACTGAAGACCCAAGGAGAACAAATCGACACCTACTATCTATTTGCCGATTATAAGGCGTCCTTCGATAGCCCGATACGGGGGAAACTCTACGAAACAAAGTCTGAGCTTGGTATTTCAGCTAAACTCATATGCCTTTGCATGATGACCCTCAAAGTTGGTAGGGATCTTACCGAACCTTTCGAAACTAAGCGAGGCATCAGATGAGGTGACACCCTATCGTGCGATCCCTTTAACATCTTAATAGAGATTATTCTGAGAAAAGCTGCAGTCAGCATGAATAAAACCATCAGCAGCAAAAGTCACACGCTGCTCGCGTATGCTGATTATACAGATATAATTGGACGCACAGTTAGAGAAGTTACTGCGGTATTTACGAGAATTGAGAAGGAGTTAGGAAAAGTGGGTCTGACGGTAAATGAGGGCAAGACAAAATTAATGGTTTCAACGGACAGGGCCTCCACGCGATTAGACCAAAGCGTGAACGTTCATAACCGTTATAATTTCGAGGTGGTGGACCCTTTTATATAACTCGGATCTGCCGTAAAAAAACAACATCGTCAGCCTTGAGATCAAGCGCAGAATTGGGCTTGCGAATAGAAGTTGTTTTGGGCTAAGCAAGCACTTTATAGATAAAGCCGTCTCTCGCGTAACAAAAGTCCAGCTGTACCATGCTCTCATTCAACCTGCCTTGCTTTATTGAGCAGACTCCTGGGTCCTATCGCAAGCAGACGAAACATCTGTAGGAGCAAAAATACTCCGAAAAATTTATGGCCCTATAGTGCACAACAGCGAGTATCGGCGACGCATGAACCATGAGCTGTATGAGCTTAATCCAGACATTGACATAGTTAAGCGGATCAAAATAACGCGATTGCGCTGGCTAGACCATGTTAAAAACCCGAACTCGAAGGAAGACGGAAAATAGGAAGACCAAGACTCCGGTAGATTGATCAGGTTGACGAATTGCTGCGTACACTTGGTATTGCCAACTGGAGAAATAAAGCAAATGATCGAACTGATTGGCGAAATATGTGATCTTCGTTTTGTAAGGTCCCTGATCCCCCAAGGTTGTCCGAGACCGGATAAGTCAGTAAGTAATTGCGAATATTGTTTATACTTTTGCACCTACATTAGATTAGGTAATGCAAATTAAAATCCAATGCAAATTAACAACCCCCAACCCTGATCAAAATACGGGTTAAATTCCCGCACTGGTCACCTTTATTGCAATTCGTCGACGTTTATCTCGGTTAGGGATGGTGATTGGGAAACATTGTAAATATGTAGGTCGCAAGAAGTAGCGACATTAACGATCTCTCATAAATCTCTTCGTTTGATGTAACTTGAAAATAAGTTATTTATGTGATCGATAATTGCACAAAAAAAATGTACAAAAGTTTTAACAAATTCAGATTCAGAATTCACATTTCCCTTAACTAACCTTATAGTGTGAACAGAGCTTTATTTAAGTTTGTTATATTAAACAAACAATGAAACATTGAAATTTTTAATATTTCCCCTTACTTCCCAAAAACGAATACATTACCATAGCTTAACGTGTTGAATATTCCACAGTTTCTTATTCCAACTTACATTTACATTCTTTTGTTATGGTTTCTTGTCACCCCAGCTTTCTCTCTCCCTCCCTCTCTTCACCCCTGATTATAATTGCATTTTCTAATTGGCGGTATAGTTTCCAACATTTATACGAATGAATTCAGTTTTTGATGCTTTTTATTACAGGAATGCCATAAGTCAGGGGTCGGCAACCTTTTAAGATGGAAGAGCCAAAAGTTACAATTTACAAAATTTCACAGTTTCTGAAGAGCGACTAATATTTTTATTTCACCAATACGGTATTCGATTAGTATAAATTTGGTTTTTGATTATAATAAATATTTATTATATTTTACGAATATTTATTCATATAAAAACATAGAAATGTTACGAAAAACATATGTTTAACGACTTTAGCTAGCCCTGCTAGAATAAGAAAATTATTAATCAAATAATATAACTATAATTATTGAATAATATTTATAATAGCTACATCAATGGAAGCATTGGCCTTGCATGGCTTTTTAAGGTTTGGTAAAATCTGGCTAATAACTTGATGTTTTCAGTTTCAAGCACGCCCCTAGATTTTTATTTGTTAGTTGGGTTCTTTCTAACTTTGCTTTTTATTATGTTCATACAAGAGAACGCTTGCTAGCATCAATATGTCGACCCCCCCAAGATAGTCAGTTCTCCAAATGCCAACTTCTTCTCCAAGCATTCTGGAAGACTACTCCATGCGTCAAAAATGAGTGCCTCAACTCTCGGAATTTCCTTTAGACCTTTCCAAATGTGCAGCGTATCGTGCATACTTTTGTGGACATCTAACTCTTCCAACTTGCGCTTGAAGTACTGTGCACTTAGCACTCCCCATTTGTTTGGTTTTCAAATCCATCTATTGCATTTTAAGCGAACCAGCATCAATTCCAAATAACTAGCTGAATGTTGATCTCATTTGTATTTGTGTTGGGAGGATTTACTATGACCGCCAGAGTACTAGCGCCTTTTTGTAGATTGAATTGTTGCACCCATTTTTCTTCTTTCAATTCGGAATGGACAATGCCTACTTCATTGAAGAGTGTTTTTATTTAACTCAAGCAAGAAGCAAAAGGTTTCATTACGTTACCCCTGGAAATCCATCGCACTTTATTGTGCATAAGTGGGTCAGATTACTGGCTTTCTATTTATTCAAAAATTTCGTTAAACTGGCGATGGTAGAGTGCTTTTGCTAAAATGTTGTTAATGATCTTAATAACCAAGTTCGTGACCTCTACCATTTCGCTCGGAAATGTTTGGGCACAAAGCTCCTCTTAACGAATTATGCACTGAAACTTTAAAATTTCCTGGTTAATTGTTTTATTTTATTATTCAAGCTCAAGACCATCTATATCTCTATAAATAGAGATATATTTTTTTTAAAAGAGAAAATATTTTGCAAATGCATCCTCATGATTCCTGGCAAACTATATAGATATTTCATATATAGCCACAGATCTTCGTCAGCGGTTGTTTGGAATGTTGATTTTAAAAAATTCATCAAACTAAATGCAAACAAAAACTCCTCTGAATTGAGAATTTTCCACCATGCAAGTGTTCAAAAATATCGCAAGCAAAACACACAAGAAAACATTTGCAAACAACTTCTTTCCGTCTCCAGAGAACCATCGGTCGCCACTAGAAATGATTTTTGTTGTTGTCTAAAAGACAACACAATGTTTACAAGCAATTGTTATTGCCTGTTGTTTCCTCATGCTCTACGTTCATCAGGGATGATTTCTTTTTTTGTTAATTCGCCCCTTTTATTGGTACTTTTTTATTTTATTATTCAAGTAAACTGTTTTACAAATGCATCCTCACGATTCTTGGCAAACCGTATAGATATTTCAAATCTACCCACAGATCTTCATCAGCGGTTGTTTGGAATGCTGCTTTTGAAAAATGCATCAAACTAAATGCAAACGAAAACTCATCTGAATTGAGAATTTTCCGATATGCAAAAAACTTATTACCTGGTTCATTTTTGTCGAAGAATCGTTTGTTACCCCTTTATTTATTCATGTCATACTTCTGGCTACATCAGTTGCTATAGAAATTATTTTATTTATATCGATTTCATAGTCTTCGAGGCATTTTTGCTTAACTTCTCCACGAGTTTACCCTCAGAGTGGCAGCAATCCCAGCAGTTCTTCGTTTGGACCTTGGGCCGACATATACCGGACGAAAAGGGTAACTTGTGTCATCTATTTTATCTCGCAAGACTCATCCATAGCAAATGATAAAGCAGAAGCCAGTTGAGTGTCTTCCACTGGCATCTGTGTTACATTTGAAGATATTTCAGAAGTTCTACCATGTACTCTTTTAGCAAACAATGGTACATCTTTGATTTTCTTCATGATTGCGGTTTTTTTTTGAAATCATGAAACAGTTCTTCAACTTCACGTGTGAAACAATCTTTGACGTACTCATCATCTGTGAACGGTTTCTCTCTTTTTGCAATTTGTAGTGATGTTGCGAATTTTGCCAGATTTACAATATTTGAAGATTTCGTACAGTTACTTAGCGTAGAACTCGAATATTGTTTATGTTTTTGAAGGTCTTTAATAACTTTTTTCGGTGCATCAACGGTTGGATATTTAGCAGCGAATCGGGTAAGTTTTCTAGTGAAGTGACTTCTATTGTGTGCATTTTTTCATGGCACAGTCGGAAGGCTATCTGTGTTGCGTATGAACGCAAACGACTCCCTCCAATCCTGATTAAATTCTCGATTTCCTTCTTCAGTTCGTCTCTCCTTTTTATCAGATGCGATTCTGTTTAACCATCTAAAACGGCGTTGGTATCCCGTTAACTAAATACTTAATTACGTTAATTGTTAATCTGTGAAAAAAAGTCAACTTCGTTAAACGTTAAATCGTATGGACCAAACTAATTTTTTTAAATTTGTTAGTATGTAACATCTATAGGCACGGGTAAGGCAATCTATCAAAGTGAACACATGCAAACAACACACAGCATAAGCATCACATACGTGGTTGTTGTACAACAATAGTCTTTGCCTGACTATAACTACGATGGCATTGATGTAGCGGCAGCGAACAAACAAGCAGGTCGTCCTCGCCAGAAAGTATTGAATAGTATAGAGAACTCATGAAACGAATTGTATGACTCAGAAGCACTGGCGACATCAGACGAATGGTACGTATTACTCTCTTTATGTCATAACTTGGTCCATTGATAATTTTGATGTGAAACATTGACGCCCTTTGAAACATTTATGCTTTTTGTATTATTTTATGTAATAAATATATATTTTAAATAATAAAGGGTCAATTGTATTGAAATATTCTATAAAGAGATTAAGACTCGTTTATTCTCTTTTACTCAGACTCTCTGCATGAGAGCGGATAAAGAGTGTACTAAGTTCTCTATAATATTCAGTACTTTTTGTCGTCGCCCTATTTATGGCAAAACAAAAACCATTATTTCATTGAGCTAAATATTACTTTATTTATTTTAACAATATTACATCTAATGTTAAAGCAGATGTAAGAAAAAAGAATGTGCAATAACAAAAGACCCTTCAGCACAAAATAACGATTTCACACTACAACAAATCAATTTTAAACTAAATTTTATGTATAATGGAAGTAAGTACATTTCGAATAATGTCTTTTGGAATTGACTGCTTTCTGGGCATCATATAAACCTTGATCAATACATACTAAATGAATTTATAAATGTTTGAAAAGCTCGAAATTTTTCAAACACAATTGATCTTTTTATTATAATATTATATTTTTGCAATATTTCAATATATAAAAAAAAATAAATGGTTTCCCGTTACATCCCACGAGGGGATTAGGGAGAGCTTCTCACAACCAGCGAGCTGTGCGCGTTCTAGTTTTACACTCACTGATTTGGACCTACAGTTTTACACCGGATCCGAACGGTATTTTTTCATGCCTTAATACTCTATAGTGACCGCCGTCCAAATAAATTTAAGGTGGTCAGAGTACTGATTGAACCCACGTCCTCATGCACAAGAGCCTCATGTACTACCATTGCACCAATTTCAATATATATTTTTTATTTTCCAATGTAACAAAAACGTATTAACTCATCGCCCGTGAGTTCGAACACGCATTGTTTTTTTTTTCAAACCCGATATTTTTTGAAATATTTAGTACAACGAACTGAATTTGGGTTAAACAAAACTTCCCCAAAAAGTTATCAACATTTTTCGATTTTCAATACTCCAAAAAATTGGATTTTTTGTACATATTATGTCAAAATATGTAAAAAAAAAATCAAAAATTGTTATTATCCAGGAATTCGAAAAAAACGAAAAGTAAACAACTTTCCAAGTTTCTCGGAAATATACCCCACTGTGGGATTTTCTGTGCTGTTACATCGCAGTACTCCTGGAATGCAGTCGGGTGTTTACAGAACTTAAAAATATTTACTATATCAAGATATATTCAGTTTTGGACCGTGGAAATCGATTCTGAGTGTGGATGTGGATGAGTGCAGTAGTTATGGCAAGGTGAGAATGTAACAGCATGACTCCGCAATATAATTTTTGACCTTTTATTATATTTAAACAATGGAACATCTGAAAACTGTTAAATTTAAACAATAGGAAAAATTAAAAATTAAAGAACAGTAAAAAATATTTTTGTACAATTTTGAATACTGTACCCCAAATCAGATTATTAATGCACTGTACTAAGTTAACGTATTATGCCTTATTTTAAGCTTCAAACTATTTTCAATACAGCCATACCATTTTCAAAGATTTCTGAATTCACTGCCCACAGAACATTATACCAAAGACCAAAAAATGTCGTTTTAAATTTTTCCCTATTTGGCTTGAATTGGCTAATGACTTCGAATGAAGTTATGATCCGCCCGTTTCCACCAAATTTACACACATAATCCTTCTGCCTGTTATTTTACAGAAAAACACGAGGGTGCGCAAACGCGAATAATTTAATTACCTGTAGTATGTAAGCTAGTGTAAAATACAACAATATGTAAACTAGTGTTAAGAATAGTTGTAACTATGTAGAACATAAACCTGATTGTATGTATGTATGATAAACCCTAGAGAAACCGCACATGTGAAGAGAGTCCAGAGTCTATGTACAGTATAAGTGGACATCACTTGAGACGTTTGAAAGAAGAAGTATTTTAGTTTAATTCTGACAACGAATGAGTTCACAGTGCGATCGCTCTAACAAGTGTTCAAATAAAGAATAATAAAAGTAAGAGACTTTGTGTACACTACAATCTCAGAAGTGGTCCACGTCTACTAAATAAAAGTTTTCATTTTAAAAACAATAATCAAAAAATACAGCGCAAAATGGATCAACGTAAAGATCAAGAAAACGTATATGCCGAACTGGAACCAGGCAACAAAAAACAACAAAGTGAGGAAAAAATTATGTGTTCCAATGTTGAAAATGTCACTATGCGTGCAAAAAAATTAATAATACCGTTAGACAGCGAAGAGGAACGTAGTCAGAGTGTGAACAAAAAATTTATGAAGAAAAACCACAACCACCAAATTCCGACAACATGCAGTCCCAACAAAATATGTGTACAAAAACAACAATAATACCGTTAGACAGCGAAGAGGAACGTTGTCAGAGTGTGAACAAACAATTTATGGAGAAAAACGCACAGCCACCAAATTCCGACAACATGCAGTCCCAACAAAGTATACAGATCGAAAACATACAGACACACACACACGATCAGCAAAAAACTACAGACAACTTACACGAAGTGGATGGTTTCTCTCTGCTTAGAGACATAGAAGTAGAATTATTGAAAAAGGAGAACGAATTACTGAAAAAGGAACGAGAAATTATGCAAAGAGAGAATGAACTACTAAAACTTATGAACGATGACAACAACGGTGTGCAAATTTCAGACAATACCGTTTCTCTTAAGTTGGTGAGCAACTTTCTGCCTGATTTCGACGGTAATTGTGACGGAAAATTTTGAACAACACAACTCCGTGATTTACAACTAGCGTACAGACTATCGGACAACATGTTGCGTGCGTTGTTCGCAACGAAGCTGATAGATAGGCAGAGCTCAAACTTGGTTGCATTCAAGACGCAACTCGACATCAGAGAACATGGACGAACTGTTTAATCAATTCTGTCTTATGTTCGGTACAAATGATAGCAAGTTGGATGTGCGCAGAAAGTTCGCCGTATTTGGAGTTGGGAGCAGAACTTTATTGACTATTTTAATGATAAAATAAAACTGTCTGAAAAATTGTCATTGGAGGAAGATGAGCTGATCGAATACGTCGTTGATGCCATACCAAACACTCAAATTCGAAGCCAGGCGATGATGCAGCGACATACTACCATAGGAGGTCTGTATAAATCACTTGCTGGCGTAAAATTACAACGACCGCATGAAGTCAAACGAACTGCAGCTGCTGGTAAGCCTGATGTTAGATGCTACAATTGCAACAGCTTCGGACACTTTGCTGCCGACTGGGGTAAGCCCAGACGTGAATCAGGTACATGTTATGCGTGGGGTAGTAACGAACATACAGTGGCCCTTTGTACGAAAAATAAGAAGAAAAATTTTATCAAAGCTGAAAACAATTACGTAAGATATTTTAATTTTAGTTTTAACCTTAGTAATAATTATGATACTTCTTTAGAATGCTTAATAGATTCAGTTAGCCTGATAAAGGAAAATGCATTGCCAGAAGGAACTGAATTATTTCATTTGCAAAATACCACTTTTTATGGTTTAAATTACTCTCTATTAAAGACCCTTGGAAAATGTTTAAGTTTTTTGAAGATATCAAATAAATGTGTTGAAATTGAGTTAGTTGTCGTTGATAAAATGTCTATAAAATATTCTGTGTTGTTGGGTCGGGAGTTCTTGCGTAAAACTACCAGCAAGATAGTGTTGTTCGATTCTGAGGATGATGGAAGAGAGGTGCCTTTAGAGGTCAAATACAGCCAGGAGATTTTGGGTAATCGTGAAGAAGAGAATCAAACTTTAGGAACGACGACTGATACCCAACAGTCGGAAGAATTCGAAAAACAGATTATGGCGATTGATTTATTTTCCCATTCGCACGAGTTTGACCTTAAGATCGGTGAGAATGTGTCGAGACAATATGTGACAGAATTTAATAAAATTTTTCTAGAAACTTATGTACAAATGGAGCGCCCAGAAATACCCAAAATACGATGCGAAATGAAACTTACGTTAGATAATCCAAAGCCGTTTAATTGCGCCCCACGACGATTATCTTACACTGAAAAACAAGAACTACAGAAAATTGTAGATGAAAACATGGCGAAGGGTGTAATTAGAGCTAGTGAGTCGGAATTTGCCTCACCGATAGTATTGGTTCGGAAAAAAATTGGAGATTTACGAATGTGTGTAGCTTTATCCAATTCCCCTTATAGACGGCTTATTAGAGAGGTTAGGAAATAAGAGCGTGTTCACAAAATTAGATCTTTAAAATGGTTTTTACCATGTTTTTATGAACGAGGAATCTGTTAACTATACATCGTTTATGACGCCATTGGGACAATTCGAATTTTTAAGAATGCCTTTTGGATTAAAAATGCCCCGTCGGTTTTCCAGATGTTTATTAACAAAGTGTTCGAGGACCTAATTAGAACAGGAAATGTAATAGTATATTTAGACGACATTATGATAGCCACAGACAACATTACACAACACTTAAAGATATTAGAAGAAGTTATGACAAAAATTGTGAAAAATTATTTAGAGTTACGCTTAGACAAGTGCGAGTTTTTGAGAGATAATATTAAATATTTAGGTTACACAATAGACAATTTGAGTATACACGCTAATGGAAAAGGATTAGAGGCTATAAAAAATTTTCCAATACCTGATAGGGTTCGTTCAGTACAAAGTTTCCTTGGACTATGTTCTTATTTCAGACGTTTTATTAAAGATTTTTCGATTATAGCCAAACCTCTGTACGATCTGACCAGAAAACATAAAAAATTTCAGTTCGGGAAGTCAGAATTAGACACTTTTGAAATGTTAAAAGGGAAACTTCTGGAGTCGCCAGTGTTAGCCCTTTATGATCCAGCAGCGGAGACTGAACTCCACTGTGATGCGAGTGCATTAGGATTTGGTGCTATTTTGATGCAGAAGAAGGAGGATACAAAATGGCACCCAGTATTTTATTTCTCCAAAAGGTCTACTGAACCAGAGTCAAAATTCCACAGTTATGAACTGGACACTTTAGCCATAGTTTATGCACTCCGAAGATTTCGGCTCTACTTATACGGCAAAAAATTTTTAGATAATAACTGATTGTAATTCACTCACGTTAACGTTGAATAAGAAGGAGTTGAACCCAAGAATTGCACGATGGGCTCTAGAGATACAGAACTTCGATTATACAGTGGAACATCGAGAGGGACGATGAATGCAACATGTTGACGCGTTGAGCAGGTCCCTAGATATTATGATGGTTGAGACTAACACGTTTGAAGAAAATTTGATCATAGCTCAGAACAGAGATCCCAAAATAATTAAGTTGAAAGAAGAATTACAGATCTCTGAGCATACACATTTCGAAATGAGAAATCGAGTCCTCTATAGAAAACTGAAGACAGGAAAATTACTTCTTTGTGTACCAGCTTCAATGGAAAGCCATGTTATTTATAGGTATCATGATGATATGGGCCACGTTGGCATACACAAAGATGTAGAACTAATATGTAGAAGCTACTGGTTTCCACACATTAACACAAAAGTTTCGGAACACGTCAGAAATTGTTTAAAGTGCATAGTTTTTTCCGCGAAAAGTGGACCAGTTGAGGGATTCATGTAGATCATTACGGGCCTGTCGATAAAAATACTGCTAAGAAGCATTTATTTGTCGTAATAGATTCATGTTCAAAGTTTGTCAAATTATACCCGACGAAGACTACCTCGACCAAAGAGGTAATTAAAGCTTTGCAGGAATATTTTAGGTATTATAGTAAACCGAAATACATAGTGTCAGATAGAGGTTCAAGTTTTACGTCGGCCGATTTCGGAAAATTTGTGGAAGACAATGACATTCAACACGTGAAGATAGCTACTTTTTCACCACAAGCAAATGGACAAGCGGAACGAATAAATAGAAGCTTAGGGCCCATGATTGCCAAACTTTTGTATTCAGAAAATAACACAACTTGGGAAAAAGTCGTAGAAACTGTAGAATTTACGTTAAATAACACACGCCATAGAATGATAAACGAACACCCAAGCATTATACTGTTCGGGGTGAATCAACGAGGGACACTTACAGACACAATAAACGAGAATATTATGAATGAAAACATAAGAGATTTAGACAAAATTAGAGAAAAAGCTGACGAGAAACAAAAAACCGCACAACAATATAATCAAAATTATGTAGATTCGAAAAGAAAGCAACCAGTCGAATATAAAACGGACGATTAAGTTGTAATAAAAAATCTGGATAACAACGTAGGTGTAGCAAGAAAACTTTTTCCAAATTCAAGGGTCCGTACGAAATTAAGAAAGTTCTTGATAATGATCGATACATTTTAGAAGATGTTGAAGGATTTCAGCAATCTAGGGTACGTTATAAGGGTATTTAGGCAGCACATAATATGAAACATTGGTTTCAAGGAAACCCTTCTACTTTTAGCAGTCTTCGAGAATCTACAGACGTAACAACTACAGAAATATTTCCCCATGAAATGGATAACGCAGACATAAACTCGTTTAATTATAACTTAAGAAATAATGAAAGTTCCGAAGGCTGATTTACCCCAAAAGAATCGGAGATCCTTATTGTCAGGACGGCCGAATTGTAGTGTGTAAGTTAGTGTAAAATACAACAATATGTAAACTAGTGTTAAGAACAGTTGTAACTATGAAGAACATAAGCCGGATTGTATGTATGTATAATAAACCCTAGAGAAACCGCACATGTGAAGAGACTCGAGAGTCTATGTACAGTATAAGTGGACATCACATGAGACGTTTGAAAGAAGAAGTATTTTAGTTTGATTCTGACAACGAATGAGTTCACAGTGCGATCGCTCTAACGCTCTAACAAGTGTTCAAATAGAGAATAATAAAACTAAGAGACTTTGTGTACACTACATACTTTATTTCAAACAAATTACTAAGAGTCATGCTTGCGAGTTCTTTAGGGCGTTTTCGACACGCCTTAGCGTCATCTGATCGGGCGAAAATTTTGCGCACACCTGTTTTTGGAGCAAATGAATAAAACTATGTGTGGGAGCTTAACTTTTCCAAAGTTGAAAAATAAGGGGCACACTAATGAGTAATGCACAGTAACTATTATGTACAGGGTTTTTCAACAGAGACGCTACAAAAGTAAATCGATAGGAACAGAAAACGACGGCATATTTTTCCCGCTCTTTTGACATTTCTCTTCAGTAAGGTTTGCCATTTCATCATGGAAATATATACGAGCCAAGAACGAGTCGAAATCATTAAAATTTACTACCGAAATTTGGAGTCAGTGGCCGCAACTTTAAGAGCGCTACGTCCAATTTATGGTCGTCATAATCATCCTACCAGATCTACAATTGAGCGTCTAGTGGACAAATTTGAATCCACAGGCACAGTACAAAATGTTCCCGTGCCAGTGAGACAAAGAAATGCCCGTAGTGTCGAGAATATTGCTGCCGCTGAGGCTTCAGTTCTAGAAAGCCCAAGTGTGTCTCTCACACGTCGTTCTCAAGCGTTGGGGATCTCTGTGACGTCGTTGTGGCGAATTTTGCGAAAAGATCTTGGCCTACACCCTTACAAGATCAAATTGACGCAAGAACTGAAGCTGCTTGATCACCATAAGCGTCGTATGTTCGTGAATTGAGCTGAGCAGCAACTTGAGGATGATTCGGAATTTCATCGGCAAATCGTCCCCAGCGATGAGGCTCATTTCTGGCTGAATGGCTTCGTCAATAAGCAAAATATGCGTTATTGGTCAGACAGCAATCCACACGTAATCCACGAGTCATCATTGCATCCCGGAAAAATTACGGTTTGGTGCGGTTTATGGGCCGGCGGCGTCATTGGGCCGTACTTCTTCCGTGATGATCAAGACCGGCACATTACTGTGAATGCGACCGTTCCATGATAACCGAATATTTTTGGCCCCAATTGGATAATATGGACTTGGAGGCCATGTGGTTCCAACAGGACGGCGCCAGAAGCCACACAGCGAATTCCACAATCAATTTATTGGAAACCAAGTTTGGTGAACGTGTTCTCTCACGAAATGGCCCAGTCGATTGGCCGCCTCGGTCGTGCTATTTGATGCCGTTAGATTATTTCCTGTGGGGCTACGTCCAGTCTATGGTATATGCCAACAAGCCAGCGACGATTGATGAACTTCGTACGAATATCGAACGTGAAACTGCAGCAGTATCGGCCGATTTATGAAACCCGTCGGAAATTGGGTTCAGGTTCTGGACTTCTGCAAGCGTGCCCGTGATGGCCATGCAAAAGAAATCGAGTTCCATACATAATGGCATCGAACGTAGTTTCACAGGAATAAAGAATTTCATTGGTATCCAAAACCGGTTTTGGTTTATTTAAAAAAACTTTTGTAGCGCTGTTATTGAAAAAAACCGTTACATAGATAGAAAAGTTGGCAATATAAAGAAAGGTATATTTATTTTATATTTGTGACCCGGTCTATGAAAAGGTGGCGCATGACTCAAAAACAAAATTTCGAGAAATCAGCTGTTGTTTCTGTTGGTCTTTTCCGTTATGAACTAGTGCATAATGTCTGTTGATGAAGAATTTAGCGAGGTTTTTCAAAAATATTTTGGTGCAAATGAATAGAATGATGATGTTTCTTTCGATGATGTTGGTATCAATTACGATGAGGAACTACAATCATAATTTCAAGCTGAAGATCAAATGGAAGTGGAACGAAGTTTTTTTTTACAATGGACTTGTCTACTTTTGTCTATTTTTTAAAATGGACATTTCTACTATATATAAAAATTCTGTTTTTCTTTCATTTGTGCTCTTCTTTCTCTACAATTTTAGTACACTTCTAAGCAAGTTAGGACTTTCTGCTTTTCACCATGTGAAAGAGCGTCTCAAAAACTATCCGAACCAAAAAAAAAAGAGAAAAATATTTTTTTGAGTCATAAGCCACCTTTTAATAGACCGGGTCACATTTATTTATTTTATACATATTTATATTAAAAGTTTTCTTTTTGCAGTATATGTAGTAACGGGTCCGCCAAATAACTTTTTTTTTTGAAAATGCTATAAAAAAAAATACTGAATATTTTCTCAAATTTCTTTTTTTATTTGAAAGTACAATCCTTCCGGTTAATAATGGAAAATTTTTTCATTCAAATGGCTGCCTCGGCTGGCCATGCAGTAGTGTACACGATCGGTCCAATTTTTAAGCACATTATCGATTGTGTGCAGCTGTATTTCACCAATGGCTTCACGAATATTGTCTTTTAAAGCGTCAATTGTCTCTGGCTTGTCGGCGTAACACTTATCTTTGAGTGCACCCCACATATAATAGTCTAAGGGTGTCAAATCGCAGCTCCGAGGTGGCCAAACGACATCAGCTCTGCGGCTGATAATGCGATCTTCAAAAACAGTGCGCAAAACATCTAGTGTAGCTTCGGCTGTGTGGCACGTAGCGCCGTCCTGTTGAAACCAAATGTTGCCAATATCCTCTTCTTCAAATTTTGTGAACAAAAATTCGTTCAACATGGCCCGATACCGATCGCCATTGACTGTAACGGCCACTCCTTGCTCATTTTCGAAGAAAAATGGCCCAATAATGCCTCTGGACCAAAATCCGCATCAAACAGTGACTCATTTTGGGTGCATCGGCTTTTCAATGTATGCGTGCGAGTTTTCTGTGCCCCAAATGCGACAATTTTGCTTGTTTACATACCCGCCAAGATCAAAATGAGCTTCATCTGAAAAGATGATTTTTTCGCAAAATCGGCAAAATCGCCATCTGCAACATTACCATGATTTTCAAAGTAATGTCGCAATATTTCCCAGCGTTGTTCAAGCGTATACACAACTATATTCGTTCAGCGGAGGGATAAAACTAATTATCTGTCAAATCAGATATGAGCTAAGTGTTACCATTCACGAAATAAGCACTAGTTGAAAAAAAAACCTTAGATGGCGGACCCTTTCTATTTTAAGAGTTTTGAAAATAAAATAATATAATTATTAATATTTGCGCATTTTACTGGAGAGCTGCATGCGGCTCGCCGGCCGCAGGTTGCCAACCCCTGCCATAAGTCCTACGAAAGTATAATTAATTTATCTGTTTCTTCATTTAGCTCTCCTTTCACTTGAAAGAAAAGCTCTATGTATAATTTGTTTGTGCGGTGCAACATGGTTGCAACCACAAGTGAATGTGTGTGCGTTAAAGTTTTTCTTGTATATGAATAAAATATGAAATGCAACTTCGTTCAAAAGGCGATGAGTGTTATTTGGCTGTTTTGCAACTGTGTGTGTGCTAGGAAGAGGGAATGAATTACCAGGAAATTCAAATGAGAGTGCATGCGCTTCTGAATATGAATGTACGTGCTTGTGATTATTTATAAATACTTGTATGTATGTAATCGTAGATAACATAAACAATCAAAAAAATATGAAAAACATGCTTATAATGCATAAACAAATAGCTACAGTTTCTCAAAATTTTTACTAGTAACAACAAAATTTCATATGGGAAATAATATTGGAAATGTCCATATAAAAAGGCGTAGAAATATTTATCGGAGAACAAAATTCAACATTAAAATCTTTTTCTAAGATATTTAGCTGAAATATGACACCAGAACATACATCAGTTTGAAGGATTATTGTCTACAACCGAAAAGACTAGTGAGAGAATCGGAAAAGTTCTTACTTTCTTGTAGAGAGTATGGAATTATTCCCAACCAGCTAAGAAAAACCACCACAGGTGTAGGACGCTTATTCAGAACGGGCACAATAAAGGCCACAGAGGAAAACACAAATTACAAATTTAATTTCAAAATTCTCAATTTGAAGAAAATACAAACAACTATAAATAAAAGAATATTGACGAGGAACATCAAGCTCAATAAAACTGAGATGATGACCACATTCAGTGACAAGGAATATCACAAATTAATATCCCTCCAACCGAATATGCACACACACATATCAACTCAAACGAGGACCACAAATTGGAAAAAATAATAAATAATCATCACTTAACGACTGGGCCACTTGGAGTGGTCTTGGAGTGAATCCAGGGAAAACTGAGGTCATGACTTTTACCACGAAGACAAAGTTACCAGAGTTTATTCCTCCTCAGCTAAGTGAAATAAGGATTCCACTATCAACTCACGCCAAGTACTTGGGCGTGATTCTAGACCTTAAACTATCCTGGAAGCGTAACATAGAGCACCGCGTAAAGAAAGCAACCGTTGCGTACTACGCTGGCCGGCGAATGGGGTCTCCGACCAAAAATTGTGCAATGGATGTATACTAGCATAATCAGACCTATTCTCTCCAGCGGAGCAATGTTATGGTGGCCCGTCGCTGGGAAGGCGTCCACAAGGATACTGTTCTATAGAGTTCAGAGATCAGCTTGCATCGGCACAACAGGGGCAATGAAGACGTGTCTAGCTGAAGTCTTAATACAGTGTTTCATATTACACCAATTGACCTTCACATAACAGCTATTGCGGCCTGGAGTGCCACCCGACTAAATGGTCGTGAAATCTGGAAGAGAAACGCATCTGGGCATGCGAGAATACTACAGACAATCCTAGGAGAACCCAATATAACCCCCGATTACTGCACTCCTCATTGACGTACGATAACCTATTCGATGTTAGGTTTTACAGAAGAATATATTAGGATAAAGGGAACCATTAACAGGTTTCGAACAACCCCGGGCGGTCAGGGGCATATAGATAACATATTTCGCCAACTAGATCGATCTTTTCTTTATCTCTCCAGTTGGTAATACCAAGTGTACCCAGGAATTCGTCAACTTGATCCTTCCAGCGGGGCCTTGGTCTTCCTATTTTTCGACTTCCTTCAAGTTCGATTTCGAAAACCCTTTGTGCTGGTACGTCTTCATCCTTTCTACTGACATGGCCTACCCATCGTAATCGCGCTATTTTGATTCGCTTAACTATGTCGATCTCGGGATAAAGCTCATACAACTCGTGGTTCATGCGTCGCCAATACTTGCTGTTGTGCACTATAGGGCCATAAATCTTCCGGAGTATTTTTCTTTCGAAGACTCCCACAGAAGTTTCATCTGCTTGCGATAAGACCCAGGATTCTGCGCCATAAAGCAAGACAGGTTGTACGAGAAGTCTGGTATAGCTGGATTTTCGCCATTCGAGAGGGCTTTATCTCTAAAGTGCTTGTTTAGGCAAAAATAACATCCATTCGCAAGCACAATTCTCTGCCTGATTTCAAGGCTGACGTTGGTATTTTTGTTTACGATAGATCCGAGGTATATAAATTCGTCCACTACCTCAAAATTATATCGGTTTACGCGTTTAGTCTAATCCCATGGCAGCCCTGCTCGTTGAATCCATAAATTATGTCTTGTCCTCATTTACTTTCAGACCCACTTTTGCTGATTCCTTCTCAATTCTCGAAAACACCGCAGAAATTTCTGTAACTGTGCATCCAATGATATCTATAACATCAGCATACGCAAGCAGCATGTGACTATTGGTGCAGATGGTTATATTCATGTTGACTGCAGCTTTTCTCATAATGACCTCCATTATGATATTAAAGAGATCGCACGATAGGGTGTCGCCTTGCCTGAGGCCTAGCTTGGTTTCGAAAGGTTCGGTAAGATCCTTACCAACTTTCACTGCGGAGTTGGTGTTTGTCAAGGTCATCCTGCAAAGGCGTATGAGTTTAGCAGGAACACCAAGCTCAGACATTGTTTCGTAGAGTTTCTTCCGTATTGGGCTATTGAAGGCCGCTATATAATCGACAAATAGGTTCTCCAGGATTTGGCGTAGAGTGAAAATCTGGTCAGTTGTCGATTTTCCAGGCCTAAAGCCACACTGGTATGGTCCAATTAGGCCAGCGATAATTGGTGTTAGTCTTTCGCACATTATACTTGATAGAACTTTATATGCTATGGATAAAAGGCTTATTCCATGGGAGTTTGGCATTGGCAAATTTTCTAACTAGAAACAGGACTGAGTCAAATAAGAAATTACAAATTTCAGATTAAGGGACCATTTGGTCCATAGAATATATTCTTTGATTTTCTTTACAATTATGTTCAAAATATAAAATAAAAATAATAATAAAAATATTTGAGTATTACTGACCCAAGATAGATACAAAGAATACGAATAGGTGGTTATTTTGTTTGTAAATTGCAGTATGGACCAAATGGTATCTTAAGCTAACAGTCGTTAAAAATACGAATCTTAGGTTAAGGGACCACTTGGTCCATAGTATATTTCCTTTGATTTTCTTTACATTTATTTTCAAAACAAAGATGATAATAATAATAACAATATTTAGTGAATATTGAACTAAAATATATACAACGAATGCGATTAAATTGATATTCTGCATGAAAATTGCAGTATGGACCAAATGGTCCCTTAACCTAACATTCGTATTTTTTTCCTAAGCTAACAGCAGGGTTAAAGAGCTCCGCCCGTAATCCATCGGCTCCTGTGGCTTTGTTGTTCTTAAGCTGGGCAATAGCTGTTCTGACGTCTTCTTGGTTAGGACGGTAGTTTTGACACCAAAATATTTACAGGCTGATCCAAAAAAGAGTGTGCAACCGGCTCGGGTGTCTTATCCGAAGAGGCAAGCCTCAATTTTTTATTCAAACTCCCAGATAAGTGCAGCATTACCCAAGCGGAGGTACTGGTACTTGAATCAAGGAAGCATGCGCTGCGCTTATACTTCAACGGAGAACAGAACGCATTAAAATATTTACTTATCACTTAAATCTAACAACACTGCATCTAACCTCGATAGTGAATGTAGGGAAACACTTGTCGAACTAGGTCGACTGGCCAATGTGGTTCTCACGTTGATACTAGGCCACAAGGGTCTCCTCGGCAACGAAAGGGCAGACGAACTAGCCAAGGCAAGATAATCTTCCACCTAACTCCATAACAACGCAAAGCCTATAGGGTCGGTCAAAAGAGGTATTATCCTGCATTACCTTGAACGAGCAAATACCAGATGGGATGGAATGGAAACGTGCAGCATATCCAGAAACACATGGCCAGAATCTAACATTCACAGGACTAACTCCCTGATTAGCCATAATCGGGGGAACATACGAGGCGGATCAATAAGTCCGTGACGTTTCAAACTTCCCTCGTAGTTATATGAAATGCAACACTTCTTCCATTATGTACCAGCTGTTAATAGACTACTGTCAAATTTTGAGCAAGTTCAGCCATTTACTTTGCGTTTAACAGCTGTTCAAAACATACAACCTCGTGAATTTTTTTAAAAGTGGAAAAAAGTGAATTTCGAGCGCTCATTAAACATTATTTTTGCCGAAAAAAAAACTGTCAATCAAACCAAGGAAAAGGCTGATAAATACTATGGGGACTCTGCCCCATAGATTGCGGTGGTAAAAAAGTGGTTTACTGACTTTCGTTGTGGCCGCATAAGTACAAATGACGCTGAACGTTCTGGACGACCAATGGAAGTCAATACATCCTAAAATGTCGAAAAAATCCACAATATGGTGTTGGCCGATCGAAGAGTAAAACTGCGTGAGATTATTGATGCCACAGGCATTTCATAGGGCAGTGTGGTTTTGATTTTAAATGATCAGTTGGGTTTAAGAAAGCTGTCTGCAAGATAGGTGCCGCGTTTGCTCTCAATTGACCATAAACGTAATCGGGTGACAACTTCAAAGGATTGTTTGGAGTTGATTAATTGAGTGACGAATTGGTACCTCATCCGCCATATTCTCCGGATTTAACCCCCAGTGACTATTTCCTATTTCTAAGCCTAAAGAAATGAACCTATCCTAACCTAAACAATGAAAGAGATTTAGCTCCAACGATGAAATTATTGATGAAATAAATGCCTATTTTATGGACCTCGAAAAATCGTATTTTTTGGAAGGGATATAAAAATTGGAGAAACGTTGGACTAAGTGTATTGAGCTAAAAGGGGATTATGTTGAAAAATATTTTTTTTTTCAAAAAACAACCTGTGTTTCATTCAAAAAGTCACGGACTTTTTGATCCGCCCTCGTATCAAGGCTAATTGCGTGCTGACCGGGCACTGGCCAATCGGTAATCACGCAAGATGGCTCAATCATTTATATAATGACCACAGCCGTGCTTGCGAAGACACAGGAGAGGAGGAGAGGGTGGAACAGCTCCTCTGCGGTTGTCCGGCTCTAATGATTAGACGCCTAAAGACAATAGGTCGTCCCTTTCTACACAACCTCACTGAGATACACGAGATAGATCTAGGGGATCTAATGAAGTATCGCCGATTAACAGGTTGAATATAGACACTGTAGATTAGCCTGTCCGGATGCTATATAATAGATGCTATATAGTATCTTTAGCAACCACGTGAACCAACCAACACGCTAGGTTTCACACATAATGATATCTAGTTTCCCGGAGGAGATTAAATGGCAACAATCTCTTGGGACAAAACATAAGAATAACTCATGCCCACTACACATTACAGCAGACATATACCAATTTAAATATACATTAACAGATGACAAAGGAACAAAGGCTGCCAGATCAAAGACAACAAGTACGATATCAAGTTTAATGACAGGAATACGTAATATCCCAAGGGAAAACATACTGGTGATGTATAGAAAATCGCAAAAACTATTGAAAAGGTACAATAACGATATAATCATAATCAATTCGGAAAAGGGTAACACAACAGTTGTGATATATAAATAACAAATCTACATTCAGGACAATCAGAATAGATCCGACGACGAAACTACAGAAGATCAACAACAATGTATTAAACGAGTTATATATTGATTTTGAACAAAAGAGAAAATTGACAAGGTCGG
Source organism: Phaonia tiefii (assembly GCA_963931995.1). Taxonomy (NCBI): domain Eukaryota; kingdom Metazoa; phylum Arthropoda; class Insecta; order Diptera; family Muscidae; genus Phaonia; species Phaonia tiefii. The sequence continues at coordinate 319,163,552 of OZ008368.1, read as the reverse complement.
CAGTTTTGGCACAAAAAATACTTAGCGTGCCAAAGGTATACAAACCAAGAATACCCATACGACCGATAACATTATCGACGAATGTAACGTGTTACACTCTGGCTAAATACAAAAGGGGAATCTTGCGGAATATGATATCGGACAAATTGCAACAATATGAACTCGTATGAATTCAAAGAACAACTACATTATTTCTGTGTGAAACACAACGATGTATTAGTATCGTAGGTTTTGATCTCATTATTCACTAATATACCAAAATTTTTTCCAATAAAACAATGCATGTAACAATGGGACACTATCAATTTTGAAAAATTTTAGAATTTTAACTGGAGGACGACTGTTATTTTGTATATGATGGTAAAATTTATGAACAGATATTCGGAATGCCAATAGGAATCCCATTGTCTCCGGCGATTGCAGGCATAGTGCTTGACCACCTACTAGACGATGCAATTTACGAATTGGAAAAGGTTAACAATACCGTCAACTGCACTTTAAAACATGCTGACGATATTATGGTCATTGTAGAAGGTCATGATACCGAGATAATATTAAAAATAATATTAAAAATAATATTAAAAATAATTTACCCTGAAAACTGGAGACATAAAGCAAAAGATCGAACTGGTTAGCGAAATATGTTGTCTTCGTTTGTAAGGTTCGTGGTCCCCGGATTTTTTCAAGACCGGAAAAGTAAGTAAGTAAGAGATCCCTGCTAACCTAATATGCCTTTGCAAAACAAATATAAGATTCAACAAGGTGCAAGTGAACTCGATAAAATATCGTACTTCGGGATATTAAGGATATATCTTACTAAATAATAAATAGGTTATGTAGTCAGCCATAGATAATAATTAAAAGAGCTGCCGTCCAACTTTGTGAGACATGATCTGTGATAAAACGGCTATTATTGGGCAAAATTTTAAAAACTAAGTGCAAGGACAATTTGGGAATTGACACCCTCCTATCTACATACAAACATTTATAGGAGTTCGCATGCATTTGTCCTTTATGAATGTTTATATTTATCCTTTTCTGGTTTGTGCATTTGTTGTGCTTTATCTGATTATTGGTCACGATACAATGTCACACTGCCATATGCAGTTTGGGATCTTAATCGACAAAACCAAGCCTGCAATGGCACACAAGAGGATAGAGTCGAAATTCTTATGCCATAGTCATAAATAACCATTATGATTGCATGTCTCACATTTGGGGGAGGGATTGGAATAAACATTGTTCTTTTTGATTCGTAAATTGTGAAAACTTTTGATTGGATATTATTTTTCCTTTTAATAAATTTTTCAAATTATTTTAAACCTTTTGCATTTAGTTTGAAATCAATACAATTTCACAACTTGCAGCAAAGTTTTAAGGAAGAATTTGTTTTAATTTTTTATAATAATTGTCTTTTTCTCTTTATTTGACAGCTTGGAATCCATTTCAACCAGAGGTTTCGCATGACATTGATTTGCCTTGATATTTTGCGTAAAGTGTGTAAAGTAAATGACATGTGGTAATTCTCACTATTCAGACAATTCTCACTAAATGACATGTGGTAATTCTCAGAACTCAGATTCGTCCAGTTTTAAAAAAATAAACTTAAGATAAAATAACAATAGTTCAAAAGGTTATACAAAGTCAAGGATAAAGGGTTGTTGTGTTCGGTTCATATAGATAATCATATGCATTGAGTTTACCGAAGATACATTTAAAAAAGTTTACCTTAAAACGATCTTATGCCAGACTATACATTCGGCTAGGTAGAAGTGACAGTCACTGCAGACAATGCGTGTGCATACACTTTTTTTGTCATATGTACACAAGTTCAGAAAGTTTTCCGTTGTAAAAGTAAAATAAAAAATATATCGAAACACAAATAAATTAAATAAATTTAAGTTCGTTTACAGGAATATAAACTACTTTCAGGATAATTGTTATATTTGCAATGTTTGCAGCCAACATTGGGTGTAAGTAGCAATTGAAATATGTTTACGACAAACAATCCCCAAACACCTTTTCTTTACAAACAAATCAAGAAATAATTAAAAACAATTAAAAATAGATAAAGAATAAAATTAAAAGTATTCAAAGAACTTACGAAATTTCAATCTAGACCAGTCAAAATCTGTAGTTTTCCAGTCGGATGTACTAAAGCCATGATGCTTATCGTGTCTCTTATAATTAAAAATTTTGGTTTGCCATAAATAATTCCTCAATCTAAAATTAGTTGTCTAAACTCTCGCTAGTAGGCCAGGAAACTTCTACCTACGTCTGGAGATGAGGGCACTACAATAGATTAACTGCAATTATACAAAATCGCGGTTGCAATCTCGTGCATTTTCCTGTGTGCGATTCCTTCCAAACGATAATATTTTGCCAAGAATATTCTAGATATTTACTAATTTTTCTAATTTCTAATTTTTGCAAGTGACGTCCTATGTCTTAACGCTGCTCTGACCACGACAGTCAGATTATTCTACACGATCTGAATGCCAAATAGGAAAAGGAAAGTGTCTTTAGACCAACTATCGATAATCACAGACTACATGAGACCTCCTCCGATAATGGAATAAGACTGATAGACTTTGCCGCTGCAAGGAACATGGTAGTTAGTAGCCCACGATTCCAGCATAAGGACATTCATAAGGCGATCTGGATATCTCCACATCAGAGGACGAAGAACCAGATTGATCACTTGGTAATGGATGGCAGGCACTCTTCTAGTGTAATGGATGTACGTATGATTCGAGGTGCCAATATCGACTCGGATCATTACCTGGTGGCTGCGAAAGTTCGCACAAGAATGAGCAGGGCGAAAAACGTACGGAGCCGGACACGGGAGAAGAGAGAAATTGACAAGCTACAAATACCGAAGATATCAATGTCCTATCAACAGAAGCTTCTCTCCTGCTAAAGCAGAATACCCCCCCTCCTGAGGACCGAGGTACGCAGTGGAAGCACATGTTCCATTCTTTGGAATCCGCTGCAAGGCCTGAACTTGGCTGTCAGAAGCCACAGAAGGATAAGCCATGGTACGACGAAGAATGCCGCATTGCTATTGATGACAAAGACGCTGCTCGTATGGCAACGAAACAGTCAGTTACAACGCGTTCTGCGAGTGAGCGGTACAAGAGGCTGAGAAGGGAGGAAACCCAACTAGTTAGGCGGAAAAAATGTCAGTGGGAGCAGAGGAAGAGTAAGAAAACCCGATTTATGCAGGATGAACCGTGAATCCCGAAAATTTTTCCAGTGGGTAAGAAGATCGAATAGCGGGCTTAATAATGGGCTGAGAATGGGAATCTGGTGACTGATAAGTAGTGTGTACTCAAAATGTGGAGAGAACCCTTTTCAGCATTACTCCGCTCAGATTCTCCCACTGAAGATCAGGAATTGGAATAGTAAAGCCGCTGGTGCGGACTTTTTAAGGCAGGTGCCGAAGGACTGCTAGTCCACACGCATCGACTTATTTGCGGTATATGGCTGGGGGAATCTATGTGTGTCCACTAAAGTCTCAGTGTATTATGTCGTGTATTCAAAAAGGTGATCCGTGTGTCAGTTCCAACTTTCGCAGTATCAGTCTTTTATCCATCGCGTATAAGGTCTTGTCGAGCCTATTATGTGAAAGACTAAAGCCAATTATTGAAAACTTGATTAGACCTTATCAGTGTGGTTTTAGACCAGGAAAGTCCATGACTGACCAAATATACACGCTACTCCATCTTTTTGTCGATTACAAAGCTGCTTTCGATAGCCCCATACCGGGAAAACTGTACGAAGCTATGTCTGAACTTGGTATTCCAGCAAAACTGATCCGCCTCTGTAGAATGACGCTGAGCAACAATAAATCAGCAGTGAAAGAACCAGCAGTGGTTCAGAAAGACCCCACTGAACCATTCTGTACCAAGCGTGGACTGGGACACGGCGGCACACTTTCGTGCATTCTCTTCAACATCTTAATGGAGATAATATTGAGAAGACCATATGCTGACGACAAAGACATCATTGGGTGAAATTTTCGAGAGGTTACTTCAGAATTTTCAAGAATCGAAAAAGACAAAATTTATGGTGTCAACGACTAGGGAAACCTCTCGACTTGGCCCGCACCTGAAACACTCATATGACTCCACATAAGTATAAATTTGTATTTTTTGGTCAATATGGGGCTCAACCGAAATGTCATGGCGAGCATAGAGAGAAAAAAACATTTTCGAAATTTTTATAGGGTAATTTTTTTTATGGAAAAATTTTGTAATCTTGATCAATTATACGTAGTCTATGTTAATGTATTTTTGGATATAAATAATTTTTATAGAAATTGATCTTGAACCGAAAAATTATTAAAGACCATTTGCCACACAGAGGACCTATCATCTCACGAAACTACGAGGTCAATCCGCCGGCGAGATCGTGCGATCTAACATCACTAAACTACTTTACTTGGCTCTACGTGAAAACCATGGTCTATGCTCATAAGTTTGAAACGATTCCAGAGCTGAAGAATGAAATCATACGAGTTGGAAACAATACCCAGGCCGAACTATGCCAAAAGTCATGCAGAGGTTTGATGCGCGCATCGTGTATTTTCTGAAGAGTCGTGGTGGTATTGAACGGATAGACGTAAAAAGAGGTTGAACTAAAAAAAACATAATTTCCAGGAATTACAGTGTGTTTTATTGGAAAAAGAAACTCTGCAATTTTATTGAATCATCTTATACATGAATACACGGGTTCTGGCGCCGCACTGTCGACCTAATAATGAATGAGTTATTTTCGGTTTATACATTAATTTGCTAAGAAAAGTAGTAACTGTATTTTCTGTAGTTTTGATGCAAATATATCGTGTGTTTGGAGCTGTCCCAATTATAGTACAGCTGTATCCAAACAAATAATGTTTGTTCTTCAATATTACATATTGGAGATACAATGATTAATATGTTATAATATATGTATTTGTAACCCAAATTTAACTGCGATCGCGGAGCAACTGCAGCGGAGTTTGTTGCATTATTTACTCCCAATTGAGTTCAAGAGAATAAAAGAGGTGCACAGAGAGATTATTCACAGTTGTAAGTGTGTAACTGTATTTTGGTCATAATTGTTCTGCTAGTGATTCAACAATATTCCTGAATTCGACTGTAAATTGCAGATGAAGAGAGTATTTCTTATATCTTTGTGTTTTAATTTCAAGCATTCAGTCGTCAACCGATCATCAGAAAGAGGATAGCAAATGCTTTTGGTTGATTAAGTAAATATACAAAAATTGTTTCCTGTTACATCCCAGAGAGCTTCTCACTACCAGTGAGCTGTGCGCTTTCTAGTTTTAATCTCACTGATTGGGACCAGGACATGGGACTGTCCGTGGAGGTGGAAAGTTTCTGATTGCCATGCACTTGGGAGTAGCCAGAAATGATTCCTTCATTGGGCAGTCCAAGCAGCTCACTACTTCCACGGAGTATGTCCTGGGCAATGGCTTTTCGGAAACCTCCGTTAGCTAGCTAGAGTGAGAAGGCGAAACAAATGAGCATCAAATCAGGTTTAGTAGGTGACTGATGTCACTGAAGCTCATCAAACAATCGGGCATACTCTTTTGTCCTTAGAAGGCGGATGAGCCAAACATACGGGCCAACGGCGGATAGCAACTAAAAGAAGAAAATCCAGGTTCAATATATCGCATCCGGGTCAGCGTCTTATCCATAATGGGCGGCTGCAATCAAATATCCTGGCAGTAGGTAAAATGCAAAAACCCGGTGGACTGGGTTTGCCTCCCGCCACCATTCATAATGGCAGTGAAAATACAAAAACGAAACAGAAAACATAAACAACCCCTATTTATTGACGACCCATGCAAACGTTATAAGGACCACGATTTACGGATATGGAATTGGAATGTAAGAACTCTATATAGATCCGGTGCAAGTATCCAACTGGCAGATGTCCTCGAAAGTTATAAGGCTGACATTACCGCTATCCAGGAAATGCGATGGACAGGACATGGCTGCACAAGAAAAAGAAACTGCGATATATACTACAGTTGCCATGAGAAAAAACATGAATTTGGATGCGGATTTATAGTTGGCAAAAGACTGCGACATCTAGTCTCTATGTTCAATCCTGTGAGTGAACGAATAGCCACAATCTGCATAAAAGCGAAATATTTTTATATTTCCCTAATTTGTGTGCATGCCCCGACAGAAGGGGAAGATGATGATACCAAAGACATATTCTATGAGCTCCTAGAGGAAGCGTATGACCGCTGCCCTGGCCATGACATTAAGATTGTACTAGGAGATTTTAATGCCAAAGTAGGATGGGAGAATGTGTTTAATCCAACTATTGGCAATTTCAGTCTACATGCTGACTGTTCCGACAACGGTATGAGACTGATTGACTTTGCCGCGGAAAAAAACATGGTCATTAGTGGGGTGCCCGGACATAACCCCCAGAGACATAACCCACATTTTTTTGGGGGGGTTAAGTCCGTCCCATACCGCGGACATAACCCCCAATTTGACTGGGGCTATGTCCGACGTAGTTGACGGACATAATCCCCAAAAAAATACGGACATAAGCCCCATAAAATTTGTTTTTTCCAATATTTCACAAAATATGAGTTTATTCATAATTTAACAATTTACCGTTATAATTCTGTATGAAGAAACTAGATTTCGAGTATTGTTTACGTTTTTTTATCACAATTATTTAGTCGTTGACGAGGTAACATGAATACAGAATTGGACTTCGAATACATTACGGGTGCGCGTGAAGGTAAGTAAGTGTATAAACTTAAACTTAGTGAATAATTTTTACAATTTAAAAATGCAGATATGTTATGAAAAAATTTTCATAACAATAATTTTAACAGTTTTCAAATGCAGATTCCTATGAAAAATTTTTCATAAAAAATCGCGCGAATCTGCATTTGAAAACTGTTAAAATTATTGTTATGAAAATTTTTTTCATAACATATCTGCATTTCTAAATTGTAAAAATTATTCACTAAGTGATTTAATAAATGAATTAGTTTCGAAGTATGACTTGGGCGAAATTACTCTTAAAATTTTTTTACAAAGTATGACAAATAAAAGCAACAACATAATGCGTGATAACGTAAATATTTCCACTAACTTGGACTCGGAATCATCAGAATCCGAAGAGGAGGACGAAAAAATTGCAGATGGACTTTTGTGTGAAGTTTGCTTTACAAATAAAAAGAACACAATTCTTAAACCATGCAAACATGGAAAAATTTGTCGGGCATGTTTTGATGAAATTAATAAAAGAAATCTTGAAAACGACACACTCACATTATGTCCATTTTGTAAACAAGTAGTTGGTCATGTGGAAGAGTTCTATATTTAACAAAATTAAATATAAATCTATTATCAATACTCTATCTAATGAAATCTAGTTTTTGTTACATTAAAAACATAATTTTTTGTTGAAAAATAATAAAATTATTAACATTATTCTACCTTTTTACAACGTTTTATGCTAAAAATAAAATCGGTCATAACCCCCATTGGGGATTATGTCCGCCAACTACGTCGGACATAGCCCCCAGTTAAATTGGGGGTTATGTCCGCGGCATGGGACGGACTTAACCCCCAAAAAAATGGGGGTTATGTCTCTGGGGGTTATGTCACGGCACCCATTAGTGGTACAAGATTCCAGCATAAAGACATCCACAAAGCTACTTGGCTATCCCCTGATCAAAGAACTAAAAACCAAATTGATCACGTGGTAATTGATGGAAGGCACTCATCCAGTGTAATGGACGTACGAGTGATCGAGAACATCGATTCTAATCACTACCTGGTAGCAGCAAAGGTTTGCACAAGATTAAGTAGAGCGAAAATCGTACGAAACCAGACGCAGAGGAAGCTGGACATCGGAAAGCTGCAATTACAAGAGGTAGCCACAGCATACTCAAGGAAGCTCTCGCAACTTTTGGCACAGAACCCACCCCCTCCCGATGACGATCCTGATGCGCAGTGGAAACCCATTTCCGACTCTATAAAAACTGCCGCAACAACCGTACTTGGTTTCGAAAAACCGCTTCGCAATAAACCGTGGTACGATGAAGAGTGTCGCATAGCAAATGACGTATGGTAATGCTACAGTCAATTGCAACACGAGCTGCAACTGAGCGGTATAGGGACACGAGAAAGGAGGTAAACCGTCTCTTTAGGCGTAAGAAACGGCAGTGGAGAAAGCGCGAGAGTGAGTAAATTGAGACATGCAGAAGGAAGAACGAAGCCCGGAAATTCTACCAAAAAATAAAAACGGAACTAATGGACATGGTGCATGGCCCCCCTTCTGTAAAGACAACGACGGAAATCTCGTCGCATATGTGCAGAGCATTTTGGGAATATGGAGAGAGCATTTCTCCGCGCTACTAGTACCTGACATATCCGATGACGATGGAACAATCGATCACAATCTGGACGACGACGTCGATTGCCCCCCTCCTAACCTAGCCGAGGTCAGAACAGCTATTGCCCGGCTTAAGAACAACAAAGCCGCAGGAGCCGATGGATTACCGGCGGAGCTGTTTAAGGCTGGCGGCGATGAGCTGATAAGGTGCATGCATCAGCTCATTAGCAAAATTTGGTTAGATGAATGCATGCCCGGCGATTGGAGTCTCAGTGTACTATGTCCCATATTTAAAAAAGGTGACACGAGTATCTGTGCCAACTACCGTGGAATAAGCTCTTTATCCATAGCATATAAGGTTCTATCAAGTATAATGTGCGAAAGACTAAAACCAATTATCGCTGACCTGATTGGACCATATCACTGTGGCTTTAGGCCTGGAAAATCGACAACTGACCAGATTTTCACGCTACGCCAAATCCTGGAGAAGACACACGAAAAACAAATCGACACCTATCATCTATTTATCGATTATAAAGCGGCCTACGATAGTCCGATACGGGAGAAACTCTATGAAGCAATGTATGAGCTTGATATTCCTGCAAAACTCATACGCCTTTGAAGGATGACCTTGACGAACACCAAATCCACAGTGAAAGTTGGTAAGGATCTTACCGAACCTTTCGAAACTAAGAGAGGCCTCAGGCAAGGCGACACCCTATCGTGCGATCTCTTTAACATCTTAATAGAGATCATTATGAGAAAAGCTGCAGTCAACATGAATAAAACCATCAGCAGCAAAAGTCACATGCTGCTCGCGTATGCTGATGATATAGATATCATTGGGCGCACAATTAGAGAAGTTACTGCGGTTTTTTCGAGAATTGATAAGGAGTCAGCAAAAGTGGGTCTGACGGTAAATGAGGACAAGACAAAATTAATGGTCTCAACGAACAGGGCCTCCACGCGATTAGACCAAAGCGTGAATGCTGATAACCGTTATAACTTCGAGGCAGTCGACGAATTTATATACCCCGGATCTGCCGTGAACAACAACAACAACGTCAGCCTTGAGATCAAGCAGAGAATTGTGCTTGCGAATAGATGTTATTTTGTTCTAATCAAGCACTTTAGAGATAAAGCCCTCTCTCGAGTAACAAAAGTCCAGCTGTACCAGACTCTCATTCAACCTGTCTTGCTTTATGGCGCAGAATCCTGGGTCCTATCGCAAGCAGACGAAAAATCTGTAGGAGTCTTCGAGAGAAAAATAGTCCGAAAAATTTATGGCCCTATAGTGCACAACGGCGAGTATTAGCGACGCATGAATCATGAGCTGTATGAGCTTTATCCTGACATTGACATATCAAGATAACGCGATCAAGATTACGCGATTGCGCTGGCTAGGCCATGTCAGTAGAATGGATGAAGATGAACCAGCACAAAGGGTTTTCGAAACCTAACTTGAAGGAAGGCGAAAAATAGGAAGACTAGGTACACTTGGTATTGCCAACTGGAGAGATTTTGCTTTATCTCGAACTGGTTGGCGAAATATGTTATCTTCGTTTTATAAGGTCACTGACCCCCCGGGGTTTGCCGAGACCGGATAAGACTGGGACCTACAGTTTTACACAAATTTATGGTGGTCAGAACAGGGATCGTACAAGAGGCGCGCACACTAACCATTGTACCACCAACGGTAACATATACAAGGTGTTTCAAAAGAAGTCATCCGATGTTGTTTGGCTCTCAGTTTTTTTCTAAATGAAAAACTTCGATTCTGTTGATGAATGATTTGAAAATCATAATTAGCGATGAGGCTCATTTCCACCGCAGTGGGTACGTGAACAAGCAAAACTATCGCTTTTGGGGCACCGAAAATTCACGAGAGATGCACGAGAAGCCATTAGTCCCGCTCAAAGTGACTGTATTGGGCGCTGTTCATGCTGGAGGAATCATCGGGCCATTTTTTTTCGAGAACGATGCTGGTTAACCGAGTTTTTTCTGCCGCAATTCGTCGAATTAGGACTGGAGGACATGTGGTTCCAACTGGACGGAGCAACGGCGTACATTGCGCGAGCCACAACCAACCAATCAAATTCTATAGGTTCAAATAAACAGAATCGAGAATCGAAGTTTTTCATTTAGAAAAAAAATGAGAGGCAAACGACATCGGATGACTTCTTTTGAAACACCTTGTCTATATATATAAAAAAAAATTGTAAAAACCGATGTTAGCCTTAACCGATGTTAGCCTTAATGCGCTGACGGATTTTCAAAATTGTTTTTTTTTTTGAAAGGTTGCATCAATGCGGTGGTTCTTTTATATATGCGACATCTGTATCTCTTTTGGTACGTTAGTTATGTGCGTTTGAATGTGCGTACCTGCTTATGTGCGTATATATATCTCAGTGTTTCTTATAATGTCACATTTCAACTTGACTCCTTGTGATACACAGTGAATAAAGCCGGTTAAATTATTTTCATTTTAATAAAAATTGATTATCATTTTCATAAATACACAAGGGAAAAACAACAAGAACAATAACATTGATATTTTCGTGTGACTTAAATTCAGTGTAATATGGTACGGCCACGTAGTAATTTGGGACGTCGTACTGGAAAAGCGAGCTCAGTTGCTTTATTAAGGGCTTCTGAAAGCGATGAGCAGCGTGCGGCTACGAATTCTGCTTTTGCTACTTCTGCTAATCGTCGTCGTGCACCTATTCGAATGCAACAAAATCCTATACGTCATGTGGTGCTTGAAAGAGCAGCATTTGCGTATGACTCCAGTATTGATTATGCTTCACATCAAAGTGTTTCGATTGGTGGAATGGATATTCTATGCAAGCATTGTAAAGCATTGAAATTCAAATCTGGAACATCTGGAGTATGTTGTGCAAATGAGCAAGCAAAGTCACTTGATTTGATGGCACCGCCAGAACCGTTGCTGTCTTTGATATTGGGTGGCGCATCCAATTCAAGTCATTTCTTGAAGAATATTCAAAAGTATAATTCATGCTTTCAAATGACGTCATTCGGTGCAGTGAACATTATTCAAGATAACTTTATGCCAACGTTTAAGGTAATTTTACATGAATTAAAAAATAACGATTTTTTTTGGTCATAACGCAACGTTCGACTTTGATTTCGATTTTCAACAGATTCAAGGCCAAGTATACCATCGACTTGGTTCTTTGTTACCCTTCTCTGATCAAAGTTATCAATTCTTGCAATTATACTTTGTGGGTGACGCATCTGCTGAAGCAAATCAACGTTGCAATATTTCATCAGATTTGAAAAGATACATTGTTCAAGACTTGCAAACCATGTTGCACGAAGAAAATGAATTGGTCCGTTTATTTCAAATGGCTCTTGAGCGAATGCCGTCTGATACATATTCCATTGTCATTCATGCTGATAAAACACCACCAGGTCAGCATATTAGAAGATTCAATGCACTGACAATTGATGAAGTAGCCATTGTAATTGTTGGAGATGAATTTAATTCACGTGATATTGTGTTACATCGACGAAATACGGGGCTTCAGCGAGTTTCTGAAACTCATCGTTGTTACGATGGATTACAGTATCCATTGCTGTTTGCACGTGGTGAAGATGGATATCACTTTAACATTAAAATGATCAATACTTCCACCGGTTAGTATTTTCAATTTCTATTTTGTTATGGTAATTTTTTAAATAGTTTGGTTTCAATTCATTATTTTAGGAATGGAAACGAATGAAAACGTCAGCGCAATGAACTATTATTCATACCGGCTCATGATTCGTCAAAATCAAGTCAATCACATTTTTTATTGTCGTCGGCTTTTCCATCAGTATGTGGTTGACATGTATGCCAAAATTGAAATTGAACGGTTGAATTTTACTCGCTGTAACCAGAAAAGGTTGAGATCGGAAGAATATATCCATTTGCGTGATGCAATCAACAGTGATGGTAATATTCAAGATCTTGGTAAAATCATCATATTGCCTTCATCGTACACAGGAAGTCCACGTCATATGCACGAGTACGCACAGGATGCAATGACGTATTTGCGTAACTATGGTTGGCCGGATCTATTTATAACGTTTACCTGAAATCCGCAATGGAGCCATATTATAGATAATCTGTTTGCTGGCCAAAATTCAACTGATCGTCATGATATCACGGCACGTGTATTCAAACTAAAACCGAAAGCGCTTACGATTTCATCATTAAATCAAAGATTTTTGGTGAAGTCAAGTGTTGGATGTATTCTGTTGAGTGGCAGACGCGTGGTTTGCCACACGCACACATCCTAATTTGGTTGGTTGAAAAAATAATGCCAGAACAAGTGGACAATATGATTTCTGCTGAGATTCCAGATAGCACTGTTGATCCAGATTTGTATGATGTCGTGCGTACAAATATGATTCATGGCCCATGTGGTGAATTAAATATTCACTCACCTTGCATGATTGATGGCAAATGCAGCAAACGATACCCGAGAACTTTAGTTTCGGATACAGTGACAGGCAATTATGGATATCCATTGGATCGACGCCGTTCGACTAAAGACAATGGCAGATCAGTTACGATTAAAGTAAGAAAAACTGATGTGGAAGTCGACAATCGTTGGGTTGCTCCATATGCACCATTGCTTTATAAGACATTTAACGCACACATTAATGTCGAGTATTGTAATAGCGTGAAATCGATAAAGTACATATGCAAATACGTAAATAAAGGAAGTCATATGGCTGTTTTTGGTGCATCTGATCCAAGACGCAACGATGAAATACACCAATATCAAATGGGACGCTATATTAGTTCCAACGAAGCAATTTTGTTCACTGAGCCGTTCATCTCGAGAATGGCCAACGTGTTTATTTCACTGCTCAAAATGCAGCGCAAGTTGCTCAGGCACCACCTAATACAACTTTGACTGCATTTTTCAAATTGTGTGCATCGGATGTATTTGCTACAACTTTATTGCATGCAGAAGTGGCAAAATATTTCACATGGAATGCATCGAAAAAAGAATTCCAGCAATGCAAGCAAGGAAATCGAGTTGAAGGTTATTCAAAACTCTTTTCAAGTGATGCATTGGGACGTGTTTATACTGTTCATCCAAATAATGCCGAATGTTATTATTTGCGATTGCTTTTAATAAATGTTCGTGGTCCAAAATCGTTTCAATCATTGAGAACAGTAGATGGAGTAGTATGTGCAACGTATCGTGAAGCATGTCAAAATTGAATTTGTTGGAAAGTGATACGCATTGGGATCAAACTCTGGCTGATGTAGCTGTTTCGGCCCATCCACAACAAATACGTGTTTTATTTGCAATCATTTTGTCAACATATTTTCCGTCCAATCCTCCCGAATTGTGGATTAAATATCAGGATTATTTATCTGAAGATATTTTGTATCGAGTTCATCAAATACGTGCTAATCTAGATATGGAATATACACCGGAAATTTACAATGAAGCTTTAATTCAAATTGAGGATTTATGTTTAGCAATTGCAAATAAGACATTGATACAATTAGGGATGCCATCTCAAAATCGATCAATGAACGATGTACGCGACGTAGAATTTCGGCGTGAGCAGCAGTAAGATCGGAACGATTTGACTACATTTGTTCAAGCAAATCTAACGAAATTGAATGCTGAACAGAAAACGGCTTATGATAAAATCATGCAAGTTGTTAGCAATGGTGTTGGTGGATTTTATTTTCTGGATGCTCCGGGTGGAACTGGAAAAACGTTTTTAATTTCATTGTTACTGGCAACATTACGTGCCCAAAGTAAAATTGGATTGGCGGTAGCTTCTTCCGGTATTGCTGCTACTTTGTTAGATGGTGGTCGAACGGCTCATTCGGCTTTGAAACTACCATTGAATTACAACGTGTAATATTTCAAACGGATCTGGCACAGCTAAAGTGTTGCAGCAATGCTCCATTATTATTTGGGATGAATGTACGATGGCACACAAGAAATCAGTCGAAGCTTTGGATAGAACTTCGAATTGGTTTCGTACAAGTCATTGGATACGGTTGTTGAGGAAGAAAATGTGGTTCACTATCCAACTGAATTCTAGAATTCTTAGGAATTGCCTGGATTACCACCACATAATCTACAATTGAAAGTTGGTGTGACCATTATTATGTTGCGTAATATCAACCAGCCGCGTTTATGTAATGGTACGAGACTCTCAGTGAAAAATTTAATGCCAAATGTGATTCAAGCGACCATTTTAACTGGAAAATTCAAAGGGGAAGATGTATTGATACCACGAATACCAATGAAACCATCTGATATGCCATTCGAGTTCAGGCGATTGCAGTTTCCAGTGCGTCTCGCGTTTGCAATGACTATCAATAAATCACAAGGCCAGTCGTTTGGAGTTTGCGGTGTGTATTTAAAATATCAAGTATTTTCACATGGACAACTTTATGTTGCATGTTCACGCATTGGAAAGCCATCTGCTCTCTATGTATTCACGAACAATACAAATTCGAAAACGAAGATCGTTGTTTATCATAGAGCACTTCAATAAAATCAGAATTAATCATTTTCATTTCAACAAAAATGTGTTTCATTTTTAGTATTGTTTCAATTAATTTTATTTCAATGCACTACGAAGTGTGCACAGGGTACGCTAGTATATGTATATATTAATCGGTCTAATATACATGTATGTATTAAAAGCGTTTGGTGGAATACTATAATAACTTTCAAATTTCAACTTAAATGTAATTCCCAAACATTCATTTCCTAACTTCATTTGCTCTTTAGATTTTAAATTTCCATTGAAATATATTGGATTGTATTTGCCAGCATAACAGAAATTTGGTGCAAACATTTTATATGCCCGTTTTTATTAACCACAAAACTATGTGAATGTTTCCGCTGTGAACGCTAATAAATTCGCCAGCAGCGAAATCAGAAGGACTTTTCCAATTTAATCAGAAAAACATTGACTCTAAAACACAAACACACATAAACATGAACATATACAAATATTATAATATACACACTTACATTAAAACACTCAAATGTAACCCGAAATTGTGTCATTATAAACACATACAAATACATTATAACAATTGAAGTTATACACACACACACACACACACACATACACACACTTTTATGAACGCTTGTTTAATTAAACTAGAGTGTCCAAACCTCAAACCGAAAACCCGGTTAACCGGCTTTTTACTATATTAGTGTTAAATAGCCTTAAAAGTTCGACTTAAGAAATATGATTTATGTTTTCTAATGCGATTCTAATAAGTCTTCGATAAATTTTGATTTCAAATTTCAAAATGCTTCTATAATTTTAATAAGAAATAAACAATCTTCTGAAGGAGTTCTCTTCTCTTCGACTTAAGAAACATGATTTCTATTTTATAATATTTTTTTTTCAAAATTATTCTATACTTTTAATGAAAAATAAACAGTCTTCTGAAACAGTTCTTCTCTAATTTTATAATTTAATTTAGTATTTGATACATGTTTAAAACATAAGTATAATAAGAGATTCATTTATAAAATTATCTTTATATGTGAACATGATTATTAAATTTCATATTAAATACACATTTCAAATTCAAATTGAAATTCAAAATTTAAGCGTCATTATAAATTTTAGCTACAAGTATGAAACTTTGACAGTTAAACAAGAATAAGAATGTCATACGGTCGGTAAAAACTGTTGTAAGTGACACTTTTGCGGAATTTAGTTAAAAAACAAACCCGAAAAACCCGATTTCACCAGTTGTCGACAAAAGTACCGGAAACCGATGTCTCAAAAAGTTGGTCCTTTCAAACCGACAACCGGTTTTTAAAAAATGCCGTTGCTTTGACACTTTAATTTAAACGCATGCTCGAATTTAAATTCATATTTTATACACAATTAAAACATATTTCAAGTTTGACAAAAAATAAATAAAATTTATATTAAAACCACAACTAAAATGCAGGTGAAAAATGGTTTATTCTCTCCACTGTCAGTACCACTACTGGGTCACTAGCCCCCAATCAAAAATTCCGCCACTAACCAACGAATTTGAAATAAGTAAATACTGACACACTTACAGACAGTTTCAGGCAGGATGACCAGACCGACAGCACAAAAGTTTAATGTATTAGACCGGAAATAAAAAGCAATTAATCATTCATTCATAAAGAAGCGGTTTGATAAATGGGGCAACAAATACAAATACTAGCAATGATTTGCATTTCTATGCATCAAATTGTGCTTTTTGTCTTCAGTAGGAATTTAACGATCATGTTTCTTTAGCGGCTCTATTCTTTCTTCTTCGCTGTGGACTTTCTTCTCAATGACTTATCGTGAGGTGTAATATAAAAACCCCTATTTTGCTCTACAACATATTGCTAATGCCTAGCCAGCGTTCGAAGGGTCTCCCATACTCTCGACTCACTACATTTTGTACGCCGATCAAGTACCGCGACGAACACCAAACATGCTCTGAATCGAGTTTTTCGTCGATCAATCTCCAGATTTGTGCAACACCAACATGCAACAGTTAATGATACGTATCAGGGATGTAGCCACACTATTAGTTTGGGGGGCGCCTAACATTCGTAGTGTTTACCAAAAAACTAAATGAATCACAGCTGAAGCTATTTGTAACTATTTCGGGGACGGCCAGGCCCCTACGGCCCACCTTGTGGGTACGACTATGGCAGCCACACAACCGGACCACAACACGAGTAAAGCATGCACCAAACCAGTGCGGCCACCATGCGGAAATCATCGCAACCAAACCGCAATGCATTATAACAGCAACAGAATACATTCCGTTTTGGTTGCGACAGGATTTACGTACGGCAGCCGATTGATTTGTGGCGTGCTTAATAATAATAATATAATTAAAGTACACGCTGAAAATCTGTCGTTTTTTGTTGTTTGTATGTGCAAATTCAACGCTTTTGTATCACGTCGCAAATATAGTACATCTGTGTCCAAACAAACTGTGTTTGTAATTCATTATTACATGTTTGTGACACAATGATTAATAAGTTATAATATTTGTTTTTATTGTTTTTATTATTTGTTTATAATATTTGTTTTTATAACAATGCAGGAGATCTTCAATTATTAAAAACACTGTTTTCAAACAAATAAATGTTTGCTGCAATACATATTTTTTGTGAAATTATATAGTACTAAAATATGAGAATTTTGTTCATATAGTAATAACACATAATTTGAGATCGATGAATTTCGAAACAGTAAAGGTGGGGACTGAATCCAACTTGTATTTGCGTAGTGACGCTGATGGCTTTGTTAATACACAATCATCGAGTGATTCGACATTTTCATATATTTGTTTGATCATTGATGTCAATCGAAATTTATTTCCATTATTCTTCTTTCAATGGAACCTGAAAATATTTTACAAAGTGACAGCCTGTTTCTCTAACTCGAACAAAAAGCTAAGGGATCAAAAAATAATAATTAAAAAAAAATTAAGTTACAGTGTTTTATTTATAAATGGACTAAAAACTAGAAAATAATATTTCTCTTAGCCTCAATAAGTATATTATTCTTCATGATGGGGTTGTAAAGGGTCCGCCATCTAACGTTTTTTTTTCAACTAGTGCTTATTTCGTGAATGGTAACACTTAGCTCATGTCTGATTTGACAGATAATTAGTCTTATCCTTCCGCTGAACGAGTATGGTTGTGTATACGCTTGAAAGCTGGGAAATATTGCGACATTACTTTGAAAATCATGGTAATGTTGCAGATGCCGATTTTGCCAAAAAAAATAATCTTTTCAGATGAAGCTCATTTTGATCTTGGCGGGTATGTAAACAAGCAAAATTGTCGCATTTGGGGCACAGAAATCCCGCACGCATACATTGAGAAGCCGATGCACCCAAAACGAGTCACTGTATGGTGTGGATTTTGGTCCAGAGGCATAATTGGTCCAGGTTTCTTCGAAAATGAGCAAGGAGTGGCCGTTACAGTCAATGGCGATCGTTATCGGGCCATGTTGAACGAATTTCTGTTCACAAAAATTGAAGAGGAGGATATTGGCAACATTTGGTTTCAACAGGACGGCGCTACGTGCCACACAGCTGAAGCTACACTCGATGTTTTGCGCCCTGTTTTTGAAGATCGCATTATCAGCCGCAGAGCTGATGTGGTTTGGCCACCTCGGAGCTGCGATTTGACACCGTTGGACTATTATTTGTGGGGTGCCCTCAAAGATAAGTGTTACGCCGACAATCCAAAAACAATTGACGCTTTAAAGGATAATATTCGTGAAGCCATTGGTGAAATACAGCTGCACACAATCGATAATGTGCTTAAAAATTTGACCGATCGTGTAGGCTACTGCATGGCCAGCCGAGGCAGCCAATTGAATGAAATTATTTTCCATTATTAACCGGAAGGATTGTACTTTTAAATAAAAAAAAGAAATTTGAGAAAATATTCAGTAGTTTTTTTTTTATAGCATTTTCAAAGCAAAAACAGTTATTTGGCGGACCTGTTACAATGGTCCGCCTACTTAGCACTTCAACAACAATAGTCTATATACTTTCAATAAAGAGCGTAATTAAAATTAATTAGTTAACTAATTTTCTAGGGATCTCTCAAACAAAACGCTTGCATTTAAATTAAAAATGGTGACATTTAATTTTGGCACTTAATTTGACATTTAATTTTGACACTTAATTTGACATTTAATTTTGTCACCATTTTTAATTTAAATGCAAGCGTTTTATTTGAGAGATCCCTAGAAAATTAATTAACTAATTCATTTTAATTACGCTCTTTATTGAAAGTATCTAGACCATTGTTGTTTAAGTGCTAAGTAGGCGGACCATTGTACAACCCCATCATGAAGAAGAATATACTTATTGAGGCTAAGAGAGACTGATTTGAACAATACAGACTGACAAACAACAGAGTAAGTTAAATAAAACACTGTAAAAATAATTCACTCACGTTCGACTCACTTAAATTGGGTTCCTCCAAGTCGAAATTTTCGTTCGCCTTGGCCAGGAGGTGGGCAGTATTTGCTCGACCCCCTCACCTATATTGAAGTCTCATTGGACATGCAAAGCAGCTCCATATTCCCAACACACTCTGCACATCTATGGCAAGATTCTCTTCCTGTACCTACAAAAGGGGGGCCCTGACACCCCGTTGGTTTGGCTTTATACTTTTCGGTAGAATTTACTGGCCTGATTATTCCTGCTGTAAGATTCAATTTTCTCATTCTCGCGCTTTCTCCACAACCGTTTTTGTACTTTATTAAACAAACGGGTTTCGTTTCTCCACTTCGCCTTCTACTGCTCTGTCGCTGATCACGTTGCAACTGGCTGAAACGTTGTCACTTGCCCTGCAATACTCTTTATCGTACCACGGTTTGTCTATGAGAGGTTTTTGATACCCATGTACGGTCTCTGCATCAGTTTTCATAGAGTAGGAAATGTATTTCCACTGCACTTTAGGATCACGAGGTGCCAGATTGCGCTAGTTTCTGAGTGAGCGTCTTTGGATAGGTCGTGGATATCTGTGCTAATTGCAGCTATCCGATGTCCAACTTTCTATATATCTGGTTTCGTAAGACTTGCGCTTGGCTTAACCTTGTACGAAACTTTGCTGCAAGCAGGTAGTGATCCGTATCGATATTTGCCCTTGGAATCACACGTATGTCCGTTACTCTACTTGAGTGCGTTCCATCAATCACTAGGTGATCAATCTGGTTTTTCATTTGTTGATCAGGGGAATATCCATGTAGCCTTATCGATGTCTTTATGTTGAAATATCTTACTACTAACAACCACATGGCGTGATGGCGTGTAGCTTGATTTTATCGGTGGTTAGTTCAAGTACATTCTTCCTGCCTACATTAGCATTAAACACATCTAGAACAATCCTAATGTCATGGACAAGGCGACGGTCGTATGTTTCCTCTAGGCATCGTGAGTAGCTTTGGTCGTTGTCATTGGCACTGTTGCAAGCAAAGATGTATCTGCTGTTGCAACTGCTGTTATAACACCAACCAAATATTGTGGCTTCCTCTGTCCCAAATACCCAGCAAACAATATTACAGATAATTACGAGAGAACAAGAGTTCTATAAGGTCCAAATGAGTGGTATAAGGACATTTTACTCTTCCGGAAAAGACTTTTATTAAAAGTACTTAAAAAAGTGAAACTAAGAGATTAACTCATTTTAATGTTCTCAGACTCATTTTAATGTTCTTGCACCATTGGTCCAATCACGAGTTTTTTCACCGCTCGATTTCTGAACCTACTCAAGAGCGAGAGCGTTTTCATTTAAGGATTTTGGGGGCGCGTGCAAAGTTGGTAGTGCACAAAAACAGGAAATGTTCCAGCCAAGACCTTAGTGCGTGATGAAGATGCACACCCCTAGCGCTTTTGGTACCTCCAGCACTAGGATCGAATGCGATGGTCTAATGAATCACTTGTTTTTAATGAATCACTTGTTTCAATCATTATACAAACGTCAATAAATTCAAGGAAAAACATCCCCCCTCGACAACGACATTTCGCTTTAAACAACGCTTTATGACTGGTACCTGGCATGTAAGAACTTTCTCCGAAAGACGATACTCGAGCAGGTTAGACGGAGTTATGGAGTGCTACAATGTGGTCATCCGCGCCCTAATCAAACTGCGTTGGCTTAATAGTGGCAAATCTGAATTACCATCTGGTGACTGCTTTAGAGACGCAGTCGGCCTATTGCATTCATCTACGGCTAGAATTGCTCTAATATCATACAAGGCATCGTCATTGCGCGGTTTAATTCAACATTCAGCACCATTTCTGTGGTACACGCGTATGCACCTATTGAGCCTGATGAGGAAAGAAGAGTTCTATAGACAACTGGATTTTGCGGTAAGCTCCTTGTCACTTGGTGATATTAAAATATTTCTGGGAGATTTCAATGCCAAAGTGTGCAACGACAGGACCAACCTATAGGAAATTATGGGGAGACATAGTCTTGAAACTGTGAGAAATGACAATGGTGACAGGCTCGTAGATTTCTGTATTCGCCATCAATTGTTCATAGGCGGAACGAAATTCCCCCATAGAAATTTTTATAAATATACATCGGAAAATTGTGTAACCGTCTGTGGTGCAATGGCTAGTGTGCCAGCCTCTTGAACATGAGATCCTGCGTTCGATACCTGCACTGGCCAACTAAAAATTTCTTTCCACGGCGGTCACCTCGCATAGTGACGGCGACACTATCGAAAAAGCTTCCCAAAATACTTTTTGAAATCGGTATAAAAACTAAAGGTCCCAATCAGTGAGTATAAAACGAGTGGTGAGGAGCTTTCCCTAATTCCCTCATGGGATGTAATGGGAAACCATTTATTTATTTTTTATAAATTACAATCGCACCTTACAGAAGTTTTACTAATATGAAAGTACATTTTTTAATTAGAACAAGTAATGGACGGATTTTTGAGCAAAAAAGAGCGATCGTTTCATTAATGTTACTAAGAAGAAAATGAAAAACTTATTGGAACGCAGTTCCTTATCGCACGTTGCGGGATGGGGGCTAAATGAAACATTTTTAAACAACTTTTTTTTAACTACTTTATTACAACCCATTATTATCAACTATATTGGGTACTTTTGGTTTGGTTTGGTTTGGTTTAAAAAGAAGTTTTCTAGGTGGAGCCTGTGTATTACATATTTTAGTTTTGTACCCAATAAAAAGTAAACTTAGAAAAGCCAAAGTGCAAGACTGGCAAATCCATGAAACACAACCCTCAGCATGGAATTATATTTGGCAGCATTTTAACAGTCGTACTTTTGGTTCGTGTCCAGACTAACATATTTCTTGTTTAATGGGAAATTTTCTAGGTGGAGCCTGTTTATTACATATTGTAGTTTGAACCGAATAAAAAGTAAATTTAGAAACGCCAAAGTGAAAGAAGTTTAAAAAAATAACATCGTTAAGAAGTACCTTTGCTTAAAAAAGTAAATTTTCTTACAAAAAAAAGTAAAATATCTTTCAACAAATTGCCTTTTCTTAAAAAACTAAATTTTCTATAAAGAATACCTTTTTTTAAACATAATAAATTTTCTTGAGTTAAGTACGTACTCTTAAAATTGTATCTGTTCTTTCGTAAAAAAAAAGATTTTCTTTAAAAAAAATTACCTTCTCTCACAAATAATACCTTTTCTTCAAAATATTCCTTTTCTTAAAAGTACCAGTTCTTAAAAATAAAGTAGCACATTTTCTTGTATTTTCTTGAGATAAGTAGCCTTCCTGAAAACTGTTAAATTTTCTTAAAAAAAATAACCTTATCCTAAAAAGAGTACCACTTCTTTAAAAAGCACCTGTTCTTAAAAAAGTATTTTTTTGTAAAAATGATTCATACTCGTAGGCTTTTCCTTACCTTAGAACGCGCACAGCTTACTAGTTTGTGAGAAGCTCTCCTTAGTCCTTTCACCGGATGTAACGGGAAACCATTTTTTTTATTTTAATAAAAGAAGTAGCTCTGATCAAAGAACGGACCTTTTCGGGAAAATATAATACATATTCTTACAAAATATACTTTTTTTTTTAAAAATACATTCAATAAAAAGTTTTTCATTTTACAAGATCCATATAAATTACAGTATTTTTCAACAGGCGCCTTAGGTGTGTTGGAGCTAACTAGAACATAATATATAACGAAAGGAACTTCGTTCCAACCGGGTGTCCCCTGACACCTCATGTAATTTTTTATTCAGTTAGTAGAATTAACAAATTTCACATATTTCTTTATAATTTACGACATTAAACAAAAAAATTAAATTCGTTTGGTTTATTTGCAAAATCAGAGTAGGAGTGGGAGTCGTATGTAGCATGAGTCGCGGTGGGAGAGCATTTCATAAATTTTAAATTCTAGAGTTGAAGTCGGGGTTTTCAATATTTTAGGAAAACTTCACACCCCTGGTGCTAATACCATTCAAAATATAGTTCGTGCTTTTCAACTTCTTCGGAAGCAATATCTGTGCTGGGTATTGTTACCATTGTATTATCATTGTAATTATTGTATAGTCGCCATTTTCCACCCTTTCATTTGTTTAATTATTCTTGAACGTGGGCAAAAAACGAGTTATATTTTTGTTCGGGGTATTGTAAATGAAACAATTATCCCTTTTTTAATGGGAATGAATTTTGTGTTGCATTTTTTGTTTTTTATTTGAGAACTCTCTACACGAAAAGTACTTTCAGGTATATACAATTTATCAATGTGTATGCAACACTTCGATATATGATCTTAAAAAATGCCAGAAATTATTAAAAAAAAATCCAATGAGTGTTCGAACTCACGGGCGATGTGTTAACACCTTTTTACTACACGGTACCTGTTCGATTTCTATGAACACATTCGTAAATGTTACATTGGAAAATAAAAAACAGCGTTCAATCATATGATGACGTTACAGTTAAATAATATTAATACTTAAAATTATTTAAAGACCCAGTGCAAGCACATGTGTCATTATTTTCTTGCTCAATACTTTTTGTTTTATTCCCACAAAAGTCAAAGAATGCAGAGCAACAAACACTTCTATATACATACATACATTGCCATATTCGTATATACGCTAAACAAGTTCACAAAATTGTCATTGCTCTCTTGCTATCTCGTTTTTATATACGTGTAATGCAGTGGTCACCAAAAAGAGAATACTAATCAAATGTGAATGTATTGGTGTATTTGTACTGAATCCAGAACAAAGCGGCATGACCATTCTTCGTTGAAAGATAATGTGCTACTGAATGAAATTTTCTTCTCTCATACGCTCTTTGATATGCTTTTTGTTGACGTTCGTGTTATGTACGTGTAAAAGGCCGATCGTGTTCGGCCCCTGGGGGCTATGGACGGTGACCACTGAAAAAGCCGATCGTGTTCGGCCCCTGGGGGCTATGGACGGTGACCACTGGTATAATGCGTCATTACTCTCTTTGCTCTGAGAGTGCTCCGCACCAACATTTTATTGGACTTACCTTTCACTATAACACTGGTGACCAGCCCATACCGCAATTGCGGAGACCAACACATAAACAAAGTCACACTTATTCTAATGCTCTTCCATTCAGTCGTCGTTGAGAAAGCGACGTGTGAGCAAGTGAGCGGATATATTCATCTTTTGCTGATATATCAGCAAACAATCATATACCCGTGCTCATGTGCATACGTCGCTGTCTAAACGACGACTGAAGCAACATCGTTTTTCTCACCAACACTACACCATAAAAATTTTTGGTCACCTCTGCACTATAATAAAAAACAACAACACAAACAACAAATTTTTCTTAATTATTTTTCATTAATTTTTAAGTTTAACTTTCTTTTTATTTTTTTAAACTTCTGTTAAATTATTAAACGTAACCTCTAACAATGTAACACAACACACGAAAAACTAGTATGAAAGAATGCCAAAATCATAACAAATGCGGAAAGAGCACAAAGAGAATTGCAATAAAATTTCATGAAACCCGGTGCGGTGGCGCTTCGTGCCATTTTTTTCTCCCTTCTTGCTCTCTACACCTCTTATCAACAAACGCAAATTGCATGGTTAAAAAATGGCATCGTGTAAAGGCTGTGATACTTTGTACGAAGTAGCTGACGTATAAGTATGTCACCATAACGTCGACTGCGATGGTTTTAGCAGCAGCATAAAATCTGGTTTTAGCAGATTTTGACTTTGTTAGATGTTAACACAACAAAAAATTATTTTGTTAGTGCGGGTCATTATGGGGTATTTAACTGTATAGTTCATAAATTGCATAAATCTGGTCTACAAAGGCCTCAATAGTGTGCTACCTTCTGTCTTAAATACTTGTTCATAGTTCTACACGAGTAAGGGTAGTATTTAAGTTAACAAACAATTGGTTCGGAGGATTTGCCTCCTCTCTTGGTTTATTGATTACAGTCTTTGGTACCTTCTTCTTGTTTCAGCGCCAAAATTACAAGATAAAAGTGTTTTTATGTATGTTGGTTTTGTATGGTTGTTAGATCGATTATGTTAAAATTTAATTGTACCTATTTATTTATTTATTTTTAACCAATATTTCAACTAGCATTGCTAGTCATCTTCAGGGATTCTGCTTAAATACACAAAAAGAATACATTAATATTAAATTAAAAACTTTCAAAACAATAAATTTTACACACTTGTATATTACATATTCAATACATTTGTTTTTTCTGTCAGCTATTTGAAATTACTGTTTTGGCTATATTTTCTTATTATGTGTCTACAGTCGCAACAAGATACTCTCTCTCTCTCTCAAGATGGCTTGCAGTTTTGTCGTTAGCAACATAACAAACCAAACAACAAAACTAAAAAAAACCAAACAACGAAACTAAAAAAAAAAGTGTAAAACAGAGGAAATTAAAAAAGCACTATGTGCTTCTTACGATTCTTCGATAAAAACCATAATTTCTTTATCGCTTAATTAATTTAGCTATCGTTTCTGTCGGCCAAGAAAAGGATTCATAAAAATATTTTTTTTAATCATAATAATCACTACATTTGCCTATATAAAAGTTGCCTGAGTAAGATTGGACTTTTTAAATTTAGTAGCAACTCTGAAGTTTGGCAGCTTTATTTGGATTATTAAAAATTATTGTGAAATCTTGTGACAAATCGAATACATAACTTTGTAACAAGTGTTTTTGTAACAGAAACTAAATTATGATTACAGTAACTAATATTTGAACACGATATTAGAATATTTGAATATTAGAATATTGTACCTTTTATTAATTGTATCTCCCATTTCAGATGAATGAGGTTTTTGAAATACTCAAATTGGTTAATAGAACTAAAATTCGGTAGTAGCAACTTGTATTCAGTAAGACCGATTTTTAATCTAACATCGACAAATAATTCTAATGTTTGACAATTACGAATTCTGATCATGGAATTTCCAATGCCTGAATTGATTTCCAACTAATCTTTCCCATGTGTGTACAAATTTCTGCTTACTCCGGACCTCGAACCAGCAGACAATGGAAAGCGCCGCCAATTCGTTCCGTGGGTAATGAGCAAAGTGAAGTCGATGCCAATTTTTCAAAAATGTGACGATCAACCGATGGTATCAATTCAGGCACAGTAGTTAGGCATCTGATGATGAACTTGTCAAGGAGTTCGAAACTTGTCATGCCAGTTAGTGTGTGTTGAAATGAATTGTCTATTATTTCCAACAAAAACTGACTATTTTTCAATTAGAAAAATTTTCATGACTTGTAGGCTTGTAGTATGAATTTATCATACATTAACCAAAAACTAACAAATATATCGGTCAACACAATTCAAATTCAAATAAAACAATTATTAGCTTCATACATTGGGTAAAAAGGTTTAAAATGGTAGTTATATACAGGGTGATTCAGGAAGTTCCGGACAAATATCTCCAGCGTATTCCTTGGCTCATTTCATGAAGAAAAGTCCACAAGGACCATGTCCGAAAATGCAAGGGTACGAAATGGCAGCGGGTTCAAAATTTTCGGATTGGTGGTCGGAGGGTAGTAGGGTAAAGTTGCTAACTTCTGAACCAGTGGTCAGACCTTTCAGAATCAATTCAAAAAAAGTAGTAAAAGTCAAATCAAAAATCGGCGAGATACAAATGGAAAAAAAAATTTCACATAACCTCAATGTGCTCAGCCAGATGTCTGTTAACTTTTGTTTTTCTTTCTGTTGAAAGATAGCCATATCTCTTGCCTTTCCAAAATGACCTAAACGAAGACCATAGGTCTTACCGTTCCAAAGATATGACCATTTTACTGAAATGCACAAATATTTGTTTTTGTTTTTGGAAGCGAAATAACAGCACACATTTATTTGTTTTTGTAAATTAACACGTTTAAGATTTTATTTTATTCAAATTTTTGGCTGAAGAATCAAACACATAAGGAAAAAACATTTGATGTTAAAGCAAGTTTTCAATGTGGTTCTCATTTTCTACCAAACACAACACGTTTAGCTCAATGCGTGCAAGTAACTGCTCACGATTGTGGATCTCCACAGAATACACACAATCTTTCATGTAGCCCCACAAAAAGAAATCAAGTGGTGTGAGATCTGGAGATCGTGGAGGCCAGGCGATTGGTCCAGCTCGTCCAATCCAACGTCGAGGGAAATTGGTGTTAAGCCAATGCCGCACAATAAGCCCGTAATGCGTTGGAGCACCATCTTGTTGGTAGAAAACATGATTCCGTACCGCAAGAGGTACTTCCTCTAAGATTTCTGGCATGACTGCTTGCAAAAAAGCCAAATAATTTTGCGAATTTAACCTG
Source organism: Phaonia tiefii (assembly GCA_963931995.1). Taxonomy (NCBI): domain Eukaryota; kingdom Metazoa; phylum Arthropoda; class Insecta; order Diptera; family Muscidae; genus Phaonia; species Phaonia tiefii. Next base: position 319,135,859 of record OZ008368.1, on the reverse strand, counting down.
GGCGGAAGTACTTTTGACCCAATCAAGGTGTTGTCGATGATGCGAGCCCAAACGTTGACGGCAAATCGGTGTTCAAATGCTGTTTCTTTCTTGTTGTGGGGATTGCCATGGACCCATTCGTGCAAATTATGGAAATTAGTTATGTCGTCTGTCTTGAATTGCGCTTCGTCGGTCCACTCAATCGCACGTAAAAATATAAATGCGTGTACAACACGTTGCAACATCTCACGACAAAAGTTGACGCGTAGTGGCAAATCGGCCGCCAAGAGTTCTTGAACTGGTGTGAGACGGAATGGATGTTTTTTTTTCTTTGTGAAGGACGCGCCATACTTTTCATTGTGCCACACCAACTTGTCTATCGCATCCAAAATTAACTCTTCAACTGCAACGTCGTGTTGCATTTCCGGGACGCTCCATTTGTGTAAACAACGTACCTTCACGAAATCGGCGGTGCGGCTCACTGAATGTAGTTCGGTTTGGTGTTCGTCGATTAGGAAAACGTAATGCATATTCACGCGCAGCAGCTCGTGCCTTACCATCGCAGAATCCATACATGTAATGAATGTCTGCTAATTCTTCGTTTGAATAAGTTGACATTTTTACTAATTCAAAACACAACGTACTCGAAACTGTTGCTGCAACAGAGATTAGCGTAAACTTGTACTTTTTTGTCGTTATTCACTTTTAAAAAACCGGACAAAAATCACTCCTACTTTTCGCGATCGTAGACACTTGTTGAATGACAAAATTCTATCAATGCATACCTATAAATACTACATACTTTTTTAGGCACTGATGAATGGACTGGAAAATAAAATCTTAACCGTGTTAATTTACAAAAACAAATAAATGTGTGCTTTTGTTTCGCTTCCAAAAACAAACATTTTTGCATTTCAATAAAATGGTCATAACTTTGGAACGGTATGACCTCTGGGCTTCGTTTAGGTCATTTTGGAAAAGTAAGAGGTCACCAGAAAAGACACATAGGTTACCTGCCATCTGGCTGAGCAAATAGAGGTTATGTGAAATTTTTTTTCCATTCTTTTCCAAAAGCTCTCTATCTCGGAGATTTGACTTTTTTCTACTTTTTTTTTATTGATTCTGAAAGGCCTCTTAACGCCTCCGACCGCTAATCCGAAAATTTTGAACCCGCTGCCATTTCGCACCCTTGCATTATCGGACATTGTCCTAGTTGACTTTTCTTCATGAAATGAGCCAAGGAATATGCTGGAGAAATTTGTCCGGAAGTTTCTGAATTACCCTTTATAAGCTTTAAAATGGTATAAATGGTACAACAGTAACTGCAAATTGAAAATGGTTTTCCACATTTATTTGGTATTTATCAATCTTTTAAAGTGCATCATTAGATTTGTAAATCGTCATACAAATTTTAAAAGTTATAAAGCGTTATTTACAAAATGTATCCAACATTTACGAAAAAATGTAATACTTTATTGACCAAAATCATTGGCAAAACTGGTGGTTAATGAATATACACTAAAAGCTTGGACGCTTTGCTTTAAAACTGTTGACTTAAAAACAAAAAAATCGTAGTTATTGACCGAGTTTTAAAATTGTACGGAATACCCGATTTTTGTGGGAAATTCGACTTGCGCGACCTCTAAACCTCTTCCGAAAAATATGAAAAAAAAATTCCAAAAATACTTTGCCCTATCTTTCCAATTAAGCTTAAGGAACCGTGAAAATCGAAAACGAAATTTTTTTTGGGACACCCTACTGTAGGGTATAATAACAAAATTGATAAACTTTGCTTGCGATGACTTTAAAAATATAAATACACAAGTAACAATCTGAGATTGTCCTCCCTCCCTATACATTCTATATAGCTACAACACATAATTTTCTCAGAGTGTTTAGCTAAAATAATAATTACCCCATAAAATGTTTTAACACAAGTGTTCATACATCTGTATAAAGTACACACAAGCTGCAGGAATGCCTTCATGTTTTTCAACATTCTTGCATATGCATTGTCTACATTCAGGCAACACGGTACTTTACTCACATGTTTACCCGCCCAAAAATATGCAATGTTTGTGGGTTTTAATAATTATGAGCAGATAAGTTATAGCACATTTGTAGAGGCATATATAAAATTGCATACAACCAGGCGTTATGACGAGAAACCAAAATTTGCATTAATTTATTTAATAAATATTTGCAAATAATATTAAATAAATAATTTTGTGAACAAGCTTAATTGCTAAACTTTAACCCATTATGCATGAACCACAACATATTTGATTCTCTCGTTATTAGAAAATGTATGTGTGGCTTGGTAAGGATAAGGTGGCCTTAATACGACAAAGTTAAGTTAAAGTAGTATTTAAACAAGGATTATTTACACAATAAAGTTAAATATCAGTAAAGTAGATACATTAGAAGATACAACATATTGTCCTGTAGATACAACATATTATCCTGTCCCAAAAATTGATATGACATGAAAATATGCCACGGAAGTGAATATATCTAGTTAAAATTATTATGTGTATGTGAAATTATTTTTGCATTTTGCATTTTTGTCTGTAAAACTTCGTTCGTATTGTTACGATTTGTCCTTGCCAGAGTTATTTTGTTAACAAGGTTCTTTGTGAATTGCGAGGTTCTTTATAAAGTACGATAATAATAACAGTTGTCTTTATGGACCATAGGGATGTCGTGCTGGAAATCCCGAATCCACCAAACCCGGGATTTTCGGGGTTAATAAATCTAGAATCGTGTGATAATGACCAATTGCCAGTCTCGATTTCCACTTTAAGCGATTCCAAAAAATTCGGCTATTACTCGGATTTTGATGAAACTTGGCCTCCAACTCAAATGCAAAATATGCAACTCAAATAATTCAGTTTCAAGTTATCTAAAATCTTATGCCGGTTTTTAAAAAAACACACATTGTTAACCGTTTTTTTATTTTTTGTAACCGAGTTTTCCTCTTTTTTAAATTATTAACTAAAAAAAGAATTATGTACTATAAACTACATTCGTAAACGCATACCGAAAACAATATCAATCGGAACTCTTCCCAATAAAACTGCAAAAACTGGCTTCAATTTCAGTTGTTTTGTTTTCAGTAAAATACAATTTAATTACAATTTAATCTCTTTTTAAGTGATACATCGGTATCGGTCATAACCATATCCCTTAGTGTATAACTTAACGGATTGGTTCCAAAACAAGACCTTTGATAAATCGAAAGCTTAGTGTGCTATCTCTGCAAAATCTTAAAGAGGATTCAATATACTCAATAGATTCTAAAAACAGTAGGTACTTTCAGCTGAATTCTATCGCTGATGCCCTGTATTATTGTAATAACTGTATACCATCATGGACGTCAGTTATCAACACAAAAAAGCAATTGCGTTTTACTGGTCATATTGTAGAAATTTATTATTCCAGAGCTGAACAGTATCGTAATTTAGTTTTGCCTTCACCACAATCTAGTTTTCCTTTCTGAGGCTATAAATCAAATGGCTTCTACAAATATTGATGAGCATTTGTAACATTGGGACTATCTTGAATGCATGACCATCATTTCCTCTTCATTTCTTTTTATTTCATCGTTCTATTCTGCTTTGCTTTAAGATTTTTCTTGTTTCTCGTTACAATTTAGATTTCTATTCCAAAACTGAAAAGAAAAAACCCCATGGTAATTTTCTTTTCGAATTGTTTCATTTTCTTAATGTACTTAAGCTGGTTGGCCTTTCGCTATTTTCAGTCTCCATTCTACATTATGTAATTGTGGTGCAACAGCTCCTGAGTTGTGGGAGTATTTGCTGTATCCATGTTTGTCCCAGGAGTGCATGGATTTCCATTATTTGTTTTCTTGAGCATTCCTCGTGTGTGTTTTTGAATTAGAATATGAACAGCGAACGATTGAATGACTAAGTGGATGGATGGAATAAAGTATCGTCCTTGTTACTATTGTGTGGTGTGTGAAAGGTTTTGTATTCAAAGTTGATAATGACTTTTTGTTATTTACAGATTTGAGTGGCAGAAACAAAAGATACTTCCATTGATATCCTTGGGGTGTACTAAGTTTTTATAGGTGATTAATAGGGATTTGAAATGTAAAGCTTTTTCTTTTCTCACTTATAAAGAGGATTTCAAACTATTAAGAAAAGAAACCATATTCCATGATCGATTCCCTGTTTAATTGAAATGTAGTCATTATAATTTATACGGTAAATTAAAGACGTAGTGCTTCCTTCTAACTATTGGTAGAATTAAGAAACTGATAGTACGTGAATTACTACACTTCAGCCCTATTTGAATGTGGAAATTCGTTTGTCTCCCTAAACATTCTATGATTACATTTGCCCTTAGTCCAATGACATTAACCCTGAGGGCGATTATATTGACTTTCTAATCCACTGATATTGTGCTTCAATGACCTTAAATCAAATATCGATTTAGTTTGCAATAAGTTCAATGACCCTAATCCTAAGATCAATGACCTTAAGCTTAAGGTCAATGACCTTACCCCTACGATAATAGACCTCAACCCTAAGGTCAGCGATCTCAACTCTTTGGTCAATGACGTTAACTCTAAGGGCAATGGCCTTAAACCTAAGGTCAATGATCTCAACTCTAATGTCAGTAATATTAACCCTAATGTCAATGACCTTAACACTCAGGTCAATAACCTTAACACTCAGGCCAATGACCGTAACGCTAAGGTCAATGTCCTTACTCTTGAATTCAATGGCATTACACCTAAGGTACATAACCTTAATCCGAAGGTTAACAACCTCATTCATGAATATGATGGCTGAAATCCTAAGATCAATGACCAGGATCTCTAAATCGATGACTAAATTGGGATACAATAAATTAGACATTCATCTTAAACCAAGATTCATTTCATTGACATTAAAGTCACTGACCTCAATCCTAAGGCCACTCATGTTGAGTTAATGGCCTATGACTTACACACTGAAACCAATATCCTTAAGAAATCCTAAGGTCGTTGACCTTCATCTCTAAATCTATGACTAAACATTAAATTAGACATTCACCTTAAACCAAGATTCATTACATTGGCACTAACGTCACTGACCTTAATCCTAACGCCACTGATATTGAGTTTAGGGTCAATTACCTTCACCCTGATATCAATATCTTTAACTTCAAGAGGCCAATGCCCTTAAAACAAATCTATAGCATTGAACCTGGAGGCGACGGGGTTAGGCAGTAAATATTAATGTAGAGCCTGGAGTCAATCAGCTGACCGTGCACATGAAGTCGAACACCTGAAGCAGTTCGACTTCGAACACCTGAAGTTGCATGAATTTGAGCCTTGGCGGACCACCATAAGACTGGTAATTTCGAATTCTCTATTAGCCTTGACAAGCTGCTGACATAACTATTACATTCTCCATAACGCTTTAAAATAATTTTTAAATCCCAGTTAAAATGTCTGTTGAAAATCTCTGTTGAAATGGCGACATTGCTCCAAAGCCTTTAATGCAGAATATTTATGACACAAAAAACCCCAAATCCAACAACATGATATTTTGTCTCTGTACTCTATTTCTCCTAGGAATAGTTTCTCTATTCTTCAAAGTGACCGTTTTTAACAAAGTGAAATCTACAAGTCCCTATGGTTTTAGGTTCTTTTTTCCCACATAAAAACACCAGTTTACTCTCCACAATTGTTATTACACCTCAAATACATTTTCCATTCTCCCCGGTCATTCTATCATTTTATTTCCAATTGAATCGAGTCAAACATCGAAAGAAAGACGAACTAAAGTAATAGAAACTACACTTGCTCTAGTCCATAAAAATAGCCATTTGCATAAAGTTGGATGCTTTGCCAAATACACTTCATTCCCACACAATTACATATGAAAAAGGATATGAAAGATGCAGAGGATATCAGAAAATAATTCCACAAAACCGAACAATAATTTTTCAAACTGAAATTTATGAAAAACCAAATTAAAATCGATTGCTGGTAAACTCAATTTCTGGTTTTCACGGTAAAATAAAAAGTGTAACAAAAATCCCCAAGGAAAGTGGGAGAACGAAACGCATTCAAGACTAAATATATGAAAGGAATAGGGGCAATATTGACTTATAGTGAGCCGAATATTTACCTGACTCGAGTAAAAGTAAAAATGTATATAAAGGGAAAAGTAAGAAGAATACATGTATAGCATAGTACTTTACGACAACAACGGTGTGGTAGAAAAAATCGAAAAATGTTAGCCCTATTTTCAAAACTTTTCGTAATTCAAATCTCACTCATCGGATGCTCATTGTTAAAACTGTGCCAAGATAGATTTTATACCGCAAATTAACAATAACTTCCAACGATAAGACTCTCTCCAACGAGAGCACTCTCTTCAACGAGAACACTCTCTCCAATGAAAACATTGTCTCCAACGAGAACACCCTCCCCAACATGAAAACACTCTTCATCGAGATGCTCTGTACAACGAGAAAGCCCTTTTCAGAGAGAACACTCTTTTCAGTGGGAACACTCTGTCCTTGGTACAAATACAAGGTAGTAACGACAGCCCAGCTGATTTCCTTCGTTTACATTTCATCGTACCCAGTAAATGTAAAAGTTGTTTGTGTAGGTTCTTATTCCTTTGATTTGATCTATCTATGTTCACAATTGTACATGTATGTGTAGTATTTTCATCAGCTGATTTTAACAATAACTCGGTACGAAAATTACAACAATGCTAATGCTACTAACTTGTATTTGTACCATGATTCTGTCCAACAAGAACACTCTCTCCAACCATATAACTGCCTCCAACGAGATCACCCTCTCCAATGAGAACACACTGTCCAACTAGAATAATCTCTTCAACAAGAACATTCTTCGCCACATCCACTGTCAATGAGTTAATCTCTATTCCTATTGTCATGGGAATCATCTTTCAGTTAGTAAAGACATCGCACTGTATGATATCGGCATATATGGGCTTAATACACTGTTTCAAATAGTTTGGATCATATCGGACGGTCGAGGACAGCAATAAATGAACTTAACTAGCAAAGACACAAACCCCACCAGCTTACAGACCTCTGTTACGTCATTAACATAAATCAAGTAACATATTTAAAAATAGTGTATTTACTACAATATTTGGTAGGGATGAAAGTAATTTCGCTTTTTTGTTCAAAGTAGTTGTTATCGTGAACAGCCCTAATGATCGCCCTTGCCACCAGACGAGTTGGCGCCGTCAACTTTGAGTGAGTGGCATCGGCGTCTCGCTTACTTCAGTGCCTCTTCTTGTTTTTTATTGTATTAAAAAATGAACAAAGAAAGCAGCCACACACGAACCGGCAAATAAATAGTTTAAAGTAAATACAAGTCAGTGTTTGTGTTTTTATTTATTCGGTTTTCCCGGGAAATATTTGTCTAAGTGGGAGACAACCATACGTTGTCCATAAGGGCAACCAACCACCACCACCATATCAACAACAACAACCAGTGCGGGTGAAGGAAGTCTGCCACAGTGAAGCAGCCGCCCCAGCAATCTCAGCAACACCCAGGGACACCAGCTGCCGGAACAGCTCCACCAGCCCATATCAAGGCAAGGCTACCAGCGAGGTAAACATTTATTTATTTATTTAATTATTTATTTATTTATTTATTTATTTGTCTATCCTACACAACAAGACATAAAAATCTTATAATTACAGCATAGGAATTTGCGATGGAAATGCATTTTTAATTTTGCAGAAACTTATAAAACTTATTATTAAAATTCTGGTACACGTATACTCCAAAGGATTATAAAAACATATAAAATGAAATTAAAAATAAAATAAAAGATTATGATATAAAAATTAATATAAAAATATTACAATAAAAATATTACAAAACGACCCTTTTAATGTAGTTTAAAGAAAATTAGTTATTGTCTAAAAAATATTTCATTAATTTTACCCTAAATTGCACTGCATTGCTGGTAGTTTCAAAGGAATGAGGAAGAGAGTTCCAGAGAGGTAAGACGTTGATAAAGAATTGTCTTTCTGACATCAGTGAGTTATATCTTATAGGTATAAGTTTGTTGCCTCTATTGGACCTGGCAAAATTTAGACGGTGAAAAAGATAAGGAGGTTGTTTCAAATATATTATTTTATGAAGAAGTACCAAAGCCTTAAATCTGAGCAGATTATCAAAAGAAATTCCATATAATTGTAAAGAGAAGTGGGAAATATGGTCATGTCTTCCTATGCCATATACATACCGACAAATGTTGTTAAAGACAGTATTAAGCTTTCGTCTACTAGTTGAGTCACAATTTGAAAAGACCTCACAACCATATAGAAGAGATGGCATTATGTAAGTTTTAGCAAGTAGCTTTCTAATATTTAAAGGAGTATACGATTGTGACATCCACAGCATACGTAGTTTATTGTACGTGGAACCAATAATGCTGTTAATGTGATTGTTCCAAGTTAGAGAAACATTGAACATAACACCTAGATTCTTTACTGATGACACAACTTGTATCAACTGTCCATTGATCGCTATATGAAAATCAAGAGTTTGTTTCACCGATTTTTTGTGAACAAATAAACATTTTGATTTTTGGGGATTTAGAGTAAGACCATTTGCACACGCCCACAGGTATATGGAATCAAGGTCACGGTTAACTTTACGGACAGCCTCGTCTAGACTATCTGTGGTTGAACTTAATTCCAACTGAACATCGTCTGCATACAAATGGGACTTGCAGTTCGATATATACATAGGTAAATCAATAATGTACATTGTAAACAATAAAGGTCCTAGAATCGATCCTTGGGGAACTCCTGTTAATGAACAAAGTGGCTTAGATACATTATTCTTCATAAAAACTGATTGGCTACGATTGAAAAGATACGACTGAATCAACTTTACTGAGGTTTTTGAAAAATTAAAGAAATTGTATAGCTTGAAACATAAAGTGTCATGCACGACAGTATCAAATGCTTTAGAATGATCGAGAAGAACTAAAATACTGACTTTCTTTTCATCTATATTTCGTCGCATGTCTTCCACCACATCTATTAATGTCGTAACGCAACTATGTTTGGATCTAAACCCAGATTGATTTTCCACCAGTAATGAAGAGATGTTTAAATATGTTTTTATTTGGTTGTGTAAAAGTTTTTCAAAAACCTTAGATAAGTATGGTAGTATGGCTATGGGTCTGTATTCCGTTTTAGACTTGGGAATTGGAATAATTTTTGAATGCCTCCATTTTTTGGGAAAGTAACTCGTCATGATTATAGTGTTAAATAAATGTGTAACAAATGGTAACAAATGGGGTAATAATATCTTTATGTCCTTCGACCGAGAAAGGAGCAACAAGGTGCGTAGAGTGTTTTGCAAAGGCGCCCAAATTTCGTGCTAAAATTTTGTGGTTCAAAACAATTTGTGGCTCGGAAAAAGTTGGTGAAAAGTGGAGTCGGTGAGAATATTTGAAGTACGGTGTGGAAAAACAAGAAAGGGTTTTATTTAATTGCAAAAATTGAGGAATAAATTTCAGAAGGGCTCAGAAAATTTAAGGTTAGCTACGGTGATTTTTTAACAATCGTCAAACGGATTGTAGTACCGTTTTTCTCAAATATTGACGTTGCTCTATACCTGACATAGCAAGTCCGTTAGAGAACAACAAAACATATGAATATTATATGAAACATACACAAAGTGAAGTTATTGTTTTTGATTTTCGTTGCTCAGCACATAGTCAAAAGAAAATACGAAAAAAAAATCTTGCGGTTATATGAGGCAGTGGTGGCTCAATATACGCAACTTTGGATTTTTTTGACGTGTTTGATAATAATTAAAAGTGTTGACCAATAACATAAATAGAAAAATCTTCCGGTTCTAAGAGACAGTGGTAGCTCAATATACGCAACTTTTGGTTTTTTTTTTCACGTTCTTGAAAATATTAAAAAGCATTGGCTAGTAGCTGAAGAAATAAATAAATAAAGGAATTTGTTTGTGGGAACAAGTTTCAAGAAGAATTGTAGTTCATTTCAGACTGGGCGATAAATTGGTCGCCTGTGAAAAATCTGCGTTAAGTCTTTGTGGAAAATTCTACAAAAATGATTTTTGTGATTCAATACAAGGAAAATTCTGAGAAAATTTAGCAACAGTTGTCTGCCCTTGTGAACACAAATTGTCTTCCATTGAGTAATCGGTGCTTTTTTGCGAATTAAGTCGCTCGTTTTACTGCTCACGAGGTTGATCTGCCTCCGGTAACAGAAGTCTGGGGAAAATTTCTTCTGCTTTTTGCAGTGTTTGAGATAAGAACTCCTGAGAAGAAAAATAAATTTTTGTGTGGCTCATTGTTAATAGTTATTCTCCAACAATAACAAAGATGTCAGCGTATGATAAATTCATGCAAGCGGCGGGCGAGATTTTGGCAACAGAATCACAGCTTAGAGAAGAGGATTTCTCAGAATATTCTCTAGAAGCTATAGATTTTGAAAAGGCTGAGTTGACAAAATCTTGGACGAAATATAAAAAATTATACGATGAGTGATGCTTATGGGCCGCTGGTAAGGAGACAGAACTAGCGGTAGTTCCGGCAAGGTATCCTCAGACCAGAAAAATGTACGTTAAATGCATAAACTACATCGCTAAGGCGAGGAAAAAATACCTGTTGAGAAGGCATTGAGTCTGATCCAGTGGTTCCCAACAGGGGATTCGCGGTACCCCCATGCGATACTGGTGTTTTAGGGGAGACTGCATACCGTGGCCCACATTTAAAGATATGTTCACCGCTATTTACATAAACAATTCAAGACTCAGACTCATCTCAAGATGTCTAGCTTCCATTTCCATTTTAACATTCTGCAATCGGCAACAAATTGCAAAAGATACAGGCTGCTGAATATGGAATTTTTAGTGCCTTTAAATAAGTGAACCGGAGTGTATCTGACTCCCACATTTTCTGGCATTGCCACTGGCTGCAGCATCACCATGAGTGTTCCATTACTTGCCATGTAACTGAATAATATTTATAATCTTTTGCAGTTCAACTTTACTGTAATTTAGAATAAGTATTGATTCGCGTCGTCGATATAGAAAATATACCAAACTTTAACCAAATTTTTCTTTACCATTGCATCTAGCTATAGAATCAGTAGTAATTTCGATGCATGGGCATCTCTTGTTATGTTGCGTGGCAACAATATACATGTACTGCAATGCAGCCATATCTTATAATAAAATATTTTAGAATGAATGCTACTCTGACTGATTCTTCTCCTACAACAAGCACCTGCGTCACCATGTGGGTATAAACTTCTGTTGCTATTGCATACCAAGGTTGCAGTAGACTGTAGCGCCGCCATGTCCGTAGTAATTTCGATTACTGCTGTGTGGAAATAATATTTATCAAAATTTTATTTAGAATGAGTGTGAAGCAATAAGTCATTCCATGAACAACATTACTTCCTATGTAACGACCTCTATCTTTAGCATTGCCACTGGCTGCAGCATCACCACGAATTTCCAATTACTTGACATGTAACTTAAAATAGTTCATCAATTTTTTGTATTGCAACCGTAATTGTCACAATGTAATTTTGAATTTAGAATTGTCGAATCGCGTCGGTGCTTTATAAAATATACCAAACGTTAATTACCATTTTGTTTATTATTACAACCGGCTACAACGTCACCATATTCATCTCTTGTTTTGATGTGTGGCAATATTCCTCATTCGTTGCATTGGAGCCATACCTTATTTAAAATAGATTAGAATGAATGCGACTTCCTAACTGTCTGATTCTTTCTCTGACAACTGGCTGCAGCGTCGTCATGTAAATATAGTACATTGTTCTCTTCGCGGCAATAATACCAAAACATAGTTTGGGCTAGTTTATAAAAAATGGATTCCTATTACTTCCCATGAAGGGATCGGGGAAAGCTCCCACAACTAGAGAGCTGTGCGCTTTCTAGTTTTAGACTCACTGATTGTAGTGAGTAGCCTTTTCACGGCTAAATACTCGATATTATGGTCATCACTAAACGAGGTGACCGCCGCCGAAAGAAATACAAGGAGCAGTGATCGCACCCATGATCTCAACTATAAGAGGCGCGCACACTACCATTGTATCACAGACGGTCACATGGTTAGTTTAAACCACTGTTTAAATGAAATTTAAACACGTCCCAAAATGTTGACCCTATCCCCGTTGCAAATTTCCTATAGACATCATCAATGACAAAGAAGTGACATGTGAGAGTCCCTGCTGACTTGCCGTTCCACTCCCATACAAAAAACATCATGACACCCTTTGACATTTTCATACATTTGATCAAAAGTCAGCAGGAATGGTCCGCAGTTAGTCAACCGTGGTGGTCAACTTATGACATGTACACAAGACGTCTTGAGTAACCATTCATCAGTGGGTCAGTTTCGGGTTATCTTATATGCACTTATTTATTGGAATCTATGTGTATGTATGTTTTTGATCTGGTGCAAGCTAATTATAAGTATACTGCTCTGAAAATTTTAATATTTTTTTTTTAAATCTCAAATATTTTGAAATAAATTCTGAAAATGAATGGCATATAGTTCGCAACTACAAATAAATCTAAATTTTTTAGTTTGACGTTTTTGAAACATTTGAAAATCCTCACAGATGGCTCGCAGTTGACAAACGATGAAGATTTCCTCTATCCGCATTCACCATTAGTCTTTGAAGAGTCACCAATGACATAGTGCTGACAAATCAATAGGACGATCTTATATAAAGGGTTTATCAACGGAGACGCTACAAAAGGAAATAGATATGGACAGCAGACGACGCCATATTTTTTCCCGCTCTTTTGACATTTATCTTCAGTAAGGTTTGCCATTTCATCATGGAAAGATATACGAGCCAACAACGAGTCGAAATTAGTAAAATTTACTACTGAAATTTGGAGTCAGTGGCCTCAACTTTAAGAGCGCTACGTCCAATTTATGATGAGGCTCATTTCTGGCTGAATGGCTTCGTCAATAAGCAAACTATGCGTTATTGGTTAATCCATGAGTCATCATTGCATTACGAAAAAATGAGGGTTTGGTGCGGTTTATGGACCGGCGGCGTCATTGGGCCGTGCTTCTTCCGTGATGATCAAGACCGGCACATTACTGTGAATGCGAATCGCTACCGTTCAATGATAACCGAATATTTTTGGCACCAATTGGATAATATGGACTTGGAGGAAATGTGATTCCAACAGGACGGCGCCACAAGCCACACAGCGAATGCCACAATCAATTTATTTGAAAGTTTGATGAACGTGTTATCTCACGAAATCGCCCAGTCGATTGGCCGCCTCGGTCGTGCGATTTGACGCCGTTAGATTACTTCCTGTGGGGCTACGTCAAGTCTATGGTCTATGCCAACAAGCCAGCGACGATTGATGAACTTCGTACGAATATCGAACCTGAAATTGCAGCAGTATCGGCAGATTTATGCTTGAAAACCTTCGAAAATTGGGTTCAGCGTCTGGACTTCTGCAAGCGTGCCCGTGGTGGCCATGCAAAAGAAATCGAGTTTCATATATAATGACATCGAACGTGCTTTCACAGGAATAAAGAATTTCATTGGTATCTAAAACAGGTTTTGTTTTATTTAAACAAAAACTTTTGTAGGGCTCTTATTGAAAACCCCGTTAGGTTGTCAGCTCCTTCATAATTTATTTAAATAATGCGACATCTCAAGAAGATGTACTATATAAATTGTCATCACCTACCGAAATGTATATATATTATATGAATTGTCATCACCACCAAAATTAACAACTGGAATGTTTTTTACAAATTCATGATCCACAAATACGTGACTATATAACCAAATTAAATTGTTTCCAAACGTTAAGATAACCTTGATTGTAATGGACCTTTTCGTCTGGCTGTTACATCTGTCATCATAAATCAATAATACATAGAGCTATACCGCAGTGTGGTTTCACCCAATGAACAAAATCGCCCAAACCCGCAAAATCGAATAGAAAGTGGTTACTATTGGGAACTGGTATACCCAAAACCCACAAATGATGCTACTACTGCCCCTCATGACGCACAACTTTAGGTGGGATTAAATTCATACGATGGCGTTTAGAAATTCTCTAAAGGAACCAGTTATCCTTAAGTCTATTTCGCTTTGCCAAAAAAAATCGCAAAGGAATACTATTCATTATTTTTTTACGATTTTTTTAAATGTCTATACGATTTGTCTGCACTCGTTTCTAGATAGGAATACATAAGTCTGTGAATGTGTTATAGTAAATATGCACTTCATGGTGGTGTATTATGAGTTGCACATATGATAGACATTGTGAACCAGCAGGTGCTGTACAAAAGTCGCAAGAGCTGAAAAGGAAATTTACCTATACTTAGGCATGAAGGAAAGAATTATAAGAATTATAAAATTTAATCCATTGTGCTGCGTCTCGAAGATCTAGTCCCCTTAGAAATTCAGTCTGAAAAATAAAAATTGTAAGCTGTAACGAATATAAACATATTTCGAATTCACCACAGGAAGGTTGTCGAATTGGCTAAATATAGAACATTCTGGAAAACTTTAGTGTGCATCTCATAAGAGGGTTGGTTGGAGGCAATTGGAAATTTTTGTGGAAGATTCGAGATACTGGCACATTTGCTAAAAATATACTGCAAATCTTACACATTTTAGACTTATAGTAAACATATTATGACTGTTGACGATTGTCGAAAAATATCGAATGATGTGTTAAAAGGAATATCAAGCAAATATAGTTACTACTATTATCATAAACGTAATTTATAAAGACTATCGTTTTATTGACGATAAACAAAACCACGCTAAAAAGTAAATTTCTAATACTACTGCCATGAAAAAGCCATTCCACTTAGTTCAAACTAACATTTTAATGTCGACAGTCATTTTAATATTGTTGTTCATGTTAGTGAAATGAATAGAGTAATTCATATATAGAGCAAAAATTTGTCTCATCTGACGTTTCCTTTCACACTCTTCGTGGTGAGGTCGGTGTGTTAGAGAACTTTTCAGCTTACACCCGGTGGAGTTACAAAAACTGTTGCTTTAATTTTTCATGTCAAATTTAAACGTATTTTTGACTTTTTTGTTATCTTTTATTGTTAGTATATATTTGAGTTGTATTTAACACAATAATTTTAACACACAAAAAGAAATGTCCCTGTTGCGTCGAAACATTGCGTCTATTTGTTATTATTAAAGTAATTCTTTTCAACATCCAACGTTCATATCACACCAAGCCAAATGTCATGAACTTGCTGAGAGAAATGTTAACCCTAGATATGTGAATTACTCTATGGTGCAATGTTATTTTAATGTATACGTAAGGGTAAAAAGCAGCAATACTTTTCCTTTTTTGTCTGTATAACGAATTCATCGCGCAAAATTAACACTTGAGAAAACACTTGAATATTGCAATTCGAATGAGGCAGTTGAGAAAGAAAATCTCTACAAGAAGGTGCTCATTCTGATTTTCCAGGAGCAGGTTGTAATAAATACAATAGTCGCCGACCGTCGGTGTTACAAAAAAGTCTGAGCGCGTTGGTTCGATCCGTGCTCTGATCACCTTACATTTCTTTCGCCGACAGTTATATCGCTTATTGATGACGACACTATCGAGTACTTAGCCATGAAAAAGCTTCTCAAGAACACCGTTCGGTACCGTTGTAAAACTGTAGGTCCCAATCAATGTGTGAAAAACTAGAAAGCGAACAG
This sequence comes from Phaonia tiefii, assembly GCA_963931995.1. Lineage (NCBI taxonomy): Eukaryota > Metazoa > Arthropoda > Insecta > Diptera > Muscidae > Phaonia > Phaonia tiefii. The sequence continues at coordinate 319,120,121 of OZ008368.1, read as the reverse complement.
CTTACTAATTGTGAGCGGTTCTCCCAAGTCGCTTCATGAGATGTTATTTATTTTTATTATGGGTTTTATATATTTTGACATCAGGCTCATTTGGGTACCGGGACATAGCGACATTCCGCAATTGCGTAGCGGATGCGTTAGCTAGACAGGGCACTACGGCACAGGTTCTTCCTGCCGTTTGCAGATCAGGCAGTAGGTTGATAGTATGTTCAAGGACAAGTGGAGACTTACTTCTACTTGCAAACAAGCCAGGGTCCTCTGACCACAGGTGGACAGGAAGAGGACTAGGCAACTACTTACCTTGCCGAGAGGCAGGTTATCCACAATGATAGGAACACTTACGGGACACTGTCTTGTAGGAAAACACGCCCCAAGCTTGGGACATAGAAACTCCACTCTCTGTAGATGCCGCATGGAAGAGGAGGAGGAAACGACGAAACACCTTCTCTTGGATTGCCCTGCTCTGGCAGGACTGAGAAGTAGGATATTCGGAACACATCTACTTAGCACCGTAGACCTACAGGATATTCCTGTATAGACAAATTTATTGAAAGGGCAAATTGGCTGGACGACTAATCAATAGTTGCTATGGAGGAAACTGCAGGTATCACAATGGGCTTATTTAGCCCAAGTGTGCTAGACAGCGTGCTTTCTTGCAGCCCTTTCAACCAACCAACTAACCACCTTAGTATATCTTGTGAATTCCCTAAATTTACATTGACTTAAACAGTAATAAAAGAACTTGGATTACATGACAAGGCCAGTTTTGTTCAGTGTCTACAAATAGCAAAAAAAAATTTCTTTCAGCGATTGCTAAAATCTAACGATAATTGTCATTATCATTATGTCTAAATTGTATATTTTAGATATATTTTATTAGACATTAGTTGCTTCTAAAGCGGCTTGATAGTACATATGGTTTGTCAGTGATATTATCTTCAATATCACTATGTAAAAATCCTTCTTGTACTCTCTGTATTCGTTGTAGGAGACATACATGTAAATTAAGTTTTACGCCAGCAAATCCTTGGCAATTTCAAATATACTCGATTTTGTTAAATCTGTAGGAAATGTTAAAAATTCAATTCAACTTCTTTGTTTGATATCGACTAGGAAGTTTGCAGAAAATTTGCATGTCTTCACGGGACCCTCACAACTCTTTTCTATTCTTTGACAAAGGAGGGCTTATAAACACCCTTGCCAGGAACTAGAAAATAATCCTATGATTTGTTCTTCTATGTGTCTGACTGCCTATTTTTTGCATGTTCCTTTCCTATTTCTACAAAATTCCCTTAAGATTTATTTCTCTATTAAATTCGATTTCTGTGCACTTTTATCGAAAACGAAAATCGGTTTGCCCTATACCACACGCTATCACACGCGCCCTTCGCTCCTTAACGCCCACTTATGCAAAGATATCCTTGTTGTTGAGCAGCAGGATGTGACTGCTTAAGAGAAGCTGTGTGTTGTTATAGTTGTTTTACATTGAATTTCCAAATTTGAATGCGAAAGCGAGTGTATGGCGTGCAAATCTACATGTGTGAGTGTCATCGCCAACACGTGCCCGTTGTGTGCGTGTGACCTTAACGTTGAAGTAGAGAGCAACATAGAGTGTTTCTAAGATACAACAAAAACAGCAACTGAATGTTAACATCCTGCTGGCATTGTACTTGCATTTGAATCAGTTGAAACTAAAGGGGATTACCACATGTGCGATGTCAACAGTAAATGGGGCCCTTTTAATGGCCAAAATTATGAAGTACCAAAATACTTGTGGTACTTTAAAAAATTATAATAAAATAATGCTTTAAAAGGGATATCTATCACAGGGTATATGCTGAAAACTAGCGGCCCCAGTAACATATTGCAGGAATCATGTACATGTTTGCAAGCGTTGTTTTTGTGAATTGGTTTCTTTATTGTCTGTCATGTGTTTATTTTCAGCAGTTTTCAACACAAATACATATATTATAACGTATTAATCATTGTATCCCAAACATGTTATATTGAATAGCAAACATAATGTGTTTGGGCACAAATATAATATAATTGCGATAAGCTACAAACATATTCTGTTTGGAGAAGAAAATATTTCAGCGTGTACAACCTGTAGACTAATGAAAGAATAACTCACGAAGCCAAAGTTTAATATAGGACCAATGGTGTACACACAACCATTATATTTTGTGGGAGCGGCGACACTTTCCCTTTTTGCCAACGGCGTAGAACAGCACCGTTTCCCGAAGGCGAATACTTGTCCCGATCTATTCAAGAGATGCAATGAGATTTTTGTTTAATTTGAATTAATCGCCCCTGCTAGTAATCGCCTTACTGGCACAATTAAGTTCTCCGCCCCTCCCCACAGATGGATTCTTAATTTGTGATAAACTTTCGGCAATTAAAAAAAAAAACAAAAACACATTCAATGTACAACGGTTGTCTTCATGGCAGTCTTTGAAATTAAGCGAAAAAGAAAACAAACTAAATGCGAAAAGTGTTAGGAAAAACTTCCATTCCGACAATGCCACCCAATATCGATTTCAAAGTGCATCTATCTAAAATGGGCGAAATCTGCCGCTTTTTAACGCCAGGCATTGCACCACTACATTTCAGTAGTGTACCATTCCTAATCAGTGATTGAGTGGCTATTTAATCTCCTTATTTTTAGTTACAACTTTAAATTTCTCTCGAACGAACGATTTTGTGATATGATCAAAGCGGGAAAGGAATCAAGAAAATTACGTTTAAAAAATGAAATCAAAATATAATTTGCTACATGGTCAACTATTTTCTATCAAAAAAGAGAAACAAATAATAGAAAAATTAATGAAAGTCTAAGTGTAGCGTTGGGAGACATTATCTAAATTGCCACCACCATTAGCGGTTGCATTCTACTAAATATAGTATATTTGGCAGACCTGAGCTATAGCCGGGTAAAACAAACACAGAGAGGAGGTTTCGAAGGACTCGATGTCAAGGCAAATAAATATATCACAGCTCTTTCATACCTTACTACTCGTAAAACAATTGCCACCAAAGTTCGAATTTACCCCACCATGAGTAACCCATGCATGTAATGTGTAATGATCGTTTATCCATTACCCACAGGGTATGGAGGAAATAATGTGTAGATACCTACGACTTTGGGGAATTGCCATTATACACGGAGAGTGGGTAAGCCGCCTTTACTCATTTCAAACGGCGATGGGTATTGGGTCAATCTGGGTAACTTATCCCCATTTTTAATCGAAAATATAAAAAAATTGTACAAAATGTGTATCTCGGAAATGGAGCGAAAAAATAACTCATTTTTGGAGTTTCTAAGGGTTTTCCATAAAATGATCCAATTCGCCAGAAGAACTTCTTTTAAAAACATTGCCAAAATAACAAAACCTCTAAAATAAAGCAATGGCTTTAACTCGGAAACCTCCATAGGAGGCGAAAACCGATGGATGTCTTTAATGCGGCACGGGTAGTGTAATCTATCAAACTGAAAACACGCAAACGACACACAGCGTTAGCGGCACATACGTTGTTGTTGTACAACAATAGTCTCTGCCTGAAAATAAGTATGATGGTATTCTTGTAGCGGCAGCGAAGAAACAAGCAGATCGTCGTCGTCAAAGAGTATTGAATTGTTTAGAGAACTCATGTAACGAATTGTATGACTCAAAAGCATTGGCGAATGTCTCAAAGCGTATTAGCCTCTTTTTGTCATAACTTGGTCCATTCATAATATTGAGGTGAAAAATTGATGCCTTTGGAAACATGTATGCTTGTTGCATTGTTTTATATAATAACATTGTCGAAATGGTGCATTTATATTGAAATATTCTATAAAGGGAATAAGACTCATTTATGCTGTTTTACTCAGACTCCCTACAAGAGAGCCGAATAAGAGTGCAATAGGTTCTCTATACTATTCAATACTTTTTGTCGTCGCTCTGTTTACGACAAAACAAAAACAATTATTTCAGTGACCTAAATATTGTTTTTCATCCAGTTGTATGCCAGTCTTCAAACAAGCAGGTCGTCGTCTATCTGTTTATGACAGAACAAAGACAATTTTTTCAGTTGTAGCAAAAATGGGGAAGGGTTAACCCGGGTTAACCCATTGACCATCGTCGTGGGAAATAGGTAAAGGCCACATGACCATTCCCCATGTGTAATGGGTAATCGTGACGAGTATTTCCCAATCACTGCCCAGGGAAACCCATCCCCATGTTTGACCGAAAATGTGAAAAATTAGCAAAAATGTGTACTCATATATTTTGAAAATAATAAGAAAATCACCAAAATAACAAAATCGCTAAAATAAAAAATGGCTTTAACTTGGAAACCGTGTGTCCTATCTCAAAGATATCAAATATTTTACCTCCATAATAAGCTTCAAAAAAAGGTTGTCTTTAATATGGCATCACTTTTTTGAAAAAAATCCCAAAACCTAAAATTGTCCATATAAAATATAGCTGAAACGCCCACTTGTCTACGTGTCGCCCCTTTGTTAACGGGTTTTCATAAAATGCTATAATTCGTATGGAATATTTTTATTCTGTTGTTCGACCTTTTCTTTATCAATAAATAATCAATATTCTTCGAGCTTGAGGTCAGATTTGCTGTTGTTGTATTTACTTTCCTAGATATTTCGCTACTCCCTTGTGTAGCATCATCAGGAGATATAAACAATATTTAAAAATATAGTTAATTTCTTTTAATTGTTAAATATTTGTCATATCTCCTGATGATGCAACACAAAGGAGTAGCGAAATATCTAGGAAAGTAAATACAACAACAGCAAATCTGACCTCAAGCTCGAAGAATATTGATTATTTATTCGTATGGAATTTTTATTTCTTCGAAAAATTGCCAAAATAAAAAAATCGCTAAAATACTGAACTGAAACCCTAAGGGGAGTAAACCATTCTGTTCTTATTTCGAAAGGTTTAGTAGATCCAAACGAAAGACCCTAGACTTCACGGAACCCTCACTTTGACAACACCACGTTACACCACCACCTACAATTCACCATGTACACTCTGAAAAATGTCACGTTGTTTGTTTGTTGGATGCAAATATAACCTGTGTGTATTTTGTCGAAAACATAGCACACTTGTGTACAAGCACATTGTGTTTGCTCTTCAATATTACGTGTTGGTAACACAATGATCAATAGTTTATAATATATGTTTCTGTGACACAAATGTGGCTTTGTTTGTTGAAAACTGCTGAAAACAAAAACGTGATAGACAACAAGGAAACAAAAAAGCAGCAGATCTTCAATTGATGAAAACAATGCTTGCAAACACATATACTATATGAATCCTGCATTATGTTGATGGGACCGTTTTTCAAAATGTATGGGGTTTTATTAACTTCGCGCCATCACAATGTTACAATTGTCATGTGTATCTTAATCACTAGTCGTGGTTTAATTGTATCAGTAGCTTCCTGTCCTCTGAAGTTATAGTACCCTGAATGATAACAAGCCCTAGCCCTTTTAAAACTAAGAGTATATTTATACCCTCACCCATTACGATCTGGGTATATAACATTTAATACAGCAAAAAATAGAAGAATCCATATTAGACCCTTAGTATTGTTGGACGAAATAAGTTTTAGGGAGATTCTAAGACGATTGACATATGTCCATCTGTCTGTCTGAATGACTGGCTGGCTGGTTGATCAACACAATACCTGCCAGTAATCTTTACAGATCAATGTGAAATTTTGTCAATGACTATTATTTGACCAAACTTAGTTTGTTGGGATTGAAAAAAGGGTCAGTAAACTGATATAACAAAGGTAATTTTAACACACAAACTTTATTACCTCCCATTGAAAATTTGTGGGGCCGGCTGGTTGGTTGACAAGATAAATCCCCTAACAATCATCCAACCTTTATGAAGTTTGGTATTAGGCAATAAAATTGGCGGCTGTCATATTGATTTATGCGGTATTTCACGTAAACCACAACCGAAATTAACAAAATTTGGTTCTGAGCAAGGTTTTGTCAAAAGCTATATTGTAGTTAAAAATGGACAACTTTGGCACGAGCATTTTTACATCCCATGCAAAAAATGGGCGACATTCCGATTGACTAATGCCATATCTCACGTAGACCACACCCGATATTAATGAAATTGGAGTCCTCAAAAGTACAGCAGGTCCTAATTCACTTGGGAATCAGATAATATTTTGGACAACTTCAATAGAAAAATATAAACCTTTTTAATGAAACGTGGACACTATGGATGAATAAGGGTGAGGGTATATTTAAGTTTCATTCACCCGACTGAAATTTCTGTACTGGTTTCAGTACTCCTGAATAGAATAGTCAATTTATTAACATAGTGGCGTTATACTAACAATTCCATCATAGCAATTGTATGCTGACTCTTCCTTTGTGGTTGATTTATGCATACTATTCTACCATTGAAGCTTTTACTGATAATTCCACCATAACGAATTTAAGCTGATTCTTACGCCATTGCCGCTAGTCCTGAATATATCACGATAGCGGCTTTATGCAGACTATTCCACCATATCAAATTTTAGCTGATTCTTCTACCATTGCAGCTTGTGCTAACTATCCTACAATAGATGCGTTTGTTGACTAGTCTAACATAGCTGATTTATGCTGTGTATTCAACAATACTGGCGTCTCCTGTATATATTCCGCCAAATTGATTTCTGCTGACTGTTCCACAATGGCAGGATTGTATTAACTATTACACCATAACTGACTTTTGTTGACCAGTTCACCAAAGCCTCATCTTTAGCTGACGATTCCATCATGGAGGGGTTGCTGACTTTTCCACCATAGCATCATTTTCCAAACTATTCCTATTATTTTATAAATATTTCACGAAACAGCTTTTGCTCATAATTCTACCATGAAGGCTCGTTCTGACTATTCTACAATAGCAACTGTTCTACAATAGAGACTTAACCTGACTAGGTCTCTAGTGAATCTGAACTGCTGTTACTGAGCCCGGACTTTTCACGTCGAATTAGACCCATTCATACCTAAGCGAAATACTTAATTTCGAAAAGGGTCATATCCAGTATATAAATCCAAGACAATGACAATCTTAAAATGATGAGAAGAGTCATAAACGTTGAATCGATCGTCCACAAACGTCAGTTTAAATCCTGGGTCCAAGTGTCTACATTTTTTTATAATTGCAGAACAAAGCGAACATGAGTATTCGAGTGTTTTTCCGCCAAGACCAGTGAATTTGCTGATTTTGTTTGTCTAAATGGAATTTATATTCGAAATAAAACGATATACTTAATTAGACCATCCGTCCGGCTTTTGGCGCGCATGTCCCGCTTTGTCCCGCATTTTATTATCTCATCTCGACTTGAATCTAAAATAACAAAATGATTATATACAAACTAAAATGCTTTATTTTATAGTATATATTTAACCTTCGATTAAATAAATACATGTATTTTTATTTATGTCTTTATACAAAACAAAAAAAATCGCGGTTGTAATCATTCCATCCCTCTTTTTGCAACAACCAGTTATTCAGATTAGATATACTACGCAAATAGAATACTACATTGCAGCAGCAATGACTTTTGCATTTCAGGTAAAAGAAATGTTTTCCTATGAGAAAACAGCTGTTTGATTCAAAGAAATCTCGCATCCGTAGATTTCGGAAGCCTAGGCAGCAATAAAGAAACTGAAATGAAACCCCTGAAATTAGTAACCTATTTTGTTATTATCTCGAAAGGTTTAGGGAACCCTAATGAAAGTCTCTGTAAATGACTGAGTTCACCTCAGCCATAAAAGAAAACTACGTTAAATCCTCCAGATTGCCACATCTATTGAGGCTTGCCTTTACTCATGTGCTGAAATGTACCAAAACGAACCTATTACTGCAGTTTAAAGCACATCCCTACATATGTTCAACAACTTAAAGTATTTACTTTGTACAAATGTGCCTTGAGCATTTTGAACAACTAACAACATTCTGCCACGAAACCCATCAACACCGCCATTATACTGGCAAGTCAGTCAATATAGTTTTAAATTCGGACCACAATCAACTGCAAAAAAGGGCAAAGTGGGCAATCTAAAGAACAATCAAAACGGTTAATTACGTGAGTTGATGATGTTCTTAGCCACACTATTGTATAAACAGTATCCGAATTTTATAGCTTCGAGGTTTCGTTTCAGGATTCTTATCTTATTCGACAACCTTAACAACAACTCACATAATCTCCCATGAAAGAAGAAGACAACGAAAAAACAATTTGTTAGAAATTATTTACTAAATTAAGCAATTTTAATTCAAGACATCACCTCTATAGCATGTCCTAGCCGCAACACAAGACATGTAATTACACACATGATGGAGTGAAAAGTGTTTTATAAATTGACACTAGGGTGTTTGATATTTTGGTAATTCTGAAGAGTCAAAGGGATGGCCAGCCATATAATTGTGCACTTCCCAAGCTCCATTCTATTTGTTAAATGTCAGTAAAATTTTCTGTCAGTATTAATAAAGTTTTAAAATTTTTTTTGCACAATGCGGTCTTACGATTTCTGGAAAACCGTATAGCTATTTCAGATCTAGCCACAGACACAACAAAAAACATGTTTAATGGGAACCGTTGGTTCTCTGGAGACGGAAAGAAGTCTCTGCAAATGTTTTCTTGTGTGTCTTCCTTGCGACATTTTTCGAACACTTGCATTGCGGTAAATTCTCAGTTCAAATGAGATTTTGTTTGCATTTAGTTTAATGAATTTTTCAAAAGTATCATACCAAACAACCGCTGATGAAGGTCTGTGGCTAGATCTGAAATAGCTACATATACGGTTTTTCAGGAATCATAAGACTGCATTGTGCAAAACTTCTATTAAAGAACTATATTTCTATTAATGGAAATATAGAATGGTCTGGAGCTTGAATATTAAAACAAAAAAGTACCAATAAAAAGGCCGAATATATAAATAAGAATCATCACGTTTTTAAAAAATATAAACCAAAATGATGGGGATTGCACACTGAAAATTCTTTCTTCTTTTGTTGTTTGGATGCAAATGTAACGTGCTTCTAGCTTGTCGAAAATATAGTATATTTGTGTGCAAACACATTGTGTTTGCTCTTCAATATTTTATGTTGCAGAAACAATTATTCATAGATTATATAAGTTTTTGTGACCCAAATATGGATTTGATTGTTGAAATCTGCTGGAAACAAAAACGTGATAGACATGAAAGAAACACACAAATAGCAGATCTTCAATTCAAGAAAACAATGCTTGCAAACATATACATGGCTCCTGCAATATATTGCTGAGGCCGTTTTTTCAACGTCCTTCCCAAATTTGTGATGTTTAACAAATCAAGTAATTTTCGAATCATTTCGTAGATCGGATTGGTGATGCTCACCTGTCCCTACTGTCTTATATCCGAAGGGCAGACTACGTATAAGAACTGAATTCAATAGAATACGACTTGGTTGGATTCCTGTTCATTTTAATGTTCCCGGTTTTTGTTTGCACAAAAATTTTGCACTTAAGCTTTTTACCATTTCAGTGAACTAAAATATCAGTATGTCAAGATAGCATGGGGCGAACTGAAACTTCATGTGTGTAGTTGAAACTACATTTGCATTTGGTGCTTTTTTGAGCGATGACTGCGAATATTTCTTCCTGTGTACTTATATAGATATAAACGGTGGTCCAAATACAGGAATCTCTGTAAATTATATGACACTTTTTTCACGGATAGATTTTTCTGTTCGAAATATTAGTCGCGTTTTAGTTACAAGCAAGCGATTATAGCTTGCTAAATTACAAAGAAAACGAGTATTTGCGAAAAGTAATAGTATTCAAAAATATGACAAAGGGTTGATATGGCAAAATATATCAGAAAACAAAAATTATAGACGTAGCGAAAATGACTCGTGTCGCTAAGTTTTCGCTAAGTCTCCGCTAAGTTCTTCATACAAAACAAGCGATTATATAAGCAAGCGGTGTAACCAAAACACGCATATTGTCTACTAGTCAGTATCATAACTCCAAGGACAAAAATTGTTCAGATTACATTTGAACATCGTTAGCAAATATTGAATATCTTGCAAAATCCAATCGGACATCGAACTTGGCCGAAAAATTATCTTTTCTGACGAGACATATATTCATCTCGGTGGTTAAGTCAACAAACAAAAATGTCGCATCTGGATACCAAAAAAACCGCACTTCATTGTTGAGAAGCCAAGGAATGCAACACAGAGAGCGACATTTTGGTGTGTATTTTAGAGCGGAGGCGCCATTGGCCATTTTTTCGACAATGCTGATTGAAATGCCAATTCAGCCAATGTCGAGTTCTAAAGAACCACAATTTCGAGCTTTTTATAGGATCAACTGCAAGGTACGAAATTGGATATATCTTTGATTTAAACGGAATGGAGCACCATATATCGCAGCTCACGAAACCATCTATCGTTCGGTAATCGTATTATCAGCCGTCTTGGCGATGTCAATTGGCCGCCTCAGAGCTTCTATTTCACCCCCTAAGACATTTCTTGTGAAGTGCCTCTGATGACCGATACTATACGAATAATCCAAAAACGATCCGCACCCTTATGGCTAAGAGCGTCCGAGCCATTCGACAGATAGAACCAAAAACCAGTAATATAGACCGACAGGATGAGCAACTGCGAAGATAGCCGCGGTACTCCATTAATATTGGGAATAATTGTTTTTTCTATCAAAGCCATAATATTCAAAAATTAAGTTTAAAAATATAAATAAAAAAATTTTTCCCATTACATCCCATGACGGGATTGGGGAGAGCTTCTCACAATCACTGAGCTGTGCGCTTTCCAATTTTCACTCACTGATGGAGACCTACAGTTTTACACCGGTTCCGAACAGTTTTTGAGCAGCTATTTCATGGCTTATTACTCGATAGTGTCGCCGTCAATAGGCGAAGAAATTAATATAATTAAAATTATCTAAGTTTAGTTGATTTCAATATAATTTTTAAAATAATTCTGTAATTTGGACCACCCTAAAATCTTGTGAAACATGACGTTGTAGCCCACTTTATTTTCGGTAATGTAGAGTGTTACATCCTTTCTATAGCCATTACAGAAAACGATCCGGGTTTCGATGTCCTCCCAACAAAAAATAACTAAATCTATGTTGCAATTGTGCAATCCCCTATAAAGTCCTCGAAAGTATTCCCATAAAGTGTTTTTTTTTTTATCAAACGAACACTCAGGGGTTGCCCCCTATAAATGCAGAGCATTGTCTTGTCGAAGGAAAATTGAGGAAGTGGAGGGTGGAAAGAGGGAGTAGTGTCTGTTGACATTTGCATTGAATCTTTGTATGTCACAATTGGTGGGGAATACACTAGCCGGAAGTTTATTCCACATACGGACTGTACGGCTGAAGAACGAACATTCTCTATAGTGTATAGTGCTGTCAATCGGCGACTCGATAAAAAACGGATGAGATTCTTGTACTTCGGCTAAATATCCTCACGTCTGGCATCTCCGAGGACCACATACCGTGGCAGTGTCGATAGAACAACGACAGGCAACCCACATTTCGACTATGCTCAAGGGAGGCAATAGAGTTGGATACGCTACTGTCCCCTATTAAGACCGTCTCCATCAGGTCTCCAGTAGATCTCATTCTACGGAATCCATACTGCCGATCATTATGAAGATCATTGGACTCAAGATAATTCACAAGATGGTGGTTAACCATGCTCTCCATAACCTTCGAGAGCGCAGAACAACTTGCAATTGGGCGGTAATTTGCAGGGTCACTTGCATCACATTTTTTAGGGATTGGCTGGATATTAGCAACTTTCCAAAGTGTCGGGAAGACTCCCGCACGGCATGCAAGCTGAAAAGATTGCGCAGTGAACACGCCAGCGTCGAAGAGCACCTACTCAAGACCAGTGCTGATATGCGATCCGGACCCGGGAATTTATCTACTACGAGATTCGCAAGAACCTCTTTAACTCCTCGCGTTCGAAAAAATATCTTTGGCATGGAACAAAATAGGTAATTGATCACGGGATGTGGTTGACCACGGGGTGTGGTATGATCACGGGAGTTCCTTGCAAACATTTCAGCCAGGATGTTAGCTTTCCCAACCGGTTCACTGAATGTTATGTCATCTTTAAGAAGAGTTGCGATACAGGAAGAACTATACTTTATTCTTCTTGCAAATGACCAAAAGCTCTTACTTCCTCTAGGGAAAGAAAGGACTTTAGAACGTGAAGAAACTTTTCGCGTCGAAGTATTTTAGCGCACTTGGATCTTGCCTGTTTGCGTAGCAGTTCAGTATTAGCGTTTTTGTTAGAACGCCAGTCTCTGAACGCGTCCTCTTTGGATCTGACAGCATTCTTGCATGTCTGGTTACACTAACTTTTTTCCGATGGTTTACCCGAAATAATTTTCGTCGGGATGAATGAACTCATACCAATCAAACTTATCTTCTCCATGATTTCAGCAGCAGCATCTATATTATTGTCCAGAAATCAAAGCTTCCAGTTAAAATGCGGATAAAAGTTGTTGAGGTCAGTCCAGCGTGCATCTTCGTGGATAGAAATTGTTCGCTTCGGGACTGTGTTTGAAGCGAGATGAAGAGTTGAATACGAATAGGACGCTGAAATGATACAGTGATTTCTACAACTCTCCACAAATACGGACACCCTAGCCCTAGCACTCCCCTCTATTAAATAGTGATCTTAATGTTGCATAAATGTGAAAACTATTTTCAAGTCATATCTTTATTATACATCACACAACACTACGATGAAGGCAAAGGATGGAAGGACTTAATGTGATGACTTTAGTTAGCAACACTTTCAGTTTTCTATATTCTCTCCACCGCCCCAGGGAAACCAACTACTATTAGGATTATTATCGTAATGATGCTTTGTCTAACAAACTTCTCCCTAAAATTGAGAAAATCGCCTATAATTATCATAAAATTTTATGAACTGCCACAAGAAGAATTAAGCTAGTAAAACATTTTGCTGAACCTGAAAATTACCATTTTCATGTTGTTCTGTTATCGGTAAATTCATGAGTATAATGAACTTTGACCCAGACATTATATGCTTTGGTCACAACACCAACTTATATAAATGGGTTATAATGTCGGCGCGTGAATGATATTGAGTAGCAAATACATATATATCAAACGCATTGCTATTGAGAAAAGGAATATAATAGCGAGCAGACAGTTGTGGGATTGCAAATTGTATTATGTTCGTGATATTTATTATTCCAAACTACACCACGAACTAGTTATAATGAATTACAAATAGTATTACTTATACGCTTAGGGTTATGATTACAATATCTAGTAGGAGTAGGGTTGCCAGATGCTGGTGCTGGAAGTGCTGGACAACTAGAGGTGAAAAGCTGGATTTTTCTGGACAATTTAAAAAAAAAATTCAAATAGGTGATAATTTAGTGTTTTTATTACCAAAAATCATTTTATAAACAAAAAGCAGTTTCTTACTGACAAATAAACAAAGTAAAAATTAAATTCATACATATATATTTAAAAAACAGAGGTTAAACAATTATTCTTTATATAATACACTTATATAAAAATAAACCTTAAACTAATTTTGCCACAAATATTTTTCACTGAATTGACTAAGTCGTTTCCCTCGTTTGATGTCAAAAATGATTGAAATTCTGTACATGTTTTACTAATATTAACTCTAATAATTATTTCAACCTTTATGAGATCAATTGACATCTTATTTCTACATTTAGTATAACTATTATTTAAAATACTAAATGTCCTTTCGCAATGTGCATTACTTGTTGGTATTGAAAATATAAAAGATACTAGTTTAAATAGATTTATGTGGCTGTCTTTACCACATTTAAAAATAAAAGTTGACCATATTTTGTCGTTTGGTATGTCCTTAGGTAAGTCTTTATAAACAGCTCGAAGAATGCAGTAGTCACTATAGAGCATGTCATTATCTAAAACATCCGATATTTGCAATGCTTCAATAATTTTCAAAATATGTAACCACGTAAACAACGACTTTTTCAAATTAAATGCAAAAATTTTTCCAAAAATAGAGCACTCTTCAAAATCATAACGTTTCTCTAAATAAGCAACAGATGTTCTAATAAAGCAGCTTGCCTCACTTTCAAAAGCCATTCTGTCCTCCTCCGACAGCTTTCCTATTGTTGTATTTGCTTTACTACCATAGAACTTATCAATCAGCCGGCTATTGAGGCTATTCAGTAATTTATTCATAACTCCGTGAATTTCAACCACTGTGCACTAGTCACATTCTAATGCTAATATAGCATTCTGAAATTCTTTTAAAATATTTTGTATGAAATACAGATAGGCCTCAGACATACCTTCAAACGCACATTCATCACTGTTTCCTGTTAACTCTGACGCTGTCAATCCTCGGGAAACAAATTCCCAAAGTTCCTTTCAGCTGTTTTCTTTTCCTTTTAATAAAAAATACTTTTTAACTGCAGGCCAAGATAAAACAAGACGATCAATTGCCGGTAATATGAGAGCCACCTTGTTGGGACATGGCGCAATAAACGTTTGCACTCAATATCAGCAAAGTCAAAACATTGCTTTAGTGTTTCAGTCTTTTTCGCAGATGTACTGAACTCGTTAAATGATTTTATAACGATGTTCTCAATATCACAAGACAATAGTCGTGTTTTGGTTACAAGCAAGCGCTTATCTCTTGCTAAGTTGTAAAGAAAACGGCTATTTAGCGATAAGCGATTTTATTAAAAAAATATGAAAAAGGGGTTGAAAACGTTAAAAGATGTAAAAAAAACAGCAGGCCTTTGTCCGAGGCCTTCGGCCACGGACTGTCCCTGCAGGCTGTGTCAGGGACACGGCCATTAAGTTTAACGTAGAATACGCCATCCGATAAGACAGAAAACATATATAACAATAAATGATAAATGATAAACGTCAACTGTCAGCTGCTGTCAAACAGCATCAAGCAGCATTGTTATTTTGCTTATTTGGCAGCACTTTCATTTAACATAAAAATTTATGAATTAATTTTTTCATAAATTTTTTATAATTATATATCCATGTTAAATTCAAATTCACATTTAACATTTTGTTTCACTTAAATACATAAGTAAATATACGAAATTTCAATATTTCATCAATCAAAACAACAGCCGAAGGTTTGTGTCCACACTGAAACAGCAGCATAGTTTGTGTTCACGCTACAAACTCAAACACTCAACCAAACACCACACATATGTTTGAGTGTATGTGTTTAAACAATTTTCATTTGAGAAATTTAAATATTAGGAAGATATCAACCAATATGAAATGTATATCAAACGAAAGATAACATCTACATTTACCTACAAAAAAATTTTTAAAAAAAGTTATATCGCCGTTTCCTCATAATCAATGAAATAAAGATTACAACAATAACAATCTGACATGACTCCCTATACCGTAAGGTAAGACGTATTCTACGCCAAAAAAATTTCGCTACACTTAGCGAAAATGATTCGCGTCTTTTGATCCCGCTGCCGGATCTTCATAAAACTCCAGAATTTTTTTTCTCAATTCCATTTGTGACATTAAAATACTGCACTGCACAAGGAAATGTTTTAATATATCCAATATTTGAAGCATCGTTGCTAATAGAAAAAAAAAATAACAAGTCTGTGTTAGATAACACGGGCGCATAGGTCAGACGTAGAAGACGTTAGTCATTTTGCAATTAAAATATATGAATTAAATATAATTTTTGATAAATGATTTATATCTATCTAATATATACGCATACAGCTGATAGCTAGTTATTAAGTTTTTGTAACATAAGTAGGCGTTTGCATGTACTAAAGTTAATTAATTTTAGATAGGATAAGTTATGTGTGATAAGTTATTTTATATATGTACAGTATAATTTTTAGTAAAATAAGCCAACAACAAAACTACCAAAATGATGGCGATAACCCACCCAAATAAGTTTGGAAACCACTGATCTAAACGATTGGAATAGTTTTGAACAAGATTTATTAAATTATTTTTTAGTTTGTGTGCTCGAAGACTGTATGCCATATGTTTAAGGATGAAACTATATCTAGTTTAACGTATTACATTATAGCGACATCTTCATTTGAAGTACAGCTACAGCAATACATTTTATATATATGGCAGCACAATAGATTAGCTGCTTTCCAACTACTTCCCAATGTATTCACAGAAATGTGTTTAGGAAAAACGCCATTGATATAGTGAGCGTATACATCGCCAATCCTTTGTATTAATGTACATACACACCCATTTACACGCTGCTCGCAGAAGTAAACAAACGACAGCAAAGATCTGGAAACTTTCAAGCACACAGAAGGGTCCACGCTCCCCTCCCTTCATTTTATGTTCCCCTCCAAACGAACTAATAACCGACCGATCCAACAAAACGAAATGTACACACACACACATTTACACGCTGCTCGATAAATAAACAAAGCACAGCAAAGCCAAAATCATTTGATTTCACAACAACAACAAAAACAACAGCGGCATTTACAAACCAACAACAACAGCGGCATGTACAAAAAAAGTCTAAAATATCATGCTCTTAAATATTTATTTCCCTAACTACATAAAACTTTTATATATAGACATATAATTTTTTTAATGTAATTCGAAACAAAACATATTACCAAAACTGAGTAACATATAAAAATTGCTAAAATATGTTTTAATATTTAAGTAAAAGTGGGTGAAAATTGACAAACATTTTCTCAAAATTTTGTGCTCCAGATCAACACCCCTACCTTACCGTATAACGTATTCTACGTTAAAAAACCAGAACATAGTAATGCATGTACTAGACTTTTTTGGGCATAAGGAGCTAGAACATTTCTTGCTATTGCAGCTGCTTTTGTTCGTCCTAAACTCATGTTTATAGAAATGCTGCTATCGTTATAAATTTTTGAACATAATTTAACTTGGCAATCAAGACTGTTGTAACTTAAGCCGTGGACAACATTATGGTAAACACACGCTAGTTCCGCTCTGGATAAAACAATGCCCTTATTTATTTCCCTCGGTACAGTGAATTTTGAAATTGTGGTACACATGGCTCTTGATTTCGAAATATTTACGTGTCTCTGGGAATTCAAGTGTTTGTTTACTGCACGACATCCTTCGTATTTTATTGAAAACTAACTTAGGCACCACTTGCATTTTGCCGAAAATTCATCTTTTTTATCGATCCATTTGGAACACTCAGGTTGTTGACACCATCTTTCATTGAAGGCGGTAAATTTTCTTCTTTTTGAACTAGTAGGTTCCTCACTGTCATTCATTTCAATGCTATTTGAACTGCAAAAAGAAAAACTTACTTCATTTGTACGAAACGTATTAAAAACCTCAAACCTCACTTTTTAATTGTATGCCAATGTTCATCAAATAATTAATATTTTATACCAAAACCTTCTTCACACTAAAGCAGCGGTCACAATGGAAGCGATGTGTTCGATGAATCTGTTTTGTTTACGAACAGCTGTTTGATGATAGTCAGATGATAGTCAATTACAAGTGATGAGAAAGTGACAATCATCAGGGATGAGAAAACATAAAGGTTATAAGCATGTATATTTCAGATGTAGTACAATTTTTCACAATCTATTTTGTGGACAATTTTATTCATTTCTTTCTATTTTTTGTGGAAATTATTAAGTCTGGAAAATAGCTGAATATTCTGGACTCTGGATTATCGTGTCAAGTCTGGAAAATCCAGACCAATCCAGACCGTCTGGCAACCCTAAGTAGGAGCTAACTAACAGTAATAATTTTTAAATTCCATAAAAACGTGGGATTGTGGTTATGGGGAGTCACGTTTTATTTGTGTTGGCTTTTGCTTATGTTGGAGTCATGCTTTAAATAGTATTATTATTTAAGTTGAATACAACATATTATTAGTTTTGACTAAAATATGAGAATTGGAGTTAAAAGTGAATAGTTTGGAGTAGTACCTACTTGTCGCCACGTTCTAAATGCAAGCTCATGCTTTAAACCAAAGCTCTCAGACATGCAATTGATAAATGGCCTGGTTGCACAAAATTTAACATCACCAGGCAAGTATGGCCACGCTCTCACCTGGATCGTTCACTAAAGTTGATATCCACTCATAGACAACACAATCCTATGCTAGTAGCTGTGATCACTGGTCACTATTTAATATGCAAACTCCTGTCTAGGCATATGCTACTGGCCGGCCTATATTATAAGTTGGTAACAATATATAGGATCTTACTTCTTATTGAATCCAAAAGACATCAAGGGAGTTAAGCTGAATGATTTTAGGAACTTTTTTGAGAGTAATACTTGGTTCGCCAGGGACTAATGTATATCACTTCTTCTGCCACATCCTGGAATAGTATATCGGGATGAAGTACCATATAACTTCACTAATCCATAACTACACAACGATGAGGTCGTCATTACACTGAGTGTGTCAATAGCCATTTCCACTTAACCTGGGTTGTACAAACTGAATAAAGTCATCTATACAAGTAGCCGTCACGTTTACTTTCAGCAAAACTGTATTTTAAATATCAGTTCACGTTAAAATATATAAAGAAATCGTCCAACAGCAAAGAATTTAAATTGTTTAACAATAAAGTCTTATCATTATATAGTTTTTTATAAAAACTTTATAGATCTTTCATACAATAAAATGAATCTCAAATATCAAAAAGATTTAATAAGCCTATAAAACCCGACACCGGTTGTTAACCGGTTTTTACTCCTCGGTTTAACCGGAGACCGGTTCCGGCAAAAATTGGAAGATTCGAAGAAACCGAAAATCCACATTTTTGAAAACCCGGTTTTTGAATACCCTATACCCAATTTATATAAAAACATGGCCTGATATCACCCACTCTCAATACCCTTCAACACTGACCCACGCATACCCTGATGTTTGGCAGATTGACGGTAATAGCACAATAGGCTCCCAAAGTGATTCTAAGTCCGTAAATATAATTTCTGGTAGGTAACAATCAGCAGCCTACTCATAACACCATTTCCTCGATTTGTTCTGTGATGAATTGAAATGTAAGCGCAGATAATAATTTGCAATCATAAAACGACCAAACTTACTTTATTGTCTTTTTCACTGTTTAGTAATACAGAGTATAATTGATATTAAAATAAAATGTGTATACGTTTTTACACACACTAACAGTTTATAATACTTATTTGATGTTCATTACATATTTTAAACTCAGAGTGCCTTCCCAGGATTCGCTTTATTTGTAGACATTCCAGAATTAGAATTATAATAATTTGCTTTAGCAACTTCACGAGTTATTTGACATTCGTGGATAGTGCGTAACTAAAATCATTATGACCCACCCTCCTTTGTTGATATCCATTTGCTGTTGATGACACTTTATGACCATCATTTGCTTCATCATTTAAAAAGTTTTGTGCAAACTATTAAAAGTTTAATATCATATTAGACAAAACTTCACAACTTCGTGGAACAGTGACACCATTAAAAACACCAGCAGCATCTTTAATGACGTTATAGAGAGCTATTTAAAATTATCTTACGTTTAATAATATATAAACTTTTGTTCAATCGCATGGAAAATTGTCATGGTATTCCTAACAGAATCAGGATAACATAAATCGTAGAAAGCGGAAAGAAATCTGTTCAACTTGCACTATTATCACTCCATATAGCAAACCACTATGAAAACCAGAGACACCTACTTTTCAAGGTTGTTTATGAAGATGTGTGTTTTGTTTTTGTTTGCAAAGGAACTTTTTCAATTTTAAATCTTTACAATTGCAAGAAGACAAAAATACAGCTTTAATGGACCATTCAACACAACAAAGAATTTTGATAGTCTTTTCAATATAGATATTGGTTCCCTTTCTTTTATTTCTTGGTTGTTTCGATAGTGAAGAGAAGTGGATTGGGGGAGCGGTCTTTGGCAAATATTCGACAATTTATTAGTTTCAACTTTTCGTACAAACTGCCTCAAAAGCAGACACAACAACTGCCACTTTATGTATGGAATCCCCAAAAGGCATCCTTGTGTGTACCCACGAAGACGTAGAAGACGCAAAACGTAAAACATGTGAACGAAAAAACGGCAGACCCGAATAAAAATTGGGATACTATTTAATGCATAGTAAGGATACGGACTCACACACATATGTGACCATTTTGGGCAAATCATTTTTCCAATTGTTAGTCGCGTGGGTTCTAAGAAATAAAAAAAAACACTAACAAAAAATCAACATGTATGCATGAGTTTGTTGTCTAATCTGCCTTTTTCTCTGATTTACAGATATTGAGAAGAGTGCACAGTGGAAAATTAATTGAATTAAGAATTATTCATTAAGCTAAGATTTATGTAATTGATTTGGTTGTTCACAGATCGATATGAAAAAAGAATATATTTTTTATACAATTTTAATTTTACTAACGACTTGGAAAATATCGCGCAAGTTCCTCTAAGACAATTTAATAAAGGGTGGTTCAACCAAAACGCACGATATAAATTGTAAATAAAATAAAAATTTTTCGGAAAATTTTCTTAATACTTTTTATTATGATAGAGGGATCTATAACAATTATGCTTGAAACTAAATATTGGTCTAATGCTCGCCCCGGCTTCGGTGCCATACCTCTATCCATTGTCCTTATTTTCAATGACTTTGAGACGTAATTGAGTTTCAATTTCGTTAATGTGCCGAACTATCTCCTCCTTTAACTCTTGAATTGTTCTTAGCTTATTGACTTATAATTTTTCTTTTAAACATCCCCAAACAAAGAATTCTAGCGGTGTCAAATCGCATGATCGTGGCGGCCAATTAACATCGCCACGACGTGGTATAACACGGCCATTGAATTTCTCGCACAAAAGATGCATTCTTTCGTTGGCTGTGTGGTAAATGGCATCATCCTGTTGCAACCATATATCGTCCAGGTCTATATGCTCAATTTGTGGCCACAAGAAGTTCGTTATCATGCTGACAAAAAAAACTCCCGAAGTCCATGAAATGCATTTAGCTTTGAACGCCCAGTTCCGTAAAAAGTTACAACAATCTTAACGCGGTGCTCATTTGTGTACTTCTCCATGATTGAATTTGACAAACACTGAAACAGAGAATTAAGTTGGGCAAAAAACTTGACGTTAAGGTGTCACTCACAATTGCATTATGGTTGGACTACTCGATATATTTCATCTACGTAGCCAATACAGCCTGAAATTGGGTAAGAATTCACACCATTCGGTGCAAATCGATTATATTTTTGGAATTTTGTTCATGTTTAACACTTTTTAGTTACATCGTCACTCAACTACGTAGCCTTTGCTATAAGGATTTCTGGATTGCTGAATTTCTAAAGTTAATCCGTACATTTATTTTCAATACAACTTGACATTTGGCAAATGAGCAAAACATTTGTTACCGGATGCGAGTTTCATAGGGTGTTCATATATTAATGATACTTTTTCCAATTTTTATATTTGAGAAGCTGTCAAAGTTACCGATGACGTCCAGCTATCAAAATATGCATCATAGTTTGCGACTTTATCACACAGTGTTTAAGCATGCAGAACGCGTGGAAATTATAAAAAAATATGTGTGATGTGTTAACACCTTTTTGTTACACGGTACCTGATCGATTTCTATGAACACATTAAATGTTACATTGCAAAATAACAAAACACGTTCACACATGTGTCCTTATTTTCTTGCTTAATACTTTTTGTTTTATTCCCACAAAAACAAGAGAACGCAACGCAACAGACACATGAACATACATACATTGTTATGTTCGTACATTCGCTACCCAAGTTCACAAAATTTTCGTTGCTCTTTTGCTATCTCATTTTTATCCACACCCACACAAGACAGCTATACGCTGCCGTTACATCAGTGTTTTTTAGGGCAGTCTGACAATCTGTGTGTTCGCAGTTGGACAAATCTGTGTTCTATATAGGGGTGGGTCACCCTTATCATTTAGCGGTATGAAAAATAGATGTTGGGCGATTCTAAGACCTACCCGATATACACACAAAATTTCGTACAAATTGGTCCAGCCGTTTTAGAGGAGTTTAACACCAAACAATCTGTGATCGCAGTCGGACAATCTGTGTGATCGCAGTCGGACAAAATGTGTTTGGATGTACTCACATTGTGAATTTAGTCCCTACCCACGCCTATAGATGTTAGCACATCAAAAATATCGAAATTCCGGCTCAGTTGTAAAAACGTAACGCGAATTTCGTCATGAGCTATGTCGTCATCACGGCTTCAGTGAACAGGCAATTCGTGGCACTGTGGAAAAGTTTAAGAGTGATAACACTCCTTAAGACCCTAAGACACCAACTAGGCAGAGACTGATGCGAAGTCATGGAATCATAGCCGGCGTAGCGAACAGTATATAATAAGACCCATAAATACCGATTCGGATCCGATGAACAGAATTGAGCATCAACAGAGAGATAACCCGGCTTATTCTGCGATTGGATTTGGGCCTACATCCATACAAGATTGTGTTGACGCAAGAATTAAAGCCGAATGACCATAGACAACGTCGAAAGATCGCCAATTGGGCGCTGGAAATGTTGGACGGCAACCGAATTTTGGAAACAATACTATCAAGATATCAAGATGTCGCTACATGCCATACAACCATCAAGATGTCGCTACATGCCATACAACCAAAGCAACGCTCGAAGTTGTGAAGGGAGATTTGGCGACGGGTTCATCCCACGGCGTGCGTTCAACTACAGCGTCATGTCCTTACTCTACGCTAGCAAGCCAACCTCTTTGTATGAGCCCGAGACCAACATAAAAGACAAGATTGCCAGAGTAACGCCGCACATATTGGACCTAGTTATCCAAAATTTGGCCGACCACTTAACGCACTGCCAGCGAAGTTGATACGAACATTTGAACGATGTGCGTCTCTATATACAGGGTGTCCCCTAAACTTTTGTCTAAACTTAAACACGTGATAGCTGAGAACAAAAGCTACAATATTTGTTCTTACGCCAATTGCCTAGGTGGCTTCGTTTTCGAGATATTCGTGTTTAAAATAATTGCATTTTTAAATGCATTTTCAATGAATGCAGAATCTACTTATTAAATGAAAAAGAAACATCATTGAAAATTGCTTCAAAATTGATTTTAAATCAAATGCGACAGGAAATGACTATTAATACAACTACAACTGAAATAAGAGACCGCTTATCTAAGTGCATAACGCAACAAGGCTTTCATTTTGAAAATTTTCGTTAATTGAAAACATTTTAAAAAAAAATCGTTTTCATTTCAAACGAAAAAATAAATTATTTAAAATCAATTTTGAAGCAGTTTTCAATGATATTTCTTTTTCATTTAAAAAGTAGATTATACATTTATTGAAAATGCATTCAAAAATGCAATTACTTTTAACACGAATATCTCGAAAACGAAACCACCTAGGCAATTGGCGTAAGAACAAACATTGTAGCTTTTGTTCTCAGCTACCACGTGTTTCAGTTTAGACAAAAGTTTAGGGAACACCCTGTATAATGGCATGACTATAGCTTCAAACTACTACCAGAATTAATTTGATATCTCTATTCTTCTAGCAATTCTTTCTTACTTATCAAAGGGTTTCGAGTATATGATCAATAAACAGATAAAGGAACATCTTTCGACAATCTCGCTATTATGAAATGTTCATTCTGGCTTCGGATCTGATCATCGCTGTTTGACTGCATTGCAAACTGTATCTGAAGACTTGAGAAATAATATTGGCCGCTCAAAGGCTTTTGATAGTCTTGATCACGATATCATGTGCATTAAAAGTTCTTTAATTTTTTATCTCACTCTACCAAAATTATTGGGTCATTTCTCACTCCTAGATCTCAGTATGTACTCCTTGGTACATAACAGTTAAAGCCGCTAAATGTCAACAGAGGCATACTGCACTATCCTGTACTAGGAACCCTGTTGTACAGCATGTACAGTAGGGTTAGTCATTTTTTTGACTTTTGTCGAATATCGAATTTCTCTTGCAATATTACGTAGGGCATGGAAAACCACGAAGAACCGCATGTTTACTTTTTTGAAATGGTAAGAAATGAATTTTTTATTTTCCATTTTTTGTGATATGAAAAATTTAAAAAAAAAACATTTTTTTCTAATTGGACCTTCAAATGTAGAGCGAATATTGTATCGGGCGAATTAAATGAACTGTGAACAAAAATATATAAAAAATCCGCAGAACTTAAAAACGTATAAAACGAAGTGTTGAATTTGATTAACACATATTTAAATTACAAGCCGCCTACTTCAGTAATATCAAAAGAATGAATTTTTGCAAAATGCAGTTTCTAAAAAAAGTTAATCCTCTAAATATTTACCTTTAGACGGTTTAAGTGCACTTGGTTGGTTGGTTGAAAAGGCTGCAAGACAGCAGGCTGTCTAAAGAACCCCATTGTGATACCTGCAGTTTCCTCTATAGCAACTATTGACTAGTCGTCTAGCCAATTTGTCCTTTCAATAAATTTGTCTATAATACCTACAGGAATGTTCTGTATTGCTGCGGTGCTAACTAAATGTGTACCGAATATCCTACTTATCACTCCTGCCAGAGCAGGGCAATCCAAGAGAAGGTGTATCGTCGTTTCCTCGTCCTCTTCAATGCAGCATCTACATATAGTGGAGTTTCTATGTCTCAATCTTAGGGCGTGTTTTCCTACAAGACAATGTCCCGTAAGTGCTCCTATCATTGTGGATAACCTGCCTAAGTAAGTAGTTGTCTACTCCTCTGCCTGTCCACTTGTGGCCAGAGGACCCTGGCTTGTTTACAAGTTGAAGTAAGTCTCCACTTGTCTTTGAACATATTATCGGCCCACTGCCTGATCTGCAAACGGCTGGTAGAGATTTGCATACTAACACCTTCTTTTACCGGAAGAACCTGTGCCGTAGTGCCCTGTCTAGCTAACGCATCTGCTACGCAATTGCCTGGAATGTCGCTGTGTCCCGGTTCCTAGATGAGCCTGATGTCAAAATACTCTGCCATCACCCTAAGTGATGAGTGGCATTCTTTCACCGTCAGGGATGTAGCAAACATGGCTTACAGGGATTTTATGGCAGCCTGGCTGTCTGTGTAGATACACATTCTCCGGAGGGTTGTGACACTACTTCTTAGTAGATCAGTAACCTTCAGTATGGCGGTAATTTCCGCCTGAAAAACACTACAGTGATTAGGCAGCTTGAAGGAGATATTTACATTCAGGTCCGGTGAATGGACCCCATAGCCTACTTGCTCGTGCAACTTTGATCCATCCGTGAAAAATCTGACACTAGTGGTATCCCCTTCCAGTGACTTTTCCCAGGTATTTCTGTTCGGAATAGAAGTGCTTAGATTTGTCGCTGGTAGAAGGTAGGGGATACGGTAGTCCGTTTTTACGGAAATATAGTTGATCCTGTGTAGCAATTCAGCGTGACCGGAATGCACCGATATAATGACGCCACAATCTCTGATTCTCACCAAGGATGTAGCGGCTGCCGATTCGGCCATGATATCAGGAGTACAGATGTTCAGGATAGCACTAAGTGCAGTACCTGACGTCGGGCCCATTGGCCCACTAACGCTAATCAGTGCTGATCTTTGAATTTTCATCAATGAATTCGGAATATATTGCTTTTGGAGGGACCTCCACCAAACTACGATGCCATAGAGAAGTATTGTTCTGACTATTGCCGTATAAATCCACATGGTGATCTGAGGAGACAGTCCCCTATCCTATCGCTCCCTTACAACAGTAAAGAGCTACAGACGCCCTTTTTACCCTCTCCACCACATTCGGTTTCCAAGACATTTTTCTGTCGAGAATTATTCCCAGATACTTGACCTTTTCCGTCGACTGCCAGTTCAAATGCGGGTATTTTATATTTCCGAGAGAACAAGATATGCTCGGTTTTAAGTGGATTAAGTGATAGACCATTATTAGCGGTTCAGTTCGAAATCAGACTAAGTAGGCTGGTTGTACGAATGCTAAGTAAATTGAAGTTTCCACCCATACAGATGATAGCAATATTATCGGTATGGGCAAAGACCTGGAATTCGGCCGTGTCCAATTCAAGAAGCAGTTCATTGACAGAAGTTAACCATAATAGTAGAGACAGAACTGCCCCCTGCGGTATCCCCTGTTAACGTTCCTAGCAATTGTAATACCACCCCATTCAGCTTTGACTGATCTATCCACCAGAAGCTTCCCAATTAGGCGTGTCACTAAGCTGTCGACTCCTAGATTCTGTAACGACCTAAGAATCTCCGAAGATTGAATGTTATTGAAGTCTCCCTCGATGTACTGGAAGGTCTCTAGAGCGAAGACCTTATTCTCAAGACAGTTTTCTATTATGCTGACTATAGAATGGAGAGCCGTCTGCGTTGACCTGCTCTTGATAGAACTCGATAGTAGATTCTCTGGAAGATTACGTGAATGTCCAGTAACCTTTCAAATGCCTTAAGAACAAAGGATGTCCTGTCGTTTGATATAAAAGCATTTGCCCGTTTTCGGGACGAACCCCACTTTGGTTTGCTTCCAAATGCTAAGAATGACCCCCAGCTTAAGGCAGCCCCTGACGCCCTAGAAACCAGAAATTGCAAAAATTATTCACCAGTAACATCATTACAAATTTTGTAATCGCCATATCTCAAAAACTATACGAGCTATCTTTAATAAAATAGCAGATTCGTGATACGAAAAGGTTCAACTACGAAAAAAATATTTCTCAAATTTTTAATATCACAAAAAATTTAAAATAAAAAAATCGGTTTCGACCAAAAGTAAATTCAATTTACCGGGAAGATGTTTTCACCATTTCCAAAAACTAACATGCAGTTCTTCATAGTTTTCCATGCCCTACCTCATACTGCGAGAGCATTCTTCGCCAAAAAGGATTAACCCTATTGGACAGTAATGAACTCCCATCTTATGTTATAGTATTCACATGTACGCAGAATTTTACATGTGCAGGACTAGAATACAGAATATCAGAGTTTACGACTGTATCTATGAACTTCCATCTCGCCGGGTAAGGGTCTCCAATTTTCGGCATCATTCTCGCTAACGATGCCTAGATTCCAGCAGCTATCTCTGGAAAATAAAGTACATTCTTCAGACACTTTTGTGCCTGTGAAGATTGCACGATATGGTCACAGACATTTAAAGTCATATGCTCTACCTTCGTACGGCTGATTATCAAGGCACCTCCCATCTTATGCCCACACAGATCCCTACGTGCTGCATCTAGCCACGTTTTGATCTGCGCCACTGTTGCTTCCATATTTTCCCTCATCTGGGCGATGTGCTTTGCAAGCATGACAATGGCAATGTCGTCGGCGAAGCAAATTATTTTAATACCACTTGGTGTTTCTGTTTGTGGTCTCAGATCTCCATCATCCATAATGAATAGTACCGACTCCTAGGTAACTCCCACCGTAACGTCAGAGAACCCTTTGCCATCGTCGCTCTCATACTCGTATATTACAATACGGTCTGAGAAGTAGTTATGAATTATGTTCAGGATATACCCAGGGGTCTGCATCCTGGTAAGAGCGTCTCTTATTTGTCCCCAGTTGGCCGTGTTGTACATAATAATAATTGTATGTGACATAAAGGTAACGTAAAAGTAAAGATAAGTATACTCGTAGGTATACGTGAAACAGTAAACGGCGACGTATGAGTGATAAATAAAGTGACTAAGGCCGAATGAAGTGACTAAGGTGACGAATGAGTAAAACCATATATAAGCTTAATTATAAGAGAATACGGAAGCATAATACTGATAATAAAAGTAACTAAACCTTAAGGCCACTAACTAAATTAGTACGATGATTTATAAAGTGTGTAAATGCGGTGGCGAATGAGTAATATCAGATATAAACAGAATACGGATGCGAATCAAAAGTGTATACGGTAGCATATCGGTGACAATAAAAGTGACTGAACCTTCAGGGTACAGGCCAAAATGGTATCCCATTATATCCCTTGAAGGGATTGGGAAGAGCTTCTCACAGCCGGTGAGCTGTGCGCTTTCTACTTTTGCACTGTCTATTTGGGACCTACGATTTTAGACTTGTTCCGAACGGTATATTGATATGATTATTCATGGCTACGTATACGATAGCGTCGGCGTCATTACACGAGGGGACGAGCCGTTTGAAAGAAATGTAAGGTGGTCAAAGCAGGGATCGAACCCCCCTTCTCATGCACAAGAGTCGCCCACAATACCATTTCGCCACCAACGGCCACATGAATTATAAAGTGTGTAAATACGATGACGAGTGAGTAATACCAGATATAAGCTTAACCCTGCTGTAAGCTTATCACCACTTTGGTTCAATTGTATTCTATTTTCTTTAACTTTGCAAAGGTACAACATATCGATTTGGAACTACAGCTCATGTTGTATTAGAAATATATTGTTTATCGTAGTTATTGCCTTACCGCGATATGGTTGTAAAAAATTGGTTATTTTCTGGAAAATTAGGTAGATAGCAAAATGGTCCATTACCGTGTGATTCGTAAGTTGGTAACAATCTTAAAGCAGGATTAAGTAAAACAGTATCTGGCAGAGTATATAATGAAAGTCACTAAATACGAATGAGTACGGTGACGAATGACTAATGCCAAATATAAGCACAAGTAAAATAGTATAGATAGCGTATGAGTGCTAATAATCTGATGCTGTAGGACGCATTATAAAGTTATATATTAAATCGAAATGTTCGCTTTGGTTAATTTAAAAAAATCTAAGGAAAAATTGATAAACTGTCTTGTCAACCAATCTCATATCTAAGTGTGATCAAAATTATGAATGTTGTCGCCAAACAAAACATTTGTACCACTGTGCAGTAACTAGCTGCTGGAGGCGTCATATCCCTCTCTCTCTCTAATTCTCTCTTAACAATAGCTCTAACAATTGTTTTTTAAGGAGTTCTTCAACGATTCCAAATGAATGACTCTTGCAGTTTTATTCAATCGTGTATGTGGTATTGTATTGACTACAGGACTTTTTGGAAAGTTTATATATTGTGAAATATGTTCGTTGTTTTTTGGCGCATGATATTTTTCCCTTCTTCCTCGGAGTGTGTGTGTGTGTGTATTTGTTTGACTAAACAATTGTTTGCCTTTTTTAGTTTCTAAATCAAATATTTCTATAGAAAATTAACCAAAGTTAAGGGGATATGTGTTGGCTCCGGTTTGTTTCCCCCTTTCGTTTGATTGCTTTTCTGTTACTTTACTTTTGGATGGCTATCGATATCAAGAAAATAGAAAGATTTTTGTTCAGTGGGAGATGAGTAGATTTAACTTGAGATCCTGATACATAATCAGAATTTAAAACAAAACTTTTATATAGTAGCTACTTTTTTGGATCTGAAATTAAGAGAAAAGGATAGAAAATGAAAGAAAATTTACTTATATTTTTTTTACATCTCCCAACCTTACGGTTGGGCATATTTACATATGTATATCATTTCGTGTGGAAAGTGGTTTATTGCATAAAAACATAGGCATCCTAAGACAAAATAATTGTCCTGGATTATCTATCTGTCGGGCTGGCTCACACAATAAATGCCGGAAATCGTTGGGTACTGCAATTATGCATTATTTATATGATTACTATACACCAAATCATGGTTCGGCCAACCCCACATTGGGATGGTTGTCATGGTTATGACCATTAAGGTCTACTGATTATTAAGGTCAACTTTTTTAAATCGGGATCTTGAACGATGAGAATTGAGGAGCTGGTTATGGCAATGCCACATGTTTGTAAGGATACTTTTTCAGCCACGAACGGGTATTTGAAGCTTTAATTTCTTAAGAATTTTGGCAATAAATTGTTGTTCTTTTCCGAGCATATAAAAAACAATATTTTTATTTTTAATATTTTAACAGGACATTTTATCAGAAGTCCTGATTGTTTATTTGAATGTCGTCTTGACAAAATACTCTCGAAGTGAATGTACATAAAAGCAATATTGCGCTTATGACGGTTAATTTCAATGCTCCAGTCGGGTCCAACAATAGTGGCGTAGAAGATTCAATGGGAAGGCAAGGTATAGGACGCATGACGGTGAACGGCGAAGCATTCTTATATAGGTGCCCTGTTAATAACCTCGTTATCGAGGAGAACCCTATTTCCTCACAGAAATTTACATAAAGTCACTTGGGTTTCCCCTGACAACCCTACCAAAAATCATATAAATAACATCGCTATAAGAAAAAATAAGCGAGGTGCCGATATATCCAGTGACCACCGGATATTTTATTAGAAATACTTATTGTTTGCTTGAATGTCATATTGACAAAATACACTAGAATTGGCTGTGCATAATGGAGATATTGTGAGTATGACTGGTGACTTCAATGCCCAAGTGGGGTCCAACAATTGTGGCGTAGAAGATACAATAGGAAGGCATGGTATAGGATGCATGACGGAGGTCTAGGATGCGAGACGGTCTTAT
Organism: Phaonia tiefii; assembly: GCA_963931995.1. Taxonomy (NCBI): domain Eukaryota; kingdom Metazoa; phylum Arthropoda; class Insecta; order Diptera; family Muscidae; genus Phaonia; species Phaonia tiefii. Next base: position 319,089,583 of record OZ008368.1, on the reverse strand, counting down.
ATGCCTGGCATACTAATAATCTAGGATTTAGGATGCGAGACGGTCTTTTATGCGTGGCATACTTAAAATCTCGGCATCAGGGGAACCATATTTTGCCACAGAAATATATACATAAAGTCGCTTGGGTATCCCATCACAACCGTAACAAAATCAGATAAATCACTTAGCCATAGGGAGGGGATCGCGTAATGTTCATAATAACCGAAGTGCCGATATAGCCAGAGACCACCACCTGCTAGTCGCAACAGTTTGGTTAAAAATAGCTGTCCTAACGACCAAATGCCTTCCAACTAGAAGGACATTCGGTGCGGTCAAACTAAAGAACTTGGAAACAGCAAATGCTTACGTCAGAGAACTTACATACCCTGTACCACGCGCAGGTGAAACGAGGCCATGGCCAGAGGTTAAAACCATCTTCACCAGTGCCGCTGATAAACATTGAGGTGTCAAGGGCACAAACAGGATGGAATGGATAAGCGACACTATGCGGACTTGATCCTACAGAGAAAAACCCCGGAAAGTGCTAAGAACATGAGCAGAATTCGGGCAGGCGAAGGATTCCAGAAGGAAAGACAAAACCAACTGGCACGGCGCAGTGCCAGGCGCGACGAACATAATTGTAAGAACAAAATAGCCAATGAACTGCAGGCAGCACTAGGGATATTCACAGCACTGTAGGCAAGCTAACATATAAATCTATTACAGCGGGGAATCCGTTGAAAAATGATTCCGGAGAAATCGTCACAGCCTATTAGAAAATTCCTATCATGCTGCCAACAACAACAACAGTACAACATGGAAATAGAAGTACCGGGCATAGCAGAGACCAGCCAGTCACTGGGACACCTGAAGGCACAGAAGTCCCCTGGTTTGGATAACATCGCACTAGCGCCGCTCGCAGAAGATCGGAGCATCAGCGCACAAGCACTACATCCGGTGATAGCGTCATTCTGGGAATCTGAAAATATACACATGGAGTTTATAGAGAGTATGATTATTAACCTTCCCCAAAAAGGTGCCCTCACCAATTTTAAAAACTGCAGGGGTATCACCCTTCAAAGTACGGTGAACAAAACAATGCCACAAATTATAAATAGAAGATTGTAAACAACAAATTCCCAGACTACACGACGATAATAAGCCGGCTTCCGCACCATGTGAACAGCCTTAGAATTATAGTCAAATGGTAAGTGGAATGGACGTCATGACTATTCCTAGTATTCATCGACTTTGAAAAGGCGTTTGATGCCATTATCCACTTAGCTCTATGACATACTTTTGAATGCAAAGGTGTATCCATGAAACTAATCCAACTCTATACAGGAATGCCACATGCAACAGCATTGCAGTAGACTAAGGAGTTTGGCGGTGTTGCGTATTATCACCCATACTGTTCTACTGCCTCCTTGATGTAGCGTTGTCCAAAGCTCTAACACAAAAGGGACGAATGGTATAGAAATTACAAGGCCAACTGGAGTCCTTTGACAACGCAGATGACACCTGCCTATTGACTCACTCATTCCCCGATATGCAAGCGAAAATACAGACCGTACAGGTTTGAAAATAAATATAGCCAAAACAAAATCCTGCGGATCAATTGTAACACCGAGCGTAAATTCGTTATCCTGGGACAGGTTATATAGGATGTACCTTCGTTCTGCTGTCTGGTAAGTCTCATCGATAAATCAGGCGGGCCATCAGCTGACATATCCAACAGGATCAGCAGACTGAGAAATACATTTGTAGCAGCTAAAAACCATCTGGTCCTCCTCAAATATATCGACGAAGACCAAACTACGAATATGCAATCCCAGTGTAAAATCTACTCTGCTACACGGCTGTGGAACATGGAAAATGGCAGCCAGAAACACCCAGAAACTGCGTGTTTTTTAACAATAAATGCCTGTGGATAATCCTACGCATTTTCTGGCAAAGGATTGTGTCAAACACCGATCTCATCAAAAGAGCCAATTAACAGCCAATATAAATTGAAATAAAACAATGCAAATGAAATGGACTGGACAGACGCTAAGGTAACTAGTAGAACATACCGCTACGAAGGCATTGAGTGGAACCTGCATGGAAGTAGGCGGGCAGGAAGGCCAGCTGATATATGGAAACGCCAAATAGCTAAGTAATTAGAGGATACCCGTATAAACTGGAGTCAAGATAAGCACCGAGCAAATAATCGGAGTTTTTGGAAAGATCTTGTTATGGCCCTATGCTCCCAGGAGGAGTAAAAGACACGAATATGGTGGGGAAAAAGTGTATTTTGTCCACCCCTTGTACCTTGGTTTGTTATATGATGATTCCCAAATTATTTCGTGTCTAGCTTTAAGATTGGAGAAATTCTAAATATTCAAAATTTGGTCCAGATCACCTAGGAAAATGTATTACAAACTAAAAACAGTATATCTATACAACAGTGATGTCTTTTTCGAAAAAAAAAACGACTTGACACCCATTTTTCTCTGTGCAGAACGTAACTTTCCCACAGCATTGCATTTTTGATAAAACCCGAACTGGTGCGAATTTCAAAAAATCTGAAATACGTGTTTACTTAAATCCACTAAAGATAAATATTTGTCAATCTGAGATTTAATTCAGAAAAATGTCCCTACTAAAAATCTAAAAATTCGATTTTTTTAATTTAAGGCGGTCAGACCAGGGATCGAACCTACCTTCTCATGCACAAGAGCCACGCACACTACCACTGCACCACCGACGGCCACATTGAGAAATTTATAAAAAAAAACTTTTTTTGAGAAATTTATAAAAAAAATTCCATAAATGTGCTATTTTTTTGGTTCACTTGAATAAAGGCACTTTGTTATTTTTTTTATTATTTTTAAAATAAGCGATGATTTTCTGTAGGGAGCGTTTGTTTATTACAGTTTATTACATCTTAATCATTTTACGAGTCAAAATGGCAAAACATAAAATTTTAAATCTATCGGAAAAAACTAAAATCGATGTTTACCGTTCTGAAGGATATTCTAACCGCGCAATAGCTAAAAAAAATTGTACGCAGCCCAACAGTTGTCGACAATTACATCAAGCGCCCCGAGGGGTATGGAAAAAATTGTAAAGGAAGGGTTTCATTGTCTTTATCTACGTATGAGAAAAGACAAATCATCAGAATTGCTTCAATTCTGCCTTATCCTTGTCAAAAATAAGAGCTCAAGCTGGAGTGGAAGCGAGCAAGCCATTAGTACGTAGAGTAACAAAGAGCTGCGAGTACCTTAAACACCTGAAATTACAAAAAACCCCGCCACTCAATGCTCCTTGTAAGGAAAAGCGGCTTCAATTCGCAAGGGACTACATGGTATGGGATGTGCAGCCAAGAAATCATGTAAATGACTGGAGAACCTTTGTATTTACGCATGAGAAGAAATTTAATTTGGATGGGCCTGATGGCTACAACTACCATTTTTTGATACGACATCACAGCCGAGAGGGCGGCGTTGTGGTGTGGGGTGCTTTTACGTGCTATGGCACCATCGATCTTGAATTTCAAAGTGTAAAAATAACTGGTGCAAGCTAGAAACCGGTATTGCAATCGGCTTTTCCGAGGTTAAGTGAACTATTTGGTCCCATATCTTGGATATTCATTGCAAGCCAAAATGTTAATAGATTCCCCCGGATTTGTCGTAATGTGAATATCTGCAAATTTGAAATACCACCTAAAAACAGTGTGTGCATTTACCGAGTTATATAACAATTTTATTTATAAAAAGCAGTAATGCAAGTAAATTCAAATCATGTCCCAAATACAACGTTAATAGGTTAAATTTTCTGCAAGTTTAATTTATTTTTAATCATATCGGAGTCCACGGTTTTGCTAGAGTCTGTTCCTAAAATGCGTGCTATTTTTCTCCCATTTCCCCCATTGCATGTTCATGAAATTGACTCAACCCAAAATCTCTTTAAATCCTGTGTAGTGTGTACTGACACACACACACATACACACGTCTCAATGGAAATTGTGAATTGGCTCATCAACAAATTGCCATCAATATTACTATCAGCACCATAATCCTCCACTTACCTTTTGAGAATCGCACACATGTAATTGCTTAAATGAAAAGTATTTCCCTGAAATAAATTTTATAAAACAAAAATTCTTTTTTCATAGTGTTTCCACTCCACCCCGAATTCCCCTGCGTGTGAGGAACAGTCGAAATAAAGGTCACAACGAAAAGTCCTTCCATTGATACTTGTTCACTCTAACGAGAGTAAATTGCAACGTAATTGGAATTTCAGATCACACATACGCAGGAAAACTTTATGGATATTCGAGTGAAACAATTCTGCATGAATAAATGATTAAAAGTTAAAGGCAGGGTCAACGGCGGGGAAGCGGGTGATTCAGAACTGTCTGTGACATAAAACTGAGCGGTGACAACACAACTAGAAACCAAGGACAGCAGTTGATGGAATATAGAATGTTATCTATAGCATTTTCTGTTTCTACCGGCTACTGGTTTTAGATTTAAAAAAAAAAAAGGAAAAAAAGGATTTTTTTCTTTTGAAAAACTTACACGCTGCTTGGGACTCCTTGAAATATTTACTATCATCGTTTAGGATAAATTTACTGGTTTCGCATGGACAAAACGTAAAAAATATGGCTTAACTCGTGATAAGCACAACATCTAGACTACGTTCGATGCGTGTGAGGGAGGCCAGTACTTGTACGAAGTAGTGATGAGATTCATTTTTTTATTAAATGTATTCGAATTATAGAAAATCATTCACCTATCCGAATTATTCGATGAAATCTTACAAATTCTTTTAATTCTTTATATTAACTTGTATTCTCTGTCTGCGCGTCTGAAAAATTGTGTAAAGATTTTTAACCCTTTTCCCGTGATCCAATCAAAAATCAGTGTGTTTTTGATTTTATATTGTGTGTTTATAGTCAAAAACGGGGTTTTTTTACGGGTTGGTTTTTTATATTATTATTTTTCGTATAAAACATTCACATCTGAATTCATGAATGATTTTTTATATTCGAATGAAACCATGCTCAATACATACATGCTAAACTTTCAATGTAGTGGTGGCCATACATGACTATAATGAATATGAATGACTCATCGGTCTTATTCCAAGTGCCCTTATCTTTGTTGTTGGATCTGTTACTGAATGTGAGTGAGTTCGAGTTCGATCGTTTTATGGGACGAATAAATACAATCTTCGTCTTCGCGAAGCACCACCAAGTACAACACAACTACAGCGGCTGAATTCGTTACAATTCATACAAAGGTCTTTTTGATTCATGAATTCAAAAATCATTCATGAATTCAGATGCGAATTCGTTGTGCGAATGGACTCATGCAGATGTTTAGTATAAACTGTCATATCAATCTGTTATAAATGTGAATGCCTTTAAATGGAGCGTTTAACTGGGTAAGGCCGTTTACAGAAGAGGCCTTTCGATTTTTGACGTAGAATACGTCTTACCTTACGGTATGAGGAGTCATGTCAGGTTTTTATTGTTGTAATCTTTATTTCATTGAATTTGAGGAAACGCCTAGATGAATTTTTTTAAAATTTTTTTTTGTAGGTAAATGAAGATGTTATCTTTCGTTTGATATACATTTCATATTGGTTGATATATTTCTAGTATTTTAATTTCTCAAATGAAAATTGTTTAAACACATACACTCAAACATATGTGTGGTGTTTGGTTGAGTGTTTTTGGTTGCTCAACATTGCTTAGGAACATGTATCTAGTAAAAAGTGAAACGAACAGCAAGCTAATGTTGCTTGGCAACATGTATCTAGTAAAAAGTGAAACAAACAGTAAGCTAACGTAATAAAGCTTTTTGGCGAAAGCTTCAATAAAGCTGTTGTAACATTAATTTTGAATTGTAAAGCGTAAAGCTTTCACACAACGCTCGAATGCTAATGCGAAGACTCGATAAGGTAAACCTTTTTTAATATTAGGGCGGCCCTCTCAACATTCGCAGAACTTATTTCAATAAAAATATTAATTAAAATACATAAATTAAATTAAGTTTAAAAAAATTGAACATAATATTTTTTTTTTTAAACGGACTTGAATCAAATGCCGTTGGTAAATATAAAAATTACAGCAGACAGTTGTCCGAGGCCTTCGGCCACGGACTGTCCCTGCAGGCTGTGTCAGAGACACGGCCATTAAGTTTAACGTAGAATACGCCATCCGATAAGACAGAAAACATATATAACAATAAATGATAAATAATATAAGCAAATGAATTTATTGTTATATATGTTTTCTGTCTTATCGGATGGCGTATTCTACGTTAAACTTAATGGCCGTGTCTCTGACACAGCCTGCAGGGACAGTCCGTGGCCGAAGTCCGTGGACAACTGTCTGCTGTAATTTTTTTTCTAAGAAAGCTATTACGACTCATTATTAGCTTCAAAGGCTATCAAATTTTTTTTTCTGTTTATATTTGTCAGCACTACATCACTTCCGATAACGGAATGAGAGTGTTAGATTTTGCCGCGGCGAAAAATAGGGTTGTCAGTAGTATGCGATTCCAACATAAGAACATCCACAAGGCTACGTGAGTATTACCCTGATCTACTTATCCGGTCTCGAACAACCCCGATGGGTCAGGGACCTTCCAAAACAAAGATAACATATTTCGCCAACCAATTCGATCTTTTGCCTTACTTCTCCAGTTATCTGTCCCCCTGATCAATTGACCAAAAACCAAACTGATGACCTGGTAATTGATAAAGAGCACTCTACTAGTGCAGTGTACGTACGTGTGACTCGAGGAGCTAATATAGATTCGGATCACTACCTGATTGCGCAAAGGTTCCGACAAGGCTAAGCAGAGCGAAAGTCGTACGAAACCAGATACATAGAAAGAAGTGCATCGGAAAGCTCCAATTAACAGCGATAGCCAAGGCATATTCTGAGCATCGCATGGCAAGTGATGAAAGCACGCGAACTGAAAGAGAGCAGTATAAGGTGAATAGGAAATAGGAAACATTTGTGTGTAGGAGAAACATGGTTGTGGAGAAACCGCGAGAGAGAGCAAATTGGTGTTTATAGACGAAAGAAGGAGGCCCTTAAATTTTAGCGGAAAGTACAAAATCAAACCAACGACCATGGATCAGGCACCCATTTTTATATACATAAGGACTGGAATCTTGTCGCAGATATACAGAGTATGTTGGGAATATAGAGAGCACTTCTCCGTTTTACTAGTCCAAGGAGACTTCAATATAGCTGAGGGTGTTGAGTAAATACAGGACACTGGCGTCGAATTTCACCCTCCGAGGCAACGCGAGGTTAGAACTGCAACTTCCCGGCTCAAGAACCACAAAATTGCTGGTGATATTGTTCTACCGACTGAGCTATTTGAGGCCGGCGGCTATGAGTCGGAATGGAGCATGCATCAGCTAATATGGAAAATATGGCAAGACGAATGCCATACGACAATTGGAGCCTTATTATGTTTCTTATGTTTTCAAATAGGTGATCTGAGCGTATGTACCAAATATCGTGGAGTACAATTTTATCCATCGCATATCAGGTCCTCTACAGGTGTAATGCCCCTTTATTTGCAGACCAGGTCGGATCCTATCAGTGTGGCTTAGGCCTGGAATGTCAACAATCGACCAAATTTTCATGTTACGACAAATCCTGAAGAAACACAACGAAAAATTATATGAGGTGTCAGGGGACACCCGGTTGGAACGAAGTTCCTTTCGCTAAATATTATGTACTAGTTAGTTCCAATACGCCTAAGCCGCCTGTTGCAAAATACTATAATTTATATGGATTTTTAACAAAAGATACTTTTTGTAAAATGATTAACTTTTTTTAAGTAATTTTTTTTATTGAATGCATTTTTTTTTTAAAGTAGGTCCTTTTTGTCAGAATATGTATTATATTTTCCCGAAAAGGTCCTTTCTTTAGTGAGAGGTACTTTTTTTATTAAATGCTAATTTTTTTTTAAGAAAAGGCCCCATTTTGAATAAGAAGTGCTTTCTGTAAGAAAAACCTTAACAGTATGCAATTATTTTACAAAGAAGTACTTTTTTAAGAAAAGGTACTTTAAAGAAATGGAATGTTTGTAAGAAAATGTATTTTTTTTAAGATAAGGTTTTTTTTTTTGAAGAAAAGTTTTTTTTAAGAAATGCGAATTTTTTTAGAATTGGTCCTTTTTTTCAAGAACAGGTACAATTTTAAGAGTAGGTACTCATCTCCAGAAAGGTTATTTTGTTTTACTTAAAAGGTACTCTTTAAAGAAAATGCAGATAACGTACTTTTTTAGGAAAACGTACTTATTTTAAAAAAATACTTTTTTTAAAAAAAGATAATATTTATAAGAAAATTTACTTTTATAAGCCAAGGTACTTCTTAAGATAAGGTATTTTTTTTAAAGAAAATATACTGTATTTAAGAATTTGAGTAGGCATTTTTAAATTTTTAAGAAAATGCACTTATTTAAGAAAATTTAATTTTTTTTAAACTGCTTCCACTTTCGCCTTTATGAATTTACTTTTTATTTACTTTATACAATATGTACTAAACAGGCTCCACCTAGAAATTTCCCATTAAACAACAAATATCTCCCAATATGTTAGTCTAGACACAAACCAAACCAACAAGTAAGAGTTTAAGAGTAAGTGTGCTTTCAAATGTAATTCCATGCTCAGGGTTGTATTACATGGAGTCTTGCACTTTGGCTTTTCTAAATTTACTTTTTATTGGACTGAAGACTACAATATGTAATAAACAGGCTCCACCTAGAAAACTTCCCGTTAAACCAACCAAACCAAAAATACCCAATATAGTTGATAATAATGGGTTGTAATACAGGAGTTAAAACAAGTGGTTTAACATTTTTTCATTTAGCCCCATCCCGCAACGTGCGAAAAGGAACTTCGTTCCAAAACACATCGACACCTACCACCCGCGTCGATACGTGGAAAACTTTGCCAAGTTATGTCGGAGCTGGGTAACCCTACAAAGCTGACACACCTTTGTAGAATTGCACTGATCGACACGAAACCCTCGGTGAAGATATATCTCACCGAGCCATTTAGTACGAGGCGAGGTCTCAAACAGGGCGATAGCCTATAATGCGATCTCTTCAACATACTAAAAGAGATCACTGTTAGAAAAGCTGCAGTCAACACGAATAAAACCATCAACATCAAACGCATAATGCTGCTCACGTATGCGGTTGATTTAGGCATCTTTGGGCAAAATCTGCGGAAAATAGCCTTAGTATTTTTGAGAATCGACAAGCAATCAGCAAAAGTGGGTTTGACAGAAAATGAGGGTAAGACAAAAAAAAAAAATAATATCCAGCAGATTAAATAAAAGTCTGAACGTTGATAACCATCATAATATCAAGATAGTGAACGAATGTACCTAATTCGTAAGCAATAACGTCAGCCTAGAAATCAAACGGAGATTTGTGTATGCAAACTGGTGTTATTTTGAGCTAAGCACGCACTTCAGAAATAAGACTCTCTCGAAAGAAACAAATTTCGAACTACATCAGACTATCATACAACTTGTCTTGCTTTATGGCACAGAATTCTGGCTTGTAACTCATGCTGATGAAACATCACAAGGAGCCTTCGAGGGGAAAATGTTCCAAAAATTATATGGATCTATAATATCGACGATGCAGGAACCTCGAGCTGTAGGATCTGTGTCCCGAAATCGACGTAGTTCTTCGTATCAAAATAGTGTCTGTACGCTGGCCAGTTCATGTCAGAATGAACCAATGTCAAGGTTATTGGAAAGCGTACTCGAAGGACATCTAAAAATAGAGCGACGAAGACTTCATATAAAAGACAAGGTGGAATAATGGATCGGGGGAATATATTATCCTTGGATTGAAGGAATATATTATCCTCATTTTGTAACTGCCTTGAACCCCCGCGTTTTTTGTGGCCACCTAAGGATGTAAGCACTTATAAGTAAATTTATACAGTTACAAGGCTTTTAATAACTATACAATATAATGAATGCAATTTATTTCACGTCCATCTGAAAATCCTGTAAATACTACAATAATATAATTAATAAGGCCTCCTAAGTATCTGACTTTACCACATCTGGTCTTTAACTTAAGCTGTACAAACAAATTGTGACGTGTGTACTTGATAGTAGTTATGAGATCTAAAACTCATAACAATTATTCTCGTGTTGGATGCCAACACTTCCAGTAGATTTTAGCTGCCAGAAACCTACATTTGTTGCAAATTGTATGCATTTTTTTATAACTTCATTTCGGTTTGGTTTTTACAATAGATATAAAAAGGTGACAGCGCAAGTATCCTCTTTTTATTGGACGGCTGGTTGATTTCTTTTGATGGTTTAGATTGCACTGTCGTTGCACCTAGTAACGAGCAGGCGTGAAGTGTCACACCAAGTGCGTCGCATGTAATATTTGTGGAAAATAAAATAGGATATATGACAGAAAAACGTCATGCATGAAGTTGAAGAGGAAATGTTTTGTTGGTGCTGCAATATCAAATGTTATTGTCTCTGTTGATATGGGTGTATGAACTGCTTGTTTTTAGAGTCTGCCCACCTGTCCGTTTTGTTGCAGTGTTTTTCTAATCAACACACAGACATGTTGGAGTGTCATGATATTCTACTTGGTTTATACCAAAAAAAACTACAAAAGATAATTGGATAAAAACCGAAATAGTTTTGCCTAAATAAAAGACTAGAGTATCTTAAATTACAAAACATTATTTAGTTCAATTAAAAAAACATTTTTGAGACAGTTGTTCTCTGTTGTAAGATATACCGAATGCAAGTGGTGTTCTCAAAACCACTTTTCCTTTTAGTGGGATAGTTATAGTTTCCGAGGAAAAACATTTTTGAAACTTAAATTGTTTGTCCTCTTAAATTTCGTTAATACAATCATTCACAAAAACAATAATCTTAAAAGGCAGCTCCACTCAATAAGTTAGATTTCCACAGTCAGCGAAAGCGAACAACTTGTGTATGGTCACACAAACTCAAAACACCGAAATGTGCCGGTCCCTTGTTTTAAAAGAAATCAAACTTTTAGGCAGCTGCGTCATTAAGTTTATACTTTGACAGTCATTGACTGCAAACAACTTTTGTCTGGCTATTAATTTCAGTACAATCTCTTAACGTTCGATGATCCAATATATAATATTTGGTTGTGAAAACCAAAAAAAAAAAACAAAGTTTTGGACAGCTGTGGCATTCTGTGTATACTTTGACAGCCATTGACAGCGGAACACTTTTCTGCAGCTGCGTCATTTGAATTGAAGGTGCCTGTTTGCAAACAACTTTTGTATTTTGAAACAAATCGTATTAAGTTTTGATTTATTTGGGGGAAAAATATTTGATTTCAGTAATACTCAGTCCACCATGGAGACACCTGACAGAAGTGAACATTCGGGCACCTGAATGTATTTCAGAATTTCGAGTTTTTGACCGATGACTGTAAATATTCGTTCGTATGCCTGTGCGTGTAGGAATAGTCAAATGTAAAGGTATGTTCGTTCTGATGTCTTCGCTGAGAGACAAATGTCTCTTGTTTCTTCTTTGATTGCATATGTGTGTAGGCACTATATTTAAATGAACAAACGTTGTGAGAAATGCTATAAAAATAAATAAAAAGAAGTATTCCTGCTTGATCTGGTGACAAAAAACTTCCCCATGAATTCGATCAAAGTTTTCGGCTTTGTAATTTTAGCTCTTGTTTAGAAGTTATAGTTATAGTTTTTTAGAAGTATAAGTTATTTGTAGTCAGTGTTTGTTAATCAAGTTTTGAGGTTGAGTTTTTTTCTTTCTATAATGATTGAAATTTAAGACAAATGATTCATTAGACCACGGTGCTGGGGCTGCCAACAACCTCTAGCCAGGTATATTAGGGGACATTTTATCGACTTATCAGTCTAGATCTGTAGTGTTCAGTAAACAGCACGTGCACCTCGAGCAGGATGTGGCTCTTTACCACGCACTACGGTTTTGACAGGAACTTTTCCCGTCCCGTTGCTCTACCAACTTGTTTTTACTGTATGCACCCTTCAACACCCTCTATTTTAAACCAGTTGGAGTACATGTGTTTTGTGTCATACTCATCTTTTGATTTATTAATCACCTAGCAAATTACTGTGGCCAAAGTAGTGCACTTCGAGGGAAAATTGGCAAGATGACCCAATAGGGTTGCTAGGTGATTAATAAATCAAAAGATGAGTGTGACACAAAACACATGTACTCCAACTGGTTCAAAGTAGAGTGGTTTGAAGGGTGCATACAGTAACCGGTTTTAGGAAACGGTTTCAAGACACTTTTTTAAAACCCGATTAAAGAACCCGGCGATAAAATTTGGTTGAAAGTTACGGTTTAGAAACCGGTTCCAAGTACAGTTAAGAAATCCAGTTTTAAATCCATAAAATGGGTTTAAAACAAAATCAACTGGGTTTAGTTAAACATATTTATTTGAACATGTTTTAAAATTTCGGAAACGGTTTCTAAAACCGTGCGTTGAAGACGGCGTTTAAAACTCATTAATGAAACCAATTAACGAAATCAGTTGCTGTGTACTTTGTTTTGCTGTCTGCACACTTTTTGTACTTTTATGCACACGTGTGGTACTACTGTGCACACTTTAATTACATTTATACATTTATGTGCACTTACAGACGCTGGTACAAAGGGTAGTGTTTGCAACTCTTGTACCTGAGAACGTGGTTTCGGTTCCAGGTCTGACCACCTTACAGTTGCTTTGACGACATCCACCTCGTTTAGTGACGGTGACAAAATCGAGACTTAAAAACGAAACAGCTTCCCAAAATATCGTTCGGAATCGGTATAAAACTGAACGCCCCAGTCAGTAAGTGTGCAAACTTCAAAACGCACAACTCAGAGGTTGTGAGAAGAACGCCATATCCCTTAATGGGATGTTATGGGTTTTATATATATATATTAGACCGACTCACATTGTCTGAGTCAAAGTTTGTTTCGGATGATTCCCAAAATATTTTATTTATACCATTAAAATCCCCTGAGCTGGACCGTTTTTAAAAATTGTATAAGGACGAAGGTATTTATGTATGTGGATGATATCTTCGCAGTGGTCAGAAAGTCGGATTCTGCATCAATTGCAAAAATATATATTTTGCTCATAAGTCCAACCACACACTAATACGAGTATTGTATATATTATCTTCAGTTAAAGTACAAAATTCTTTGAAAAACTAAAAAAAAAATTCCTTTTAAAATTGGTCCAGCTCGCGGGATCTTATTGTAGGATACAAAATATTTTGGGAATCATCGCAAAACAAGCCCAGATACATTTTGAATGGTGGAAAAATTTAGCTTTTTTTGTGTGTCAGTCTAATGTGCTTATGTACACTTTTAGTACTTTTGCTCATTTTTTTGTACTGCTGTGCATATTTTTGTACTAACGGGTTTCTCAATAAGAGCGCTAAAAAAGTAAAAAAAAATAAAACAAAGCTGGTTTTAGATACCAATGAAATTCTTTATTCCTGTGAAAGTACGTTCGATGCCATTATGTATGGAACTCGATTTCTTTTGCATGGCCACCTTGGGCACGCTTGCAGAAGTCCGGACGCTGCACCCAATTTTCGACGGGTTTCAAGCATAAATCGGCCGATACTGCTGCAATTTCACGTTCGATATTCGTACGCAGTTCATCAATCGTCGCTGGCTTGTTGGCATAGACCATAGACTTGACGTAGCCCCACAGGAAATAATCTAACGGCGTCAAATCGCACGACCGAGGCGGCCAATCGACTGGGCCAATTCGTGAGATAACACGTTCACCAAACTTGGTTTCCAATAAATTGATTGTGGCATTCGCTGTGTGGCTTGTGGCGCCGTCCTGTTGGAACCACATGTCCTCCAAGTCCATATTATCCAATTGGGGCCGAAAATATTCGGTTATCATTGAACGGTAGCGATTCGCATTCACAGTAATGTGCCGGTCTTGATCATCACGGAAGAAGTACGGCCCAATGACGCCGCCGGCCCATAAACCGCACCAAACCGTAATTTTTTCGGGACACAATGATGACTCATGGATTACGTATGAATTGCTGTCTGAGCAATAACGCATAATTTGCTTATTGACGAAGCCATTCAGCCAGGATCTGGAAGGACGATTTTGACGACAATAAATTGGACGTAGCGCTCTTAAAGTTGAGGCCACTGACTCCAAATTTCGGTAGTAAATTTTAATAATTTCGACTAGTTGTTGGCTCGTATATCTTTCCATTATAAAATGGCAAACCTTACTGAAGAGAAATCTCAAAAAAGCGGGAAAAAATATGGCGTCGTTTGCTGTCCCTATCGATTTTCTTTTGTAGCGTCTCTGTTGAAAAACCCTTTAGTAACTAGACTTTTTGTAGGGTATATTTTGTACATTTCTTGGACACTTTTTGTAATTTTGTGGGGAATTTTGGACTTTGTGTACAGGTATTGTTCTTTTATGTACAGTTTTTGTACGTTTGTATTCACTTTTTGTACATTAATGCAAATTCTGTACTTTCCTGTAAACTTTTTGTAGTTGAATGAATACTTTTAAGTCTTTTATGTACGCTTTTCGTACTTTTGTTGTATACTTGGGTACAGTTATTGTTGTTTTATGCAGAATATTGTGCTTTTGTGTACACTTTTTGTACGTGTTTGTATTCTTGTTTATTTTTTTTTTTACTTTTATGTAGAAAATTGATCTATTGTTTATACTTGTTGTTCTCTTGTGTACACTGTCTGTATTTTTGTGTAGACTTTGTTTACTTTTGTGTACACTTTCTGTACTTTGAAGCTGAATTTTTTACTTTCGTATACACTTTTTGTTCTTTGTACTTGTACTGTGTACTGTTTTTTGTACTTAACCCTGCTGTTAGATTAGAAAAAACTTACGAATCTTAGATTGAGGGACCATTTGGTCCATACTGCAATTTTCATCCAAAATAATAATTTTATCTTATTCTTTGTAACTATTTTGGTTCAAAAATTTCTAAAGCAAGTATTTGACATATCAAAAACATCCGCTAACATATCAAAAACATCTTCTAAATATTTGACATGAATTTACATTCGCTTGGTAATGAAAAAATTTACGAATCTTAGGTTGAGGGACCATTTGGTCCATACTGGAATTTTCATCCAAAATAATAATTTTATCTTATCCTTTGTAACTATTTTGGTTCAATAATTTCTAAAGCAAGTATTTGACATATCAAAAACATCTTCTAAATATTTGACATGAATTTACATTCGCTTGGTAATGAAAAAATGTACTATTGACCAAATGGTCCTCTAACCTAAGATTCGTCATTTTGTATTTTTCTCAGTCCTGAATAAAGTTAGAAAATTTAATTTTCGCACATAACATTGTTTTATTAAAAGACCCCATTAGCAGAAAAATTTAGTCAGTATATATCACCGTTCCAAAGTTACAAGGGAAAACAGAAAAAATTTGGACCAAATGGTCCTAATCTAACAGCAGGGTTAATTCGAAATTTGGGTAACGGGTGTCCTATAACTGCTTGATCTCTGTTTAATCACGGTGAGAGGTTCTACTTGGTCCAACTAGTTCAGAAAATGTAATCAGAATAGATTTGTGTTTTTTTTTTGGAAAATCTTATCAACTTTAAATAAATATTGGGAAATAAAGCACTAACAGAGAGAGTCGCCTAATCAACACGACTGTCAAAGTAAGATAAAAGTTGCTTTCATGTTGCTAGTTTTTAATTGATTTTTTTGTTATCAACTACCAACAAATGATTTAATGTTTATTTTATCCAATTCTTGAAATGGCTTCCTCGTCACTGAATTTACATTTAAATTCAAGTTTAAATTTTTGCTTTAAGATGTTTAAAAAATTAATAGAATTGCTGTCACTTTGCTGTCAACGTTTCATTTATTGTTTACTGGCCCAAATTTCTTTTCACGCAGTTAAATTAAGAAGAAACGCCAACATTTGTCATGGAAACAACTGGTGTGCTATTGAGTCCTAATGTGTTTACCTGTGGTCAATTTGTAGGCTCTTGGCAAGGACTTTGTGTTCAAATAATGAAACTCGGATGGGAATTGTTCGTTCGGTCTTTAAATCTCCAGGATATATTGCTGACATGGTGACAAAGGTGTACAAAGACCTATTTGCGGTATTTTCAATTTGAAACCAATTAAACTGTAAAGTTAATATCAAAACTGGCGTCTTTGTGGTAAAATAAATTTTTAGAAAATCTAAATCATTTAATTAAATAACGATATATATAACTTGTTAATTCCTCCTTGGTTGGTTGGTTAGTTAGTTGAAAATGCTGCAAGACAGCACGCTGTCTAGCGCACTTAGGCTAACGAAGCCCATTGCGATACCTGCAGTTTGCTCCATAGCAACTATTGACTAGTCGTCCAGCGAATTTGTCCTTTCAATAAATTTGTCTACAAGACCTACAGGAACATCCTGTAGGGCTACGGTTCTAACTAAATGTGTTCCGAATATCATACCTCTCAGTCCTGCGAGAGCAGGGCAATCCAAGAGATGGTGTTTCGTCGTTTCCTCGTCTTCTTCCATGCAGCATCTACAGATACTGGAGTTTCTATATCCCAATCTTAGGGCCTGTTTTCCTACAAGACAATGTCCCGTAAGTGTTCCTATCATTGTGGATAACCTGCCTCTCGGAAAATTAAGTAGTTGCCTAGTCCCCTTCCTGTCCACTTGTGGCCAGAGGACCCTGGGTTGTTTGCAAGTTTAAGTAAGTCTCCACTTGTCCTTGAACATATTATCGGGCCACCGCCTGATCTGCAAACGGCAAGTAGAGATTGGCATACTAACACCATCTTTTGCCGGAAGAAGAAGAACCCTGTCTAGCTAACGCATCTGCAGGGCAATTGCCTGGAATGTCGCTGCGTTCCGGTACCCAGATTAGCCTGACGTCAAAATACTCTGCCATCACCCTAAGTGATAAGTGGCATTCTTTCACCGTCAGGGACGTAGCAATCATGGCTTCCAGGCATTTTATGGCCGCCTAACTGTCTGTGTAGATACATATTCTCCGGAGGGTTGTGACACTACTTTCAGTAGTTCAGCAACCTCCAGTATGGCGGTAATTTCCGCCTGAAATACACTACAGTGATCAGACAGCTTGAAGGAGATATTTATATTTAGGTCTGGTGAATGGACCGCATAGCTTACTTGCTCGTCCAACTTTGATCCATCCGTGAAAAATCTGACACTAGTGGTATCCCCTTCCAGTGACTTTTCTCAGGTATACCTGTTCGGAATAGAAGTTCTTAGATTTGTCGCTGGTAAAAGGTAGGGGATACAGTAGTCCGTTTTTACGGGAATAGAGTTGATCCGGTGTAGTAATTCAGTGTGTCCGGAATGCCCCGATATCAAAACGCCACAATCTCTGGTTCTCACCAGGGATGTAGCGGCTGCCGAATCGGCCATGATATTAGGAGTACAGATGTTCAGGATAGCACTAAGTGCAGTACCTGATGTCGTGCAAATTACCTCACTAACGCTAATCAGTGCTGATCTTTGAATTTTCATCAACGAGTTCAGAATATATTTCTTTTGGAGGAACCTTCACCAAACTACGATGCCGTAGAGAAGTATTGGTGTGACTATTGCCGTATAAATCCACATGGTGATCTTAGGAGACAATCCCCAGCGCTTTCGTATCGCGCCTTTACAGCAGTAAAGAGCAACAGACGCCTTTTTCACCCTCTCCTCCACATTCGATTTCCAAGAGAGTTTTCTGTCGAGAATTATCCCCAGATACTTGATCTTTTCCGTCAACTGTAATTGTACCCCATTAACTAACGGCAGTTCAAATGCGAGTATTTAAGTTTTTTAAGCTCAGTTTTAAGTGGGTTAAGTGGTAGTCCGCTGTTAGCGGTCCAGTTCGAAATCAGACTAAGTATTCCTCCTTACAGATGGGCGTTGTGGAACTTAAAATTCTGCCGATAGAATGCTATCGATGTATGCATTCCCATTATGAATTATACGCTTCGGATAATATTTCCCTGTCCACAGTAATTATTAAAGTTAAAATATATACATTTCAATTTAGTGCAACAAAACTTTTACAATTTTCGCTTTATACAATTAAACACAAAATACGTTGACTATTTTCCCTATTCATTCCAAATTTATTCATTGTCATTTTCCACGAATTATTTTCGAATTTTAAATCCGATGATTCGCTTTCAATTCATGTTATCTATTTAACCGCTGTTGCAGCTGTTAAACGAGCGATCGATTTAAAACGCTTTTCCAACTCTTCAATTTTATTTGCACGATGATGTCCCAGATTACCGGGTGCAGTTTGGAAATGACGTGCGCATAAATGTTGACTGACTAATCTCGAAGGTTAATTTATCGGTAATAAGTGATTGAAAAATGTTGAAGAGAGTTATAATATATGTATATTTAAAAATTAAACGAATGCTCAAAGGAGTGACAGAAGTAAAAATAAAATTTAAATAAATAAATAGTAATCATACGCCTCCATACGCCTCCGGCTCTATGAAATAAAGCCCCAATGAAATAAGGCCCCAAACATTTGTATAGGAAAAAACAACAACTATAATTGGGGTTTTATTTAATTTTTTTGGGGCTTTATTTCATAGAGCCCTTCATTTTATTATATGGAGGCGTATGATTACTATTTATTTCTTTAAATTTTATTTTAACTTCTGTGAAATAATGCCCAATTTGTCTCAATTTTTAAAAATGATATAACACCCCAAAAATAATTTTTGGGGCTTTATTTAATTTTCTTAAAAATCAAGATTCTTACAAATACCTAGGTAAAACCCCTTTAAAATTACTAGTAGTTGACACTCGTTACCTGAACTAGTTATTCTTCATTCAGTTTGTGAGATTACGTCGAGAAGAAAACATGAATCAATTAATAACATTGAGTTTAGAAATTTTTTCTAAAAACAGAAGGAATAGTGAGTTATTATATGTGATTGAGCAAAAAATTATATTCAAAAAAAATCAGTGCACAATAACATTATAAAATATGAATGTAGACAAAGTCTTGTAAATCAAGAATAAATTTGCTTGCTGATGGAACTTGTGTCCTAGCAAAAAAGTATGTGGAGTACAGCCATTCACATGAAGAATTAGCCTACAAAGAATTAAAGGCTTTAAATAAAATCAAGCAAGATTGCCAGGATGTTGCAGCAGCACTGGGAGGCAATACAACAGCGTTGAGTTCAATTAGATCAGCTTTTCGGAAGACTTGTGAAAGGTAAATAGTATTTGTTACATTTGAATAGACAGTAATCTAATTCATACTTTATTTAGCAATCAAGATGAAACAAAATATATTGAATTCTCAAAAATAAAAAGGGGATTGCAATATATTGAAACCAAAAGCTTGATAACATCGCCGAAAAATGCTGTTCAAGTAATCGAAGCCTTCAATCTAGAACACGTATGGAATTCATAAGGAAATGTGAAAGATGACGAACCCCCGAAGCATTTTTTTACTGCGTGCATTATAGACGAGCAGTTGTCTTTTTGCTTGTTTTCATCGTTGAAAACAATTACTTTAGTGAAGGAAAATATTCCACCGGAGAAACGGACACATTTAATGTATGCAACATATAACATTTTTCCGCAAGGCTGTTTTACACAGCTGTTAATTATTTATATTGAATAATTCGACGAGGTAAGGTCATGCCATTATTTATAACACATAATATTAAAAACTTGATTTTCCGTAGTTTTTTCCAATGTTTTTAATTTTAATGGATAGACAAGCAAATGGAATATCTGTTTCACTGTTGCAATATATAAGCGACTACGAGCAAGAAATTAGGCAGGCAGGAAGTTAATTTGGTTTTTCCACGATCGAAACTTCTGGGATGCTGGTCCGAATTAAAAGATAGCAATGGTTTTAATTCTTCATTTACAAAATTGGTAATTTGTATTCATTCAAAGACTTAACCATTTTGGTGTTGAAAATAATTTATTTGAGTTTTCAAACATTTTAAATATTTTAACTTTAAAATCATTAATTGGTTAAATATAAATTTTTGGTTTAGAAAAAAAATAAAAACTGTTAGAGTGTAAAACGTTTGGAAATAAAATTTCGCGCGAATTTTAAATTTTAAATCTTTGAAAACTCAAACAAATTCGTTTCAACACCAAAATTGTTAAGTCTTTGCATATATTTCATATATTTCATTTTCATTTCTGCCAAGAAATTAGTGGAAAACATTGTTGCAATATATAGCAGATTCGAAGAATGCATCGCTGCTACACCACAAAATAGTGGTACTTCCGTTACTGCGTTCACATCTACTACAAAATGGATTAAAGGAAATAAAATCCCACATTTTTTTTGATGGATAGCGACGGCTTATTTTTACCATTCCTAAAATATTTTGAAATCCAATGTAGACAGAAGATGATTATTTTATTTTTTAATAAAATTTTGTAAATAATAAATTTATAGATATGTAATATATATTTAGGTCGGCGTCAAAACTTTAGCGTCCATAATCAGAAGATTAGAACGACATCTGCTGTCGAGGGCAGACTGTGGGAAAAAATGGGCACTTTTTAAAGTTGTAGGTATTATTCGAGACGAAGAGTTTTTTAAAAGTTAAAGGATCCCTTTCTAAGAAGAAAAAAAGAGCGCTGTCGAAAAAAATAAACGAATCCAAGAAGCCACTCTTTTGCTGGACCACGGAAATATAACTGCGGCTACATTAATTTCCCGCATGATCTACGAAAAAAACGAGATATGTGATAATATGGTTCCAAAACTTGGCATATTTAAAGAAGAAGAACCTAATATAAAATGGGGCTTTATTTCATTTTTGAAATTGTGGCTTTATTTCATTACGAAATAAGTCCCCAAAATTGGGGGGATTGTTTCGTTTTTGTTTGGGGTTTTTTTTTATTTCTTAGGGGCTTAATTTCGTTTTTGAAATTGGGACTTTGTTTCGTAATGAAATAAAGCCCCAATTTTGAGGCTTTAATTCATTTTCATTTTGGGGCCCTAATTCATTGGGGCTATATATTATAGAGCCAAAATGAAGCAATTGAAATATTTTTGGTATTCTGTAATAGCGAGAGGTGTTTAATTTTAATTGTTTAGAAGGAATTAGCCGCACTCACTGTATCAAGTATCATTACTATTTGTTTAAAGTCACTGAAGAGATTGCATGGTAGCTCAGTTCTTGTCTTAGTCGTCACTTGCAAGGAAATTGTTTCGTATATTTTTTAATAATTTTTACATAGAATGTAATCTATATATCTATATATATGAACATGCCCCTTATTTGTTTAAACAAAATAACAATACTTATATAATACCATATTCCAATCCAAAGTGTAAACAAAGGGTTCACGAGAAACATATGCGGGCGTATGGGAAGTAGGTAGTACATAGCGACAGGAAAAGTTCCTGCTAAAACCGTAGTGCGCGATGAAGAGCCACAACCTGCTGTAGGTGACCCTAGTGTTTACTAAACACTATGGATTTAGACTGGAGTCGATGAAAAATACTGCCATAATATAGTGTGTATACCTGCCTAGAAGTTATTGTCAGCGCCAGCGCTAGACCCGAATGCGGTGATTTATTGCATCAATTGTCTAAATTTTCAATTATTGCAGAAACGTAACTAAATTCAAAGAAAGTAATCTGACCAACAGGTTTAGAGGTGGCAGATGCTGAAAACAAAACGTCTTGATAAACATGACTAATTTTGTTTTGTTTTTGTTTAAGAAATTTGGACAAGGAATTGGGAAACAAATTACTACAACGACAATGTACGAGGAAGGAATACCCCAAGGACCTGTGCACCTGCGTTGAAAAAAAAATACTTTCAGAGTGAGTTGGTGATATTAATACGCACATCTAAATTTCACATAAAATTTATGTACAAACGATTGATGATCGACATACGAGAATAGCGATATTTTTTCATAATTGTCTGTAATAGAAAAATTTCAAGATTTTTCACCCAAATATTTATACACTTGGGACTCTGGGAAAGTGCAAACAATCCCGAAAATCAACATCATTAGTGTTTAATTTTAAACTACGTTTTGCATTAGCTGGAAGCAGAAGTAGCATTTGTTTTAAATCATTTTCCATACAGTTTTATAAAAACCTACATGAGTAAGAGTCATGTATTTATTATCTTGTTCAATAGGAAAATCTGACTTGTTTTTGAATTATCAACATTTTCAGCCAACTAAAGCGTAACAGTTAAATATTGATTTAAAACTTCTGTATTAATCATACGCTCCCATGCACATCACTAAATATGAAATCAAAAAACGGTTGTTAAAATTTTTGCTATGATCTTGTTACATGTGAATATCCGAGTTGGTTGTCATTCTCTGTCTTCAAATCCACTAAGTCCATAGTTTGACAGTAAAATATCAATTTGAGAAATCATTATTAGTCATACGCACCCACTAATAAGGAGGTATTACATTTTAGAATTGAGTAACGGACTTATTCATAAAAAGTTATGAGAGATTTGAGAGATGATTTATCATGCAAGAAACATCTCTCAAATCTCTCACAACTTTTTATGAATATGGCCGTAAGTCTATAAATGTGAAATGGGTTTATTTAACCAAACATTTTTACATGATCTACCAACATATTTTTGGTACATTTCATTCCATTTTAGCAAAAAGGCACATGGTAAGATATGGACTGAAATCCTATCTGGCATTTCGCTAACAAGCGCCCATTGCATCGCTTTCGCTTCTTTTACCTGAACAATTACACTTGCAAAAACCCCTACCGCAAGCATACTTGCCTCTGATCCTCAAAGGGTTAATTGTTTGATCGGTTAATGATTTACTAATCAGCAAACGCTTAGAGTCTCATATACCTTCACTTATGCTCAGTTTCGCTGTTCAACATTCTCCATTTAAATGTAATTTAATTGCCCAATATTTGTTATTTAATATGAAAATTTTCTGTGAGCTTTTGAATTTAGCTTCTGAATGTCGACTATGAAACTCGCCCTTCATATCTACATTTTCATGCTTTAAACTTCTACAAAAATGAGAATGTTCGTGTCGAGGGTTTTGAGACATCTTACCATCAAACGTACTATTAAATGAGTGATGACACTAAGATGCTTGAGTCGGAAAGACTTTCGCATCCGCTGTCAATGTCGATCTTCCTTTTACATCCCCTGCAAATATGGAATGACTTTGGATAAATTTCAAAAATCTGACAGCTGTGTCATCGCCTAGTGGACCTAGTTACCATTTGAGGGATTAAGGTTAATTTATTAATTATTATAATATTAATTACTTATTAATTTGTTATATATTTAAATTTTCCACGATCTTCAATTGAAATTATTCTTATTCATTAAACGAGCTTAAGATCTTTTATTTGTTTTGCTTATTTATCTCCAATATTTCGTCTCCACATTGGGCGACTTGTTCAGGGAACACATCTCACATCTGCGATGAGATTTCCGTCCTTGTCTTTACAGAGGGGGGCCCTGAACCATGTACATTATTTCCGTTTTTGACTTTTTGGGAGAATTTTCGGACTTCGTTCTTCCTTCTGTATGTCTCAATATTCTCACTCTCGCGCTTTCTCCACTAGCGTTTCTTCCGCCTAAAGAGACGCTTTACCTCCTTCCTTTTCTCCCAATACCGCTCAGTTGCAGCTCGCGTTGCAACTGACTGAAGTATTGCCATGAGTGCAGCGTTCTTTTCATCATTTGCAATACAACACTCTTCATCGTATTGCGAATCGGTTTTTCGAAACCAAGTATGATTGTTGCGGCAGTTTTTATAAAGTCGGAAATGGGTTTCCACTGCGCATCAGGATCGTCATCGGGAGGGGGTGGGTTCTGTGCCAAAAGTTGAGTAGGCTGTGGCTACCTCTGGTAATTGCAGCTTTCCGATGTCCAGCTTCCTCTGCGTCTGGTTTCGTACGATTTTCGCTCTACTTAATCTCGTGCGAACCTTTGCTGCCACCAGGTAGTGATCAGAATCGATGTTAGCTCCTCTGATATGTCCATTACACTGGATGAGTGCTTTACATCAATTACAACGTGATCAGTTTCGCTCTCCGTTCTTTGATCAGGGAATACCCAAGTAGCCTTGTGGATGTCCTTATGCTGGAATCTTGTACCAATAATGACCACGTTTTTTGCCGCGCCAAAGTCAACCAGTCCCATACCATTGTCGGAACAGTTAGCATGTAGACTGAAGTTGCCAATAGTTGGATTAAACACATTCTCCCTTCCTACTTTGGCATTAAAATCTCCTAGTACAATCTTAATGTCATGGCCAGGTCAGCAGTCACACGTTTCCTCTAGGAGCTCATTGAATATGTCTTTGGCATCATCATCTCTCTTCTGTCGGGGCATGCACACAAATTATGGAAATATTAAAATATTTCGCTTTTATGCGGATTGTGGCTAAACGTTCACTCACAGGATTGAACCTAGAGACTAGATGTCGCAGTCTTTTGCCAACTACAAATCTGTAGTATATATCACAGTTTCCCTTCCTTGTGCATCCATGTCCTGTCCATTGCATTTCCTGGATAGCGGTAATGTCAGCCTTACAACGTTCGAGGACATCTTCCAGTTGGATACTTGCACCGGATCTACATAGAGTCCCTACATTCCAAGTGCATATTATAACCTTTGCGAGAGTCGTCAACAAATAGGGGTTCATCATGTTCTCCTGTTCGTTCATGTGTTCTCATTGTCATTATGGATGGTGGTTGGAGGCGCACCCAGTCCACCGGATGAATGAAGTTTCCAAAAATCTTTTTCCCCATGCTTAAGTACTCCGAAGGAACATTTGTAACCTAATGAAATCTTTAGTTGTACATTCGCAATCTTATTAGCCATATTAATAGATTTAGTTGCATACAAAAATAATTAAATTTATTAAATTTCTTGCCTGCTAAATTTCTAGTTAAATATCTTTCCAATTAAAATCAATTTGATAAAATACCAGTTCGATTAAGAATTTGAAAGAAATGCAATAAGTTCTTCCCGTATGGTGAAATACAATAGATGCCGATACAGGGGAATTTACTAAAGTTAGTTGGTCTATCTCTAGCAGTGGAATTTGTGTTAGAGTAGAAATGTAGATAGTTTATAATATGTACACATATAAATATATAATGTAGGAATCATTTCTCATATATATACATATATATATATATATGGGGTTTTCCAATAGGTACTTCACAACTTTGAATTTAATTTGTGAACGCACTATTTCACTGATCATCTAACTGCTACATTCCTTTTTTTTCAGTAAACTCAACATTTTCATCATGGTGAAGTACACGAAAGAACAATGTATTCAAATTATAAAAATGTACTACCTAATTTCGGAGTCGGTGACCGCAAATTTAAGAACGATAACTCACATTTTCTGTCGTTATTCAATAACAAGTTTATTGGAAAAATTTGGGTCCACAAATTTATTGTGTGATGCTGCCGTGCTAGTGAGAGAACGGGTTGGTCGAAGTGACAAAAATATCGCTGCCGTTCAGGCGTCCATAGCAAACGATCCAAATCAGTGGATTCCGCGGCGTTCTCACGAACTGGGCATATCCAAGACCACTTTAGGGCGAATTTTGCGTAAAGATCTTGGTTTACACCCACACAAGAACAAGCTAAGCCACGTACGTTCTCCGATTGAACTCTGGAGTAGATGCGCTAAGATGATGAATTTCATCGCAAACTCATCTTCAGTGACGAAGCTCATTTTTGGCTCAATGGGTTCGTCAATAAGCAAAATATGCGTTATTGGTTTGGTGAAAATCCACACGTGCTTCACGGGTCACAACTTCATCCACAAAAAATAACCGTTTGGAGCGGTTTGCATTCGTCGAAAATAACGATCGTCAAGTTACTGTGAATGGCGATCGTTATCACGCCATGATTACCGATTATTTGTGGCCCGATCTGGAAAACATGGACTTGGTTTCGACGGGACGGTGCCACAAGCAATACAGCACACTTTGCAATCGATTTATTGAAGAGTAAGTTTGGTGAGCGTGTTATCTGAAGAAATGGACCAGTCGCCTCGTTCGTGCGATTTAACGCCTCTAGACTTTTTTCCTTGGGGCTACGTCAAATCATTGGTCTATGCCAACAAGCCGACGACGTTGGAAGAAGTCAGAGCCAACATTGAACGCAAAATAGGGGCCGTTACGGCCGAAATGTGTGACCGAGTCATCTAAAACTGGGTCCAACGAACCGACCGCTGCCGACGTGCCCGCGGTGGTCATATGAACGAAGTCGAACTCCATTCATAAATATTTTGTTGTCAAGTCCTTATTGGAAAACCCTTTATATCTATATATATATATACATATATATATATCTTAGAGACTGTGTATAATTTCGTACATGTTTATCTATATATATAAGTGTGTAGACAACATCCTAGGATATGGGACTACATAGTTTTTGATACTACCCACACAAATCCATAGACACGTACATATTCTTTGCGTTTTAGAAACGAAATGAATCAAATTCGAAAGAAATTCATTAATGCTCAAGAATGAAACGAACCATTGAGCTACATGTGTTACATGCACAATATCTAATATATACAGGGTGATTCAGGAAATTAAGGACAAATTTCTCCAGCCTATTCCCTGGCTCATTTCATGAAGAAAAGTCCACTAGGACCATGTCCGGAAATGCAAGGGTGCGAAATGGCAGCGGGTTCAAAATTTTCGGATTGGCGGTCGGAGGGTAGTAGGGTAAAGTTGCTAACTTCTGAGCCAGTGGTCGGATTTTTCTGGGCTTGTTGGATAGGCCTTTAAGAGGCCTTTCAGAATCAATCAAACAAGTAGTAGAAAGTGAAATCGCGGAGATACAAAATGTTTGTTTTTGTTTTTGGAAGCGATATAACAGCACACGTTTATTTGTTTTTGTAAATTAACACGTTTAAGATTTTATTTTATTGAAATTTTTGGCTGAAGAATCAAACACATAAGGAAAAATTACAGCAGACAGTTGTCCGAGGCCTTCGGCGACGGACTGTCCCTACAGGCTGTGTCAGAGACACGGCCATTAAGTTTAACGTAGAATACGCCATCCGATAAGACAGAAAACATATATAACAATAAATTCATTTGCTTATATTATTTATCATTTATTGTTATATATGTTTTCTGTCTTATCGGATGGCGTATTCTACGTTAAACTTAATGGCCGTGTCTCTGACACAGCCTGCAGGGACAGTCCGTGGCCGAAGGCCTCGGACAACTGTCTGCTGTAATTTTTATATTTACCAACGGCATTTGATTCAAGTCCGTTTAAAAAAAAAATATTATGTTCAATTTTTTTAAACTTAATTTAATTTATGTATTTTAATTAATATTTTTATTGAAATAAGTTCTGCGAATGTTGACAGGGCCGCCCTAACATTAAAAAAGGTTTACCTTATCAAGTCTTCGCATTAGCATTCGAGCGTTGTGTGAAAGCTTTACGCTTTACAATTCAAAATTAATGTTACAACAGCTTTATTGAAGCTTTCGCAAAAAAGCTTTATTACGTTAGCTTACTGTTTGTCTCACTTTTTACTAGATACATGTTGCCAAGCAATATTAGCTTGCTGTTCGTTTCACTTTTTACTAGATACATGTTCCTAAGCAATGTTGAGCAACCAAAAACACTCAACCAAACACCACACATATGTTTGAGTGTATGTGTTTAAACAATTTTCATTTGAGAAATTAAAATACTAGAAATATATCAACCAATATGAAATGTATATCAAACGAAAGATAACATCTTCATTTACCTACAACAAAAATTTTAAAAAAATTCATCTAGCCGTTTCCTCAAATTCAATGAAATAAAGATTACAACAATAAAAACCTGACATGACTCCTCATACCGAAAGGTAAGACGTATTCTACGTCAAAAAATATCTGATGTTAAAGGAAGTTTTCAATCTGGTTCCCATTTTCTACTAAACAAAATTGCAGCCGTTTGCGATCCACATCCGCCACGTTTAGTTCACTCATCTTTTCACGGACTTTCACCGCAGCTTCCTCAATGCGTGCAAGTAACTGCTCACGGTTGTGGATCTCCACAGAAAATACACAATCTTTCATGTGGCCCCACAAAAAAAATCAAGTGGTGTGAGATCTGGAGGTCGTGGCGGGCAGGCGATTGGTCCAGCTCGTCCAATCCAACATCGAGGGAAAAAAACATTTTTGCATTTCAGTCAAATAGTCATAACTTTGTAACGGTAAGACCTCTGGGCTTCGTTTAGGTCATTTTGGAAGGGTAAGAGGTATGGCTATCTTGTGGCTAAACACATAAGTGACCTGTCATATGGCTGAGAAAATTAAGGTTATGTGAATTTTTTTTCCATTTTTTTCCAAAAGCTCTGTATCTCGGCAATTTGACTTTTTTCTACTTTTTTTATTGACTCTAAAAGGTCTATTAAAGACCTTCCCAACAAGCCGACCACTGGCTCAGAAGTTAGCAAATTTACCCTACTACCCTCCGACCACCAATCCGCAAATTCTGAACCCGCTGCCATTTCGCACACTTGCATTTTTTTTTTCTTCATGAAATAAGCCAAGGAACTGGGGAAATTTGTCCGGAACTTCCCGAATCACCCTGTATAAATATAAAACAAGTATATATAAATATATATACCTCTTTGATACATGTTCCTCTACATTTCGCAGTAACTTACATCGAGACTTGTGGTGGACAAGTTAATCAGAAAAATTGCCAATTACTATGTCCATACCAAAGAGACCAATAACATTGCTTGGCTTTTTGATTGAATTGAGATATCGTTAATGTAATGTACTATTACTATTATTATAGCCGTATATGTTTGACCACATTTGTGGCGAAGAAGTACTTTTCATGAGATTAGTCATAATGTACTAAATTGTCATAAATTCAGTGTAATCGATCAAGTTTCTTTCTTTTTGTTACTACTGTCAATTGAGTTTATTCATTAGCTCAATTATAATTTTGTTCTGCAACAAAATCGTATTAGTATTAGTTTCAATAATATTTCCCTTAAAAGTCTCGTTGATTAGAACAACTTCTCTTCGAAAGACAAATTTGTTCAGAAGTAAATGCTAGAAAAATGTATTTCTAAAATGATTTCCAATAAGTCTAAGAATACAAATCGTAATTTTCATCTATATTATGTGGTTTTGTGTTTGGGTTTGTTTATTTTGGTATACAAATTAATCATTCGCAATTCAAGCTTTACTCATAAGTATTTAAAATTTCAAGCACTTAAACACGAAAATTCACTAGTGGCTTGAGAGTTACGATTAAATAGGATTCCTTATTCTAAAAATGAAAATCTGTCTTCTGTTTTTGACTCAATTTGCAAAACAATGAATCTACCAACACCAAAATTGAAATCGATTCACCGCCTTCAAAACAGAAACAATACCAAGAAACACAATTCACCGGATTCGGTAATTATTGTGAAATTAATGTCCGTATATGACAAAAATTTTGTTCTTAAAATTTGATAAATTACTTTTGAACACCATTGGATTCAGTTCCACACCCCGTTTTACATCAATGAAAACCTCTCAAATACTAACTACAGGATATTTCAAGAAGATATACGTTTGAAGAAAAGTAAATTCATTCAGTCAGCCTATACATTTAGAGGTCTAGTTTATGTTCGGCGAGATGTCAGGGATGAACCCGTGTGTATCGAACACATTGATGTTTTGAATGTGTTTCGACAATATGAATACGCAGCAACATGCTTCCCATGGCTTTTAATCTAAAAGTTTTAATATTATACTTCTATTTTCTGATTATATTTATATTCTACTATTTTTTATTTCATGTGACATTTTAATAGTTTCTAAATTGGTCTCGAATTTAAAAATGCCTTACATAATCTATTGTTTTTTCCATATAACTGACAAGTATATATTAACTGGGATTTAATATATAATTTGACATCTGTTGATGATCAATTAATTTTCCTACAGGAAAATATTATTAGTCTTTATAGCATGACGGTTCCAACTAAAACCAGAATTGTTCAGACTCAGTCGAGGCCTTGCTTCTCATCCGATATAAAGCCGGCAATTGAAAGGAGAGACGCCGTCCTTGTGAGATGGAAACGTTTTAAAACATCTGAAATTTACGATGAATATCGGACAGCAAGAAAGGTCGTTAACGCTAAAATAAGATGTGCGAAGTTAGAATATTACTCTCGACGCTTTAATTCTGCCTTGGGATCGGGACAAATGTGGAGGGTACTCCATGATGTCGGTATTGGTAAGGGTCAAAAAAAACTGTAGTAATTTCAAAGATGTGAATGATCTCAATAGAACTTTTACAAATTTACCTATAATTGAATCTAATACGGAGTATTATAGTTTTAGTACTAACACACCTAATAACTTCGATATTTTGCATGTGTCACTGATCTAGATGTCCTGAAATCGTTAGCCCTTGTATACTCTAATGCAACCGGTTACGATGGTATGGATCCTCGATTTATAAGCTTACTCTTGCCCCTTCTCCTACCGTACTCCACCCATTTCTTTAATTGTATCCCTACTTCTAGCAAATTTCCTAAAATTTGGAAACATTCCAAAATAATACCTTTACCTAAATCTAAGACTGAATACCGACCAGTTTCCATTCTTTGTTTCCTTTCAAAAGTTTTTGAAAAAATTCTGCTCATACAAATGACTCAGTATATTGACAATCATTCTATGTTGTCGGAAAGCCAGTCTGGTTTTCGCCCTAGGCACAGTTGTGTTACTATTTTGGCTGAAGTCTCGTAAAGTATTGGAGTAGATCTCGATGACGGTAAAATTACGTTTCTTGTGTCATTAGATCACTCCAAGGCCCTTGATTCGGTTGATCATTCTGTTCTTAGTTTAAAGCTTGAGCACTTCTTAAATTTTTCTCCAACGGCTATACGTTTACTTAATTCACACCTCAATGGACGCACACAATCAGTATACTCCAATAACTTTATCTCAGAAGTTTTGCCGGTCCCTACAGATGTACCTCAAGGTTCAATTTTGGGACCTATGCCATTTTCGATATACGCCAACGACTTGGCAGAACAACTGTCATATTGTAGTGTACACATGTGAACAGACAATGTGCAGCTTATATTGAGCAGCCCCATAAATTCTCTAAGGGAGCACTTTGATAAATTAAATGCCGATCTGGCGAGATTACATAGTTGGGCCGTAGCTAATAGGCTTTGTTTAAATCCCAGGAAATCCAAATGTTTAAATATGCACAAAAGAATAGTACCCACAAATTAATTTAGCATAGTCATAAATCACGAGCGAATTGAAATTGTGCCCTATGCGAAAAATTTAGGAGTTTTTTTAATGAAACGTTAACTTGATCGAACCATGTTAATAATATTGTTGGTCAAACTTACTCAAAGCTAAGATCACTCTGACAAAAGCAATCATTCAGTCCGTTGAAGATAAGGAATCTTTTTGCCAAATCGTATATAATTCCGGGCTTATTTTACAGTTGCGAACTTTTCGGCAATTGCGATTCAATTAGTAAGCGTATATTGACTGCAGTATTTAATAACATTATAGGATATGTGCATAGTTTGAAAAGATTTGATTCAATATCACAATTTTCAACATTGCTGTATGGTGTTTCACTGGAAAAACTTTTGGACATAACAAGTAAAAGTGTTAAATTCGGATGTGCCGAATCTTTGATACCCTCCACCTTAGTGTTAACCAGCAAAATATTAAATTTTAAAAAGGACCTTTTTTAAGAAAATGTACTTTTTTAAAAAAAATAAAAATAAGTTACTTGTTTACAAATGCAATTACTTGTTCACAAATGCATTGCTCACAATGCTCAAATGCTCACATTGAAAATGTACTTAAGAAAATGTACTTTCAAATGTACTTTGAAATGTACTTAATGTACTTAATGTACTTTGAAATGTACTTTGAAATGTACTTAAGAAATGTACTTAAAAAATATACTTAAGATATGTACTTAAGAAATGTACTTAAGAAATGTACATTTCTTAAGTACTTAAGAAGAAATGTACTTAAGAAGAAATGTACTTAAGAAATGTACTTAAGAAATAAATGTACTTAAGAAATGTACTTAAGAAATGTACTTAACAAATGTACTTAATGAAATGTACTTAAGAAATGTACTTTGAAATGTACTTAATGTACTTTGAGATGTACTTTGAAATGTACTTAAGAAATGTACTTTTTTTTAAGAAAATGTACTTTTTTAAAAAAATAAAAATAAGTTACTTGTTCACAAGCATTTTTTGAAGAACTGTTAAAAAAAAATTAAGCTGCAAAGCATTTCTTACAAATAAAAAAGCATTTTTTGAAGAACTGTTAAAAAAAAAAACAAGCTGGGACGAGAGTTGAACCAACAACCCTCAGGCTCCAACGCGCAACCCTTTACCCATCAGGCCACAGCGCCCTTAGATGAAGTGTGACAAAATTCATATAAATGTATGAACACATGAAAGTACATCTAAACATTCTAAAGTACTTACCTATTATAAAGAACAACAAAGATTTTCAACATGGAAATTCACCATACTGCAAAAGGAGTAGTTTAGTATAAAACTACAAAAATTAATGTGAAAATTTTATGAGTTTTTTTACATTTCCAATCATTAAATTTTTTCCAATGGACCAATTTCGCTGATTTTCAATACCAAACTGCTCAGGAATACGTGGAATATTCTGGCCAAAAACCAAACCGCGTTACCGCCGATTGAAGTCGTGAGAATGTTTTCAACAGACGGACAGACGGACATGGCTATATCGACTCCGGTTGTTATAAGGATCAAGAATATATTTACTTTATGGGGTCGCAAAGACTTATTTCTATATGTTATAATCAGAATGACAAACTGATATATACCCTCTATCACTTACAGTGGAGGGTATAAAAAAACAAGCTGGGACGAGAGTTGAACCAACAACCCTCAGACTCCAACACGCAACCCTTTACCAATCAGGCCACAGAGACCTTAAACGAAGTGTGACAAAATTCATATAAATGTATGAACACATGAAAGTAGATCCAAACATTCTAAAGTACTTACCTATTATAAAGAACAACAAAGATTTTCAACATGGAAATTCACCATACTGCAAAAGGAGTAGTTTAGTATAAAACTACAAAAATTAATGTGAAAATTTTATGAGTTTTTTTACGTTTCCAATCATAAAATTTTTTCCAATGGACCAATTTCGCTGATTTTCAATACCAAACTGCTCAGGAATACGAGGAACATTCTGGCCAAAAACCAAGCCGATTGACGTCGTGAGAATGTTTTCAACAGACGGACAGACGGACATGGCTATATCGACTCCGGTTGTTATAAGGATCAAGAATATATTTACTTTATGGGGTCGCAAAGCCTTATTTCTAAATGTTACAATCAGAATGACAAACTGATATATACCCTCTATCACTTACAGTGGAGGGTATAAAAACGGTTACTAAATCCACTCGACACTCCTTTCCTTCTAAATAGAAAACTTATAAATTTTTGCTTTAAATCACAGATAAGGATTTTGGTATTTACATTAATCATACGGCTTAGACACATTATTAATATTAAAATTCATCATACGCTTCCATTTGCAAACATTTGCAAAAGGAAAATTCTTGTCTAACTTCTGCACAGTTCCACATATACACAATCAAACGCGTGTTCGAAGTATACGAAAAGTAGATACATAGGCGAGTGTAGTTCATCTGATTGTCCCGTGATCATACGAAGGGTGATCATGTAGTCGGCACACGAACGTCCAGGCCTTAGACCCGCCTGATCCTCCCACCGGCGAGATTCGCTGAAGTAGATATGGTCATCAGTACCCTATATATTGGATCGAGCAACGTGATACATCTCCAGTTCCCGCAGAGCGTTATATCACCTTTTCCGGGACAGTGATAACCACTCCCTCCTTCCACTCAGTAGTGACCAAGCGGTGCATCCTTGCACCTCCGACGACAGACGTAATGACATCTGCTAACGCTGACGCACAATATTTCCGTAGTTCCGCTGGAATATTATCAAGACCAGAAGATTTATAAACCTTCACTTCACCCAGCGCCGCCTCTGTCTCTGCTTGAAACGGGTGTTCCATTGGAATATATTTTCTCGGGTTGCGACATTAGTATTTGATAGAAAGGGTACATTGGTTTTCATCATCCGGAAGCCAACATTGTGTCGTAAAGAATTCATGCCACCGCTCGCCTTATCGAGACGGTGATGACACCTCCGCGGCATCATTAACCTTAAACCTTGCAATACTCTTTATGGTGTTGCTACTCAGCTCTTCTACGGAAAAGTACACAATACGAAGGTTAACAGTATTTGTAAATTTTTCGGTTTCCTTCTCTACATTGTTTAGATAATTTTCGTAATCTGAACGCACCATTCTTTCACGTTCGCGTTCTCGATCGTATTCTCAAATTGTCAAAAACATCTTACTTCCCAGTTTATGGTCAATTTTATCGGAGATTTGACCAGCAGGAGCTTCCTATGTACGAGTATAAAAAAAATGGTTTCCCATTATATCCCATGATGGGATTGGGGAGAGCTTCTCACAACCAGTGGAGCTGTTGGTTTTCTAGTTTTACACTCAATGATTGGGACCAGTTCCGAATGGTATTCTGAAAAGCCTTTTCATGGCTAAATACTTGATAGTATCGCCATCACTAAGCGATGTGACCGTCGTCAAAGGAAATTTAATGTCAAAGGGATCAACCCCACGTGTTCAAGTGCACACAAACTATTGCATCACTGACGACCACATATTTACGAATATATTTGGGGAATTTATTCCGTTGGTGGCGAGGCTGCCACCATTGCCAATTTCAGGGTTCCGAGACCACGTCTTTCCATCACTTCCTGTAGGTTGTTGTTGTCGCTGCCAACAATGGCATTGAAATCTCCCAGTAATTTTCTAATGTCACCGGTTTACGAGGACCTTACACAAAAATCCAGTCGGCTATAGGAAACGTCCTTAACACTCTTATTATCAGGCACAGTAGGCACATACATCTATAGCCGCAAAATTTGGCATTATATCTCGCAATGACGATGGATCAGAATATTACAGCGATTCTAGCCGTATGTGGAAGAAGAAGGCCGAATCCATTCATACCTTGAGTATTATTTCTGGAGTATACAAAGCACTGATCAGACGGGATGATAGGATGTCCACATTGTGGGATTTTATAACTCGTCTAAACAGTTCGAGTCTCGTCTATTCGTAGAGAGTTCCCACATTCCAGGTACCAATCATAAACCGTTGCTCAAAGGCAAATGTCACTATCCGTTGAATTTGAATTTATTGAGGCTTCTGAAATGACTGAAATTCAAGACGAGAGACTTATTAGACCACCGCATCCGATCCTAGTGCTGGGGCTCTCAATATCCTGTAGACAGATACACACCCTGTATTAGGATGGTATTTTGATCGACTTACCAGTCTAGAGCATAATGTTTAGAAAACATCAGAGCGCATCGAGCAGGATGGGGTTCTTCGCACTACTGTCTTGGCAGGAACTTCTCCTGTCCCTGTGCAATACCAACTTTGCAATAAACCTATAAATGCACGCAAATTCGCATCAACGAACCTGCCTCAGTACAATTTGTAGTTCACCTTGGTGTTGGTAATCGCTCTGACATTCTCCATTAACTATAAACATGTCGGAAATATCATGGAAATTAATTATATTTCTTTCAGTACATATGCACTTAAATGCTCAGTGCGTCAAAGTTGTTTAATGCGTAACTAAAGAAGAACAGTAAAGCAAATCAGTTGCAAACATTGCATTTTCACTTTTTAGGCGTAAAGGCCGTCCCACAAAAAATGATGTATCTCAGAAACTACTTGAAAATACCAATTTTTTTCTGTTTCTGAAAGATAACTAAATTTATTAAATTCTCATGGATGATTGAATATTTGCCTTGCTCCGGCTCACTATTTAAAATGCGATTGTTTTATTTAAACTACATTTCCGAAAATTTTTTCAGTCTAGGCTATATTCTGAGTATTTGCCTCAATTTTCTTTAAAAAATTAGAAAAAAAATCAAATATCTCAAGTCGTTTTCGAGATAAAAATTTTTGAATAATTCAGAAAAATAAAAAATTTTTAAAATGTTAAATTTTGAGAATGCAACAACACCAAATTCAAGAATTTTACTTTTATTTTTTGTGGAGTTTTATATATTGACATAATTTTTCGATATATGGCCAAAGGTCAAAATCCCTGACCCACTATGTCACACTTCTCGTGGCTTGACCCAACTGCGTATTAAAGGGTGGGATGCTAACAATTCTACGGTCTCGGTGAAACCGAGACACTGAAACTGGACTGTGGACAGAAAACTAATTGGCTGTACGACAATATTGCAGTATTTCTAAGGAGTGACCAGATGGTAATTAAAATTTTCCACAATTAAGCCACCGTACTTCACGTAGCCCTAGGATGTCCACATTTGAGCATTCCATAACTCGTTCGAGTCTCGATTTTTCGGAGAGAGTTCTTACATTCCAGGTACTAGTTTTCTCATTTTCTTTGAATTTATTGACGTTTCTATTATGATTGTGGCCGTCGGTGGTGCAATGGTTAGTGTGCGCGGCTCTTGTACATGAGATCCTGGGTTCGAACCCTGCTCTGGCCACCCTAAAATTTTTTTCGGCGGCGGTCACCTCGCATAGCGGCGGCGACACTATCGAGTATATAGCCATGAAAAAGCTTCTCAAAATACCGTTCGGAATCGGTGTAAAACTGTAGGTCCCAATCAGTGAGTGAAAACTGGCAAGCGCACAGCTCAGTGATTGTGAGATGTTCTCCCCTGTCCCTTCATGGGATGGAATGGGAAACAATTTATTTATTTATTCTATAATGATTATAATTTATGACGGGTGATTCATTTAACGACAGCATCCGATCCTAGTGCTGGAGCTGCCAACAACCACTAGGCTGGTTACACCTCGAGCACGATGTGGCTCTTCACCACGCACTACGGTCTTTGTAGGATCTCTTCCTGTCCCAGTGCACTACCAACTTTGCACTAAGCCTACAAATGCACGAAAAGGAGGCGCCAACGAACCTTTTTCGGTACAATTAGGAGATGACCTTAGTGTTGGTATTCGTTCTGACATTCTCCATTAAATATAAATATGTAACTACGAGGGTTGAATGTTATGTTTCGGGATTTGGCAACCCTAGTGTTGCAATTTGACAACTGACAGCTCTATCGTAAAGTTGGATATATTTGACGTTATGCGTACTCAGAACGTTTTGAAATTCGAGCGGTATTTGTGTTATTTACAGTAACTTAATAGATTCATCTCGTGCCAAAAATGGATTTAAATCGTGCACATTTTCGTGCGATTATTTTTTAGAACTTTCGACGTGGATTAACTCAGTAACAGTGCATGGATGAACTTAATTCAATTTTTGGCGATGAAGCTCCATCAAGGACCAGTTTTTATCGATGGTATGGTGAATTGAATCGTGGTTGTAGTTCAATCCAGGATGAATTTCATGAAGGTCGTCCAAAATCAGCTGTTTTTCCGAAAACCAATGATGCTGTGCGCGAACTAATTTTGCAAGATTGTCATGTGACCTATCGTGAGATTGAAATAACCTTTGGCATTAGTGGGACCAGCATACATTCAATAGTGCATAAACATTTGAATGTCAAAAAAAATTTGTTCGTGTTGTGACCCACACAATTTGTCTTTCGTGTCGATTGGTCGAAAGAAATGCTCCAAAAATACGATCGAGGTGCTTCGAAACACGTCTATGACATCGTGACAGGTGACGAATCCTGGATTTACGCGTATTAGCCCCGAAAGTAAACAACAGTCAGCTGTATGGGTGTTTCAAGATGAGCCAAATCCAACAAAAGTTGTTCGCTCCCGAAGCACTTCCCAGCAATTTCGGAAAAACCGGACATGTCGCAACCGTACCACTAGAACAACGCAGAACAGTGAATTCTGAGTGGTACACAATCATTTGTACGCCAGCTGTCGTCCAAGAAATCAGGATAACCAACCGCCAAGACGAATCACTCTTCATCACGACAATGCAAGCTCTCACACATCGGCTGAAACAACTGCATTTTTGAGCACCCAAAACATCGATTTGATGGGTCATCCGCCGTATAGTCCTGACTTGGCACCGAATGACTTCTTTTTATTCCCGTACGTAAAAAACAAACTGAGAGGTCAACGTTTTTATACAAGTGTACATAAGTGTATAAATCTTCATGTGGAATATTTTGAAAAAAAAATAGAGTGATTTCCGATGATTAATATTTGTTTTTGTTCTCTAATCCCGAAACATGAAATTCAACCCTCGTATTAACGGACAACTAATATTACTGCATTGTCATAGAAATTATTTTACATATCCATTCCATCCATATCCTTGAGCTAACATAAAAAGAAAATCGACTTCTCTAATGGTTTGTTAATCTTCATTTACACACTTACATTCTCAGTCATCATTCTCAGTCATCATTCTCAATCACCATTGTCAAACATCATTGTCAATCATCATTGAACTGTCCAATTAGAATATTTACATGTAAAGCACTAACGTCATTATCAGAAAGGACTAATTACTGTCGTTATCTAAAATATTAATTAAAATTTCATTGAATACATTAAATTGATGCGATTAGCAACAAAAAAGGGAAGGACACATGGGAGTACTAAATCCAACAGAAATATTGAAATGTCATCAACAGGCTTTAAATTTACTTTGTTAGACAAAAACGATAAAGAGCATTTAAAGCCAATTAATAATATATAAAAGCAAACTAGTTGGCTGCGCAAATAACAATATTCATAATTATAAATTTTATTTGAAATAAAAAAAATGTTTAGCAATAATAGTGGTATTCACAAGTTAATTTGCACGTGGAGTAGCAGTAGTTTTAACACATTTAACCCACTTTGTTTCTCTACAATCGGATAGCAAACACCGATTTCTTATGGAGATTATTGTTTCAGTGCGTTATCCCACTAAAAATTGTTTTTTTATATCATTAAAAGGAAACACCTGTCTTGGCTGACTGTCAGTTTAAGTTTTCGTTTCGTTTCATTTTCATCACTCTTGCTTTGTAGTTTACGTAATTCTTCCTGTTTGTTATCACATTCCGTTCATTAGCAACTTCAAATAACATTAGCGCCAAAAGCTTTTAAGTAATTAAAGATGTCAATAGTGTTCAAATTTGATAGCTGTGGAAAGGATTTTATCGGAGATTCAAAAGAGAAATGCAAAAAAGGTCAAAGGTAAACCAATATCGAAATCTACTCGTGGTGGATGAACGTTTTCTATAACCAACATGGCTTTTACAATACAGTGGTTAAATTGGAAATTAGATATAAATTGATGTAAATAAGGATACTGATTGTGGGACACAGTTTTGAAGGACA
The DNA here is from genome assembly GCA_963931995.1 of Phaonia tiefii. Lineage (NCBI taxonomy): Eukaryota > Metazoa > Arthropoda > Insecta > Diptera > Muscidae > Phaonia > Phaonia tiefii. Next base: position 319,050,130 of record OZ008368.1, on the reverse strand, counting down.
CTGTTTTGAAAATTGGCCAGAATTCCCAGAAAACAAAACAGCCAGCGCAAATGAGAATTTGTCATTTTTGAGCCCTAGTTGCGATTGGTATAGTCATAGGGTGGTTAAGCTATAGAGCGGAGGTAGGGAAGGCCGAGCTGTTTTTTGTTGTCTCCTTATCTAGGCTTGTTTTAACACCATTCATAGACATATTGGACGTGTTTAAAAAAGGTGTTCCCTCCTCTGTAGCATAGCGTTTATAAACGCTTTCGTTTCGAAAACTTCTTCAATTCAATTCAATTCCAATTCTTGAAAACATTTTGTAAAAGAACAAAACCAAAAATGTTACGAAAATCTTATACAAATTTATTTTGAAGTTTAAAACTACACGCTGGAAAAACGGCCTCTATAACAAAGCATCTTAAACATATTCTGAAGGAGCCGTGTATATGTTTGGAACACACTCCAAATATTCATATATTTCAAAGTCCTAAACTCAATTGTGTTTAAATGCAAACATTAGCACGTTCACTTGCATATATATATATATAATTTTACGTCAAGGCATTCGTGTGTTTCCTCCTCTCACATAAGAAAACATAAGAAACTTTCAATTCATTAACAATAGCATTCAGAAATATTTATAAATCACTGACTGAGAGAATAAGACATGAATACAGCTATACACTGGCAATTACATTAACTTAGCTCAAGACCATCTCCTCTTGCCCTTTTCATTATTTTGCTCTCGTCAGAGTATAGCGGCAAAAAAAAACAATAAGTAAACAGTGCCCCAAACACAGCCGTGTTTGAGTCACAAACAAAGCTGTATTTGGATAACAAAAACATCTATATATATATATCAAAATGATCGGGAGAACGGGTGGACTTATTTGGCTAATTTTGGTCTTGAATTATTTGTGGAAGTCGAGAGACGGCTTAAAAGGCGAATAAATATGAAAGTTGTTAACTATATTTCAGATTATTTTTATGTAGATTGATGGATCTTAAGTTTTGTCTCAAATTAAATTTTTGAACCCAACCATAATATTTTCTGACGGTTTTTTTTTAATTAACCGATTGTTATGAAAATTTCACCATGTGATACTGATGACCTGCTGGCAGTCCTTTGCTATACTTGCAAATGATTGGATAAAGGACAGTGGCATACAACTTGAAGCTTAAAATGGTTATATATCATGAACTGTGAGAGGTATGAAAATGAGATTTGGTATATTAGTTGTTTGTACAGTTCGAATTAGAGCCAGGCTGTAATTGGGCGGTCGTCGACCCCTTTTCAAAAATCGCTCTCACGGCTTTTGTAATACACCGATAGTTTTGAAAATTTTATAATGAGGTACAGATGACCTGCTGACATTCCCCGCCTATATTTGGAAGTGTTTGGATAAGGGGGCGTGTCACCGCCCATACAACTTGAAATTTAAAATGGCTGTGTCTCCTGAAGTATCAGAGGTAAGCAGATAAGATTTAGTATATGTGTTGTTGGTACAGTATGAATTACAGCCAGGGTGTTAGTGGAATGTGTCACGCCTCTTTTAAAAGAAACCGTTACAGCAGTCATAATAATAATTTCGTCGTCTGAAAATTTCCCAGTATGTTACAGCTGGCCTACGGACACGAACAGGCTATTTGGAAGCAAGTTGGCAAAAAGGGCCGAGGGTCTGCCCACACAAGTCAATATTTGACTATTACATATATAACATATATCAAACAATTGTCCATAAACCAGGCACTTGAGAACATATTTCCATGTATCGCAAAAAATATATGGCCGATTCGATTTAAGTTAACTTTTTTAAAGTTAAATGCTTCTACCTTTAAAAACAATATTTGAATCAAATCGGCCATATATCTTTTGAGATACATTGAAATAGGTTCACAACTGCCTGGTGTACGGACAATTGTTTGATACAGTTTAGGAATGAGAGGTTCCGTACATGTACTACTGATATGATACAAATCACTTTTTGGGGGAACCCAATAAAAATACTGCTACTAAAAAGGTCAGACTATGAAACAAAGAAAGTGACCGCAGGTACGAATGAATATGAATATCATTGAGGTCAGTTTCGAGAGCATACTAAATATCGTTTTCCCAATAATGAATTTTTTTTTAAAATGTAGAATAAACTTGTAAAGGCTACTATAATCACTAAAAATTATAAAGGAACCGACGTCCAGATTCCACGCATAATGAAAAGGGCAAAAAGAGTTTGTCTTGAGCCTAAGTTAATATAATTGCAAGTGTATAGCTGTATTCTTGTCTTATTCTCTCAGTCAGTGATTTATAAATATTTCTGAATGCGATTATTAATGAATTGAATGTCCGATTAGGTTCCGTCGCTTCAAGTGTGCGGATTAAATTTGACAAATCCGTGTTTTCCCACGGGCAATATATGTTGCATGTTCACATGTGGGTAAACCTTTCGACTAATACATATTTGCAATTTCAATAAATAAAAAAAAGTAAAACAATTGTGATTCATTAAAATTACAATTCAGGGGTCACGAAGTGCAACCGGTATAGCTATTATTCTATAATGAGCAGCTTTTTAGACAAATTAGCACAGGATCTAAATCTAAACAAATACTTTAAATTCTACTTCATAATATTCCAGTCAACTACAGGTTTATTTGCCCACTGTCGATTTAACGTGGCGTTATCCCGTATCGGAACGCCGACGTATACATTCATTTACTGCAAACATATTGGAACAGAATAATTTTGTTCACCCTTTGGCATTACAGAAATTTTGAAGCCAAAAAGAAGTTTGCCGGGACCAGCTATATAAGTGTAAAAATGAATGTACGGTGTTTACACGGGCTAAACTATGGATCTACTGGACTGAATGAGATCAAACTTTGAAATTAGATTTATATTTGCCCAGTTTAGGTTTGTAGCACAAAATATTGTAAACAGTTGGCGCTTTATCTCATATAAAAAGTGTGAGTCCATTGGCGGCCATGACAACATTTCATTCTTTTGTCGGCATGGCGAAGTCTGCCGTGTCCGCTAGTATATTATAAAATATTAATCAATATTTAATAGCAAATACAATGTCTTCGGACACAAGTATACTATGTTTGCAGTAAGCTCCAAACACACGTTTTATTTGCGTCCAAATTACAGATTTTTCAGAGTGTTCATAATACAGCTACCTTAGTAAGATTTTTCGCACAATATATTGAAACCAGTGTGAGACTTTTACTCATAAAAAACCCCTTGTGCAAATTTATAATTTTTTTTTTTCTACAAAACAATTTGTCCTGACAACATTTATGCGTACGATGATGATGTTTTCTGGTAAATAGTTAAAAACAATTAAATCTTCCATTTATAATTTAAAAACATGTACAAATCAGACCGATAAGTTCTACGGCGCAGAACAAATTCAAAACAACGGCCATGGATCAGGCCACCCTTTTGTAGATGTAGGGTCGGAAATCTTGTCGCAGCTATGCAGAGTATATTGGGAAAATGGAGAGTCTACTTCTTTGCTTTACCTGTCCCAGAAGACTTCAATATAGATGAGGGTGTTGAGCACATAGAAGACAATAGCGTCCACTGCCGCCATCCTAGCAAAAGCGAAGTTACAACTGCAATTTAACGGCTTAAGGACAACAACGGTTAAGGGCTACCAGCTGAGCTGTTTAGGGCCGGTGGCTATGAGTTGGAAAGGTGCACGCATCAGCTCGTATTCAAAATCTGTTTAAGCGAATGCATGCCCGACAATTGGAGTCTTACGATACTGCGTCCCGCTTCCAAAAAGGCGAGTATATATAAAGGATCCGCCAAGTAACTTTTTTTTTTGAAAATGCTATAAAAAAAAACTACTGAATATTTTCTCAAATTTCTTCTTTTATTTGAAAGTACAATCCTTCCGGTTAATAATGGAAAATAACTTCATTCAAATTGCTGCATCGGCTGGCCATGCAGTAGCCTACACGATCGGTCCAATTTTTAAGCACATTATCGATTGTGTGCAGCTGTATTTCACCAATGGCTTCACGAATATTGTCCTTTAAAGCGTCAACAAAAACAAGCAAAATTGTCGCATTTGGGGCACAGAAAACCCGCACGCATACATTGAAAAGCCGATGCGCCCAAAACGAGTCACTGTTTGGTGCGGATTTTGGTTCAGAGGCATAATTGGGCCATTTTTCTGCGAAAATGAGCAAGGACTGGCCGTTACAGTCAATGGCGATCGTTATCGGGTCATGTTGAACGAATTTTTGTTCACAAAAATTGAAGAGGAGGATATTAGAAACATTTGGTTTCAACAGAACGGCGCTACGTGCCACACAGCCGAAGCTATACTCGATGATTTGCGCCCTGTTTTTGAAGATCGCATTATCAGCCGCAGAGCTGATGTCGTTTGGCCACCTCGGAGCTGCGATGTGACACCGTTGGACTATTATTTGTGGGGTGCCCTCAAAGATAAGTGTTACACCGACAAGCCAGAGACACTTGACGTCTTAAAGGACAATATTCGTGAAGCCATTGGTGAAATACAGCTGCACACAATCGATAATGTGCTTCAAAATTGGACCGATCGTGTAGGCTACTGCATGTCCAGCCGAGGCAGCCATTGGAATAAAATTATTATCCGTTATTAACCGGAAGGATTGTACTTTCAAATAAAAAAAAATTTGAGAAAATATTCAGTATTTTTTTTTATAGCATTTTCAAAAGAAAAAAGTTATTCGAAGGACCCGTTACAAAATATCGCCTTCTATCCATAGCTTACAAGGTCCTCTCAAACATAATGTGTAAAAAACTAAAGCCGTTTGTTGCAGACCTGAACAGATCCTATCGGTGTGGCTTTAGGCCTGGAAAGTCGACTATCGGCCAGATATTCACATTACAACATATCCTGAAGAAACCCCACGAAAACAAATCGACACGGGGAAAGCCCGATACGACAGCCCGGCACCGGAAAAACTGTACCTATCTATGTCGAAGCTTCTCATTCATGCTAAACTGACACGCCTTAGTAGAATTACACTGACCGACATGAAATCCTCAGTAAAGATTGGTAAAGATCTCACCGAACCATTTAGTACGTGTCTAAGGCTCAGGCAGGGTGACATCCTATCATGTGATCCCTTCAACATATTATTTGAGATCAGCACCAATAAAACTATCAGCACAAAAGTCACATGCTGCTCTCGTGTGCAAGTGATTTGGATATAACTGGGCACAATCTGCAAAAAATTACTGCAGTAATTTCCAGAATTGATGAAAAATTAGAAAAAGTGGGTTTGGAAGTAAATAAGGACAAGCAGAATGGTTACGACAACCAAAACCTCCACCCGATTAGATAAAAAAGTCATCAACGTTGACCGTTATAATTTCGAAAAGTGCACGAATTTATTTACCTCAGATATGTCGTGAACAGATGCAATAACGTCAGCCTGGAAGGCAAATGGATAATTGTGCTTGCAACAGGTACTGATTCGGGCTATGCAATCACTTCATAGATAAGACCCTCTGTCGGGAAGCGAAGATCCAAATATTACACACTCTCATACAGCCTGTATTGCTTTACGGTCATATCGCTTGTTGATGAAACATTACTGGGAGTCTTCGAGGGAAAAATGCTCGGAAAAATTATATATATCTATTATTATATATATAAAAATGAATTGCTGTTCGTTAGTCTCGCTAAAACTCGAGAACGGCTGGACCGATTTGGCTAATTTTGGTCTTGAATTATTTGTGGAAGTCCAAAGAAAGTTTAAAAGTTGAATAAATATAAAAGATGTTAACTATCTTTCAGATTATTTTTATGTAGATTGATAAATCTTAAATTTTGTCACAAATTAAATTTCTGAACGCAACTATAATATTTGCACAACTAATATGTCGATCCATCCTTTATGTCGATCGATACCTCAGACAAAGATTGCATCCTTCTATCGTTGTGAGTGACGATTACCGCTACGTTAAAATGCAGTGGTGAATCTACTGGATAATGTTGAGCTGGAGGCAAAGTAAAATTGTCACAATTGGTCCCACCACCAGATCCTTTACGCTCTTTAGTTTGTGGGACTGGAAATGATTCTAAGCACTTCTTCAGAAATATAACAGCTGTTTCCAGATGACATCGTTTGGCACTACACATATTATACAGGACAATTTCATGCCCACTTTCAAGGTATTATACCAAAATATTTTTTTTATAATATTCAAGTAAATCATCGAATTTGTGACGGTACGTAAAGACACTCCAATTAACAACTAATATGCGAGGTATTTTTGCAACAAGATTAAACTGAAAATGTGTTTACAAAGCAGTTGTTAGACATTGAAACCAATAAAGTCGCAGTGCACACCTCGACCGGATTCATCACATTACCCACAGATTTCTGTCACATCACAGACTCAAAAGAGGAGCTTATTCAGCGTGTTTCCCAGATATAGCGCAACAGTTCAATAGCCATAATTGGCTGGGTGAACGAGCCGGCGAAAAATTAGATATCGAGGATGTCAACGCGACCATTCAGAATTTTATTCCGGGACAGTTGGCTTCCTTCAAATCAGTCGACACCGTTATGAACCAGGATGACGTAGTCAACTATCCCACGGAGTTTTTAAATTCACTGGAATTGCCTGGATTACCATCTCACAATTTGCAATTAAAAGTAGGATCAGTTGTCATCATGCTGCGAAAAATTAATCTACCTCGACTGTGCAATGGTACAAGACTGGCTGCACTCACAGAAAAATTCGGTTAAGACAGCCGAATTAGCCGTGACCGAATTTAGAGGTTGTCTCAATGGTCGCGTTGAGATCCTCGATCCTCATTAGAACATCTAATGAGGTTGGGTCAATGAGGTTGCGTCAACCTCTAATGAGGTTGCGTCAACCTCTAATGAGGTTGGGTCAACCTCTAATTCGGTTGAGACAACCTCTAAACCTCTAATGAGGTTGCGTCAACCTCTAATGAGGTTGCGTCAACCTCTAATGAGGTTGGGTCAACCTCTAATTCGGTTGAGACAACCTCTAAATTCGGTCACGGCTAATTCGGCTGTCTTAACCGAATTTTTCTGTGAGTGCAGCCAGTCTTGTACCATTGCACAGGTTGACGCAACCTCATTAGGGATTGACCCAACCTCATTAGATGTTCACTCAGCCTCACTAGAGGTTGGCATAACCTCATTATAGGTTGACATAACCTCGTTAGAGGTTGATGCAACCTCATTACAAGTTGCCACAACCTCATTAGAGGTTGTTACAACCGAATTTACATACTGTCACAAATTAATTTTGAATGTTTTTTAAGTGAAGATTTATTTTCCCGTAGTCATTTATTACAAAGCGAGGAAACAAAGTCATTTAGATTATTCTGACCTTGAACTCCCGGCCATAATTTTGATGTAGGTTCTAAACCGTTGTACGTATGTACAGACGATTACAGCATATCTCAACCGACCGACCTTGAAAAACTTTAAAACTCTTCATATCTGCTTGGATATTTCCTGCAAAATAAGAAAGGCATTTTAATACAAATCCCGCAATTACAATATTTTTAATTATCTTTCTTAATAACCACAAAAAAAAAACTTTATATAGCCGGAACAGCAATAATTATACATTTTTGATCTTTCTTTCACATAATGTTTGTTTTTAGAATTTTAAACGTCAGGTTTGAAATACACAAAATTCGGTTGTACCTACACAACTAATGAGAAATTCGGTTACAGCATCCAAATTGACGCCAAATTCGGTCATTGCAACCGACATAAGTCTAAATTCGGCCATTCCAACCGAATTGATACCAAATTCGATAGCTACAACCGCATTGATGCCAACTTCTGTTACTCCAACCGAATTGATGCCATATTCAGTCACGCCAAGCGAATTTGGTGCCAATTTCGGTTGTGGTATCCGAATTTATTCCAAATTCGGTTGTTCCAACCGAAATTTTAGAAAATGTAGTTGACAGAACGAATATAATTGAAGGTTCGGTTGTCACAACTGAATCAATTTTGCAACGAGATTGCTTCCACCGAATTTCAGTTGTGGGAAGTAAATTTGGTCGTGACAACCTCAAATTCGCAAACAATTAGTTCTCTGAGTGTGTGCAAAAGATGATGAATAACGTCATTGAGGCAACAATCATAAAAGGAAAATACAAATGAGAGGATGTCTTGATACCGCGTATACCGATGATTTCATCGAATTTACCAATCGAGTTTAATCGTTTATAATATCCAGTTCGTCTGGCCTTTTCGATGACCATAAAAAAATCGAAAGGCCAGTCGTTGGAAGTTTGCGGCATCAACTTGGAGTTTCCCTGTTTTACGCATGGACAATTATACGTCGCGTGTTCACGCGTCGGAAAACCGTCATCATTGTTTATTTACGCTCCACAAAACGAAACAAAAAATACAGTTTATCAGAAAGCTTGAAATTGATTAACAGACTGTATCATAACTGCTGTGTCTGTCTGTCAATATCAAATGTATACCTTATAAATAGCCTCTATTTCAGGAGAACTCTGGTTTGTTAGTAAGCAACATCATGAGCAATTAATCGAAAATAATAATATTATTTCATTCGTACCGAGCATTTTTTGTTTTTTATTAATTATGGTTTCCTATCCTTTGTTTTAAGTTTATTTTATACAGAAGTATAGATCATTTATCTATCGATTGAGGCAGTACAAAGTCGGCCGGGTCAGCTAGTTAAAAATAAAAACTTCGTTTGTGTTTATGTTCTTTATGTTTAATGTAATTATGGCTGGGCCGTCAACCATCCGTAGCATATTTTTCTTGTTTTAGTTAACCTACTTCTACTAAGAAGGCGAAAATTTGTTTTAAAAATTGCTCAATTTTTTTCCAATGAAAGTTTGAAAATCACCGAGGTGTTTTGCTTTGACAACCTGTACTACAACGTATGAAGAATCAGGTGTGTCTAAATACAAAAATCTACAAACCTAATTCCTCCTCTGTGCATGACTGGTACATTCTAGAAACATCTTTGAAATCGGCATACATGTTTAGAAGTTACTGGCCAGGAAATGTTGGACATCAACAAAGTGGTCTATTTTGATGCCCTGTAGCATAACGTACGATAAAACAGGGTGCATCTCTATACAATATTCTACAAACCTAACTCCTCCCCTACAAATCACTACCATATCCTAAAACAATCGTACCAATAATTTAGAAGTTCTAATGTCATTAGCACTTTTGTTCCCATCAGCCCCACTGTGCAGCATTTACGAATATTAACACAAAGTTCTTGAAGACATGCAAAAGTATTGACAACTGCCGTGAAACAAAATGTCCCTGCTTCCGAAAAATATATAAAAAGCTATAATTTCCTTATACAGTTATAAAAAATTAGGCGAAGCAAACTTTTTTGCTCTACAAAAAGGTGTTAGCTACTTTACCTTAAGTTTACACAGAAAATGCCTAAAAACGAAATACCCTACAATACTGATATTCAACTAGCTTTACAATTAGTAGCATTTTCGAAGGTCATTAAGTTATTTCACTTTTTACCTTGTAATTCTTCCAATTACCTTGTATGAACTGAAACTGAAAATTCCGCCCCTTTCTTTTCTCATGCTTCCGGCTAAAACCCTCCAGGTTCACCGAGTGTTAATGGATTTCCACGCTAAACAAATGCCAGTGACACATTCAACACTCGTGCTTGGGATTTAAGTCTTAGCAGAAAACAAAAGAAAAAAAATAAATTGAAATGGAATAGAAAAAACAGCCATGCCACAAAGCAAAAAGATTCGGATGTTGTTTATAAATCTCTGTGAAGTCAGGGGGTAAAGTGCATAAGGCGAAAAGTTTCAAGCACCCCCTCTCTTCTACCACGTAGTAAATGTTTCCTTTTTTCCACATTGTGTAATTGCCAACGGTGTAATCGGAACACGAGCATCCAAAAATTGTACACAAGAAATTCTCTTTTTGGCATCAAAGTAAAATACCATCGGAAATTCCATTTTGTTTTCCATTTACAATTTTATCAAGTTAGAAGAATTTTTAAGGAAGTTGTTACAAAAAAACGATGATAGACATACAAGAAAAAAATGAATTGAAAATTAAAGGTACAAATGACTACAATGCGAATGTTAAAATTTAAGGCCATAAATCAAGATGAGGAATAAAGAGATTTATCAAACCAAAATCAAGATTATTTCCACTAACAACTAATGCCAAAACCAATGGTAACATTGGCGAAGGAAAATACTGAGATTTTTCTGTATATTATTAAACGTTATTATACTAAAGATTCAGACAATAACTTTAAAATATTGCTGAAGAATTTTCCTGCAACATGTTTTCAATACATTTATTGTATTATTTTTAGTTCTCAATAAAATCATTCAACAGCAGTTTAAATTTAAATCACAACGAATATGGCTGTCGCTGTTGCAATAGCCGACGTGTATATTTGACTTTTATAGTGGGCATAAATGGGGCAAATCAATTATGTGACAATTTTAATTTGTAGTTTAATTTGAATTATATTCTCGAATGCAAATTCAAAACTATTTATACACCATCTGCAACTGTACTTATTTTCAAAGGATTTCCTTCATATTTGGCAGTTTTGGTTTTCAAATAGTTTTCATATACAGGTTTATGAATTTGAAAGCACTACTAGGCACTTCTCAGGCCAAAGACCACACTGTCACAGTCCGATTGCCTTTTTACCTTAGATTTACCTTTTTAGAAACAGGACACCAATCGTCCGACATTCATTCTTGTAGCCATATTTGGCATAGCAGGCGATGTATGCACAGCACCAACTTAGTATAAAATATTTCAGCCTGTAGTCCATCAGCACAAGCGGCTATATTGTTCTTAAGCCGGGAAATTACAGCTCTAACTTCACCCTGGCTAGAAGGGGGAACGTCGGCGCCCTCATCCTGTATTCACACAACATCCTCATCTATATTGCATTCTCCTGGGATAAGTAAAGCAGAGAAGTGATCTCTCCAGTTTTCCAACATAGTTTGCACATATGTGACAAGATTCCCGTCCTTATCTCTATAAAAGGGGGAACACTGTTTCATGGCCATTGGTTTAACTTTGTGCTTTTCGGAGGAATTTACGAGGCTCATTCTTTCTTCTGTAAGATCCAATTGGTCACTCGTCCGCTTTCTCCGCCACCGTTATTTCTTCCTAAACAAAGGAGTTTTCTCCGCATCTTCTCTTTATAACGCTCTGACACGGCTCGTATTACAACTGACTGAAGCATTGCCGTACGTGCAGTGTTCTTTACATCACTTGCCATGCGACGCTCTTCGCCGTACTACATCATTTGTCTTTAAGCGGGTTGTCATAGCTGGTTTCTGCAGCAGTTTTCATAGAGTGTTAAATGTACTTCCACTGCGCTTTAGAACCGTGAGGCTGGGGTGCGCTCTGCTCTAGTATCTAGCTCTAGTATCCAGCTTTCCAGTATTCAGCTTTCCTGCTGGCCAACCGGAATCGGAATCAATCTTAGCTTCTCGAATCATACGTACGAACATGAGAATAGTAGAGTGCCATCCGTCAATTACCATGTGACCAATCTGGTTCGTCGTCTGCTGATATGATAATACCTACAAAATATTAGTCTCAGCAACATATTGCAGGAAAAATGTACATGTGTGCAGGCACTGTTTTCGTACATTGAGAATCTTCTGGTTTTTGATTCTTTATTGTTTGTTACGTTTTTGCGTTCAGTAGTTTTCAATAGACAAGGTCACATCAGTGTGTGCCAAACATGTTATATCGAATTGCAAACACAATATATTTGGACATAAATATACTATATTCGGAAACACGTTATATTTGCATCCAAACATCAAAAAAAGACAAAGTTTTCTGTGTGCATGTCGCCTTATGGTTGTATTTATGTTGGAATCTCGCACTTTTGACATCCTAGTTTATCGCCGCGACAAAATCTAACAGTCTTATTCCTTTATCAGAAATGATAGCGTGTAGACTGAATATACCGATGGTTGTTTCACAGGTACTTGCCCTGCCGACTTTAGCATTAAAATATAGGTCATCGGTCGAACGATTCCTCTAGGCGCTTATATAACATGTCTTGGTGTCATTGCCTTTATCTTCCATCGGGGCAGGTACACAAATTAGCTACGTTTTAATGTATTTCACCTTTATGCGAATGGTGGCCACACATTCACTCCTGGGGTTGACTATTTAGACCAAATATCGCAGTCGTTTGCCAGCTATAAATCCGAAACCAAATTCATACCTTTTCTCATGGCATCTGCAATATATGTCACAGATCTTCTCCTTGGACAACAATGACCTGTCCATCGCTTCTCCTGGATAGCAGTAGTTTCCACTTTATAAATCTCTGAGGACATCTGCCGAGGCCGTCGGTGGTGCAATGGTTAGTGTGCGCGGCTCTTGTACATAAGATCCTGGGTTCGAACCCGGCTCTGACCACCTTCAAAAAAAATTTCTTTCGGCGGCGGACACCTCGCATAGTGACGGCGACACTATCGAGTATCTAGCCATGAAAAAGCTTCTGAAATTACGGTTCGGAATCGGTGTAAAACTGTAGGTCCCAATCGGTGAGTGAAAACTGGAAAGCGCACAGCTCAGTGATTGTGAGAAGTTCTCCCCCAGTCCCTTCATGGGATGTAATGGGAAACCATTTATTTACATCTGCCAGTTGGATATTGGGTCCGGATCTGTACAGTGTTCAAACATTCCCAGTGAAAATCATATGTGGAAATCATGGTCGTTATAACATTTGCGAGATCACCAACAAATAGGGAGGTTTTACATTTCTCATTCTCATTCTGTATTTTCATTGCCAATATAAGGGTGGCGAAACGCCAGCCCAGTACACCGTGAATTTTCTTCTGCTGCCTCATCCGCATTCAAAGGACAAAAGAATATGTCCTGAGACACATCAGTGGCCAATGACGTTGTTCATTCGTTTCTCCTTCTCACTTTAACTAGCTAACGGGTTCCAGTTCTAAGACTCATTGCCCTAGTCTCCTCTATGTACACTTTCCGGACGCAAATTCCCAATACAGGTGGCTGTAACATTCGCACGGGTGGCCAAACGCAGACCTAACTTACTTCCATAACGACCAGAAACAAAATAGAAACAAAACTAAAAACTCATTAACGTAAAAATAAACACTTGCTGTTGTGCAAACGGCCCAGTAGTTGAAAATCGCAAACAGGATAATAATTTGGGGAGTCAGCTCCACCCAATATTTATAATAGTCCGCATGGTACTATAAACCGGCTCACAATATAATATATACTTACTCCCATTGGTTCGAAAACTGTCTGCGCCGACATTGTGGCGTCATCAACCAATGTTCTCAGGGTGACCTTAGCAGTAAAGTTCGAAGACCGGCTGCAAAAGCAGAAAACCGTATGGTTTCCGAATACCAGCTGCGCCAACGTTGATGCGTCATCATCGAATAAAACAACATTTTCTTTCCCTTGGTTACGAAAACCGGCTGCGCCAATATTGAGGCATATCCTTCGTGGTTTACAGTCCGGAGGGTTTTACCGAAAAGGGACCCTAAGCCCTTATACCATAGTATGTGTTGAAAATGGTTTTGTTAACGTGGACTTAGTTTAGACACATGAATTTGAATTAAACGATAATTTCGTAGGTGTTCTCGTCAATCACTTGAACTTTAACAGATGATTAAAGTGTTTATGTGGTGGGTAGTGTTCCTAAGTAGCAGGAGTGCCCTGGATTTTATGGTGCGGACCCGCACTGAGAAACTGTGCCCAAACGACACCTATGCTCTAAAGTCGGGGAAAGAATTAAGGGGCTAAACTTACCAAACACCGTTCATTCAAAGACCAGACTTCCTTTTTCATCATCAACTCACAGCCAGCTCTTCTTGATCGTCTACTTTATTTGTACTAAGTTTACCATGACGAGTTTACAAAGACGAGTAACATAAAACGAATATGTATATACACGGCTTTGCACAGATTCTGCACCGCAACAGATCCGATAAAGTCATTGCCCGTTACATACTCATCGGCAGTAGTGGGCTGCTTGAACTGCCCTATGAAGCAATCACTTCCGGCCACTCCCGAATGAGTGATAATCAGAAACTTTCCATCTCCTCGGTCAGTCCCATGTCTTTCGTCACAAATTAACAAGTTGAAAATATCACTGTTAAACGAATCCAGTACCACCAATTTGTATGACAATCTTGGAGATGTAATTTTGTTGCACCAGGATATTGTTTCATGTGATGCTTGTAAACAACTTATTCATGGAGGTAAGAGGTTGTGGCTCCAATATATGATGAATGAACTATAAAGGACTATTTTCTTCCTGATATTGAAGCCCGTGATTTCGACGGCATTTGATTCCAACAATTCTGGCGCTGTATGTCATACACTCCATGAAGCTATCGCATTATTGCGAGGGCAATTCGCTTTACCGTTTATGATATCGTAACTCTTGATTTTTTTCGCTTTGGGACAATGTAACGTCCATGAATGCAGACGAAATTCTTGTGATCTATAGTGAATCAATGAAGTCTGGTTGTCCTCAGCCAAGTTCGTGCTTCATTTATGCACTTGGGATGGATATTTGAATTCGCTATAGTACACGTAGGTAAATGTAGGTTACCCTCGGTGGTGCAGTGTTACTGTGCGCTGCTCTTGTACATGAGAAGGTGGGTTCGACGTTATGGAGTATTCAGCAATCAAAAGCTTCTGAAATACCGCAGAGATCCGATATAAAAATGTAGGCACCAACCAACGCGTATGTAATCAGAAAGCGTACAGAAGCTCTGCCCAATCTCTTCATGAGGCGTATTGGGAAACCATTTTTTTTATAGTAAATGTAGACCAAATGCCAACGATCCAGCAAATAATCGTCTGTTATTATTATTTTACACAATTTTCACTAAACGCTAACTTTAGAAATAAAATTCGTGCTTGTTGGAGTGTATATCCTTGCATAAATAACTGGACTTTCGATCAAACAAAAATTTCAGCCCTAAACGCCTTAACATACATCTATGATGGATGTGTATAATTAATATAAAATTACACAGATATGGAGCTTGCCTTTCTACCCCACGATAAGTATGATTAATACAAAATTACGGAGATATTAAACAGACGATTCTTACCCCATGTCCTGTATATTTATATGTAAATGGTTCTTCAACAGAGACGCTACAACAATATATCGATAGGGACAGCAAACGACGCCATATTTTTTCCCGGTCTTTTGACATTTCTCTTCAGTAAGGTTTGTCATTTAATTATGGAAAGATATACGAGCCAACAACGAGTCGAAATTATTCAAATTTACTACCGAAATTTGGAGTCAGTGGCCTCAACTTTAAGAGCGCTATGATTCGGATTTTCATCGGAAAATCATCTTCAGCGATGAGGCTGATTTCTGGCAGAATGGCTTCGTCAATAAGCAAAATATGCGTTATTGGTCAGTCAGCAATCCACACGTAATCCATGAGTCATCATTGCATCCCGAAAAAATTACGGTTTGGTGCGGTTTATGGGCCAGCGGCGTCATTGGGCCGTACTTCTTCCGTGGTGATCAAGACCGGCATATTACTGTGAACGCGAATCGCTACCGTTCAATGATAATCGCATATTTTTGGCCCCAATTGGATAATATGGACTTGGAGGACATGCGGTTCCAACAGGACGGCGCCACAAGCCACACAGCGAATGTCACAATCAATTTATTGGAAACCAAGTTTGGTGAACGTGTTATCCCACGAAATGGCCCAGTGGATTGCCCGCCTCTGTCGTGCGATTTGACGCCCTTAGATTATTTCCTGTGGGGCTACGTCAAGTCTATGGTCTATGCCAACAAGCCAGCGACGATTGATGAACTTCGTACGAATATCGAACGTGAAATTGCAGCAGTATCGGCCGATTTATACTTGAAAACCGTCGAAAATTGGTTTCAGCGTCTGGACTTCTGAAAGCGTGCCCGTGGTGGCCATGCAAAAGAAATCGAGTTCCATACATAATGGCATCGAACGTACTTTCACAGGAAAAAATAATTTCATTGGTATCTAAAACCGGTTTTGTTTTATTTAAAAAAACTTTTGTAGCGCACTTATTGAAAACCCCGTTATGTACTTCCTAATTTAAATTATATTTAATTTTTTTATTTTTCGGCTAGAAATAGCAATTTGATCGCTCTTCAACAATATCTGCGTAGTACGCGTATAATTAATAAAGAACTAAACGCACATACAGATATTAGTCATACGACAAGGTGAAGTGCGTACAAGACGAGATTAAGGTCTTTACCACACAATAAATACAAAAACTTCCTCTGAACATTGATTTTGGCGAAAAACAATCGACCATTTGCAAGCCCTCTTGCGGTGTAAGTTAGTGTATTATGCAAGTAATTTCCAAACTGAACACATATTAAATATCAGCTGTCAATTTAGAAATGGAAGAAAAGTTGCGTCTGCTGCGAACCTCCAAAAATCTCACTGTCTTAAAACACAATTTCTAACCAAACTGTGTTCCGTTCTTTGCTCGAAACGGAATAAATAATTACTTTTGAGGAGTTACATGCCAGTTACTTCCTCGTTTGTTTTCATCGTTGCTTTAGAACTTGTTCTTCCATCAGATTCATTAGAGTTTTTCATTTTGTTTCGCCTACGCAGAACTTACGCATTTCCCTGTTTGTTGTGTTTGATTGTTCTTCTTGCGTGAATTGCATTTGCCGAAAGATAAATTGACCCTAATTGCTGGAACAATAAAGTGATATTTCAATTATTTCCCTTTGCCTTCCCATCGATTCTACAGCTAAAATTTGTTGTTTTATTCTTGTGGTGTCATTCTACTCCTTTTTATTTATCATTTCTTGAACGTCGCCAAAAGTGGCATAGGGAAATAAGATTGGTTGAGTTGTTGAGTTATTCATGGTAGAAATATACGATAGAATCATTAGCCCAGCCGATTTCCTTTTTGTACACTCTATCGTACCGAGAAAATGTCAAAGTTGTTTGTGAGATATATTTCTCTTTTTATTTCATCTAAATACAAAAGGAAAAGAATATTAGTGTCAAATTAATTCCCACCCAAAAATAACCACAAAAGATTGACATTTTTCTAGTGCATTCAAAAAGGGTTTCGGTACGAATATACGAATACAACAGCAATGCTAATGCCACTACCTTACATTTGTACCATGAGTTACGATTTCTTTCGGTTTTGATTGATATCGCTTGGGGTGACACATGTTCGTGATTATACAGCATCGCATATGCAATCTAGATACCACATCATTGTTTTCTTGGTTAACACAAAGTGTCCATAGAACAGATTTTATCAACCCCGTATAGAAGTTGTTAAAGTAACCTTCCATATCGACAAATGCGACATCAGTGTATTAATTCAGGTACACGGATTCCGTAGATTTGCCCTTATTGTTAGAGTGCTGGCATACGGACAGCTGAGAAGTGCTTATGATCATTCGCATATATCAGTCAACCATCCTCTCCAATGCCAGAATAAATGGTGAGAGACTGATTGGTCTAAAGAATTTTGAACTAATATGCGATGATTTCTCCGCGTTCGGAATTTGGATTCTCTCCATCTAACGGAAATATGGGATAGGTTGATGCAGCTCATATAAAGTTTAAAGTTTTATAATCCACTTGATTCGTAGGGCTTAAATCTTCCTATTGCGTTGTATAGTGCTTCTTTTGTCACGATATTTCAGGTAACGTGCGAAATGACATGGCTGTTCGGTGTGTCTGACCTTGTGCCTTTGGGCCAGTTTTCTGGAAAGTCTATGAAGCAAGAAGTCCACCGATTCGTCACTCGATGTCGTCCATTGCTCGGTTTGCTTCCTCAGATATTATAGAAATGTTTAAGTCGTCGAGAGGGACTTCCGCAGTCTGGAAGTCTCAGCCGGGTATTCATTGCTTTCGCACGAATGCTTCGAAGACCTCCTCTTTGAAGATTTGAACTCTCTCTTTTATTATTTATGTCTAATTTTGTACATATTACAGTCTCGCTCACGGATATTAGTTGGTTCGGAGAGAGAAATTTATAATACCGTTCAAACTTTGATAAAATGAAAGGAGTCCTGGATTGAAAAGGTAAGAGGTTCGTGATGTCACCTTTTCAATAATGGGCTCCTTTCAGTTGATCAAAGTTTGAACGGTATTATAAATTTCTAGTATAAAAATCTATAGTAATACAAATTGTCTAATCGCTCTGGTTACAAACATAAAGCGGAGTGTGCAAAACATATTCTAAAAATGTATCTTCACTCTAATTTATATTGAAATTGAAACAGAGTCAGAGTCTGATTAGGGGTTGGAGTCGGAATAGGCAACATTTAAGGAAAACTCCACACCCTTTATATCAATCATACGAAGAGTTGGGCTGTAATTTTGCAATCTTCTCCCAATATATTTTACGTATTAATATATAAAATTTTGAAATATTTTCCTGATGCTATGAAGGTAAATTATCAATTCTTTCTCTAAATCCTGAATATTTTATGCCTCTGATCTTACAATATATCCGTGGTGCAAAAGTAGGCCTTAAACCAAAATTACGCATATACATATTAGTCGTACGACAAGCAGAACTTAAGTTTATTAAAAGACACCCTGTATATTTGTCTCTACGAATAAAAAAAAACACAATATTCTTCAATCTAGAAAGAAATATCAATTTAATCTCCTTTTTCTGCTGCTTAAAACCAACTGCGCCGCATGAGTATGAGTAATAAATAAGATGAACAAGGTGAACTGTGTACAATATTACAATGGGAAAATCTTCTTAAAACCACCAAATTAATCAACTCAAATCTGGTTTCTCTTGAACACCCAGACAACCATAGAAAATCTACTTCAAGATTGTTAGCTTTAAATCCTGTGGTATTAATAATTAAAAGCGATTACGTATGTATTAACATAAATCTTCTTAAAAAGAAACGTTTCCATAAAACATTAATTTATTAAGAACATGAGAGCAAGGAATTTCTTGCTACTGATTATATTTTTGAAAGGATCAAATTTCTTTGTAGGGCATAAAAAGGGAATATTAGTGTCATTATTTAATATTCTATGGTTTGGTGAAACATTTGAGATTTTCCTGTTGATTTGGGTTTGCTTGTCTATTATTGGAATTTGTGATTCTACTTCACATTGAGACCCTCATGGATTTGTTCCTCTGCTCCTTGCAGGGATTTCACAAATTGTAATGAAATTCTTATAATCGTATATTAAAGATAACGCTAACCGATTTTGCTCAGTTTCACAGTTGAAAATTCTCCATTTAAATGGAGTTTAAATGTCCGTTGTTTGTCATTTAATATGAAAATTTTCTGTGAGCTTTAAAATTGAGCATTTAAATGACGAGTGTGAAACTCGCCCTTAACCTGTTATTAGTTATCAAATTGAAAGATCATTTCACATATTTGTGGTTTTTGATATATTTATTATTGATCATTCCAGCCAGGACCTTTATACATTCCCTTCGTTAACTTCATTGCTTTAGAATTCTTAAATTGTGAATTCTGCAACCACAAACTCGATTTGAATTGAGTACTCTTATGAATTGTCATGGGATTTCAATGAAATTGGTGTTCTTATTGAGATATCCAATGCCTTTTAAATTTTATAATAGGTAAATGATATTCTTTGAATAATTTGTTAACACGTCAGTGCTCGCATCAGTTAAACGACTTTGATTTCGCGATAGTTGTTCGTTTTTTTGTGAACACTGGAATTTGTTGCACTAAAACTATCGACAAAAATTTTCAGTACGGGAAGAATAATAATAATAAAATATTATAGAAATTCATGCTTAGGTATTGAAGAATTTAGGAGAGTGTGTTATTTTGTATGAATTAAGAATTTGATGGAATAGCATTGCAATGTTTTAAGGAATCATTATTTGCCTAAAGTTTCACCTCTATCACGAATAATGGAATTTATAAACAGGACAACAACAACGATTTAGATGAATGTCTGAAACGAAAGTGGTTTCCCTTTAGATCTCATGAAGGTATTGGGCAGAACTTCTCACCATCAGTTTTCTAGATTTCCACCCACTGATTGGGCCTATAGTTATTTTTCCGGATAAGTACTCTATAATCTCGCAATCACTAAGCAAGATGTTCGTCATCGAAATAAACATAAGGTGGTCAAAGAAAGTATCGAACCTACGTTCTCATGTGAATCTGCACCACCATAGGCCTCAGAAACGCAAATACCTGTCCACAAACAGCGCCCAGTGATTATAAACTTTACCATAGAATCCTATCATGTAGTCTTTAATATCAAGTATTTCGGATGATTTAGATTCCAATTGTGGCCGTCGGTGGTGCAATGGTCAGTGTGATTCTGGGTTGGATCCCTGGTCAGACCGCCTTACATTTCTTTCGACGACGGTCTCCTCGCATAGTGACGGCGACACTATCTAGTATTTAGCCATGAAAAAACTTCTCAAAATACCGTTCGGAATCGTTGTGAAAACTGTAGGTCCCAATCTGTGAGTATAAAACTAGAAAGCGCACATCTCACTGATTGTGAGAAGCTCTCCCTAATCCCCTCGTGGGATGTAACGGGAAACCATTTATTGCCGTAGAATACGTCCTACCTTACGGTATGAGGTATGAGTCACGTCAGGTTTTTATTGTTGTAATCTTTATTTCATTGAATTTGAGGAAACGGCTAGATGAATTTTTTTCAAATTTTTTTTGTAGGTAAATGAAGATGTTATCTTTCGTTTGATATACATTTCATATTGGTTGATATATTTCTAGTATTTTAATTTCTCAAATGAAAATTGTTTAAACACATACACTCAAACATATGTGTGGTATTTGGTTGATTGTTTTTGGTTGCTCAACATTGCTTAGGAACATGTATCTAGTAAAAAGTGAAACGAACAGCAAGCTAATGTTGCTTGGCAACATGTATCTAGTAAAAAGTGAAACAAACAGTAAGCTAACGTAATAAAGCTTTTTTGCGAAAGCTTCAATAAAGCTGTTGTAACATTAATTTTGAATTGTAAAGCGTAAAGCTTTCACACAACGCTCGAATGCTAATGCGAAGACTCGATAAGGTAAACCTTTTTTAATATTAGGGCGGCCCTCTCAACATTCGCAGAACTTATTTCAATAAAAATATTAATTAAAATACATAAATTAAATTAAGTTTAAAAAAATTGAACATAATATTTTTTTTTTAAACGGACTTGAATCAAATGCCGTTGGTAAATATAAAAATTACAGCAGACAGTTGTCCGAGGCCTTCGGCCACGGACTGTCCCTGTAGGCTGTGTCAGAGACACGGCCATTAACCTTAACGTAGAATAGGCCATCCGATAAGACAGAAAACATATATAACAATAAATGATAAATAATATAAGCAAATGAATTTATTGTTATATATGTTTTCTGTCTTATCGGATGGCGTATTCTACGTTAAACTTAATGGCCGTGTCTCTGAAACAGTCCGCTGTAATTTTTTTTTTTTAATTATTACTCACGACATTCGCCAACTACAACTCGAAGTGTCCCAAAGTGCCATCAAATATTGGGTCATATTAGCCGCAATTGCGGTATTACGCTCAAATCCAAACTCCTAAAGGCAGGATAACGAAACTTGGTGTGTACTCTCCTCTTAACTCATACAAACGGCAGTCACTTTTAAACATTTTTACTCTTAGGGAGAAAAATAGCAAACCGGGACGAAAATGGTACCACTGTATATACCAAACGGCTGAAGACCGAATTATGAAATTTAAGTTTTACATTCCTCTTAAAATGCAGACATAGGAAGAATCGTGATTTTCAAGGTTTACACTTTTAGAGATACAAATTGGGAAAAAGGGGAAAAATAGAGTACTTTCGTCAAAACCAAACGGTTGGAGATGGAATTATGAATTTTGGGAACTACATTTCAAAATAAATAGTGCTATTTAGATACTTTTATGGTATTTTTTTGGTACCGTTTTGGGTACTTTTTGGTACCATTTTTAGTACATTTTGCTTCCTTCTTTGCTATTTCTCTTATAGCCTGTTTTAGTCTTCTGTACCTTTTTTCGTATTGTTTGGTACTTTTCATGTACTTTATGGTACTTTTTTAGGACTTTTTTAGTACTTTTTTGTTACATTTTTCAACATCTATGTGACCACACTTGACGTTTCAGGGTATCTTTCTCCGTTTATTTATGGTGTTTGCTGTTCCATTTTGGGTACTTTTTTTGTTGGTTTCATCACTTTTTGATACAATTTGTCAGTTGTTGTCACGTTGTTGGTACTGTTTTTTGTACTATTTTTTGTACTATTTTTAGTACTGTGTTTGTATTTTTTTGAGTACTTTTTTGGTACCAGTTTTAGTAGCTTTCTCTAGGATAGACAACCATACAACCACTTGCAATAATAAGATAGACATCTGATCAGATTTGCCAATCTTCATTTAAAATCTCCAGATTTTGACCCAACGTCTCATTATGGCCTCTGCTGCAATAAGTAGTAGATACATAAAAAAAACCAACCAGTAAAAAACAAAGTTGTTGACTATAAATTCTTTATATATTTTCAGTTTGAAAAGGAAATGATTTAACTGAAAAATTCACAAAATCACTTCTATAATGAGCACAATACTCCAAATTAAAACACTTAAATCTCGGTTCCCCGATATCGGATCACCTTAATTTTTGGCCTAAACTCTTCGTCGAAACCCGTCGAAACCCAAAAATCAATAAAGTCGGTCACGAACTTCCGGAGAAAATCGCGTGGGAAAATTATATGAAAATCGCCCAATAATCACTTTCAATACCTACTGCAAAGCAGCGAACAAGCGAACAAACGACCAAAGTTAAATACGATGACACAGCACAAAATGGGTAAAATTATCGCAAATTAAAACACTTAAATCCAGGCTCCGTGATACCGGATTATTGGCTCAGATTCTTCGTCGAAACCCGCACTAAAAATCAACCCAAAAATTAATAAAATCGGCCACGAACTTCCTGAGAAAATCGCGTAGGAAAATTATATCAAAATGCACAAAAATCACTTTAATACAGATGCAAAGCAGCAACAAACACAAGGCCAACGTTAAATACGATGACACAACACAACAATAACAGATTTGTGCCAAGACCTCAAGACCGGAGTCGAAGTTAATATAAAGAATTTAATAAAAAGATACATGTCATGTCTTCATTACATAAAAAAGTGGATATCTTTCGTTAAATTTTATTTCAACTTTTTTAAAGTATCATGTTGGTAAAATCACGAAGGTAAAAAAGTTCGAACGAGACGAAAGATTAAATTATTTTTGAGGTAGGATGACCTGTTTCCGAATTTCAAACAGTTTTCTAATTTAGCACTTATTTTTCTGTACAACTAGAAAGCGCACATCTCACTGATTGTGAGAAGCTCTCCCCAATTCCTCCATGGGATGTACTTGGAAGCCATTTTTTTGGATTCCAATTTGTACCTTCAGAGTATCATTGACCTGATGTGGGTGTGGGTTTTTCTAGTTTTTACACTCCCTGAGCTTTTTCATAGCTAAGTACCCATTAGTGTCGCCATCACTAAGTGAGGTGGCCGTCGTCGAAAGAAATGTAATGTGGTCGGGCAGGGATCAGTTTGAATATAACAAGAATGAATAACTGGGTACTTTTGATTCAGTTAAACAGGAGCAGTAGAATTCTCCCATGCAGTGTCGACAATATAAGATTATTATTATCAAACTGAGTGATCCCTAATCCCATCAGTTGCACCGCCCTATCGTTCCCTGTAATGTGTCTGCCCTCCGACAACCATAAAAGCTGAATGACAAACTGCCTTGCCATCATATGTAGAGATGCGCGGTATTTGCGGTCAGTTTTTAAACTTAGGAGTACCGATTGAATGGAGTTTACAACAGCCTGATTGTATTAGTTTAGATGTCATAAGCATTCCGACTTTTGTTGAATGCATGCGACTTTTGTTGAAGTTAAACACGGCGTGGAAACTGAATCTTTGGGGAACATTTACCTAAATAAGGTAAAAAAAATATCAACGAGGGCGATGTGTTAACATCTTTTTATTACACGGTACCTGTTCGATTTCAATGAACACATTAATAAATGTTACAATAGAAAATAAAAAAACGAATAGTTTTTATGCTGCAGGCTCTTTTGCTATTGCGCTTTCCTTTTTCTTACATCTGCTTTAACATTAGATGTAATACTGATAAAATAAATAACACAATAGTTAGCTCACTGAAATAAAGGTTTTTGTTTTGTCATAAACAGAGCGACGACATAAAGTATTGAATAGTATAGGGAACTTATTGCTCTCTTTTTCCGCTCTCATTTAGAGAGTTTGAGTAATAGAGCATAAACGAGTCTTTTCAGTTTAAAGAATATTTCAATATAAATAAACCATTTCGACAATGTTTTTATATAAAACAATACAAAAAGCATAAATGTTTCAAAAGGCATCGATGTTTCTCATCAAAATTATGAATGGACCAAGTTATGACAAAGAGTGAGTAATACGTGTTGAATGACTCGCCAGATGTCGCCAGTGCTTTTGAGTTATACAATTCGTTCCATTAGTTCTCAAAACTATCCAATACACGTTGGAGACGACGACTTGCTTATTTGTTCGCTGCCGCTACATCCATACCATCATACTTCATTTCAGGCAGAACCTACTGTTGCGCAACAGTCACGTAGGTGATGCTAACGCTGTGTGTTTTTTGCATGTGTTCAATTTGATAGATTGCCCTAGCCGTGCCTATAAACATTAACACACCAAAAAACGCAGGCATTTATTTTTTAGAAAATGTATTGCTCTGCATAATGTGACAGTCAGCATTATTCCTGAGTTTTTATGCCTGACACTTTATGATTTTACATATAAAATAAAATAAAACACAAAACATATTGAACTGTTAAAATTTGATTTATAAAGTAAAATTGATATCTTCTTTTTTATATAAAACGCCTCACCCTATTTCAGTTTTGAATCATCGTAACATTTAATGTTTATGTTGAAAATTTGCAAAGGAGACAAAAGTTATACATTTGTTTGTAAACTCAGTTGAATTTTCGTAATAATAATACGTAATAAAAATGTGTTTGATTTTCCTGGTTTATTGCTGCAGTGATTTGCGGAATTGGGTGCTAACTTTTCCTTCACGAAAATTAAACGCATTTTTCTGTATAGATTATAGCAGTTTGATATTTATAGACAGAACAAAAGCTGTCAGTTGATTAAACTATTGAATACCCAACAGTCTTATGTTGAGGGACATTTGTATTACATATTCAGTTAACATATGCATATTATGTTACTTATATCCAGTAGGATTTACAGAGTAGAAAACTCTTAGAAAATTCACGAAGAGTAACAGTATCTTAACATATTTCAACTGGAAGACAAATAATGCTTAACACCTGTTAAATGTAAAAATGCCTGTTAACTGACTACGAAATTAATATTTTCTCACAACATTTTTGCTTTAACAACAAAATTCTTAACTATTTTCGTTCAATTAAATAACGAAAGGGAAACTGTTAAATAAACTGCTCTCTCGTGAGAGCCAAAAAATGCCGCGAAAAAGTTTGATTGCAATTTCTCTTGCATGTAAGAGAGACCAAGACAAATTTAATTTCGTGCTATATGTTAATTTAGAATGAAACACAATCTAATATTGACTTGACATTTCCCCATATTTAACATAACGTAAAGGGAAACTATTTTCTTTCGATGTTCTGTCGAGACATCAACACGGACCAGATAATAGTACATTTCAACGCAAGCAAAGGGAGGCTAAATTCGAACTTTACTATCCGCATTTAGTTATTGAGCAAGATTAGAGGATTACTTGAAAAAGAAAGTTTAATTCAATGGACACATTCAATTTTG
Organism: Phaonia tiefii; assembly: GCA_963931995.1. Lineage (NCBI taxonomy): Eukaryota > Metazoa > Arthropoda > Insecta > Diptera > Muscidae > Phaonia > Phaonia tiefii. The sequence goes on along the minus strand of OZ008368.1, from coordinate 319,024,254 downwards.
CAAACAGTGTTTTTAAATTCTGTATATTTTGGCCATCGGTGATGCATTGGTTGGAGCGCTAATAGTATCCGTTACTAAGTAACGCTAATAGTATGACCAAATAAACTCATCTAAATAGAAGCTATTGGTTTCTCGTATTGGACGGCAACTAATGAATTTAATCGAGCAAAAAATTTGTGAAAGAATAGGAGCCCACTTTAATGCACTTTTTGGATTTTCCTTGACTTAAGGATCAGAAGGACAAGTAAGAATTAAAAACAGGTGCTCTCCAAAGATATAACCATACAATTTAACTGAGGGATGGTAACACAAAAATTCAAATGTTGATTATTTGTCATGCATGCTTACTTACTTACTTATCCGGTCTCGGACAACCTTACAAAAGGAACCTTACAAAACGAAGATATCATATTTCGCCAACCAGTGCCATCTTTTGCTTTATTTCTCATGCTGGCAATACCAAGTGTACGCAGGCATTCGTCAACTTGATCCCTCCAGCGGAGTCTTGGTCTTCCTATTTTTCGTCTTCCTTCGAGTTCGGTATCGAAAACCCTTCGTACTGGTTCGTCTTCATCCACTCTACTGACATGGCCAAGCCAGCGTAATCGCGTTATCTCGATCCGCTTAACTATGTCAATGTCAGGATAAAGCTCATACAGCTCATGATTCATGCGTCGCCGATACTCGCCGTTCTGCACTGTAGGGCCATACATTTTTCGGAGTATTTTTCTCGCGAAGACTCCTACAGATGTTTCGTCTGCTTGCGATGCGCCATAAAGCAAGACAGGTTGTATGAGAGTCTGGTATAGTTGGACTTTTGTTACTCGAGAGAGGGCTTTATCTCTAAAGGTAAAACCCGTTTCTTCAAAAACAAATACCTTCTCTTAAAAAAATACCTTTTCTTAAAAACATGCCTTTTCTTCAAAGTACTTTTTCTTAAAAATAAAATAATGCAATATAAAATAAAAACTGAAAAATTCCACTCAAAATTTGGACAAAAAAAAATCTAAATATTATGTTGCCTTTATATCTATTTCGTGGGATGTATTGCAGGAAACAAGTACATTAGACCGACTCAAAAAAAAGATTATTTTATCCACCCCTCAGAATGTACATTGGGTTGTTTTATGTTGGTTTCAAAATATTTCGTTTCGTGTCTAGATATGGTGAAAACGGTATTTTTTTAGTTCTTCAAAGCATTTTGTACTTTAGTTATCGACAATGTATACAATATTGGTATCATGTGAAAGGCATTTGAAGGTGAGTAGAACGGTAAATATAACATGCCAATGTCTGCATTTTTAAGTTTTTAGTACGGAGATTTTGCTGATGTAAATGTCAATCTTAAGTGAATTTAAGTAAATACGTGTTTCAGTTTTTTTTTTGAAATTCGCACTAGTTCGCGTTTCACCCAAAATTCAATACGGTGGGATCATCACGTTCCACTCGGTGCAAAATCAAATCTTTTCTTACCACAAGGACGTAGTTGTTGTATTGATATACTGTTTCTATTTTGCAATACATTTTCCGAGTTGATCTGGACCAAATTTTGAATATTTAGAATTAATCCAATCTGACATTTAAATCAGAAAAACCTCCGTACTAAAAACTTGAAAATTGTTTTTTTTTTGTAAAATATCCCCAATAAAGGGATATGTCAGGACATGTTTTGTATACCGTTGAACGCGGCATTAAATGATATTCAATCCTATGATACTAATATTGCATACATTATTTTTAGCCAAAGTGAAAATATCTTAGGAAAAGTAAAATAATACCTTTTGAAAAATACTCCAGCTCACCGGCTCTTAATGCTACACACGAAATATTTTGGGAATCATCAGAAAAGAAACCGAGGAACATTTTGAGGGGTGGACAAAAAACACTTTTTTCACCACCATACAATGTGAGTCGGTCTAGTGTACATATATATTTGGAAACATTGTTTTCACGAATTGGAGATCGGGTGCATTTTTGTTTCTCTGTTGTCTTTAACGTTTTTGTTTTAAGCCGTTTCAACAAACAAAGCTATATATATAGTATATTATAACCCATCCAACATTTAATATTGAATAGTAAATGCAATGTGTTTGGACACATAAAACGTGACGTCATAATCCGTCCGTACATAATAGTCTATGCACCCACCGCCATTCACACCCCATACTTCCCTCGTCTACCCATCACCTAAGCGTATACAACATCCAACTCTTACACCAAACATCGCGAACACTCACACTCACTGATAAACCCACAAACTCTGTCGAAGTTGTTTAAATAGTAGCAGCGAAATAGTTTCAGTGGCCAGACAAGAATGAGTGCTTTGATGCTATTCTCACTTGCGTCACTACAGCGATGGTACTTAATTTTAAGATCGACAAGACTTAGGGCCGCTTCCGAGCGCATAACCTAGTACGATTATAGAATCTTATCTGGGGATCTAGTTCTGCAACGGACAGGAGAAATTTTTAGATCCGTTCTTTAGTAAAGACTGTGTAAATACATTACTACACAGTGGTTCTGTTCCTACACAGACGTTCCGGCCTACTGTTCCTAAACTCACTGACTCCATACAGCCCATTGCATGATAATCGGTCCCGAATCGTTCTCACTGGACATATAAGGCACATGCCGAGCCAGTATCCCGCATATCCGATACCGATCTACACAGAAAATGCGAATAATCGCATGTGCAATACACTGAGTTTCCGATCATCTTAAAATCTACCAGTCCACAACCTCCCCATATCAACAACCTACACCAAATCCTGAAAAACTCGCTGTTGATTACAAAGCTGCCTTCGATGTTTGTCTACTGAAAATACTCTACGAAGCTATACTTGAGCTTGGTATTATGCTAAGCTTAGATAAATACCATAGTTTTGTCGATTGCAAAACTGCTTTCGACAGCCCCATTCGGGGAAAATTATACGAAACTATATCTGTACTTGGGATTCCGGTAAAACTGATCCGCTTCTGTAGAACGACGCAGACCAACACCAAATCATCAGTGAAAATGGGGAAAGAACCCACCAAACCATTCTGTACCAAGAGAGGATTGAGACAAAGCGACTCACTTTCGTGCAATCTTAATCAAAATATGTATTGAGCTGATAATGAGAAAAGCTGCAGTTAATACAAACAAGACCATTGACACGAAAAGCGAAATTTGCGAGAGGTTACTGCTGTATTTTCAAGAATAGAGAAAGAATGACCGAAGTTGGTATTTGCTGTTAATGAGGTCAAGACAGGATTGACGGTGTCAGCGACTAGGCAAAACTCTCGACTTGGTCCGCACTTGAACGTCGACAACCGATTTAATTTTGAAGTGGTAGATGAATTAATCTACCTTGGATCCGCGGTGAACAAGGAGAACAATATCAGCCTGGAGATACACACGAGAATTGTGCTTGCAGATATATGCTACTCTGGGCTCAGCAAGCAGTTTAAAAACAAAGTCCTCTCTCGACATACACAAGTCCTGCTATACCAGACTCTCATTTTATCTGTCTGATGTATGGCTCAGAATCAAATTTGGCCAATTGCGTTGGCTAGGACAATTTGTCAGAATGCATGAAGATGAGCCAGCACGAAAGGTTTTCGATAACGTACCCGATGGAAGAAGGAAAAGAGGACGACAAAGACTCCGATGGAAAGACCAGGCCGAAGAATCCCTCCGTATCCTTGGTGTTACCAACTGGCGAGCAATGGAGAAGGAGAGAACAAGTTGGAGATATATATTAAAATTTGTATATTTGTTTGTTTAATTAATATGTGTAAGACATCTGACCCCATGAGGTTGTAAAAGAGTCAACAAAAGTAAAAAGAGCAAATTAAAACATCCCAACACTGATTTTGAAAATTTTGAGCAAACTTATTATTTGCAAAGAATTAAATAATTGGTAAATCGACGGATTAATTTGTAGAGCTAGAAGGAGACAATGTTTAGAAATCAACATCCCTTTTAGTTAAAAAAAATATCTTTTACTCAAAACGTTCTCTATATTTTGTCAGAGAGACTCTCATTAGGAGGGCAGGTCAATTCAGTGCGCTGCAAACGAAATGATAATCGAAAATAGTTTGTCATAAAAATACTAAAAAATCTCTCTTGAATATTCCGCCCCAAATTCCATTCACAACACGTATAGTTAGATATTACTTTTCGATGGCGGAATGTTCTTTTTAGGAATAAGAAAGGAGGATAAGATTAAAGGATACATACAATATAAAAGTTCTGAAAGATTTTTTGGTTACAGCAAATACACATTTGAGATTCCTTTGAAAATTGTAGTGACATAATTCGATGATTCTGTGTCTGCCAATGGAGCTGTTAAATATTTCCTTCCACGACCTTGTGTATATATGAGACTGTTATTGTATTAACTCAATGTTTGTGCTATCAATTTCGAAGACTTCACTAAATGTTGAAAATGTGTCAAAAAGATTGTGACGCTCAGAGTCAAAACAAATCAAAAAATTTAACTTTAATTTGGATGAATGAGTGTCAGCGACAAATAAAAGGATGTGAGCTGCACGTGCAAGTAGTTTCTTGCATCCTTCGGGAAATATGAATAAAAGTGTTACAAAAATTTAGTCGAAGTGAAACAGATGTAAAATTGAGATGTAACTTAAGCATACGTACATTTAATGAAATTAGATTTAACATAGCAAATGATACGACTTAAGGTCGGAAACTTTTACAAGGATAAAAAGGATGACATGTTTTCACATTTTCAAGTTTGCCGTTGCCACAAACCTTTCGTGGCAAACAACATCCTTTTCGTTATTTAAAATCTTTGGAATTTTATAGAAATGTAATATAAATCAAGTTTAGCTGCTTCAATTTGTTGTGGTTTGTCGCTTATGACACCTCGAACTTTCGCAATATAATGTACTTATTATTTAGAATAATAAGATGGCAGCTTTAACTTTGTTATTCAGCTGTAAACACTTCTGTTAATTCATCTGTACTTACTTACTTACTTACTTATCCGGTCTCGAACAACCTCGGGGGTTAGGGACCTTACAAAACGAAGATAACATATTTCGCCAACCAGTGCGATCCTTTGGTTTATTTCTCCAGTTGGCAATACCAAGTGTACGCAGGGATTAGCCAACCTAATCCCTCCAGCGGAGTCTTGGTCTTCCTATTTTTTGTCTTCCTTCGAGTTCGAAAACAATTCGCTCTGGTTCGTCTTAATCCATTCTACTGATATAGCCCAGTCAGCGCAATCGCGTCATTTTGATCCGCTTAACTATGTCAATGTCGGGATATAGCTCATACAGCTCATGGTTTATGCCTCGCCGATACTACCCGTTGTGCACTATAGGGCCATACATTTCTCGGAGTATTTTTCTCTCGAAGACTCCTACAGAATTTTTCGTCTGCTTATGATAAAACCCAGGATTCTGCACCATAAAGCAAGACAGGTTGTATGAGAGTCTGGAACAGCTGGACTTTTGTTACTCGAGAGAGGGCTTTATCCCTAAAGTGCTTGCTTAGCCCAAAATAATATCTATTCACAACCACAATTCTTTTTGGTAGAATAGTCGTGTTTCGTTCTTCCTTCTGTATGTCTCAAATTTCTCCCTATACCACTCAGTTGCAGCTCGCATTGCAATTGACTAAAGCATTTCCATACGTGCAGCTTTCCTTTCATCATTTTCAATGCCACTCTTTCCATCGTACCATGGTTTATTGCGAAACGGTTTTTCGAAACCAAGTACGGTTGTTGCGACAGTTTTTATAGAGTCGAAAAAGGGTTTCCACTGCGCATCAGGATTGTCATCCGTAGGGGTGGATTCTGTGTCATAAGTTGCGAGAGCTTCCTTCAGTAGTCTGTAGTTACCTCTGGTAATTGCAGCTTTCTCTGGGTCTGGTTTCGTCCGATTTTCGCCCTACTTAATCTTGTGCGAACCTTTGCTCTACCAGGTAGTGACCAGAATCGATTTCGGTTCTGAAATTCATCTGTATATTATCAGTAATTATACTTTTATTCTTTTTTATAAAACAGTAAAAAGTCGTAACTAAAAAAGTTCACTGAGTGCATTTTAGTTTTCGAGATATAGCAACATGGGTGTAATGCTGACAACACCATCGTTAAGTTTGTTGCATAAAAAAGTAAAATTTAATTAATTCGTAAACACTTTCGTCCTATGATCTTTATCTTTTGATTGACATGGGATACCTCAACTACCAGTGTGCCATCTAACTCGCTTCGAATTTTGTTGATGAAGCAACAGAAAGCAACTGGGCCACCGTATTTCGCTTGGTCTCTAAATTCAATCGCATTTCGGTGAAAAAGTTTTGGGCCGAACTGGCATAAAATTATTCTACGGAGAATGTCGTAGGCGGATGGTTTCCAAATCGAAAGCGAATGAGGAATCAACTGCTATTCTAACGGATATGGGATTGACCGGAGAACAGGATTAGGAATATTTATCGAGGACTAATAATACCAGATAACACTCATCTTCCCGATCAGACCACTGTTTTCCAAGTACAGCTTAAAACCGACTCCGCGAGTAGTGAAATAGCTGTACAATGACGTTGGACACACAAAGAATAAATGCTGTTTACTGATAGTCAAGCTAAGATGAGTTCCATTTGTTCTAAAGTGTGAGATCTCATATGGTACTTATAGTATATACAAGGAAAATATAAGCCAGATTTCCATCTTTGGGAGCCTGGAAGTTATATGCACTGCTCGCAACCGCGGTAGCTTTGGAAATGAAAAGGTAGATGTGCTGGGTACAATGGGCGCCCTACAAATAAGTAGGTATTTAGACATTTTGGTCCATTATGATACCAAGGGCTACCATTTAGTGAACCATTTAGTTTGCACCAAGAACCTCATAATCCCATCTACGCTCAAATGAACCAATTCTTCTACGTCCCTAATGGAGAAGAAGCCAATAGCAGACATCATCCTGCCGGCTAGTGGTTGATACGTATAGAGAACGTGCTCAGTAGAATTTTACTCTTCCTAACCGTAACCACTTCCGCAACATTCATTTGCCATGACTTTCAATCTCGGTCCATGCTTCCAAATCAGATAGTGACCCATCGGAAGTGGCGCATGCTTTGAGAGCTTGGGACATAGAGACAGAAATTTCATAGACCTCTCGTACACATTTCATGTATTAGCACACAGGAGAGTTCGCGCAGAATATGCTTACAAGTCGATAGAAGCATGAAAACAAGTTCGAGTTTATATTTCGACGGTTAGTTAGTCAGTAGCGTTGCCAACTCCTCGAAATATCCCTGTGCCTTGCTACCTACTTAATGAATATCGTACTACCGAACCATCTCCCTAAGTGATCTGAGGCAGCCTTAGGCACATGTTGTACGCAGGAATTCTGACTCTAAGATCTTCTTAGCCGACAAACTGTTAGAGATCACATTGACCTCCAACATTGCTGGGCTAGTGCCTGATACGTGTAGAGAAGGTGGTCAGTAGAATTTTCGTCTTCTTTATCGTAACAACTTCAGCAAATATCATTTCCCATGGCGCTCAGTCTCGCCACATGTTCAGATGGTAAGGTAGTCCCAAACATTGCCAGTTCATCCGCTCTGCAGGTCCCCGGAATGCCGCTGTGACCTATCATCCATATAAGTCGATATCGTACTACTGAACCATCTGCCTAAGTGAGCTATGGCAGCCCTAGGAACATGTTGTATGCAGGATTCTGATTCTAAGAACTTCATAGCCAAGTGACCGCTAGAGATGACATTGACTAAAATCATTACTGGAACAATGCTGAATACGTTACGAATACAATTTATTCAAATGTCATTTGCCATCACCTTTAGCCTCTCCGCATGCTTTCCAATCAAACTGTACCCCGTCAAGTCTGAGAAGCTTTAGAACATAGGGCCCAGATTGAGATAGAATGGTCATAGATCTTCTGCTATCAAATATTACTTACACCTTTACAACCTGTGTCTCTAGCCCACATTTTTTGCATTAGCACACAGAAGAGTTGGCGAAGGATATGCGTACAAGTCGATAGGATGCTGCCAACATGTACCAGTTTATGTTCAGATGGTGAGCCTGTCCCTAGCCTTGCCAGTCCATCCGATGTACAGGTCCGCGGCATGTCCCTGTTCCTTGTCCCCCTTATAAAATGAATGTCGTATTTCTGAACTACGTCCTTAACAGATCTTTGGCAGTCCTGGATATTAGAATCAGTCCAGATATTAGAATCACGAAATCTGACTCCTGGAACATAATAGGCACCTGATTGTCAGAGAAGACATTGACTCCAATGAACGCTGGACTATTATCTCTCAGCCAACTGGTCACTTCCCCAATTGTTAAAATTTCAGCCTGATAAATGCTTTAGTGACTGTGAGAATAGATGCCGTACGCTAATTGATCTTTCCGATTCGAACCATCCGTTCAGAAATTTAAACTCCCGTATGAGAGTGTACTATGCACGATAAAATATTGCGTACGCTTTTGCGTAGTCGATATGGTACTTACGATTGTTTGAAAAGCTTTCCAGCACTGTCCGATGACCTACCCTGATAATGCCCAATTGTGCCAGAGTGCTTAATCTGATGGCAGACTTAGGATATATCTGCTTCCTATAATGTCCACCGGCAGCAGATATAACATTCCATTCAGTGCATTATTGTAATTCTCTGTTGAACCCGATTTTTTTTTCATTTCAACTTGTTGATGTCATAAGTAAAGTACACTCCCCGAAAGCTTATTCAACATACGTACTGTTCTACTGGAAAATGATTTTTTTCTGTAATCCGTAGTCTGATCTATTGGCCAAGTAAGAGGAAATCGATGTGAATCCCTGGACAACCTTGTTGTATGGTTAAATACGATAACATCGGGAATAAGGCCATGTCTCTCAATTTCCACGGAAATTTTGATAGATCAACGATGCACATCTCACACTTCGATGATGTTCCAAGCAGTTTATAGAGTTGGCTGCTCTGCTACAATTACTTAAGAACATAGCTATCGAATTCTTTTGTACGTGAAACTTCTAGGTGGACCTACGCGAACCAGACCAAATGCAAGAGTTATATTCCATCTTATTTTATGGGTATCGCTACAGCTATAGAGATCTGGCAAACAATTCATGGGGAGAGGCCTTTACAGCCATCGTCGCATTTTTGTGCTTGTCAACTATACCGGGACTGAATCTCAGCTAGATGTCCAAAATAACATCCAGTTATTTGGCAGACTATACAAGCTTTACGTAAGACTTATTGAAAGATATAGGCTCCATGATGGGTAACCCATAAAAGGGGCCAGATCGGGATTTTCCGGATTAACACTCACGCAATTTTGGAACGTAGTTCCTTATCACACGTTGCTTGATTGGGGGCTAAATGAACAAAAATTAAACAATTTTTTTTTTATCATTTATGCTACAACCAAGTACGAGTATTATCAAATATATTGGGTACTTTTGATTTAGTTTGTATCTAAAAAAAAAAAAATAATAAATGGTTTCCCATTACATCCCATGAAGGGACTGGGGAGAACTTCTCACAATCACTGAGCTGTGCGCTTTCCAGTTTTCACTCACTGATTGGGACCTACAGTTTTACGCCGATTCCGAACGGTAATTTGAGAAGCTTTTTCATGGCTAGATAGTCGATAGTGTCGCCGTCACTATGCGAGGTGACCGCCGCCGAAAGAAAAATTTGAAGGTGGTCAGAGCCGGGTTCGAACCCAGGATCTCATGTACAAGAGCCGCGCACACTTACCAGTGCACCACCGACGGTATATATGTTCGCAACTTTGTAATTCGTTTCAAATTATGACTATTTTGGAAGATTTATTCTTATGTTATGAATTCCCTTATTTTAACTGGATTTTTCTCCACATTCTGTGAACATTTTTCCACATTCTGTGCAATCAAACCAAGCTATATAATAAATTTGCATGTCATATATTTTCTTTATCAGACAAGAATTTCTCTAAAGACCTTAAAAGTTTGTAAACCAAATTACTTTAAACACGACAACTAAAAATGATTACCCTAAACTAAAACCTTTATTTGTTGCTCGAAAAGAAAAGAATAGACAAAAAATGAGATGCTATAAAAAGATTAGAAGATCTCGTTTATTTCCCCAACAACAAATATAAAATATATGATAAACCCGTATGTCAAAAAAGTGGGGGGAAATGTGTCCTTGTACAAAAGTGAAATCATAATCCTATTATTTAAAATATCTCGTTGGCCAAAACATGGGTTTATCATTTGGTCTGAAACGCATGAATGCATAATCGTTCGTGCTTCTACTCTATTATATTGCTTCGTACTTTTCTTGTGTCGTGTCTTTTTCTTTTTGATAAATTGTAGTTGTAATACGATTTTATCCTTTAAAAAGTTTGCTATCTCATTATTATTTGCATGGGATGGATATATTTTAGTAGGAGAACTCGTATACAGCAACATAGAAAACAAAGTAAGCTGTATGTTACCCATCCACATTGGAGAGGAGGGGTCTATAACATACAAAAGACTAGCTGGCTTGTGAATTGAATATTTGAGAGAAACCTTTTATATGTAACAATGATACGAACGAGGCCAACCGAATTTTCTTAATCTGATAGTTTTATAAACCCGACAAAGTCATTTATATCAGTTTTAATATTTTTATCTGATTCAAATCCGATCAATGTTGTTTCAGTCAATAGATTTTAAGAACTCATTATATTATCGCTATATTCATTTCATTTCAGTCAATGAGGATTGATATTGAAAGAGGTTTCAGTGTAATCTTTCTCTGAACTAACATGATTTCTCGAGCTTGACAAGCTTTCACATAATGCTTGGCATACTGAAAAAATATCCTTTAGCTAATTATTATGAAATCCTTGGTAAATAAAATAAATGTCTCAATTAGTTTGCTATAACGAAACATACTTTTGGGCGTATTAAACAACAACTGGTTACCAGTAAAGATTTCCTTTGTTTTGTAACATAACCATTAACCATAGCCATCAATATTCACAACATTTCTTTCCTGTGCAGGCTTTCATCGAAAGCCATTGCCTAGACGTCGCTGTTTGAAAAAATAAACCATATTTGCCATGAGATTGGTGTACAGGGACCGTCTGCGTATTCTTCCATTTCCGTTTTACTATCCGATCTTTAAGATGTTAGAAAGTACTTTTATAACAAAAAGTAAATTTTCATAGCATGTTTATTAAAAAAATTAATGTGAAATTGATTATTATGGTGCATGGTTGAGAATATAGCTATTTCAATGCCCTCCAAGGCATATCATCAGCTCCCTTCTCCACAAGTATTTAGGTATATCATCACAGATTATAGGAATATACAAGTCTCAAGTAAGCGAGAATTGTCTAAACTCCTACTTGTGCGAAAACTTCCACAACAATACTTTACCACAACCATCAATATTCACAACATTTCCTTCCTATGCAGGCTTTCATCGTAAGCCATTGCATAGATGTTGTTGTTTAAAAAAAGGAACAACGATTGTCATGAGATTGTCGTACAGGAAAAAAAAGTGAACTAAATTACTTTTTTTTATTTTCAAGGCTTGCGTGTCTACAAAGATCAACTTTTATTCGGTTTATTTAGAGATTTATTTGGGTTCAATTTTTAGTGAATTTTCCCTACGACGATTTCAATCTAATCCAAACAGGACATGTGGGTCCATTTATCAGTTGACTTCAAATATTTGTGTTTGTCCACCAGATACCAATTGGATGTCTATTTCTGTAATATTTCATTTTCCCGAGGTTATCGTAGTTACCGAATAGGTGCTCAAATTTAAAACATCCGTAAGCTGTGCAAAAGTGAATCAATTTGCATGAAAACATAACGTGTTTGTAGCTTGTCGGAAATATAGTATTCTTGTGTCAGAACACATTGTGTTTCCTATTCAATATTTCGGGACACAATGATTAATAGATTATAATAGATGTTTTTGTGGCTTTGTTTGTCGAAAAATTGGGCAACTGTTGTTGAAAACAAAGAAACAAAAAGGGGGTACATATTCAATTCATGAAAACAATGCTTGGAAACATGTACGTGTTTCTTAAAATATGCTGCTGGTGTAATGTTTTTCAGCGCGTAATCCCTTCTTTTTTCACACACCTACCTTATCTTCCTGTAACTAATGCAATCCACTACATTTGTAGGTGGCACTTCCGAGGATTAATCTTAATTATGAAAGAAAAAAATACATGAGGTGTCAGGAGACACCCGGTTGGAACGAAGTTCCTTTCGCTATATATTATGTACTAGTTAGTTCCAACACGCCTAAGGCGCCTGTTGAAAAATACTATAATTTAAATAGATCTTTAAGAAAAGACACTTTTTGTAAAATGATAAACATTTTTTAAGAAATTTTTTATTTATTGAATGTAGTTTTTGAGAAAAGGTATATGTTTTGGTCCTTTTTATAAAAATATGTTTTACCTTTTCCAGAAAAAGTCCTTTCTTTAGTGAGAGGTAATTCTTTTATTAAAAACCATTTTTTTTAGAAAAGGTACCATTTTTAATAACAACTACTTTCTGTAAGAAAAAGCCTAAGAGTATGATTTTTTTTTTGCAAAGAAGTAGTTTTTTAGGAACAGCTACTTTTTGCAGAAGCGGAACTCTTTTTAGCAAAATGATATTTGATATAAAAATTTACTTATTTTCAGAAAGGTTACTTATCTCAAGAAAAGAAAAGGTATTATTTTATTTTTAAGAAAAGGCACTTTTAAGAAAATGAATTTTTGTAGGAAAAGGTTTTTTTTTTAAGTGAAGGTATTTTTTTTTATTAAAATTTTTTTTAAGAAAAGGGAATTTTTTTTAGAATTGGTTTTTTTTCAAAAACAGGTACAATTTTAAGAATAGGACTTATCTCAAGAAAAGTTATATTGTTTTACATAAAAGGTACTCTTTAAAGAAAAGGTAGTTTTTTAAGAAAAGGCAATTTGTACTAAGATTCTATACTTTTTTAATAAAAGGTATTTATTTAAAAAATATACTTTTTTAAGAGAAGGTACTTTTTGTAAGAAAACTTAGCTTTTTAATCAAAGGTACTTCTTTAAGATATGGTATTTTTTTTAAGAAAAGGTATTCTGTTTAAGAATATGACTAGGTATTGTTTTTGAGAAAATTTACTTTTTTTAATCCTGCTGTTAGGTTAGGAAAAAAATACGAATGTTAGGTTAAGGGACCATTTGGTCCATACTGCAATTTTCATGCAGAATATCAATTTAATCGTATTCGTTGTATATATTTTAGTTCAATATTCACTAAATATTGTTATTATTATTATCAATAAATGTAAGAAAATAAATGTAAAGAAAATCAAAGAATATATTCTATGGACCAAATGGTCCCTTAATCTGTTTCTAGTTAGAAAATTTAATTTTTGCTCATGCCATTGGTTTATAAAAAAGATCACGTGACCTGAAAAATGAAGTCAGTATATATCACCGTTCAAAACTTACAAAGAAAACTAGCCATTATTTGGACCAAATGGGCTTAATCTAACAGCAGGGTTAAGAAAACCCACTTATTTAAGAAAATTTTATTTTTTCAACTTCTTTCACTTTGGCTTTTCTAAATTTACTTCTTATTGGGTTCAAAACTACAATATGTAATAAACAGGCTCCACCTTGGAAACTTCCCTTTAAACCAAAATTACCCAATTTAGTTGACAATAATTTGTTGTTTCATTTGAATTTCCTGTCCAAAAGCAAATTAAAAAAACTTTCAATACCATTGGCAATTATACTTATTTTCAAAGCCTTTCCTTCATATCTAGCAATTTGAGTTTTCAAATATTTTATACAGTTCAGGTTTATGAATTTGAAAGTACTGCGAGGCAATTTCTATCGAAACCACAAACCTCTACATATTAAATGCTTTACAGAATTGTCAGCAGTCAAAAAAATTCAAAATATTTAAAAGCACTCCCATATTTCATTACAATTGGCATATGATTCCACAACCTGCATATGCATTGCCTGAGCTAATGCAAATTCAAAATTTTTTAATTGCAATTGCAAACAATGGCAATTCTTTTGCATTTGCATTACATAAAGTAATGCAAATTAAAATTCAATGCAAATTAAGAAAACCCATGTATGGTTGTACTCGTAATAAAGTAGTTAAAAAAAAATTTGTTAAAAATTTTTTCATTTAGCCCCCATCCCGCAACGTGCGATAAGGAACTTCGTTCCAAAAGGCAGCAGATATTCAATTCATGAAAACAATGCTTGCAAACATGTATATGGTTCCTGGAATATGTTGTTGGCATGTTCTTTTCGGCTCGTAATCCCTGCTTTCTTCAAGAACTCCACCTTTATGTTACGATTGCAATTCACTACACTTGTAGGAGGCATTCCCGAGGATCAATCTAAACTAAGAAAGAAATAATTATAGTCTTCACCGGCGGAATGAAGACGGGCCCCAGGAAATAACACCCCAATTGCAAAACGAAAATGGGCCCCAAACCAACACACAGGTTACAACAACACGAAATATTGGGGGTTGTTTTTTCATTATGAATGTGGGTGGCCCCAATGAAAGTGGACCCCAATTATTTTTTGGGGAACATTATCATTTTACTTGGGGCCGTCTTCATGTTTTGGTGTGTTATTTCATAACTAAATTGGTGTGTAATTTCTCGGGGTGCTACTTCGTACTTAATGAAAAAACACCCCATAATAACAAATTAAATTAGGCCCCAAATATTACTAAAAAGTACATTTTAATAAACTATATTTTACTGTTTTAGACAGAAATTAAAAAAAATATTCTAAAATAAAATCGCGCGATTTTTTTTTGGGAAAAGTTTTTTCCCTGCGGCGCTTCAACACACTACCAACAAACATTTTAACAAACTTTAGTTTACTGTTTTAGAAAGAAATTAAAAAAAAATCAATGAGTGTTCGAACTCACGGATGATGTGTTAACACCTTTTTGCTACACGGTACCTGTTCGATTTCTATGAACACATTAGTAAATGTTACATTGGAAAATAAAAAATAATATTTTTTTTGTATACACCGGGCAATGCTGAACATCAAATGACTCGCTTTGTTTGGCCATAGCAACAACAACGAAACAACCAAACACACAACATCACACATACTTTGTCCGCAGTAGCTGACGTATACGTATGTCACATAACCACATGTTTGCCATATCAACAGCAACGAAACAGCCAAACACACAACATCACACATACTTTGTACGAAGTAGCTGACGTATTAGTGTGTCACCATAACGTCGACCGCCCAAGCGTCGACGCTTGCAAATGAAATTTTGCGTGGTTATGCTTTAAATCTCCGTTCAACAACAGCAACAGACACATGTACATACATACATTATTATGTTACTAAATACGCTATAGACACAATTTCGTTTGCCTCACCCCTGCCAGAATACTCTTTCATTGCTCTCTTGCTCGCTCATTTTTGTTTAACACGTGATTATTCTCTTTCGCAGTTGCAGAAAATCTGGGTTTAGCAGCAGCATAAAATCTGGTTTTAGCAGCAGCATAAAATCTGGCTTTGATAGATTTTGTCCCTATTCGCCGCTATAGATTTTAACACGTCAAAAATTTTTCCAAAAAAAATTCGCGATTTTTTTGGGAAAATTTTTTTGCCTGCGGCACTTCAGCACAAGTTCACCAAAAATTTTAATAAACTATATTTTGCTGTTTTAAAAGAAACGAAAAAAATGTTTACACAAAAAATCGCGCAATTTTTTTTTGGAAAAATTTGTTACACGTCCAACAAAAGCTTTAATCTATATCGAGAGCTTATATTCAATACCAGCTATACGCAAAATCACAATTTTTCAGGAGAAGGAAAAAACAGTTTATTTTCCGAACTCTCGAAGATTGAAGTAAATTTTCTTCTAGTATTTTTGTTAAATATTATTAGTGGGTACTGCATACAAAAATTATTTAAAGATTCAATCTTCGAGAGTTCGGAAAATAAACTGTTTTTTCCTTCTCCTGAAAAATTGTGTTTTTGCGTATAGCTGGTATTGAATATAAGCTCTCGATATACATATGTATATAAAAGAATAACGTTACAGACTGACATACTCAACATCGCCCAGCCCTAACCGTTGGAGGTAGGATCTTGCAATTTGGCATGGAGATCCATCCTCTAGCGCTGACGTCCGCTAAGACGGGATTTTTGGAAATTCCTACGGGAAGGGGCAAAAAGCGGAAAAGTGTCTCCCATGGCGGCCTGCCCAAACACCTTTCGCTAAAAAGCTGAAATTTTCAATATTTGTTAATTCGGATATGCCATTACTCCCTGGTATGGTACTATTTGCAGTTTAGCCCAGAAACTTGGTAACTTAGAGAGTAAATGGGGGGAAATTTTAAAAAGTTCATAAAACTACCGATAACGAAGTATCGGGCTTTTCAACTAGTAAACTATATTTTACTGTTTTAGAAAGAAATGAAAAAATGTTTATAAAAAAAGACCCTTGTTTGACGTTTGACGACAAATATTTGAAATAAATATTCTATCTAATTTTGTTTAATGTTTCATGGAATATGTTTATGTGTATTGTCAAAATCAAATCGACGGATATAACAAAACCAATTGTTTTCTATTGCGGCCGATTTGCCTGGGGTTCAATTTCTATTCTTTAAAATTTCATTTCAAGAAAATACACCCCAAAGCGTCAGTGAAATCTTATATCGCTTATTGGGGCCTTATTTTTAAACGGACGTGCTTCACAATTTTTTGGGACCCTTCATCATTGCTTGGGAGGCTATTTCATTTTGAAATTTGGGGCCCACCATCATAATGAGAACAAACCCTAAATTTGGGGCCCATTTTCTTATTGCAATTGGGGTGTTACTTCCCGTGGCCCGTCTTCCGGTCGCCGTCTTCACCATTTATTATCCTTGCCTGCAGGTACATCAGACACCTCTGATGAATAGCTGAGGTAGAGCTACATAACGTTCCTTCACATTTAAATGCTCTTGGATTATCGGCCATAGACAACACTTTATAGTGTAAGCAAGATGAACCGAACATATTCCTTTTTTCCCACAATATAATAAATTTCCAATCCTTTTCATATGTTTCATCTCACTGACCTCAGTCATCCGGTTGTGTCACCTGGCTGTGTATACACTTAACTGCGACCATACCTGGTATGTAGATATAAGTCCTATATAAGTTACATAGAGAGGAAGAGTGACTTTGTCTGTATCGGAGAGGGATGGACAATGTGCATCACATGTATTGCTTTTTTGTCTGTATAGTTTCGCAGCTTTTAATCTTTGTTATGGCCTTTTATTTTCTCAATAAATTCCCTGTTAACGCCGAGGTTGCATCAATGCTTTTAGCTTATAAGCCTCTTTATTGCACGCATTTACATTGTTTGAGTGAATATTTGGGTCGCACCTCGTATGTGTTCTGGTGCTTGATATCAAAAAAAATTGAATTAATTTTACATCAATAGTCCAGTATTTACAAATTGTTTTACTTACTGAAAGTGTTTCGACCACTTCTGGCTTCTGTTCCATCTTATGTACATACGTATGTCAACACTTAAAGGGCTGGTATGGAAAAAGTAGAAGAACTCAATTACGGCTTTTAGTATTATCAAACCCAAATAAGTTTCAGGACTTGCTTCATCTGTTAGTCATATTTTATTAATTAAATACCAGCTGACCCGACAGACTTCGTTCTGCCTGCAAAAGTATTTCTGAGATCTAATAAATATAAAAAACTACACAGTCGGGTATGAGTTACGGGGTGAGTTAGTAGTGTTAGTGCGCCCAATCTTTCCATGTCACAAATCATTTCAATGATTGGTGATCGTCAGGATAGACATGAAAAGGAAATGTATTTCTCTGAATGATAATATATTCATAACAGTGATATAAGAGGTATATTCATGATTGATATAAGAGGTAGTGTTATGAAAACAGCTGATTTTATTTTGTTCTCCATTTTCTAAATACTAAACAAATTTCAAGAAATTATAAATAAATCTTCCATAATTAAATAAAAACGGTTAATTCCTTTTAGGCTAATAGATCATATTTTTTCCGCTTAGTGAAAACAATATAAATGCCGCGATTGGGATTCAATAACAAAAGAAAGAAATAGAGTGAATTACTGACTTTGAGAGAATTATATGATACCTACACATACAAATCCTTGTCATATTACCTGATATACTTTCATCATAGCATCAGTCAATACAAAAGTGCCAAAACTGAATTGAGTATAAATGCATGTCAACACCTTGTTGTCGTAGAATTATAATCATGATGCAGTCGTGATAAAAGAGTGCATGTAGAAATGCTAACCTACATACATTGGGAAAGATTATGTTTCCTTTAAAAAACACAAATATTATCTTTGTAATGATACTAACTAAATCGGTGGCGAATACTAAATTGTACTGCAACTACAACACACTCCTTCAACACATTTTTTAGTGCTCCGAAAACACATTACTCTCTATAGACCCGAATAAGGCAAACTATCTTAGAAAGTTTTCTACTGTAGAGAGTAGTATTCGACAAAAAGTACAGGCATCTACACCTACTAATCTCGGAGAAAACGCGCTGTCCCAATGAAATATGGGGTCCCTCTTTCAATATTCAACCTTCTATATGTAAAAAACACGTTTGCAGCGCCATTTCTTCCACAAACCGAAAATCTAAAATCCGGCTCGAGATTGATAATTCCGTCGTTAATAGAACAGAGGTACCAATTTTTAGCCCTCCAACTTTTTGTCACTCTTCTCCACCCTCAGCCCAAAAATCTAAAATACGTTTTAATATTGATCTTCCCCATCGTCAATAGTACTTTAGTACTGTAGTACTTAATAGTCCTTTACGTTTCCTTCCCGACGGTCATCAATCATTGAAATGATTTGTGACATGGTAGTAACATTTTCGACGTAAATTTACTCGATTTTGGTTAAAAAAAAGACACGAGAAATCACATGATAATAGTGTGAATCGAGTCGATGAGAAAGATCGATCGCATGTAAATGCTCTATTACACCTTAACGAATACACAACTGTGTAGTTTTTTGTATTTATTAGATCTCAGAAATACTTTTGTAGGCAGGACGAAGTCTGCCGGGTCAGCTAAAATACGGTTTAATATTGATTTTCCCCATAGTCATTAGTATTTACCAGGCCCCACCGCCCACAAACCGAAAAACTAAAATCCGTGTTTAAATTGATTCTACCCATCATACCGGAGCCAGCATTTGAAACCTTGTTCGTTTTTAATGTGTGACAAAAAAAAATGCTACAGAAACAATTGTCATACGAATTTGGTGCAAAAAAAATTGTCGCAAAAAATGTTCAAAAAAAATTGTTACAACGTAACGTAAATATAAATGTCATCTATCATGAAGATTGCATCGTAAAATCGCTTCATACAAAATGTATGGGAAAATTTGTTTTTTTCAATTTTTTTTTTTTTTTAAATACGCAAACGTTATTTAAGCGGTATTTTCTGACAAACTAATCTATTGATTGTTTTGATTATAAAGTCAAAAACCATTATGAAAATTATACACCTTTTTAAAACATAAGAAAAATTCTCTGTAATGTGTTTACCAACCAACGTAGGCTGTCCAGTGGGATGTGTACGTGCCATGTTTCTTTTCTAAAGACGACGGTCAATATGCTTTAGGCCGATATAGAGTGAGTCGAAAGCTTAACACTACAACGTACACGATTAATTTTTTGGGCCAACAAATTTAAATCTTTTCTGAAAATAATTCGGAAACCAATTTTCTTAAACTCTTTAATTTGACAACTGAAATTAAACTGCGAACAATATGTTCCCAAAATATTTTTTTTTTCAATTTTCTTTACTAACTTGTTTATTGACTTCTTTAAAAAAGACTTTATTTCTACCTTTCTTAATGTCGATTAAAAAAAACCGAATTCCTCATCTCTAATACTACCCGCTTACCGAAAGCTTTTAATGCTATTGTCAACTCACATGCTTTTGGTATTTGCTTTGGCATATTATTTTTTTCAAGCTTAATAATATTGGTTTGAAGGCATTTAATGGTTTTTTAAACCAAATATCGGGTTTTTCAATAAGAGCGCTACAAAAGTTTTTTTAAATAAAACAAAACCGGTTTTAGATACCAATGAAATTCTTTATTCCTGTGAAAGTACGTTCGATTCCATTATGTATGGAACTCAATTTCTTTTGCATGGCCACCACGGGCACGCTTGCAGAAGTCCAGACGCTGAACCCAATTTTCGACGGTTTTCAAGCATAAATCGGCCGATAGTCGTACGAAGTTCATCAATCGTCGCTGGCTTGTTGGCATAGACCATAGACTTGACGTAGCCCCACAGGAAATAATCTAAGGGCGTCAAATCGCACGACCGAGGCGGCCAATCGACTGGGCCATTTCGTGAGATAACACGGTCACTAAACTTGGTTTCCAATAAATTGATTGTGGCATTCGCTGTGTGGCTTGTGGCGCCGTCCTGTTGGAGCCACATGTCCTCCAAGTCCATATTATCCAATTGGTGCCAAAAAATTCAGTTATCATTGAACGGTAGCGATTCACATTCACAGTAATGTGCCGGTCTTGATCATCACGGAAGAAGTACGGCCCAACGACGCCGCCGGCCCATAAACCGCACCAAACCGTAATTTTGTCGGGATGCAATGATGACTCATGGATTACCTGTCGATTGCTGTCTGACCAATAACGCATATTTTGCTTATTGTCGAAGCCATTCATCCAGAAATGAAATTCAGAATTCAGAAATTGGACGTAGCGCTCTTAAAGTTGAGGCCACTGACTCCAAATTTCGGTAGTAAATTTTAATAATTTCGACTCGTTGTTGGCTCGTATATCTTTCCATGATGAAATGGCAAACCTTACTGAAGAGAAATGTCAAAAGAGCGGGAAATAATATGGCGTCGTTTGCTGTCGCTATCGATTTCCTTTTGTAGCGTCTCTGTTGAAAACCCCTTTATATGCAAAACAGATAATAAAAGCAGGGTCCATAGAATATGTGTAAAATATTTTTTCAAAATAGGTGCAGTAGCTTCTGAGTTTTGGGGTCACGTACAAACACGTCTCTTCTAAATATATATATTTAGAAGTAGAGATTGAAATTTTTTTAAATTTCATAAATATCTTCTTAGATTTCAAATTAAACAACTTTGTGAAATTTGAACTCAAATTCATTGAATTTCGTGTTCTACGGAAAACGGGAATTTATAATTGAAATTCCAAGCAGTGAAGAGGAAGAGATTTCAACAATCACAGTTAATTTATGCAGATTGCAGTATACAGCATAACCTTGTACAAGAAGCCAAAGGACACAAAAAAACTACTCTCTCGAAAAGTTTTATAACAAAGACCAGGAATCTCGAATAACTTGTCAATTTGCATACAGCGGAGAGAGAGGACAATAAAGGAAATCAGTTAACAATGACCATTTGTTCAACAATGATTCGTAGTCCATTTATGACGTCTTTTATTTCCTTTGAAATCACAATTAAGAAATGAGTATTTGCATATTACACAAAATGAGCGACGGGTTTTTTTATTGTAGTCGGAAGGTAAACGCTACTAAATTGCCGAATTGAAATGAAATTTGGTGACGGTAGATTTTAAATATATGCCAACAATTTTAAAAATAATGTTAGCAGGATATTCTGATTAAATCAAATCTCTAAATTATGTTAAATTCTATTTAACATTAGTTACCTTTAATGAGATATAAAATTCGTTATAGACTTACTATGTGAAACTGATTAGCAGATTGAAGATGAAAAGTTGCTGTAAACCATTTGAAGGAAATACTAAATGATTAAGCGCATATGGCCACCGTAGGAGTGCTCGTAGTAACTGCACCTTGGAGGTGCTATTTCCGATCTTTGTCTCTAGCATTTGCTTGGGCTATTTGTGGTAAACACCTCAATGTGTGCTACTATTGCCGGTATTGCTATTGATTTATCTGCATATGCCAATGGCTTTAGGTTAGGTTGAAATGGCTGTCTATGCTGTTAGGTTGAAATGGCTATTGACACACTTAGTCCAATGTGATACCACGGGATGGCATATTACGTCCACATCGTAGAATAGTTATGGGTATGATTATGGGGCGTTCAATCCATACGATATCTCATCCTGATAATCCAGGATATGGCTAAAGAAGAGGCGTACATTACAATAAACAATTAAATAGTTTTCCATTACATCCCAAGATCGGACTGGGGTTGAGCTTCTCACAACCAGTGCACTGTACGCCTTCTAGTTGTACACTCACTGGTTGCGAGCTATAGCTCTACACTGGTTCCGAACAGTATTTTAAGAAGCATTTTCATGGCTAAGTATTCGATATTGCCGCTATCACTAGACGAGGCGGCTGTCGTGGAAAGAAATGTAAGGTGGTCAGAGCAGGGATCGAAACCACGTGCACACTAGACATTGCACCACCGACGGCCACTACATATGTCCCTGGCAAAAGGTCTTAAAATCAATCAGCTTGCGAGCCCAAGTCAATAAGTCCGTGACTTTCCGCAATTCCCTCATAGTTAGATGAAACGCAACACGGCTCCCATCAAGTACAATCTGTTAATAGACTACTGTCGAATTTTGAGCAAGTTCCGTCATTTCCTTTGCGTTTAACAGCTGTTCAAAACATACAACCTCGTGCATTTTTTAAAAAATGGATAAAAGACAATTTCGAGTGCTCATTAGACATTATTTTTTGCGAAAAAAAACCGTCTATCAAACCAAGGAAAAGCTTGATAAATACTATGGTGACTCTGCACCATCGATTTCAGTGGTAAAAAAAGGTTTACTGACTTTCGTTGTAGTCGCACAAGTGCAAATGACGCTGAACGTTCTGGACGGCCAATTGATTTCAATACACCCGAAAATGTTGAAAACATCCACGATATGGTATTGGCCGATCGAAGAGTAAAGTTGTGTCAGATTGTTGATGCCACAGGCATTTCATATGGCAGTGCGGTATCGAATTTAAATGATCAGTTGGGTTTAAGAAAGATCTCTGCAAGATGGGTGCCTCGTTTGCTCTCAATTGACCATAACCGTAATAGTGTGACAACTTCAAACGATTGTTTGGAGTTCCATGAATTGGGCTATGAATTGGTACCTCAGCCGCCATATTCTCCGGCTTTAGCCCCCAGTGACTATTTCCTATTTCCAAACCTAAAGAAATGGCTCGGTGGAAAGAGATTTAGCTCCAACGATGAAATTATTGACCAACCAAATGCCTCTTTTATGGACCTCTAAAAATCCTATTTTTTGGAATGGATACAATAATTGGAGAAACGTTGGACTAAGTGTATTCAGCTAAAAGGAGATTATGTTACAAAATATTTTTTTTTTGCAAAAAAAAAAACGGTGTTTCATTCAAAAAGTAACGGACTTATTGATCCGCCCTCATAAATTACTCAATGTCTGTTAGATCCAAAATGAAGTAAGATCCTAGATATTTTCTGCTACTCATACAAAAGGACGGAGAGTAGCATTTGAGATGTTTGACGCTTTCATCCTTCTCTTCATCCCCAGACCCTCTAAGCTGAGATTCCAAATCTAGACGCATAAAAAATCTCAGCTTATTACTACAGCAGAAGCTTTGAGGATGAAGAGGAAAGCGTCGAACATCTCATATGCTACTGTCCGTCCTTTTGTATGAACAGTGCACAGGGATCAGCAGGGAATGCATACTAAATTTAGAGTACTCCTTAGGTACAAATTCGCCATACTTGCCCGGTGATCTAACATTTTATGCCATCAGACAATCTATCATTCGCATGACTGAGAGCTCGGGTTTTAAACATCAGTTTGCATGCATATACCCCGTGGAACAGGTACGGAGGTCCCTACTCTTGCCAGCTCGTCTGATCTATAGTGTCTATGCTTCCGCACCCATATGAGGTGAATATGGAACTGCTTGGGGAACTCCTATAGATATGCGCGGACGTAGTGGACAGATTTTGAAGTAAGGAGTAAATATTAGAGTCTTTTTATTGCAATCTGACTGTCAAAGTAGATGTTGATAATGTTTCACCTCAGACAAAGGTCGACTTCTCCGTTGAGAGACTATGGAGACTATAGTGGTCTGGTAGCCTTTGTGAAAGGTATAGAACCAGTTTTAAATTAGACTCCAAACCCTACATTGCCATCTAGTTTCGGGACATCACTGTAGATGCCTAAATACCTTCCATTACTTGGTATGCATCGCTTCCAGTCCTGCCTGACCGGGATATAAGTGGAGAAGTTTGTCTCAACGGTTGCAGTAAGTACCATATAGTCGACGATTAATCTAGATTGCCGAAGATTCCTCAAAATCGACCCATGACCATATGGGCTGATGATTCACTGCTAGAAATGGCCTAGTCGGACTGTAGATATTGCAGCCATTTACATTCCAATCCAATCTACTTATAGTGGTAACAGGTTGAGGATAACCCCCAAACTTCACGGGTTGTGCAAGGAACATACCAGTAATATTTTCTGGACTCTTGTCCACAGACTTAGGTAAATGGGTTTTCCCAGTACCGGTCTCCAAACAGCAATACCGTAAAGCAATATCGGGCGAACAACTGCTGAGTATAGTAAGTAAATTGTTTCCTATCGTCGTCCGAATATAGGGTCATTGTGGCTTTCCTGATGTTATCCATAGTGTTAAATTTGAAACTTTTTATTCCGTTGAGAATAACACCTAGATAACTTGCACTATCCCTTAGGCAAATTTTTGAACCACATCGAGATAGAGCATGAATATACGGAACCTTCTGCTTCCGGGAAAAAACGACGAGCTCGGCTTTATCTCGATTTATACCCATACCATTCGTTATGGTCCACTTAGAGGGTCTACTTATTAAGTCCTCTAGCCTGTGGAATTACATTTTCTCTGCATAGCAATTTCCTGGATGTCAGCATATGCTACGATTGTGCAACCTAATCGCACCATCTGTAGCAAACAAGTTCTTGATTCCATAGAAGCGGAGACAAGACTCCCACTTTGGGTGTTATTCTATTCCCATTTCGAGCTAAATTCGAGGATCCCAGGGATAAGGTTATACGCCTTCTCGTAAGTAATTTATAGATCCAATTAATTATACCCTAGTCAACGCCAAGTGCCGATAGAACTGATTTTATCGATCCTGGTATGACGATGTTAAATACATTCTCAATATCGACAATTATGACTGAGAGTATTAATTTATGTAAATAGATTTCTCTATGATTCTCACTAGGGCGCGCAGAGCGGTTTCCGAAGATGTTTCCTTGTTGTAAACGTGCTGGCCTGATTTCACCAGGAAACACTACAAATTGCCTAAGACAGGAATATAAACGGAAATGCTCATACCGAGCATTACTAAACATTAGACACGTTCAGACAAACAAATACACGTACATACATAAAACCTACTGTGCGTATACACACGCACAATCACCTTCTATACAAGACGAACAATAAAGGTTTCAATACGCTATCAGCGATGTGGCCGTCGGTGGTGCAATTGTAAGTCGGCGTGACTTTTGTATATGAGAATTACGATCAGGATTAGTGGTGGTGATAACTGCTGTGCGTACGCTCACGCACAACAACTTACTGTACAAGACGAACAATAACGATTTCAATATGCTATCAGCGATGTGGCCGTCGGTGGTGCAGTTGAAAGTTGTATATGAGAATTACCATCAGGCTTAGGGACAGTGATACTATGGTGTCACTAACCGTACAAAAGCTTCTGAAAACCCCGTTCTCAACCGGTGTAAAACTACAGGTAACAACACAGACTTCAGACTGAAAGAAGCTTTGACCGTCCTTTCATGGTGAGTACTGGGAAATTTACTCAGAGAACTAATAATTTGAAAAGAAGTTGTAGCAGCCGAATACCTGCATTTTGGCTGAAGCAACGTCATTTCATAATTGATGAAAGAATTGTTGAAACTGAAACTGTTACAAATTACAACTGAGTCTTCAATTATTTTCATTAAGTCAAATAAACTTTCAATAATTTTGGTTGCAACAACCGAATTTAGAATTAATTCGAATGTACCAACCGAAACTTTTACCAAATTTGGTTGCAGCAACCGAATATGTCATCAATTCAAGTGCAACAACCGAATTTGGTACCAATTAAGTTGCAACTATAGAACTTGTTATCAAATTGGTCGCAATAACCTATTTTGACTTTAAGTCAGTTACAGGAAAAAATTTGGTGTCAATTCGGTTGCTGTAACCGAATTTCTCATACAGTTTTTTTTAGGAAAAGTACACATTTTCAATTCGCTTACCACAATATAATTATATTTATTTCAAATCTGAAGTTTAAAAGTCTAAAGACAAATATTATATTATTATTATTATTAGTACCTACTGGCTAATTGGCAGCTAGAGGGAAATTACGGCTGTCTTTTAACGTAAGCCTCTGCGATACCGGACCACCTCGGAAAGTAAATGTGGGCTTGCCAAGGACTGGGCAAACTTGGTCGACAATGTTGAGACACTATACACCTAGTGCCTTTTGATCAGCTCCGCTGGAGCAGAAGTTGATAGAAAAAAATAGGCACAAACTAATAAAATGCAGGCGAGGTACATGGGCATGGAGGCGAGGCGCGGAGGGCCTGGAGGCATGGAAGCGAGGCACGTATACGAAGGTGAGAACTTGGCTTCTAGCCAGGACACAATCAAAACCCTTCCAAGCACCAGCAAGGGTGCTTTAGCTAGAAATGTAAATGTAGCCAGAAATGTAAAAGTTGGTCAATCAACAGTAGACTGTTTTCGGGGATAGGTCACGAAATAGCAACACAATCAAAGGAAGAGGTGAGTCTTTATTATACGTCATATATTAATATGTAATATACGTTACATATATATGTTATATTAATAGCGGTAACAAACTGACATTTACTTTCCCGAGTACGGAAAAATACGAATGGTGGGATGAAGTCCTGCACATCACACTGATGTCCCGTAACAGAGTCTTTAGCATAGAGAATTTAAGAGTATCGGACGAATCTTCTTTCTCCGAACATAGACTAATTATCTTCAATATCTCGAAAATCGGCTCCAACCCGAAAGTCCAACGTAACCCGAGGAGAGCTAACTAAGCCAAATTCGCGAGACTAGTTGGTTCGAAACTATGAACTCATAGAGTTGGAACGATATTGACAAACCTTGAATTAGATAATACTGCGGGACTGTTCGAGACGACCATGATAGGCATATTCCAGTCACTAGGAAAAAGAAAGACCATTGAGGACCATGGAGGAGCAAAGAATTAAATGAGCTGAGGAGGAACTCAAGAAGTGATTTAAAAGGGCATCAAGAATGCACAGCGAGAGTATAAAACAGCCATAAGAAAAGCTAAGAGAACAGCATATATATCCTATTCTAAGTCGATTGAAAACCTCAAGGAATCGTGAAGATTGGCCAAAATTCTATCCAAATATCACTAAAATGCATCCCTCATACGGAGGTTGGATGGGTCATGGGCAGACCAAACCCTAATGTGACTGCTGAATGCACACATCGCGGATAGTGGGGTAGGGAAAAGTGATACATCATCGACAGTGGAGGAGGTGAGAGAAGATGATTGTGTAGATACACTGATCAATATTGGCAAAATTGTGTGTGTTTCTTAAATAGCTTGTCCCATACAAATCGCCTGGTCCTGATGAAGTATACGGGTGTGCTTGTCTACTGTTCTCAATAGATAAAGAAATTGCTTCCGATTGAACAGTTTGCCAAAAGTGTAGCGGCAATAGATTGCTTTGCGGTTTACAGTACTGAAATGTTGGACCCAACGAAGCTATGGGCGAAGTAGGATTCTGTGAAATTTGCCTAGAGGTCATACCTGAAAGAACGGACTATACCAGTCCAGAGTTGAACTTCAGAATAATTTTAACTCATAGGAAAGAGTCGAAGAAGAATTCACCATTGCAGGTTGTTGACATTTTTGCGGCAGGATCTAAGACATATGGTGCAGTGTGAGC
Organism: Phaonia tiefii; assembly: GCA_963931995.1. Lineage (NCBI taxonomy): Eukaryota > Metazoa > Arthropoda > Insecta > Diptera > Muscidae > Phaonia > Phaonia tiefii. The sequence goes on along the minus strand of OZ008368.1, from coordinate 318,996,270 downwards.
TGGAGCTCAAAGTTAGTGGATATAACGCTATCAATAGGGCTCCCTGTATTTAGCAGTATCTTTTGCGAAAATCACGATATATTTAGTAGGGAAGAGTAAGAAAATCTTCGCGGATAGCCAAGCAGCGATGTGGGCTCTACCCTCAGTAAAGAATAGCTCGATACTGTTTAGTGAATGCAATAGTGTGCTAGGCAAGACCCGCGCCCTGAAAAGACTTTTGCTAGTGTGTGCTCCGGGTCATACGAAAATCGTCCGAAAGTACGCCGACGATGAACTAGCCAGGAAAGGTTCAAGTGAAAATGCAAATGGACGAAACGTGATCGAACGTGATTGATCGTAAATTATAGCAGGAGGCAGACATAAACTGAGGAGAACTCACTACGTGTCGTATATCTCGCGACATATGACCTAGATATGACTGTAATAGAAGCGATATCCTGATGACTCTGAACAGGAATACTATATCAAGAATGTCAGCTAGATGATTGGTACTCATGCTGCTAACATTGCAATACAACACAAGTGTTACTGTCGTACTTCCAACGACGAACTTATGGTGGAAACCCCTAAACAATATCTCCTACAGTACCCAGCCTTGGCAAATATAGGGAGGACAAATTTGGGAAAGTTAGATTTTGACGGAATGCAGGAACAGGGAAATCTTGAACTGAGTCTACTTCTAAAATACATTAACAGTACCAAATGGGTATAAATGGGTAACTTCAATATATTACTGACACATTTTTTCTTTTTTTTTCTCTTCAGGGTACGTGGCTACTCAAAACGGCATCACTGCTACTTGGGTGAGCTTCCTTGGGAGGGCTCACAGTCACAGTCACTCAAACCTAATCTAACACACTAACGAAAAAGGGAAATGCTACACTCGGGTAGCGTGCCTCTAGACACACAGATTTGTTTTTAAATCACTGACAGTAATGCAGGTGTGTCGTCAAATTAGCTATATCATCTTAATTTGGTTTTAAATGATTACCGGTATTGACTATAAGGTAATACCAAAATCACCTTCCATCTGAATCCTTATGATGTGAAAGAAATTATTCTCCTACTCATAAGAATTATTAAGTAAATAACGTAGTCCTAAACTCATTTGTTTTATGGAATGTCAAAGTACCATATCTCAGAGATTTCTCAAAATTCAACCTTTATTTAAAAAATTATAATTTCGAAATCATGGCTGAATATTCATATTTTTAGCATCAGTAGTTATCATGAAAAAAATACAAAAATATTGTTCCCTGTCTGACGAACGAGATGCATTTTCTTTCGGTTTCCTATATTTGATGATAACTTTAAAAATTATTTAAAGACCTTTTTCCATCATCCAGTCACCAACACAACACTCCCGCCTTCACACCTATTATTACCAATTTTATATCGCCAGGAGTTATTCGATTTTATTGGTTTTACTGAAAAAAAAAATCACAATTTCCAATATAATATTATTAATTAATGAGTAATTTGCATTAATTGACAAAATTCCTGTGTCATTGTGGGAGTTAATTAGCAAAGTCCAACAATGTGTGAATGGTGCAAATTTCCATATACACAATTAACATGTTAATTAGCTCCTTTACAATGCAAATTAACGAATGTTATTCGATGTTCAGCTTAAGTTGTGTATTTATAGTTTGGAAGGATATAATTTTTAAACAAAAAAATTCAGAAAACAGAAGCTTACATTTAACAAAAAAGCTAAAAATAATGCAGCATCCTTATATTGCAACCCCGGGGCGTCAGGGACCTTACAATATGAAGATAACATAGATCGCCAACCAGTTCGATTTTTAGATCTATATCTCCAGTTGGCAATATCAAGTGTACGTAGTGGTTCGTCAACCTGATCCCTCCAGCGGAGTCTTGGTCTTCCTATTTTTCGTCTTCCTTCGAGTTAGATTAATTTCATCGCGCTATCGCGTTAATTTCGTCCGCTGAACTATGTCAATGTCGGAATAAAGCTCATAGAGCTCATGATTCATGCGTCGCCGATACTCGCCGTTGTGCACTATAGGCCCATGCATTTTCCGGAGTATTTTCCTCTCGAAGACTCCTACAGATGTTTCGTCTGCTTGCAATAAGACCCAAGATTCTGAGCCATAATGCAAGACAAGTTGTCTAGTATAGTTGGACGTTTGTTACTCCATAACATCTATCCGCATGCACAATTTTCCGCTTGATCTCAAGGCTGACGTTGTTCTTTTTGTTTACGGCAGATCCGAGGTATATAATTTCGTCCACCGCCTTGAACTTATAACGGTTATCAACGTTCAGGCTTTGGTCTACTCACGTGCAGGCCCTGCTGATTCAAACCATTAATTTTGTCTTGTCCTCATTTACTGTCAGACCCACTTTTGCTGACTCCTTCTTAATTCCCGAAAAAACCGCAGTAAATTCTCTAATTGCGCACCCAATGATATCTATATCATCAGCATAAACGAGCAGCACGTGAGTTTTGCTGCTGATGCATTTATTCATGTTGACTGCAGCTTTTCTCATAATGATCTCCATTAAGATGTTAAAGAGATCGCATGATACGATGTCGCCTTGCCTGAGGCCTCGCATAGTTTTGAAAGGTTCTGTAACTTACTTACCAACTTTCACTACGGATTTGGTGTTCGTCAAGGTCACCCTGCAAAGGCGTATGAGTTTTGCAGGAATACCAAGCTCAGACATTGCTTCGTAGAGTTTCGTACGTATCGGGACATCGATGGCCGATTTGTAGTCGACAAGTAGATGATAGCTGACGATTTGTTTTGGTGGGACTCATCCAGGATTTGGTGTAGCGTGAAAATCTTGTCAGTTGTTCCAGGCCTACAGTCACACCGGTATGTTCAAATTAGGCCAGCGGTAACTTCTTTGTGCTATGAGTAAAGAACTTAATCCACTGCAGTTGGCAGGGAAACTCGGGTCAGCTTGTGTCAATATGGGGCATAGCACACAGACCGCGGGGCATACATATATCTAACCAAATTTTGTTAATGAACTGGTGCATGCACCATATCAGTTCATCGCCGCCAGCTTTAAACAGCTCCACCCATCGGCTCCTGCTGCTTTGTTATTCTTAAGCCGGGCAATAGCTGTGCTAACCTCTTCTTGATTACGAGGGGCAATCGACGTCGTGGTCCAATTGGCGGGCGAAAGATTGGGAGCCTCCTGTTCGCAATCATGTGTCAATGGCTGTTGTCTCGCGTGGTGGTTCCCGAGCAACGGTAGAATATTTATTTTCTAGCTTCTGACGTCAAGGCTTTCCGATTTTTTTTTTTTTTAGTTTATTTTATTGAATTCATGCTTACAAATTAAAACTATAAATAAAAAAAATAGATTTTTATATTTGTATACTCAAACGCATAGCCCTATAATCGGGAACTCAAGCATAGTTAGGATCTGTAGATTACTTTTACTTAAACATATTTTTAATTTATATATTACATATTACATAAGCAGTAAATACATATGTTATATGATATTTTAGCATGTAATGAAAATTTTGGAAAAACATTACATTCATATAATAGTGGTTAAAACAGGTCACAGATGATAAAAAAAAAAAAAAAAACAGTTTAGCTTATTATCCACCAGTACTTAGTTTTATCAATTTTTACTCTCTCATTAAGGTCTCTGTTTGACACACTAGTATCAAATCTGATGTCATTATTGATAACCAAGTTATTATCTACAGATTTTAGTGGTTAAAACAGGTCACAGATGAAAAAAAAAAAAGAAAAGAAACAGTTTAGCTTATTATTCACCAGTACTTAGTTTTATCAATTTTTACTCTCTCATTAAGGTCTTTGTTTGACACACTAGTATCAAATCTGATGTCATTATTGATAACCAAGTTATTATCTACAGTTTTTATATTTGCTCTTCTATTAAGGTGGTAGAAAATAGGAACGCCTCTTGAGTTTTGTATAAAACCTTTTTTATCCAAGTAAATAAAAGCCTCAGGAGGTACAAAACCTGTTGAAAGAGTATTTTTTATATAACCATCATTTACATAATAAGGCGCCATAATGAGATTATTTTGATAACATTGTGTACTTCTTACGATATGGTTTCTTATGATTTTAATAATGAAGTTATCAATTCTGATTATTTTTGAAGAACTATACAATTTTTTATTGGATATATACTTAACATAGTTGCTATTTGCCGATCTGTGCAGGGAAGTGCATGATCGAAGGCATTTTCTCTCAAATTTTCGAAATCGCTCCATATAAGAGGGTGACAGATTAAACCATATAGGGCAACCATACGTTAATATAGGGCGTATAAGCGTTTGGTATAATAGTATTTTCACTTCTGATGTGATGTATTTCGAGAAAAATAATGTTTTATAGTTGAAAAATGCTTTCCTTGCTTTTTCAACTTGAACTTTAATGTGATCATTAAAATACAGAAATTTATCTATGTAAATACCTAAATATTTGACACATTCCTTGTTCGGAACATTCATATTATCAGTCGGTGACTTTATGCTAAAACTTTTCCAGTTTTTCTTTATATTGTAGTTGCATTTACCGACAGGTGGCCTAAAAAGAATAGTTTCACATTTATCAAAATTTATTTGCATATTCCAATCTTCGGAGTATTTAACTACCTTATCAAATTTATGTTGCAAATTTTCTGATATTTTTTGTACGCTATTGTCAGCATGATAAACTATTATATCATCAGCGAAACCAATTGAGTCAGGGACCAGATTTAATAGTTCGTGTATATATAGGTTGAATAGGATAGGTGCATTAACTGTACCCTGCTGCAAGCCATTTACTATACAAAACTGTTTTGTGCTTTCATCACCACGGTTGTTAACAAGGAATTGTCTGTCGTTTATCATATTAAAAAGCAAGATTGTCAAATGGGACGGAAAGTTGAAATTAATTATTTTGTAGATTAAACCAGGAGTCCAAATGTTGTCGAAAGCTTTCTGAAAATATATCAAGCATGCTCCTGTGTACAAGTTTTTATTGAAATTCCCATTGACGTTGGATACTAATAAGTTTGTTGCATGTGTTGTCGAGTGTTAGTACTTAAATCCAAATTGGTTTTCATTTATTATTTTTCGAGAGTCTAATATCCTAATTATTCGTGTGTTGATACAAACCTCAAAAATTTTACTAATGTTGGGCAGTAAAGTTATAGCTCTAAGGTTTTTTAGGTCACTGGAATCTTTGTTTTTCTTTGTCAAGGTAACAACTTTCCCTAGTTTCCATGCTTATGGAAAGTAAGAGTTGTTAATCATGTTGTTAAATAGTGTGCAATATTTAAAAATTGTATCAGTGGGAATGTTTTTGAGGACTATATTTGGAATATTGTCAATTCCAGACGAGAGTTTTCCCTTTAAATTTTTAAAAATATATGAGATTTCCTCCCGAGTTATAAAATATTCATGCTCTGGTGATTCATTTATTCCATTTGCTACAAAACTTTCGGAAAAGTTTATAATTTGAGATGTAGTACTATCAAACCTACATTTTTCTTCCAAAAACTTATTGAAACTTTCGTTTACATCTCTATGTATCGTGTTCTCCACATTAATAGCCTTCGGAGCGTAAATTGTCTCCAGATAAGCGCCAACCAGATTAAGTATTTGTGATTTATCTTTTATGATAAATTTGTTAGAATTAGGTTCTATCTCAATTGTCTGAGGGTTAATGTTAGCTTGGCTTGGTAGATGAATATCCGTATTCTCGATTTTAATTGTGTCAAACACTGCCGAATTCAATTTTCTATATTCGCGTTTCGTTTCCGAAAATATATGTGTAGGATCTCTAGAGCGTAAACGCGATAGTTTTCTCTTATGATGTTCATTAACAGAAATACAAAGATTATCCTGTATGAGTTTTCTGAGCAATTTTAATTTACCCTTTAAAATTGTCAGGTGTCTAAATGGGAGTACATGTTGCAGTCTGTTGTGTTTTTTGGGTAAGTGTCAGTATTCTGCTCTTCTCTGCAAGCAATTTGGTGATAATTGGGGTTATGAGCATTTTCATCTGATCCCTATTCTGAAATTTTGGTACTGTTTTAACAACAGCATTTATAATTGCATCATTTAATGATTTTAAGTGGTGATCAATCTCGGAATTTGTAAGATTTCTGTTATTTGGTATGCTATACGTCTCAAGAGAATTAAAAATAGTACTTTGAAACTTTTTCCAGTTTGTTCTTCTATAGTAGTAATTGGGTGCATCTTCCTGCTCTATAATTTGAAATTGTTCATTTGTATTTTTTGAAGCGACTATCTGCAGTGCATTGTGGTCACTATCATAAGGTAGTACTTTAAGATAGTTTACTGTACGGTTTTCTCTTTGAATGTGTATACGGTGGTCAGCAATGCAAATATCAAGGTAAGAGTTAGTACGGGGGTAGGAAGGGGTAACAGACGCAAGTAAGTTGCATCTAAATCTGATGTCGTTTTTCATCAACCAATCTTTCGTTATGACTCTTTTGTGGTTATTTACAGAATTCATACAGAATGTTTACAGTTAAGGTCTCCAACTAGGATATAAAAGTTATTGTGGCTTTCTAGATTTAGAGATTCGAAAAGTTTATGCAATTCTCTCTTAAATGAGTCGTCGTTGTTTACTGGTGGATAATATGCAGATATTATGTAGATTGAATTATTAGAATTTGTAGGTATTTTGATAATACAGGTTTCCAGATGTATAAAGGAATCTGTGAAATTATTTGAAATCGTTTTAAATTTTATTTCTTTTCTGACCAATATCGCTGTGCCACCTCCCCTTTTGGCAACCATTCTATCTCTTCTGACTAATTTATATTTTTCGAAAAACAGTTTATGCTTATTGTTTAGCTTGGTTTCATTTAATAATAAAATATGTGGATTATTATTATTTATAAAATTACTTAATTCGTAACGTCTACTTAGTTTTATTAGAGAGTTTACATTTATATGAATTATTTTTAATTCTTTAGAAATAATATTTTTTGAAGGCCTGTTTACATTCATTACACATCTATAAATGAAAATAAAGTATCTATTCTAGAAGATTTCATTTGAAGTTGTTTTTGAAGGTTGATCATTTGAGTATTTAAGCTAGTTAGCATATTTCTGAGTTCAACGAACAAAGGATTTTGGATATTCACATTATTATTCATGAAATTTGCTGTAGGTAGGTCTTGCCGTAGAGTGTTTGCGTAACTAATATTAGGATTAACATAGGTTGAGTTTATATTAGTATTTTGTTTTAAAAGTTGACGCCTATATTTAATCTTGTTTTGCAAATCCTTGTATTTTTCGCATCCTTTATATGAAGCTGGATGACCATATTTGTTACATAAGACGCAGAAAAGCTTATCGCGATCATTCTCAGCTGCGTTGGAGATTTTACATTTACCAACATCGTGAGATTGGTTACATTTGACACATCTGTGTTGAAGAAAACAGTTCGAAGCACTATGGAAGAATCCCTGGCAATTTCTGCATTGTTGGATTTCAGGTTTTTTAAGAGGTTCCCACTTAACACAACGGTATAAAATACCTCTGATATTTTTTAATAGCTTGATATCGCTCTCAGGGCTTATCTGAACGAGAAAAGTGGGTAGAGTGTAGCCTTCCTTTTTCGATTTAGAAGTGTAGAATTGGGTAACTTTAACAAATTTTGAGTTTTCGTTTTCATGCATGCGAAGCTCTTCTAGTATCTCTTCAGTACTATTATTTGAGTTTAGGCCTTTTAATACAAATGTTTTATTTTTGATACATTTGGGTGTGAATGTATAAAAATTAGTATTTGTCTTTTGTTGGTATGTTCTGACCCGGGCGAAGTTAGACATATTATTTAAATATAATATAATTTTTTTATTTTTGTGGTTTAAATCTTTAATTTTAAAATCATTAATTTTTAAACCGTTTTTAATGAATTTTATAATTTCATTTGGTTCTACATTATAAATGTTTATTGGTGGTATTTTTTCGCGTTTGTTATCATTTTTATCATCACTTGTTTTATTGTTTGATCTCTGAGTTGTGTTTGAGTTTGTTGTTGTTGCTACTGGTGTTATTGGTTCTCTTGTAGAGTTGTTGGTAGAGGTAGATGGTATCTCACTTGATTATTTGAATGCACTTGCACGTGCTCTTTATATTTTGACAGCAAGACTTCGTCGCACTCGAATTCATCACTGTCGAGTATTGAGTAGTAGTTACTTCTCACTTGTTTACTCCGAGAGTTATCATTCATGTTGTTATTCTCGTTTTTACGTTTTCTGTCATTATCCAATAATTTATGATTATCGTTCAATAAATTAGAGTTTCGAGCATAAAGCTCACTCATTTTATTGAAAAAAATCTTTGTGCTACTTTAATTATTTTTTGTTTTTAAATGGATAACACTTGTTGAACTGGATTATTTTGTCGAACAGAAATGTATCGTTTAGAATTTTCACAAAAACTATAGATTGAAAATAGTTATGAGCAGAACGTCCGTCACTCATGACTATTAGAATCAGACTCCCAAAGCTTTCCGATGAGCAGCCTTATTAGCTTTGAGACCACTAATTATTCTCAGATTTAGTACGTGACTGATGTCACTAAAGTCCATCAAGACATCAGGCATATTTTTTTGTCTTTAATATGCGCCACCGGCGGATAAAAGCCAAAAGAAGAAAATCCAGGTTCGCCACATTTCCTCTTGGTCAGCGTCTCATAACGAGCGGCTGCAAACAACTATCTCGATAAAAGAAATTTAAAGAAAAAATTAATTGTTAAAAAAACGAATACTCACATGTTCCTTTAATAAATTTCTAATTTCTCAACTGAACCGTCAAATGGAGTTTATTTATGTTTCAGAATTTTACTTTTAGTTTTTAGTTGTCTAATTGAGAAATTATTGATTTCTCTTGGAAATAAGAGACAATTCAGTCAAGCACTCTCACTGGCATAACTAATTGCGAACTCCGTGACAAGTACATAATCAGATGCTTAACTACTGTGCCTGAATTGATACCATCGGTTGATCATCAATCGTATATATACAAACTCGATTCTGTAATTCACATGTGCGAATTAGTATCGATCGAAGATCCCTAAGTATCAACACGCACTGAAAGGAATATGTTTTAGTTTTTTCCGAGTCGCTACTTCGCCCAAATTCGTTTTATAGTAAAAGGAGGATAATTTTTTGCTGAAACATTTATCAATAACTACCTTACTTTTACTTTTATTGACTATATTACAACCTCATGAGGTCAGACGTCTTACACATATTAATTAAACAAACAAATCAAACTAATTTCAACATATTCTTCCAACTGGCTCTATCCTTCGACTTTTCTCGCCAGTTGGTAACACCAAGGATACGGAGGGATTCTTCTGCCTGATCTTTCCAGCGGAGTCTTGTTCGTCCTCTTTTCCTGCTTCTATCGGGTACGTTATCAAAAATCTTTCGCGCTGGCTCATCTTCATCCATTCTGATAACATGGCCTAGCCAACGCAATTGGCACACTTTGATTCGACTAGCTATGTCCACGTCAGAATAGAGATAATATAGCTCTGCGTTCCAGCGACGTCGGTACTCGCCGTTTTCCCTAACAGGCCCATATATTTTACGGAGAATTTTTCTCTCGAAAACTCCTAGGTGTTTTTCATCCGCTTGCGGTATGACCCAAGTTTCGGAGCCATATGTCAAGACAGGTAAAATGAGAGTCTGATATAGCTGGACTTTTGTCCAGTAAACTCAGTAAACTGCTTACTGAGCCCAAAATAACATCTATTTGCAAGCACAATTCTCCTATCTATCTCCAGGCTGATGTTGTTGTCCTTGTTCACGGCGGATCCAAGGTAGACAAATTCATCTACCACTTCAAAATTAAATCGGTTGTCAACGTTCAAGTGCGGACCAAGTCGAGAGGGTCTCTAGTCGTTGACACCATCAATTTTGTCTTGCCCTCATTAACAGCAAGACCCACCTTTGCTGATTCCTTTTCGATTCTTGAAAATACTGCAGCAACCTCTCGCAAATTTCGCCCAATGATGTCTATGTCGTCAGCATACGCCAGAAACATATGGCTTTTCGTGTTAATGGTCTCGTTCGCATTTACTGCAGCCTTTCTCATTATTATCTCCATTAAGATGTTGAAGAGATTGCACGAAAGTGTGTCGCCTTGTCTAAGTACTCGCTTGGTACAGAATGGTTCGGTGAGGTCTTTCCCCACTTTCACTGCTGATTTGGTGTTGGTCAGCGTCATTCTACAGAGGCGGATCAGTTTTGCCGGAATACCAAGTTCAGACATAGCTTCGTACAGTTTTCCCCGTATGGGGCTATCGAAAGTAGCTTTGTAATCGACAAAAAGGTGGTATGTATCGATTTGCTTTTCGTGGGTCTTTTCCAGGATTTGGCGTAGCGTGAATATTTGGTCAGTTGTGGACTTGCCTGGACCAGACTGATAAGGTCCAATCAGGTTTTCAATAATTAGTTTTAGCCTTTCACATAATACGCTCGACAAGACCTTATACGCGATGGATAAAAGACTGATACCGCGATAGTTGGAACAGACACACGGATCACCTTTTTTGAATACAGGACATAATACACTGAGACTCCAGTCGTCGGGCATAGATTCCCACAGCCATATACCGCAATAACTACCAGACATATAAATTATATATCCTTATTAAAAACAAGATTATATATATTTCCCCATGTTTACTAATTGTTATTTAAATTTTTTCACCAAATTTTAATGGTTTCTGCATATGCCTTTTCATAGCTATTTTGTCGACAGTGTCACCCCTTGCACCGCCGACAGTTACAAAACATAATTGAATGAACTTCTCCTACACTAACTAAAACATAATTTTGATAATCCTTTTAAAATACCTTTTCTTTGCAAACTTTTGCTATTCGCCGATGAAGCTGTTTGGTGAAAACTTTTCCCAAAAGTCACAAATCCCCTGATATTCACCACATCCTTTAATTTATTATTCTTTAAGCTTGGAAACTACAGGATTTTCAGTTTGATTGACTTGAAGTTTTGAGCTATACTGAAAACATAAATATCTACATATCAACCCAATATTGTTGAATCCCTTATAACTGTCTGTCTTATTAACGTGATGTGACACCAGTCACTAATCAATCACATGTTAAAGATCCCAGACATTGGTGCTTGGGGATATCAAAATGTTATCCTAGATAAACAACTTCTCCTATTTTCGGTACGATATTAGCAAATTTCTTACTTGTATTTAATGCAAATGAGTTACAACACTGAGCCCTAGGGAAGGATACTATTAGTCTGCATGAAATGAAAACTCTTTGCGAAAAACCTTTGGTTTATAACAAATACACATTTAACATTGAGTCAAGAGTTAATGGTTTTTAAGAAAAAATATTGTGGATCATGGGCTAAGGAAATGCAAGATTTTAAATTAAAAATATAGGTGGATAATTTTCGCTTTGTGAATCTTAATTTCTGGTACGTGACAATGGTAAGGTTGTTACAATTTTTACTACGTTGCTCCTAAGGAAAAAAAGAAAAACATTATGGTACAATTTTCATAATTTGTTCTTGTACGTTTTGTAAGTAAATAGCAAACTGGAAAAAGTATCGCAAGTTAGTTACTGTAGTTGTATTCATTGGCTGTGCCAACAGTGATAAATCGCTAGTTGCATTCAAACGCAAATGATCATAATAAATAAGTTTGTTTGTCACGCCGCACAGTGGGGTATTGGACCCCCAAAACGGAGATTAATTGAGAAATGAAAATTGAGATTTGCAATTAAAGTTTTGTATTCGATAATTGTAGACAAAATTCTCCATCACTAGCTACAATAATGGATAACAAATGTTGATTATTTCAAGTTCTGTCTTCTCGCAAATTTCGTAAATTATTTCGATTTTTCTGCGTGTTAGCAAGAAGTGAAATATAGTTCTTTTATAGTGCAAGTTTTTTTCTTTTAATCATTTAAAAGTTAATTTTTTATTATGGATCCTACTACTTCAGGTATTGTACAATGGAATTAGCAATTGATTGTCTACAATAACCATGTATAACTATTTTTAAATATTTTTGGAAAGAGGTCTAAATTTTGAAAGGAATGTAGATTTTTAAAATGGTCAATACCTTGCTAAAAAATTAATATAGTTATAAAATATATCATCTGTACTTATACAATCAAGAAAAATATGTTGCTGGTTTTTGCACCAATTCGTATTTTAAATTTTTTTTTTTTAAAAGTCTCACATCGTCAGAACTAAGAGAAGTAACCGTGAATCTACTTTTCTGTTGTATTTTCGTTTACATTGGCATATATTGTTTATGGTTTCATTTATACTTGTGAATTGTAAAATCAAAATGCACCCTACACAAAACATATATTAGATTTATTCGTTGTTTTGTTTGCTTTATATAAAGTGTGGGGTAGATTAATTTGGAATTCGCACGCATATTTTTAAACAATTTTTTGAAACTTAATACAAATAACAGATAATATCTATAAGATAAGTGTATGATGTTACTTAAAATTGAATGGTTATAGATATTTAATGTAAACACACTTCGCTGCGAGTGATATTGGTTGAATTTATTGTGTTACAACAAAAGTAACCCCAATGACGTGTTGGTGTCTGGTATATTTTTATTAAGTATTATTGATTGTGTCGTTCGTCTATGTTTTTTGGTAATTGGTACAAGAAAATAGAACCCGAAGCTTTTGAATACGTCAATGAATGCTCTTTATATTTTTTTGGGAATAAGATCAAAAAGTTTCATATTTCGACGGTACCATTACGGTATTATTAAAAATGCTGAAGACCTTGAAACCAAAAGTGATAATATAATCGAATCCTGAAGATATAAAAGATATCAATTTGAATTTTAGTAGCTTCGTTGCTGATTTAAAAGCTCGACGGGTAAAATCTAACAGGCATGAGGAGAGATTTCTGTGAGCAAACCGAAATTGTTTAGATACTGTAGTAAAAATCCAATCCAACCAATTAAAAGCCAAGTATAAATATTGAATTGAGCGAATTATTTTGATAACATATCTGCAGTGAAATTTCACAAGGATTATTTTCGTAGAATATTTGAATGCGAAACTTCAAAGTATAAAGGGTCGTTATCGTCCTTTGTTCAAAGAGAACCAAAAATTTACACTAAAATGTCCAGCTAGGAATTCAGAATGTTTTAAAAATGTATTCCTCATTATATTCCATTATGGGTCGTCAAGGACCAAAATGCTTCATCTTTATTTTCAGACGTCCTTTTTGTTATTTTTGGGAACAACGTCACGGAAACTGCACCAAAATGATCGCCCAAATTTCCACATATTGTACCAGTTCTTAGTGGAATAAATTTCAGTAGGGGATTTCGCAAACGAAAATCCTTCATCTTGAGTTTGTTTATGTCCTTTAGTTCTTTTTTAAAAACTGAAATCTTGAAATCTTAAAATTGTAATCTGAAATGGTCTCTTTTGAACACAATATGTTCTACAAATATGTTGTCAAACAAATATCTATGTCTATATGGCTCAAGATAGTTTCTCTATATTGTTTATATGTCCTTTAGTCATTTTGCAAAAAATGTCACAAAATTCAAATAAAAATACTTCTAGTCAAATTTCACTGAAGACATATTATCACAAGAATTCGCTAAATTCAATATTTATACTCGATTCAAAAACTTATCTTGGACAGTATCGGGCAAGGCAATTCAAATTTTTCACGCCCATAAAAAAAGTAGCTACACAGCGATCTAAATTTTTTAGGTTAGACTATAATCACCGAGTGTGATCATTTGACCCAGGAATCGTCCACTCCCAAAGCAAAAACTTAAATTTGTTGCATAGTGTAATTGCTTCTTCGTATTACGAAATAGATTCTGAAAAGTTCAGATATTTTCCTCACAACACTGCTAGACGTTTTGTCAAGATCTATCCATGGTATAAAATTCCCACTACTTTGCACAATTTTTTATATTAATGGCCCTGAAATCATATCGTACGCTCTTATAACTTTCATAACTTTCAGAGGAAGCACAAGAAGCTAGAAAGAATGAGTTTAAATTGTATAGGGAGCATTTTTCACGAAAGTGTAGTCGTGAGAAATCAAATGAAGATATTTTGAATAGGTTTTTGTTGAGCTCCGATCCGATTATTAGCAGCAAAATTAAACTACCAAAAAAATTACAATCCCTCCTAAAATTAGTATCAGATTTGATTATTCCGCCAACTATTCTAAGGAGTGCTGATCGAACTGATAATGTTCAAAGTGACAATGAAACTGGATATGAATATATTGAGGAAGTTGAGGACTATATGACTCTTGCGACAACAGTAACTAAACTTTTAGACTTTTATGAAAAATCAGGTTCACATATTTTCTATGGTTTTCATACATACATATATAAGAATACTTTAATTTTTCCAGGATAATACAATCATGACTTTGTTTGTCAATATTAGTTAAGAAGTGTTTTTTCTGCAATTTATACCATTTTGATTCGGCTAAAAAACAGCGGTTTTCAATAACGGACTACAATTTTTTTTCTAATAAATAATAATAAATACTTTAAAGTTTGATTGTTTTCTTCACATTAGTTCATATTTATTCGAAATATATTAATAAAAGGTGAATTTGGGGCTTCCCTGATTTAATCTCCGTTGTGGGTGTCCAATACCCCACTGTACGCCATGTTTCCCTTCTCTTCATAGAGTTTTTCTTACGTTTGTTATGTTGACTTGAAGTATTTGTAATTCCGCAAAGTAAGGGCACAAATTTATACAATGGCCGTGAGGCAAGTAAACGTGTCACTTTTGTCCCACATTGTAAATAAGTGTCCGAAAAATGTCCTTGAGCAAAACCTCTAATAAAGTGAAATGCAAACGCTAAACGAAGTCCAACAGTAATTGGCACCATTACTGTTATTACAGCCGCAAAATATATAACCATATCGCCGCAGCACTAGACCAACAGTTAACACGGATGGGATATGTAGTTGCAAAGAATCACATTACCAACATTCCACAATCACAGAAAAGATATAGCTGCCGCAATATTTAACATAAACGCAGGATTTATTTTGTTTGCATATTATTACATATTTTAGAGTCGCGTCATTGTAATGTCGTTACACTTTAGTAGGCATATAGCGGCGACTATATATTTAAACATACATGGGATTTTTTAATTTACATTGGATTTTAATTTGCATTACTTCATCTTATGCAAATGTAAAAGAACCACCATTGCTCGTAATGGCAATTACAAAATATTGAATTTGCATTTGCTCAGGCAATGCAAATGCAGGTTGTGCAATCTGATCGGAATTGTAATGAAATCTGGGAATGCTTTTAAATATTTTAAATTTTTTTGATTGCTGGAAATTTTGTACTTAAAGTATTTCATATGTATAGGTTTGTGGCTTCGAGAGGTCACACCTCGCCTGAATGCTGAATAGGTTGACCTAAAATGACAACCAAAACCAAAAGTGGGGGTTTGTTGGGAGTCAATTGTACATTAACAATCCACTTGAATCAAAATCCTAGCTGATCCTTTTTGGAACATACGGGGATTTTTTGTTTTTTTATATCTCCGTTTTGTGCTTTTTCTTAGAGGTAACGTTCTTTTCCCCATGATTCCACCATCAAATCGCAAAGATATTATATTGTGTTATATGTCATTGGAAGCGTTTAGACTTCAGCTTTAAGAAACTTGTAACCAAATGGATCTTTTCTGCACAAAAGTCAGTTTTGCGGAAAAAAACTAAAAATATCTTTTTTTATTTTTCCCAAAAATTTTGTATACTATTTTGTTTAAGTTTTTCAAATGAATTGTAGAAAAAAAAACTTAAGTTGGTCTTAATATTATATGTGTGTGTGTGTTTTACATTAAATAAAGCGATATTGTTTCCGCACCATCTAACGAGATAAATATCATGGCGCACTTTTTTTAACGTGGTCTAACCTGTAGGCCTAATCCACTATTAAATTACTTATGTTACCAAATTAGTAATACTAAAACTAATAATGAAATGTAGTAAAAAATTCCTGTAATATACTTCTATATATGCTGAGAAGAAAAGGTAACTACCGCTTTTTTTAAGCGGCTCGAATATGATGGATCATCTATTAAATTTATTTTGAATCTTTCCCCAAATTTTAGAAATTCCCTGTGAACAGATTCACCGGGCTGTTCCGACCATACACCCAAACCATCGTTATTCAATAATGAGATTCCCTCTTTTAGGTGATCAAGTACAATATGCATTTTTAAAGTTTGAGATATTCCAGTACTTTGTAGTGCTTTCCGAAGTTTTTTTAAGTTAACATCTAAATTCGTGATATCGGCTTGTCGAGTGGAGAAACAATCATGTACAATTATATTCATCGTCTGAAAGGCAGCGACGTATGGCTGTATTTTAAATGGACCAACATTCTCACAAATTTCAAGATCAAGCAGTTTATCCGATTCTTGCAAAAGTTTCCTGCATGCATTACCCACGAAAATTTCACCCTGATAATATTTGGCGACTAACTTTAATTCTGTTGGCCATAGCAAAGCCTTTTCGCGTCCTACAAGAGGGACTATGCCATTCTAGAATAGATGATTTGTAAATCCTTGTAAAAGATGCAGTTCAGGCAAAATACATTTCTGAAGAACGTACATGCAAATGTCTTTTTCTTCTTTATCATTATCGACATCTTCAATTGTCGATTCTTTATCGTAAAAAAATAGAGGCATATTTACGGTACTATGGCACTCCTTAGCATACTTTTGATCTCTGCCATAATATTTAAATTTATTATAATCATCTGTTAAATTTTTAAATGATTTCAAAATTATATTTTCACCGTTAATTACCATTGGTTCATCTCCATCGGCATCACCAGTCCATTTTCCAAAAGCTTGTAATTCAGGCAATGTAATAAAACAGTTAGGGCAAGGATATGTTGCTGTTGCAGTTTGTTGTCCGTTGACTATTAGCATAAGTTTAAAGTCAGAGCTAAATTTAAAGGGAATCTCATTAACCTTTGTCAATTAAAATAAAGTTTTAATATTCTCATAAGTTTCCTTTATTTGCGGAACAATCGATAGAATAATTAACCTGTAAACGCTGTTCAAATTTCGTTTCTTTGACATACTTCCACCAGTGGAATATGGAGCTCTCTTACATTCATTGTAATATGAATCACATTCATCTTCTTGCGCTTCTGCTTTTTCGATCAAAACTATCATAGAAAGTTTAAAAAAGCCTTGCCCCCCATCTGCCATCAACTTTATTTTAGCATTTTGGATCTCTACAACATTCCGTTTTTCAAAGATTGACTCAATAAGTTTTGATGCATTCACATATACGACAGGTCTATTAACTACACCTTCTTTGGCTTCAAAAGAGCGAATAGCTTCCTTATAAACATCTCCCAATACGTTAGATTTTTCGCGCATATGTTCTTTATAATTTTTGGGAATAGTAGATTTTCTTCCAGCGAAACTTCTAATGAAATTTGTCATTTTGTTAATCTGGTTTTGAGATGATCCGGTAGTAGCTTGGAATTTGTCTAAACCTTTGGCAGTAAAAACGATTTTTTTATCGTTTTATTTATTCAAAGCAACCCTCATTTTAGAACCTCTTGTATACAAGATAACATCACCATCGATCGTATTCTCATCGGACGCTCTTTTTTTTAAAACTGATGTTACTACTTGGTTTTGTTGCTTTTCTGGTAATTTTTCTATTATGCTCAAGACGTTTTCGCGAGCACTACACGACGATGAACCTGCATCACAAAAATGACGCACACCTTTTCCAATATTTTGAAAACAAATACTGTAAGTTTTCATATGGGTTCTCTTGCCGGTATTACTTTCTCCATATTTAGCAGGAAGTTGTGTATTTGAAGCATCGCCATTAATACCATTATGTGTATATATTTTAGCGCGAAAAGTACGTAGATGACCTTTGCCTGTAACTGCTTTAGAATGACCTTTAAACCGTGCAGCTACACATATAAAACATTTGCAATCAGATGTTGTTCTGGTTTGTTTTGATAACTTTAAGTCTTCATAATTAGGCATTGTTGGAAACGGTCTTCTAGTACTACCTTTCTCTCGTTCCAATATAGTAATTCGACATGTACAACAAATACTTACGGGAAATTTGGAATTTGACACGTCAAAATGTGCGTTTACATGCTTCTTAATCAAACCAGCAAGATTCTCAGAAATTGAAAACTCTGATCGTTTACGGTTGCCAAAACAAATTTTTTTACCACATGGTGCGCATACTTTTCATCTGTTTTCTTCGTGATCACATTTATGGTCTAAGTGACAATTTGTCAATTTACAATTTTCTAAAAACATATTTTTCTCCATGATTTTCAACACAAGGAATAACACAATTTTTGAATACACGATATAATATTGTATGTCTCACACCTCGGCTGAAT
The DNA here is from genome assembly GCA_963931995.1 of Phaonia tiefii. Lineage (NCBI taxonomy): Eukaryota > Metazoa > Arthropoda > Insecta > Diptera > Muscidae > Phaonia > Phaonia tiefii. The sequence continues at coordinate 318,977,845 of OZ008368.1, read as the reverse complement.
GACAAATGAATTGACCGAAAATGGCGTCTCAGGGATGCAAAAGTTAGTATTTTTATACTCTTTTGATGCAACTTTAAGTCTGAAAGTGTCCACAGACAATGAGCCAGTTTAGACGCTGCAACTGGTTAATAAAGAAAAAAATATAAAATTTTTGGGAAAAATAAAAATTAGACATTTTTAGTTTTTTTCAGCAAAACTGACTTTTGTGCAGAAAAGATTCATTTGGTTACAAGTTTCTTAAAGCTGAAGTCTAAACGCTTCCAATGACATATAACACAATATAATATCTTTACGATTTGATGGTGGAATCATGGGGAAAAGAGCGTTACGTCTAAGAAAAAGCACAAAACGGAGATAAAAAAGAAAAAATCCTCCAAAAAGGATCAGCTAGGATTTTGATTCAAGTGGATTGTTAATGTACAATTGTCTCCAAACAAACCCCCACTTTTGGTTTTGGTTGTCATTTTAGGTCAACCTATTCAGAATTCAGGCGAGGTGTGAGGTATTGCCTCGTAGTACTCTCAAATTCATAAACCTGTACTGTATAAAATATTTGAAAACCATAACTACCAGATATGGAGGAAATACTTTGAAAAGAAGTACAATTGCAAATTGTATTTATAATATTTAGAACTTGCATGTGTAGATGTAATTCAAATTAAACTAAAAACTCGTCGTCTTATCAAACTTCAGTTATCGTACAGTTTCGCAAATGCAGCTGCTTCCAAACTGATATCAAATTATCTGGCAATTGTATCACTCAGCTATTTGCATAGCGAACAACTTTTGTAGCTTCGACCGAACTTTGTACTGAAACAAAAGGTTTCAGATTAAGAAAATCGAACTTGCCCATTGGTAACAAGTAAAATGAACTAATGTATCATACCGCATCTTTTGAAATTTTGATAGATCTTCCTTCAGACTATCCTTTGTCTCAGCAACGGAGATTGCTGATTTTTCCTAAATCAGGGAAAACTAATCAATGACCATATACATACACATATACATTAGGGTGTACTGAAAACTTTTTTTTAGAGGGGGTGGTCTCAAACGACACTAATTAAATAGGTGATTACGGGAACGTCAAACTTTTTTTATACGAGGGTACTTATAGTCCCGTTGAAGTTTCAAAGCAGTTATCAGTGCTATGGGACATTAAAAATTTTTCCCTAAAAGGATGTGACTAAATGGGCGTGGAATGTTCTCAAATACTGTAGCCTGTAGCCAACTTAATTGAATTGAACTTACGAAAAACCAACCAGGTGGAAGTTAAAGATTGAAAACCCCAACACATTCATTAAAGCCTAAAAACCGTTTCTCTATGAACCTCTTATTTTACAACAAGCAACTAATGATTCAGTTCGTTTTCTTGGCTCCATAATAGGGTAAAACCTTTGAGTCCGCTCATATCTTTGGTATATTTTTTCCATCAATCTGAATAAGATATTTGTAATTTGAAAATGTAACACCTCTCCCGTTAACACACCAAACCCCGTAGCTCATTTAGAATAGGATTTCGGACAACGTAAACTAAAAACTGTCTCTGTGGGGCGACCTCTGCTAATTCTGACAATATTTTAAGTGCCCTGTTTATTTATGTCCCTGTTAATACTTCACTAGCATGGAGTATGTTAAATGGTAGATAATTACAATGACTAGCAACTCATTTTTTCACAACTCCATAATAATAAAAACGTTCGTCACATTGACGAATCGTTTGATCCAAAGTAAGCTAACATAAAAATGCATTGCAACAACGTAAATATTAATTGTAGTAATGCAAAACTCCCGATACCAGGCAATTTTTCTATTACTATATACGAAAATTATGAAACTATTCTATAAAGTTGTTTATTCAGTGTAGATTAAATCATACTCGTTAGTATTACAGTGCAAATTGAAATCAACCAGCTGAAGGCGAAGATGTAAGTGCTGTTGGATTAATACTGTTATCCATAGTCTCCACTCCTCTTTTCATGTAAACACATAAAACCAATTCACTTTGCTTGCGATTAGACTAAATAAAAGATTTTCTGCTGTTCCAGATAATTATCTTACGTGCCTTTCTGTACCATTGTCATTCGTTAGCCTTTAAGACATTCTGTTATTTGTGTTATTTCAACCTCCTGGGAGGCACCTTTGTTATCCAGAATATTCAGTAAATTTTGTCTATTCTCTGTGTGTAACATCAACAACGATTTCTCTTAACTGTCGAGAAAGACCAAATATTGTACGTTGTAGGTTTCCTACTATTGAGTAGTAAAGTATGAGCACAACTTGTAAAAATGCTCGATTTTGTATTCTAATGTAACATTTTACTGTCAACAACATCAAGTGTGTATTTATATGACATCCAAAGCTTCAATAGCAGCAAAAATATTACCTGCAACTAGGTCACTTGTGTACAAATGAGTTTTAATCATACCACGTTCACTTCATGACCGTCATTAAAGAAGCCGCAGGATGCACGAACTCCTTAATCAAAGTACATAATTGTGGGTATTAATGGATGCAATTGAACATTTAATTCCATTGCAAGTTTTAAACTAAATGTCCATCATCATTATGTAGCACCAGCAGTTGAAACAAACAGCAAAGTAGCGGAATACGTTCAGAATCATCATCATGACAACCAACGATATCGACATGCAACAAGGTCTGCTATGGTTGTTGCACGCTCCAGTGTGTAAAATGCTGGTTCTGTTGGAGTCGCTGTTGTTTACTAGTTGATGTCATTATGCGATTGTTCTATTTGTTTATTAGTGCTCAACAATTTTGTGGTTATTATCCTTGTAGCGAAAACAGCAATGGATTTCTAGTTGGTCTTGTTTTATGGTCGAGGACGATGCAGATAGCGTTCGGTAAGTTTTCTATATGTCCGTCTGTGGTTTAGGATTTTTCGCACACATAGGCGGTGGTGCAATGGTTTGTGTGCGCGGCTCTTGTACATGAGAACGTGGGTTCGATCCCTGCTCAGACCACCTTACATTTCTTTCGACGAATGTCACCTCACTTAGTGATGGTGACACTATCGAATACTTAGCCCTGAAAAAGCTTCTCAAAATACCGTTCGGAACCGGTGTAAAACTGTAGGTCCCAATCAGTGAGTTTAAATCTACAAACCGAACATCTCACTGATTGTGAGAAGCTCTCCTCAATCCCTTCAGGGGATGTTATGGGACACCATTTTTTTTTGGCGTTGCTGTTAATACGCACACAGATTCTAAAGAAATCTTAGTATAAACATGAAAGATATAAATGTTTAACTGGTACTCGCACATAATAGGTCATATCATCGGAGTATATTTTCAGATTTTTGGGAGAAACACCAGTTTATTTCTTATATTGTAGATATCACGTATGCACAGTAAAACTGGACTAATTTTTAACTGTCTTCCATCAAAGTTACTTTAGAAAGTTGTAGTCCGTTTTGAGCTGAAAGATCATGAAAATATTATTTTTAATTTTTGATATAAGTGGTTCTTTAACCGATCACTCAGCCTCTGAGCTATTGTAGTCCTCGCACGAACTCCAGTAATCCCCAGTATCAAAGATGTGAAGAGAGCATAATCTTTCCACAACAAACTCACCAAAGCAGCGCATCTACCTGTATTGCAGAATTGGTTACTGGCAAAGAAGTGTTCGGTGGTCTTAGTTGACTGTTCATCCTCAGAAATACGACAATAGTCATTCCTCTCATTAACCCATTTACAAGCTATGCATCTTGTTTTACAGTCAACCATGATTAACCAACGAGAAACTGCAGATCGCCCTTTCCCAATTGCTGAAGTGATTAGGTTTAAATCGAATCCACCGTCGACCATAAATCTCAAGGATTATTGTAGTCAAACTGGACCACATTGGTGTTGTTCATGTTTTGAAGATCTGTACCTTCTATAATTTTGGACATACATACTTTACTTGAATAAAGCCTCTAAGAGAATTGCAAAAACATATCATAAAGAATGTGATTTATTTCTCACCATCAAAACACATTTGAATCAAAACTAATAAATGCAAAATATTGCTCTAATTTTTTTTACCCATCTATTTTTATTCAAATTTTAATTTCGAAAACACCGCCGTACTGACAAGCCTTCTGAAAAAATCTTAAACCGTTTGGAAGTGACCAGTTTCCAATGCTAAAGATTTTTATAACCACTGTTGTCTCTGAAGTTAATTAAAAAAGAAGTATTGTTTTTTAATTTTTTTCAGAGGGATTAAACCCTATAATGGCAGTCTTGTTTTGTGTGCTTCATATATTCCTCCAAGTAGCTTGGATGATGTTTATTCTGGACATGTTCGAAATATTCTTCACCTATCGGAGAATTTGAAATATGACGACAAACTTTGTATTGTTGGTGATTTTAATCCAAATAGCACAGTCTGTTGGGAAATTCATATATCTGGGAAGTTTCGTCCGAGTAGCTTAAATAAATATTTTGAAATTGATCTCATTGAATCCTTCTTCTGTATTGATGTTCATCATGTAAATATAACTTTCAATAAACTAGGTAGGTTATTTGATTTGGTCTTTGTGAGCTCTGATTTGAAGTTTCAAGTTTCAGAAAGTAAATTTGCCATATCCTAATGTGCATCCTTCTGCAATATATATCGAACTCGAGTTATAAAAGTTTTCAAATGCTAATTTCAGTTTCTTAAATGTCCAATATAATTTCAAATCATGTAATTTTAAGCATCTTAATTCAATAATTTTAAATGTTGACTGGTCAGAGTGCATGCAAAGTGATGTTGTCGCTGTTTTGTTACGAGGAATTTCTCAAGCGGGTTAGGAAAAATGTTGATGAAAATGTTCCACGCATGAGGCCACAAGTATACAAATTACCTGAAAAACCTGGGGAATAAATAACACAATAAATTTTTGATTTCTAACAATAGTTCAGATGAAGACATGTTTTTGCATTACATGAGGGAGTTTCATTTTCTAAATAAATTTCTTTACAATCAGTATATCATAAGTTTTAGTGAGTCTCTAAAAGAAAACCCAAAAAGGTTTTTATCTTTTATTAAATCTAAAAGAAATTCTTACAGTATTCCATCGTGTGTCACGTTCAATAACTTATAGCGTAGACAGACAACAGCGTTAATTTGCATTAAAAGCTCACAAATGTGAATTAACATTTTGGCATGACAGACGACAGTTTTTGCATTTAGTAAACAGCTGTTTGTTTGTAAACAACTGTTTGTTTGTCATGTAATTTTTTGGACTTTTACATCTGATGCAGAACCTCCGCATCTCCATCACACCACACGCTTCGCTTCTTTCCCTTGGAAATCTTAAAATGGAAAAAATGCGTTTCGATTTTAAATATTTCTCATTTTTTTTCAAAAAAAAACAATTAAAATAACTCACCTTTGCTGGCTTTGAATCCATTTTCAATTGACGATAGCAAACAATTTGACAACAGCTGATTCAAGATGTATCAAATACATGGTGATAGCAGGTGGTGTTGTTGCAACAACATCCACTTCAGCGGTGTCAAGCGTCAGTACATAAAATCAACAAAGCAAACAACAAACACAAGAAAGTTCAACTTCCACTGTGTTCTGGCTATCACCTCTATAAATAGATACATCTTGAGCTGATTGATTGTCGACGGTGTTGCCATATTGAAATATTGAAATACCTAAATGCAGTATAAATGCACTCTGATTTCATGCATTTTCGCCAAAGCTAATACTCATTGGGACGGGGATAATTCACAAGTTAATTTGCTAATGCAAATTAACGCTGTCGACTGTCTACGCTATTAGTTTCTAATTCTGATCAAGATGCAGTTAATCTGTTTAAGGAATATTTTCAGTCATATTTCGTTTCTAACTCTGGTTCTTTTAATATGCTTGATTTCTAGAATATCACATTGTGTTTTGATATTGGTTCTTTGAGCGTTCGTGATGAGGATGCAATATCTTGAATTTCAAAGCTTGGCAATTCTGTGAAATGTGATATTGATGGTATTTCTGCTATCAAAGTCTCTTTCTTCTGGTTATTGTATTCTGTCTTTCCGATTTTTAAATCTGGCAATAAAAATAGTGTTACTAACTATAGGCCTATCTCTGAGTTACCTAATGGGGCTAAAATTTTGGAGCACATTGTGTATTATTTAATATTTTTTCGTTTAAAAGGTTTTCTAAGTCCTGATCACCAAGGTTTCATTACCGGCACAACTACTAATTTAGCTGTTTTCAAAATTTTTTTACATGTGACTTTGAGAAAGGTGTTCAAATCGTTACAAAATATACAGATTTCTCCAAAGCATTTGACCGAGTTCACCATTATATATTGATTACTAAATTACAAAAGTATGGGTCTCACTCTGGAATCTTGAATTATTTTCGCTCGTATTTGCCGTGTAGGTAGTGTTTTGTTTATATTGATATTAATCTGACATTTACATACCATACTTGGACCCTTATTGTTTAATATATTTATAAATGACATTGGCCAATATTTTCTAAATTCTAAACACGTTTTGTATGCGGATGATCTTAGGATTTTCTAGGCTATTTATTCCATGAATGTAATGTTTTTGCAGGATGATATTAAATGTACTACCTACAACAACAAAGTTTGGGCCTTTTACTTACGTCTTGTTGTAGGTAGTACAAAATATTGGGGTCATTTTTCGTTTTGGGTTTGGGGTAATTTTTCACTGGGGCCACATTTCATGGAGCCCCATTCTGAAGTGAGCTCACTTCAATGGAAGGCATTATGACATAATCACGGCTAAGGAAAGCGGGCTTCGCTGAACATGTTGGAAGTTTAAGGAAGTGTTAGGTTATTGCCTTTTGCGTTATTAACAGTATTACCCAATTCTGTGTGCCTGCAGTTCAAGTCTCCCGCTAGTACATAGTAGTTATTTGAATTTTGAAGTTTCATAGAATCAAATAGTTTTTACAAGTCTGCTCGTATTGAATGTATATTGCCGGCCGGATAGCACGCAAATACAACAACTAAAAAGTTGTCGCAGTCAACGGGAATCTTTATGGCGCATGTGTCTAAAGCATCTAGTTATAATGACTATAGTATTGTATTTTATTCTTGATCAATATAGCAGTTCCCCCACCCCTTGTTGCATCAATTCGATATTTGCTTATGATTTTATAATTTTACATTTACAAATATTACATTGTGTCTATGGTTAAATTTTGTCTCATTTAATAGGGCAATATCTACTCTTAAAATTTTACCTATTCTTGAAAAAAGGACCAATTGTGAAAAAATTTAAAAAAAAAAACATTTCTTCAAAAAAGTATGTTGTTATAAAAATATCTTTTCTTACAAAAATTCCTTTTCTTAAAAATAAAATATTACCTTTTTTTCTTGAGACAAGTAGGCTTACTGAAAATAAGTAAATTTTGTTAAAAAAAATTACAGCAGACAGTTGTCCGAGGCCTTCGGCCATGGACTGTCCCTGCAGGCTGTGTCAGAGACACGGCCATTAAGTTTAACGTAGAATACGCCATCCGATAAGACAGAAAACATATATAACAATAAATTCATTTGCTTATATTATTTATCATTTATTGTTATATATGTTTTCTGTCTTATCGGATGGCGTATTCTACGTTAAACTTAATGGCCGTGTCTCTGACACAGCCTGCAGGGACAGTCCGTGGCCGAAGGCCTCGGACAACTGTCTGCTGTAATTTTTATATTTACCAACGGCATTTGATTCAAGTCCGTTTAAAAAAAAGAATATTATGTTCAATTTTTTTAAACTTAATTTAATTTATGTATTTTAATTAATATTTTTATTGAAATAAGTTCTGCGAATGTTGAGAGGGCCGCCCTAATATTAAAAAAGGTTTACCTTATCGAGTCTTCGCATTAGCATTCGAGCGTTGTGTGAAAGCTTTACGCTTTACAATTCAAAATTAATGTTACAACAGCTTTATTGAAGCTTTCGCAAAAAAGCTTTATTACGTTAGCTTACTGTTTGTTTCACTTTTTACTAGATACATGTTGCCAAGCAACATTAGCTTGCTGTTCGTTTCACTTTTTACTAGATACATGTTCCTAAGCAATGTTGAGCAACCAAAAACACTCAACCAAACACCACACATATGTTTGAGTGTATGTGTTTAAACAATTTTCATTTGAGAAATTAAAATACTAGAAATATATCAACCAATATGAAATGTATATCAAACGAAAGATAACATCTTCATTTACCTACAAAAAAAATTTTAAAAAATTCATCTAGCCGTTTCCTCAAATTCAATGAAATAAAGATTACAACAATAAAAACCTGACATGACTCCTCATACCGTAAGGTAAGACGTATTCTACGTCAAAATAACCTTTTCCTAAAGAGAGTACCACTCCTTTAAAAAGTACCTGTTCTTACAAAAGTACTTCTTCATAAAAAAAAATCATACTCTTATGGCTTTTTCTTACAGAAAGTACTTATTCTTAAATATAGGACCTTTTATTGAAAAAAAACATTATCGTTTAATAAAAGAAGTAGCTTTCTTTAAAAAAGTACTTATATAATAAATATTCTGGAAAATATAATTTTTGTACAAATTTAAATATAAAAATATATTTAAATGTATATAAATTTAAAAAAAATACATTGCAGAAAAAAAGTTTTCTTAAAAAGTGTTTTTTATTTTACAAAAGTACCTTTTCTTAAAGATCCATCTAAATTATTGTACTTTTCAAGGGGCGCTTCATACGTGCTGGAACTAACTAGTACATAATATATAGCGAAAGAAACTTCGTTCCAACCGGGTGCCCCATGACACCTCATGTGATTTTATTTATTTTACAAAACTATGATTTGGGATCATTATGGTCTATGCTGTTGCTGTACCTGGATTACTCCCCCATTCAAAATCAATAAATTTTCCTCTCTTTGTACCAACCAGGTGTTCTGGCTAATCTGTTAATTTGCTCATGACTACCAGAGAGGCTACAAATGAAATACATATTTATGACTTTACGCTTTATAAGACTATTTACATAAGTGGAACAAAACACAAGGCAAATAGTTTAGAACATCTGATATTATTACCAGTTTTTTTGCAACAGGCCTCACTCTGCCCCTTCGAACAGGCGGAATTGATCTTTCATATTAAACTGGTTTCCCATTACATCCCATGAAGAAATTGGGGAGAGCTGCTCCCAACCAGTGAGCTGTGCGCTTTCTAGTTGTACACTCACTGATTGGGACCTACAGTTTTACACCGCTTCCGAACGGTATTTTGAGATGTATTTTCATGGCTGAATACTCGATAGCGTTGCGAGGTGACCGACGCCGAAATAAATGTAAGGTGGTCAGAGCAGGGATCGAACCCAGGATCTCATTTCCAAGAGCCGCGCACACTAACGATTGCACCATCGACGGTCACATCTTGCTAACATGTAAATATGACCAAAGATGTAACAAAAGAGACTATTCTGACAAGAGATCAGCTACATCGTTCCCTGCTGTATATTGCTCCGACAAGGAACCCAGCAAAGAGTCTGCTTATAGGTTGCTAGGATACTCAGCATTCCTTTAAATTTCTTAACCAGTTTCAATTTGCACGGTTCGGATTAGATTGTACTAAATGCTTCTTAACTAGCCACGAAGATGATAACATCTCCTAGAGCAGGTGAGACCAACTCAAGTAGCTTCTTAGCAGCCCTCATAACGGTCAGGATTTTTGCTTGAATGACACTCCAGTTGCCATCCAGCCTTAAAGACAGGCGCTTGCTTAAGATCCTAGCTTTAGTGTCAGTATGTCAGAATCGTCAGTATCAATTAATCACACAACCGACTCAAAGATGTATCCGGATCGTACTAATCAATCTGAAGGAGAATATTGTCCCATATATGCTTCTGGCAGCCCGCCGTTGTGCTTAATGACTGAGGGTAGTTAGTTCCAGGACGTTATCCCAAGTCCCTTGAGGAGTGTTCTTCCTGACACTACAAATGTACATGCCCACAATCAGTTGAACCCTACTCAGCTCTTTCGATTTGTTGCTCCTATATAAAACAGTCCACAAAATCTAGCACCCATGAGTAATGTTTGGCTGAACTCTTGTCGTATATAACCAGTGAATGGTGTCCGGACCTAGATTTTGTCTATACCAGTTCGACATGCATATAGAGTGGTCCTTCTTCATTTGTTTCGCATGATAACATTTCCTATTTAACTTCCGGTCAAGGATAATACCGAAATGTTTGGTCTTTGAAGATAATAACAGCAATGCAAGCTTGAGCATTCTAAAATCCACAGAACAGTGTAAACGAGAAACCAGGGCCAGCACTGTTTTCAGGGGGTTTACTGTTAAACCACGGCTATTAGCCCTGGTCAATGTATCTAGCTCTAGCTCTAGTGCCAGTATCCAATTTGGAGTCATCATTCAAAATAAATTTTTTTCAAAATGACGTGGTATCCCATCTGTCTAATCGCTCCTATTCACTATTCTTGTCTACGGACCCTTCCGCAACTAAACCATCGACATAGTGTGGTCACATTCCCGAATAGCACTTCCACCACGATTAGCTTTTACTGCAGGCGATGCCGCAACTCGTGCAATCAAACGTCACAGCACGAAACACAATGATCTTGAAATTATTTGTTGTTGACTTAAAAGATAATTCTAACATTAACTCATTTTTATTCATTTGTAATTTCATCGCCAAGAGATGGACCACAATTCGACAAAAGTTAAACAAAATTCTTTAAGAATTTTTAATAAAAAAAAAGAAATATTTCTGTACACAGAATTTAGAACGTACATTTTGATACTGCATATTTATTTCAAAGGATTTAGGAAGTAAGACAATAAATTATTCCTTAGTGACACCTCATCAAGGACTCACAAATTGCATCTTATTGAAAATATTAATATTTAAATGATTTCCTATTTTAAAGATATTTAATATTATGTCAATATCCTCCTTTATACGCTCGATATAATTTCGATTTGATGCTTAAGGTATAAAATACTGGACATTTAAATCTTAGTCACGTCAGTAAAATAGAAAATCATATGAGAAACGAAAACTATCCCCATTTTAGCGACATTTCCATTAGTTCATTACTAAAGAAACAAATTATAATTTCACTTGGCTCACATCATCCTTGAAACATTTGCGACACTATGCACTTTTTCCCAGTCCTTTTGCCTTACTCCTCTTGTAATAAATTGAGCTCTAACGAAGCAATATGGCGGGGAACATACTGTCCTTCTCAAACTGCAAACTCAAAATTACAAGGACTCAGCAAATAAAACTACCGGCACTTGAATCAAATGTTACCTTAAAGCACCGTGTGTTCAAATTGGGTCAATTTGCCTACGTTCTAAACATACGCATCTGTTGCCACATATAGCAAGTGGTTACTACATTTCAACGCGTTGCAAAAAGGATCCTTTGGGTTTTAACATATACATATGAATCACACAAACAAATCTAGTGCAACTGTCGGCATCAACAACACTCAGCTACGTGGTACTTTACTATAAGGAGTTGTAACCGGTCGCCGGTCTAAATTACACTTTTCAAACTTTGTTCAAACGGTAGAACAGTGTAGACACTCATGTAGGTCCTTGTATGCTTGTTCAATCCCAAAAAAAAGTGACATTTCACGGAGACATATTTGAGTGTTCACTACCAAAATGGGCAGAACCGCAAGAACTAACAAACAAATCTGCAATTTTGTGCAGATATTTTTTTTTTCTTTTTGGACAGACTACATAGAACCCGGGATATAAAATAGGGAAGGGTATTCAAAATATATAAATCACAGCAAGTGCACTTAAAGAAAAATTTTGTTATGCCCCAAAGAAGTCTCAGATAAAGTAATTTCGTTTGGCAAGTGTAATTGCGTTAACGTACAAGAAAATGGACTTGGATAGTACATACACATAAGCGCCCAAAATCAGATATTGCTAGAGCGGCGCTTGAATGGAACCCTCAAATGTATCGCAGGCCAGGAAGACCATCAAGTCTATCAGGAAGGCCGTCAAGTCCGGTGACTAGAAAAAGAATATAGACAAACTATCATGGAACCTAATTAAATCACTTGCCAGAGGCAGAAATCAATGGAGGGAATGCTTTGCTGCCACGTACTTCGTAAACTTTTTACTTAAACTTTGTATTGTAATATTGTTTAAATAAGTAAAGGAAAAACGCGAGGGCGGATCAATAAGTCCGTGACTTTTCGAACTTCCCTCGTAGTTATATGAAATGCAACACTACTCCCATCAAGTACCACCTGTTGGTAGACTACTGTCAAATTTTTAACAATTTCCGTCAATTACTTTGCGTTTAACAGCTGTTCAAAACATACAACCTCGTGCAGTTTGTTAAAAATGGGAAAAACTGAAAAAAGTTAATTTCGAGTGCTCCTTAGGCAGTATATTTGGCGAAAAAAAAGCGTCAATCAAACCAAGGAAAAGCTTGATAAATACTATGGGGACTCTGCATCATCGATTTCAATGGTAAAAAGTGGTTTACTGACTTTTGTTGTGGTCGCACAAGTACAAATGACGCTGAAGGTTCTGAATGGCGAATTGAGGTCAATACACCTGAAAATCCACGATATGGTGTTGGCCGATCACAGAGTAAAAGTGCATGAGATTGTTGATGCCGAAGGCATTTCATATGGCAGAGCGATTACGATTTGAAATGATCAGTTGGGTTTAAGAAAGCTGTCTGACAGATGGGTGCAGCGTTTGCTCTCAATTGATCCTAAACGTACGGATGCACACGTGTTTAGCCTCAATGCCAAATTTCATGAATTGGATTACAAATTGGTACTTCATCCTCCATATTCTCCGGATTTAGCCCCAAACCTAAATAAATGGCTCGGTGGAAAGAGATTTAGCTCCAAAATGCCTATTTTATGGACCTTGAAAAATCCTATTTTTTGATAAGGATACAAAAATTGGAGAAACGTTGGACTAAGTGTATTAAGCTAAAAGTAGATTAATCTGAAAATCATTTTTTTTTGCAAAAAAAACTGCGCTTCATTCAAAAAGTCACGGACTTATTGATCCGCCCTCGGATATATATATTTTTCGGCAAATGAACATTTGTTTAATCAACTATTTCATTTCGTTTGGTAAATAAATAAAACCATTAACGAGTACAGAAAAACTTTTACAACAAACGATATCCCTTGGAGTGATTGAGGAGAACTTCTCACAATCAGTGAGAAGTGGTCCTTCTGCTTTTTACACTCACTGATTACGACCTACAGTTTTACACGATATCCGTTGGAGTGATTGAGGAGAACTTCTCACAATCAGTGAGAAGTGGTCCTTCTGCTTTTTACACTCACTGATTACGACCTACAGTTTTACACCACAAACGATATACAGTACCTCCAAACTCAAAAAACCCTTTAAGATAAATAATTCCACTACCTTCCACCTCCCAAAATTGTTACGAGAAACTAAAAACATATTATTGATTTTCAATATTCGGTTTCCTTTATTTAATCCCTCCATACTATTGTTAAATTGAGTTCAAAGAAAATTTTTACAACAAACTTGACTTTACAAATTTGAAATTTAGTTTAAGCTCACATTCCAGCTTTTCGGTCATAGTTAATTAGTCGCTCTTCGTCACCTATTTTTATACCTGATTATCAATACCTTTCACCTCATCGGCGCTCAAGTTCACGCAGGTGCATTTTTAAATGTGTTTATTTTTTTAACGGTAGTTGCAAAGAAAAATCCACAGTGCAATTTTCAATGTCAATATATCACAACAATCCCTGACTCCTTCACTTCAATGGGGTATATACAGAACTTAAAAATCTTTACTAGATCAAAAGATATTCAATTTTAACGGATGGAAATCGATTCCGAACCACTGTGTGGCGTGGCAATAACTACAAGGGACAAGTAAACTATTCCAGTTCAGGGTAGCTTACAGACTTTAGACAAATGGGATGGTGAAAATTACCTTGGTGTAAACCCGTCCAAGACCTACAGTGGAACCTACCATATTGATTGGTTCTGAAATTTTGCTTGCAGAGTATTCCAAATATATGGTTGTTATTTTGTAGGGCAAGCTTAGTTTAAGACCGAACATAGATAGTGGGAGTGGGCGAAAAGGACGTCGATAGCACCTGCAAGAGGTATATACATTGTACATTGATATATTCCCGACGATTGTTCACTAAATCTGTACAGCGTTGGTGATCCATAATGCTCTGTACGATTTTCGTGTTGTAGTAGTTTCTGTAGATACCCATCGATTGTGCGCTACAGGTAGGGGTTTAGAGAATGGCAAGGATGTCCATCATGGGTGCTCTGCTCACCACTCGCATAGATCCAATGGCTATACTGTTATAACGGACGGTCCAAATGCAGGGATCTTCTTAAATCATATATTATTTTTACAATGATGCATTTTTTTGTTCAAAATATTGACCGCCAGTCAGTATCGTACCTCCGCGAACTAAAATAAGTCACGTTACGCTTGAACAACGTTGGAAAATATGGGCATTACATATGCTCCAATCGGACATCGAATTTGGCCTAAAAATCATACATTTTGACGAGACGCAATGCCATCGTGGCGACTATGTCAACGCAGAACATTTGCGCATCTGGAGATCTGAATACCCGCACGTCATTATCGAAAATCTAATCACATACACAGAGAGTGACAGTTTGCTGTGGATTTTAGAGTGGTGGCGTCATGGGCCCCTTTGGTTGGTGGCATCATTGGCCCCTTTTGTTCAAAACTGTTGCTGGGAATGCCAATTCAGTCAACGACGAGCACTGAGTACACGCCTTTTATGAGCTGGAATGCAAGATATTAACTTGAATAATCTTTGATTTTGGCGGGATGGCGCAACATGTCTCGCAGTTCATCAAATAATCAATCTTTTGTGCACTAAGTTCGGTAATTGTGTTATCAGCCGTCTTGGCATTGTCAATTGGCCGCCTTGGAGTTGTGATTTGACCCCTATAGATTTTATCTTGTGGGGTGCCGTTTAAGACCGAAGCTTTATGACTAATCGAGAGACGATCCTCACCCTGAAAGCTAATATCGGCGAGGCCACTCGGGCGATAGAAACGGAAAGCCTCGGCGAAGTCTTAGAAAATTTGACAGGCAGGATGAGCTATTACGAAGCCAGCCGCAGCAGCCATATGAGTAAAATCTTGCTTCATAAATATGGGCAAGATTTGTTGTTTCTAACAACGCGATAACATATAAAACAAAATTAAGTTTAGTTCATTTTATTTAATTTGTAAAAAGATACTTGTATTTGGACCACCCAGTGTTTGTTGCCGGTGGCCATTATAGGCATTTTGCTTCTACGCCTGCCATCATCCACAAGGCAACTTTAACAATGGGGCGAGGTCGGAGTCGATCATGGAACAGTGCTGAAATGTACTCCAAACATTCCTATATTCATCAACCACTCGAAAACGCAACCACTATTCCATTTTAAATACCGCAACCTTAACGTTTCCAGAGAGACTACATTTTGAAAAAAGATAAAGATTGACGAATCAGACTATATAGGCGATACGGTTTATATGTACTTTTTGTCATATCCAACGATCTATCTCATAGGGTAGCAAAGGCTTTAGGTAGGCTTGAGAACGACAGACCTCTTAATTAATACTGGTTAGGCGAAATAATTTGTATATATTATCTTTGACAATGAAAAGTGATACATCAAATATTACCCTTATAATCGGCAACATTAATAAATGTTTTTTTTTTTTGAGTGTAAATTGTAAACAGAGTGCAACTTCTGACTTAGTTCCCTGGAAAGATTCAGTTTTTTTAGCTTTCAGCTTCACATTTATATTTCCAGTATTAACGTATGCAAGTATGTAAAATACTTTACTCCATAGTGATGTGAAATACATTGTTTCCTGTGTCCTTATACTCATACACACACATATACGCAAACCCATAATCATCTCCTGTGTGCGTTCATGCCTAAAAACTCACTGTCTATTTTGAACTTCTAACGCCGACTGCAGAATAGTTCTCTATAAACATAGAAAAACCAGAGTAGAATACGGCAGCCATAGCAAAATCGTTTATAACGGTGTTGGTTTAGTTCAAGATATCGTACTCTTATGAAATGCTTCTTACTTGGGCTAAGTCTTCAAAGATGGAGTGAGACTGGCACGTATACAATCTAAAACGTAAACAATATAAGAAATAGTTCAGATTTGCAAAGGGGAAAAGTCTTGGAAACATAATTACGATGGCATTGAGAATGCAGTCGGGATAACCAGACTGCGCAAAGTTCTTAACCACGCAAAGAAAAATTCAGTTGAGGCAATCGAATTTGCCGCAACCGAACTACTGGTTGCCGCAATCCAACTAGAGGTAGTCAGAAACCAGAAAAAGGTTGTATCAAACGAATTTCGTTTTTAAGGATAAAATCCAATCGTTACAATCCGGTGGCTACAGCCAAAAAAAGGACATTTTGCTTACGCACCATTCTGTAGAAAAAAATATCAACCAAGTTCAATTCTCACATTTTAGGCAAAAAAAAAAATTCCCTCGTCATCCTTGTGGCCATCAACGTCTTTGAAGAAGTACGACCCCATGTTGCCGTCGGGCTATAACCAGAACCAAACAGTGCATTTGCAGGGTACATTGACAGCTCTGATACATCCTCTGACTACCCTTTAGGCTAACTTCGGCAATTCAGTTTATTGACGAACCCATTGGCCAAAAATGAGCCCCGTTGCTGAAGGTAATTTTTCGATAAAAAAGTTATCTTCTTCCAACTTCTCTAAGGCCCATTCACTGAAAAGCCGACGTTGTGGTATTTGAATTCTCAGCTTCTGCACCAGCTGTATGTTGACTGGCTTGAGGTTCTTACGTAAAATATTCCAGTTGAATAACAGAAACCAAATTGCTGCAATCACGGACGGATGGATACCTCACGATCTTCAATAACACAGGCGGATGCAGCAGCAATATTCTCCTCGGTATTCACTCTACAACTGTTAACAACTGTTGGGATATTAAAGAGCGTAGCATACGACTTGCTCCCGAGGGAGCGCGAAAAGAACCATTGGCGTACCCAAATCTTTAAGTTGTGTTTCGTTGTTTACATCTCTACCAGCTCTGACAGTGTAAGTGTATAATCTTTCTTGATACCAAGTTCCGTATCGCACGTTGCGGGATGGAGGTTAAATTTTAAAAAAAAATAAACAACTTTTTTTTCCAATATTATGTTACAATCCTGTATTATACTAATATAGGCTAGACTAACATATGTTGGGAAATTTCTTGTTTAATGGGAAGTTTTCTAGGTAGAGCCTGTAACCAATATTTAGTATATATTGTAGTTTTGAACCCCATAAAAAGTTAATTTAGAAAATCCAAAGCGAAAGAAATTTAAAAAAAGAAAATTTTCTTAAATTAGTGCTTTTACATAAAAAAAGTAAATATTTTGAAAATAATACCTATTCATATTCTTAAACAAAGTACCTTTTCTTGAAAAAATATCGTATCTTAAAGAAGTACCTTTGCAAAAAAATCAGTTTTATACAAGTTGTTTCAAAAGAAGTCATCCGATGTTGTTTGGCTCTCATTTTTTTTCTAAATGAAAAACTTCGATTGTGTTTTTTTGATTATGCTCATTTGAACCTTTAGAATTTTATTGGTTAAGTTGAGAAGATGATATCGGTTAAACGGGCGCCGCCACAATTGATTACCATACGGGCTCGTTTTATGGCATTTTTGTTCATAATGATATGAAAATCATAATGAGCGATGAGGCTCAATTTCACCTCAGCGGGTACGTGAACAAGCAAAACTATCGCTTCTGGGGCACCTAAAATCCACGAGTGATGCACGAGGAGCCATTACACCCCGCTCAAAGTGACTGCATGGTGCGCTGTTCACGCTGGAGGAGTCATCGGTGGTCATCGGCTGGTCAAACGACAACAGTGGACGGTGCGCGCTATAGGGCCATGTTAACCGACTTTTTGCTGCCGCAATTCGACGAATTAGGACTGGAGGACTTGTGGTTCCAACAGGACGGAGCAACGGCACAAACTGCGCGAGCCACAACCGATATTCTGAAAGCGGCGTTCCCGGGTCGCCTAATCTCTCGTTTTGGCGATTTGCACTGGCCCGAAAGATCGCCCGATTTAACCGTTCCAGACTTTATTTTGTGGGGTTTTTTGATGTCCCGTGTTTACGTGAACAAGCCCGATACCCTGGAAGCACTCAAGGTCAACATTTGACACGAGTACGAGAATCCTTACTTGGTGATGTCACTTTCCACTATATTGTGGAATTGAGAACACCTCAACATTTGTGCCGATGCTATGCAATAGTGCTCTAACACGAGTTTTAATATAAAGGATAATAAATGCTGAACTATACTGAGGATTCTATTAAATAACAAAATTACAGTATTTACTTTCCACATCAAATAATCGATAGTAAAATATTTGTTAACTAAATTTCATCGCTCAGTTTTAACATACATTTATTAGTTTTACGCCCAATTTCGCCAAACAAAATTAAAGCTAACTGGCAGTTAAAAATTATAAATTCCATACAAACTCACAGCTAGAACTGTTCGTTAGCTCTAACTGAAAGATAAGTGGACTTGGTGAAATCGGCCGTTAAATTATTTAAAGAAATATTCTACCAACAATCAAAAGCAAAACACATCCCTATATTGGGGTTCAACAATTTTCTAATTGTTGGCTAAATGAAATTTTTAAAATCAAATATTGATTTACTTGAGGAAAAAACACAACACGACCAAAAAAGTTACCAAAATTTTTCAAAGTCATTTCAAGAATGAGGAAGATATTTTGTTTGATTTCGAATGAAAATGAGCGATGAAAATCAATTCGGAGAAAGTGTAAAATTTGTAAAGTCTTTTTGAAATTCAAAAACCGTTTAATTTGTTTAAATTTTTAGAGCATTCTATTTGAAACTTTTGGTATTATTTTCAATTTAAAGTCTGACATATTATAAAATTCCGAACCTAAAGTCTTAACAATAACAAATTCTAGATCCTTTATAACTGCTGTCTTTGTCTTTATTAGCAGCAGCCACTAGGGTAAATAAATTTGTTAGATGGGGCCAGACAACTGAGACAGCATTTAGTCTTTTACGCCCACTAATGATGAAAAGTTAAAACAAACACCATTCACTCACAGCGTTATGACCAACTATGCCTACTACCCACAATTGGTGTTACGATAACAATGAATAGTATTCAAGTGTTTACCCGGATAACGTGGTTTCAGTGGATAACGTGGTTTCTGTCCATTAAAACAAGGGAAATGTTGGTGTCAGACGATTTGTGAGTTTATCAACGCATTTTTATGAGGGATTTAATAAATTTCTGTAAATAAGAAGATATTGGTTTTATAAGGCTGATTATCTTAAAGTATAAGGACGTTGGACATGCGAAATTATAATATAATGTTTGGGTTTTTTCTAGCTAGCTATGTGTTTTTCACTCACTTTTCAGGAAAGTAAAAAAACTAAAATTTTCTTGGAAAATTTGTTCACAACTCTGTCTTTGTCAGTACCATAAACTTCAAGGCCGCTGCAAATATCAGGAAAGACCTGCGTAACCGCATGTATAAATACAAATGGTTATCAATTGTGCAATAAAAACTTTTTCAAAAAATTACACATAACCCTTTTCTTTGGCGCAGCGACAATATCCAACCCTAACGTCAAAAAAGTCATAACACCAAACAATTAAAAAACCCGGGTTTGTTAATTAAAAACATGTATGTAAATACTCAATACACTGCAAAAAAAACTGCGCCAGAAACACATTTCTGGAACCATGTAAGGGTTTTTCAACAGAGACGCTACAAAAGTAAATCGATAGGGACAGCAAACGACGCCATATTTTTCCCGGTTTTTTGACATTTCTCTTCAGTAAGGTTTGGCATTTCATTATGGAAAGATATACGAGCCAAAAACGAGTCGAAATTATTAAAATATACTACCGAAATTTGCAGTCAGTCGCCTCAACTTTAAGAGCGCTACGATTCGGATTTTCATCGGAGAATCATCTTCAGCGATGAGGCTCATTTCTGGCTGAATGGCTTCGTCAATAAGCAAAATATGCATTATTGGTCAGACAGCAATCCACACGTAATCCATGAGTCATCATTGCATCCCGAAAAAATTACGGTTTGGTGCGGTTTATGGGTCGGCGGCGTCATTGGGCCGTACTTCTTCCGTGATGATCAAGACCGGCACATTACTGTGAATGCGAATCGCTACCGTTCAAAGATAACCGAATCTCCAATTGGATAATATGGACTTGGAGGATATGTGGTTCCAACAGGACGGCGCCACAAGCCACACAGCGAATGCCACAATCATTTTATTGGAAACCAAGTTTGGTGAACGTGTTATCTCACGAAATGGCTCAGTCGATTGGCCGCCCCGGTCGTGCGATTTGACGCCGTTAGATTATTTCCTGTGGGGCTACGTCAATTCAATGGTCTATGCCAACTAGCCAGCGACGATTGATGAACTTCGTACGAATATCGAACGTGAAATTGCAGCAGTATCGGCCGACTTATGCTTGAAAACCGTCGAAAATTGGGTTCAGCGTCTGGACTCCTGCAAGCGTGCCCGTGGTGGCCATGCAAAAGAAATCGAGTTCCGTACATAATGGCATCGAACGTACTTTCACAGGAATAAAGAATTTAATTGGTATCTAAAACAGGTTTTGTTTTATTTAAAAAAACTTTTGTAGCGCTCTTATTGAAAACCCCTTTATATGTTTGCAAGCATTGTTTTCATGAATTGAATATGTGTTGCTTTTGTAAACACATTTAGACCACAAAAACAAATATCATAACTTATTAATCAGTTTGTCGCCAATATGTAATATTGATTAGCCAACACAATTTGTTTGGACACAAGTATATTATATTTGCGACAAGCTACATACACGTTATTTTTGCATCCAAACAGTAACAAAAAGCCAGATAGTTCATCGTGTAAATACATTTAACGGGATGGCCTACCCATCGGTAAAACTCGATGCGATAATTGAACTTTGTAAGGGATTAACATTTAATCTCCAGGAATTATGCGAGGAATGACCAACTGCAAAGAACAGCGACGACTGGATGTTGAAGGTGACCTCTCAAAGCTGGCCTCTCAGACTGCCTCGGACGACGTCGGCCTTGATGACTGGCATTACCAAGATTGCAGATGGCGACAAATTATTTCCAGTAAATCGTTAATGGTGTGGTTTGACGGCGCTCTAACCACTCCACACATATGTTGCGTTCTCACAATTGAGAAACTAGTGGTTCCATATACGATCTGAAACCAGAAGCAAAACTTTATTCAGCCAGATGGGGAAGATTTAAATGGTTTTTTGGGCTATGCGAATAATCAAAAAAAAAAAATAAATAAATGGTTTCCCATTACATCCCATGAAGGGACCGGGGAGAACTTCTCACAATCACTGAACTGTGCGCTTTCCAGTTTTCACTCACTGATTGGGACCTACAGTTTTACACCGATTCCGAACGGTATTTTGAGAAGCTTTTTCATGGCTATATACTCGATAGTGTCGCCGTCACTAAGCGAGGTGACCGTCGTCGAAAGAAATTTTTTTTTAAGGTGGTTGGAGCAGGGATCGAACCCAGGATCTCCTGTACAAGAGGCGCGCACACTACCCATTGCACCACCGACGGTCACATGCGAATAATCGCCCAAGTGAAAATCGCCCAAAACCCAAAAATTAACAATCGCCCAAAAAATATGGGAAAAAAAATTGGGCGATTGTTCATCATGTTTGGGCGTTTTGGTATTTTTGGTTTTTTGGGTGTTTGTTCATAATGAATGATCGCCCTTTTACTTAATTGGGCGGTTGTTCATTGGATTAATATTTTTGGGCGAATGTTCTTAAATTTTTGGGCGATTTTACCTCTTTTTTTGGGTCTTTTTTCTTAATGAAAAAACACCCAAAAATTTTGGGTCATTGTTCATTTCTCGTTTTGGGCGATTTTCACTTGGGCGATTATTCGCATAGCCGGTTTTTTGGTGAAATGCAATTTTTACAGCGGATAGAAAGGTCGTTGGTGATTATTTTTATGCAAAAAAATTTAAAGACCAAAATCGCGCACCCAATCGTTTAGTTCGGCCTGTGACAGTAATTTTCGCTTTCTGCACGCCCCAAATTCGCTTGCACTTGACTCAGACTCTTGATCTGACGATTCTGCTTTTTGAAGAGATGCACCAGGGCACACTGGATATGGTACATCATTCGAATGTGGTACTGGAAGTGCAAACGATCCCACTTGAGCGTAGTTCCATTTTAAAAATCTCCCTACCCCACTGTTTGTGGTGAGGCAAAAATAACAGTCTGTGGAATGGCATAGCGGCTTTTTCCACATCATTGGTGTATCGAATTTCATATGGCGCCTAAAATTAAAATAAATTACTATATTTGCTTTGCTTAATGTGTTTAAATAAAAATTCTTACATTCCGCCAGCTGCCGAGTTGGTTAGGATTATATAGCAAAGATCACATAGTGACTTAGGTGTCCATGATTCTGTGATATTTGGTGAAATACCAAAATAATTCAAATAGTTCAATTGCACTGCTGGAGTAAACGTGTGTGCGTGATTATTCTTTATAAACTCGCCACAAACATTGTCTGGATTGTTCAAACACTCGAACACACGTAGTCTTTTACTCATTGTCTTACTTGTTGGGTAGGTATTATATGCACTTAAATTCAATTTGTTTCACTTTTTACTCGTACTACTTGCGTTCGTAGACACTTGTTGAATGACAAAAAACGATAAATGAACACCTATAAATACTATACCTGGCTATATACCTGATTCAGCAAGTGTGCGTTTCAAATTGTGGAAAAGTTTCCAAATAATGACCACTCACAAATGTGGGGGGAATTTCTGTAAAAAAATCCGATACAGGTAGCCATCGGGAAAACACACATCAATAAAAAAGAGTAATTCCCTTTAATTGACTGTGAACGGAGTAGCAGTCATAAAGGAACACGAAGAGCGTCCACGCACATTCAGAAGCGTATATTACTCTGCAACCACAATCATAAAAATTAAATAACTATTTGTGTATTACTTATTTTTTTTAATTCTGAGAATCATAAAAATTACGTAAACGTTTTTTCCAAACAATTTTGTACATGTAAAGTGGGTTTGCCAAAATTCGTATCGTAAAATGTACCTGTGTTTCTATGTTCTGCATTTTCATTATACCATTTTCTTAAAAACATCGACGAAACGTTCCTACGGTATTGTAAATAGGTTTTTTACAATTATGAAATATTTGTGTTATTAATATTAATTTAAAAATTTTATCAAAACTGCTAAGTGCTGTGACATTTGAAAAAAAATTCCAAAAAAAAAATTTTTGATTTCAGTAAATTTTTGAAATTTCACGTCCCTTGCCAGAACAGAAGACATTAACCCAGGGTGGTGAAATTTTGAACAGAAGTAACTTATGTATAGGAGCAACTGTTCCGTTCTATTCCAAAAGGATTATAAGAAACTTGCTTTTTCGATCCCTCCTAGTAGGTTAGCTGTGCAAATAATGAAAATCAAAATATCGTGAAATAGCGGAATTTCGGTGTTTTACCAAAAAAATTATAAGTCCGCCATTTGTTGTCAGATTTTGTTAAGTAAGTGCTTATTTTCTTTAGAAAAATGCCAGCTATACGTAAAAAAACCAAAATCGCTGTTAGCATCGCGTTTTATATTTTATATGAATTTTTATATGAATTTTTCTGCCACATTTTTACTAAAAACACGCAGTTTTTTAACCTTTTTAAGCCGCCAACATCAAAACTACTCACCCGATTTGAAAATTTTCTGAGAATGAGTTGTAGACGGCTCAATTTGCTTTAATTTGAGTAGTAGTAGGATCAAATACGTCAAAGAAGACGAAAGATATGCTCAAAATTTAAAAATTTAAAAAAAAAGTTCAAAAATTTGTATCTCGAAAACCAATCAACAGAAACATTTTTAAACTCATTTTCGTGTTTAGTATGTCAAAATCAATGAGAAAAAGTATGCTAGAAACAAATCACAGAGAAAATTTTGTTATTTGTGACCTAGTGTAATTTGACTCTATTGCGATTACGGTGCGGTATATTTTCAAAATTAAAAGCAAACAAAATACTCAAATAAACTAGATGGTGTTGATAGGAACAAGGGTTTCCGACTTCTGTCATTACAAATGTCAGCTCGTTGTCTCCCCCATAAAACAAATTCACGATCTGAAATGAAGCTAAATAAAATAACAGCAGTTCCGAAAGGTTTGAAATTTCACGTATCTGAACTATAAGAATTTCTGAATATTAGACATTTAATATTCAACGGAGGTAATATGGCGTCAAAAAATTGCAAGATAAAAGTGCATACACTAAGATCATTCCAGAAGAATATATGTGGTTTCGTAAGGTGATGTAATTTAAAAAGAAAATTCTGTAAAAAATTTCTGTAAATCAGTTAGATTTTATTAAAAATATGAGCAATAGAATACTGGATCTCGTATTTTCGAATAGTAGCTGTATTTCATTGTGTAGAGTTTTTCCTATTGCCTTACCGGAGGATAAACATCATAAAACATTTAAATTTGCTCTTGATGTACAGGTAGAAAATTCTGTGTCTATCCGACGGAAAGAGCCACGTACTATGAATTTTAAGTTCGCCAGAACAAATTCTGCCTTACTCAGATCCTTTCTACATAGTGCAAATTGGAATTAATAATGTGTATATAATTTTATAATATCGTAAACTCTGGCTTTTCTGCTTCAGTACCTATATCATCTGGGCCTGCTTGGTTCACAAAATAGTTAAGGGGTCTACGTAATTTAAGAAATAGAATGAAAAGTAGATATGATAGTTGTGGTTCATTAATTTATTTGGCGAAATACATAGTGGCTAGGCATAAATTTAACGTTCTTAATAGGAAATATTACTCTACTCATATCTCTAAAATGAGAAGAGTTCTACTGAAGTACCCGAAACGTTTTTTCAGCTTTGTAAATTCAAAGCGGAAAGTAGTTGGTTATCCGCGTAGTATGAAATTTAATGGTTCAGAGTCATGAGATGATGCCGTTATTTCTGAAATGGTTGCTAACTTCTTCCGTAAAATATATTCTCCTTCTGATGCTTTACTAAATTACCCCTACAATAATCACTGTGTGTAATTTTTTAAGTCATGGCAAAATAACCATATACGGACACCACTACGTTATAAAAGACTAAAAAATTGTTGCCTGTAAAGTCGGTTTTACGGGCGAAGATTTTACGTGACAACGTCTTTTTCTCGGTAGAATATTTATTGATATGAATATAATTAAATTGCGCAATAGGAGTGCAATGAACTCACTTGCCCAATGAGTGTTAGAACTCACGGGCGATGTTTTAACATTTATTGAAACTTATGGTTTAGGAAAATAGAAGTAATTTCAACACCATCTAGGTACCTGTGCGATTTCTATGAACACATTATCAAATGTGACATTATAAACAATAAACATATCCTTTATTATAAAATATAAACATTTCTTTTATTATAAAAAATAAACATTTCTTTTATTAAAAACAAAAGAAAATAATTTACTAACCAAAAAGTATTTCAATTCATCATATTCGCATATCGTTTTTAAAGCCGACCGCAGCTCTCTGTTTCGTTTTGGCTACCTAATTCATATGAAAATTTCTACACACAAACATACTCTACACATATCATAAAGCCAAAAAACAAAAAACAAAAAAAAAACAAAAAATAATACCTTATCCAATGCAGACTGATCTAAATCAATATTCATACACACGCACATATATACGCACATACATACTTGCTCAGTCGTCATATATATGATGTGCCAAAAAACAAAAACACTCACACCACCGACCAACAGCCACTAGAAGCCAGCAAAGCAAATCGTTTCTGGCACACAAGTAAACACATTGCGTTTACTTGTGTTCGGTGACTCATCGTAACGTTACCGGGCGTTACACTTTTTCATAAGTGACTCCCAGCCGCAACCTAATTTAAGACGTTGTCACGTCAAAAAAAAAAAGGACCCGTGTCTCCCAATTTTTCCCAAAGTCATGCACTTTTTTTGTTATGGGCCGCCAAAGATTTGGGGCCTCGGTATCATTTTCGTAAAATGTGATCATTTTCTCAGACCCATATCTTGCAAACCGTTCAGAATTTAGATTTACTCTCTGAGGCAAAGTTTTAGCTCTTGTTATAAAGAACAAAAATTGCGAACATATAAAATCAAAAAAACTTCACCTTCGAGATCAAAATCGCAAAAAACTTAAAAAAATTCGATTTTTTTTTACCTTTTTTCCCGTGTTCAGGTCCATAGGTAGCAAACCGTTCAAAATTCAAGGAAACAATCAACTACAAAAATTTACCTAAGATCTCAGATAACAAATTTCTAGAACATATAAACTTCCTAGAGATGATTCTTAACACTGTTTAGGTAGCACGCAAAAGTGAAAAATTTGCCGAAAATTTTTTAATTTCATTTTTTTTACCTTTTTCTCCTGTTCAGGTCCATAGGTAGCAAAAAATGAAATATGCCTAGGTAAATTTTTGTAGTTGATTGTTTCCTTGAATTTTGAACGGTTTGCTACCTATGGACCTGAACACGGGAAAAAAGGTAAAAAAAATCGAATTTTTTTAAGTTTTTTGCGATTTTGATCTGGAAGGTGAAGTTTTTTTGATTTTATAAGTTCGCAATTTTTGTTCTTTATAACAAGAGCTAAAACTTTGCCTCAGAGAGTAAATCTAAATTCTGAACAGTTTGCAAGATATGGGTCTGAGAAAATGATCACATTTTACGAAAATGATACCGAGGCCCCAAATCTTTGGCGGCCCATAAAAAAAAGTGTATGACTTTGGGAAAAATTGGGAGATACGGGTCTTTTTTTTTAGTCTTTTATCACGTAGTGGTGTCCGTATATGGTTATTTTTTTTCGTGTTGCACTGTGTAATAATACAAAATCATGGCATTCCAGATATTATCTTGTCTGAGGATGAAGTTCTTTATGGATTGCAAACTTCAAAATATTCCAATTCGCCTGGACCTGATGAATTCTTAAAATGTGTGCTCATGAATTGTAGATTCCACTCACGAATATATTTAATGACTCGTTGACATCGGGTAAATTTCCCTCTTATTGAAAATCAAGTTTCATAAGCCCACTATTTAAGTCTGGAAGTTGACCCAATATTGGAAATTGCAGAGGAATTGCAAAGTTGAGTGCAATACCAAAGTTATTTGAAAAATGTGTTAAAAATAGACTACTTCATTTTGTTGGATGTTTGGTCTACGACTAATTTACTGGAGTTAACGTCTCATGTTTTTGCAGCTTTTCGTGATAAATGTCAGATGGATGTAATTTGCACAGATTTTAGTTAAGCCTTTGACACATTTGCTCATAATTTGTTAATACATAAACTTGATATTATGGGTTTTCCACCTAACTTGTTGCACTGGGTGTCTTCTTACCTTAGTGGACGTACCCAAAAAGTGCGGTTTAAAAATGTATTATCTTCAACTATATCAGTAACATCTGGTGTTCCTCAAGGCAGTCATTTAGGTCCCCTACTTTTCGTTGCTTATTTAAATGATCTACCGTCTATAGTTAAATCCTCTAACATGTTGATGTTTGCAGATGATGTTAAGTTATACATGCCTATAGTCGATACTAAGGATTCCACCTATCTTCAAAATGTCTTGGATAGTCTCACTAATTGGTGTTTGGTAAATGGTATGTAGAACGCTAAATAAATAAATAAATCATTAGCGGTTGAGGCCAGATCATGACATTCATGTTCCTCATCTTCATGATACTGCTCTTCATGTTCCTGCTCTTCATGTACCTGCTCTACATGTTCCCGATCTTCATGTTTCTTCTCTTCCTGCTTACCTCCCATTATCCTATCTTTATGTTCCTGTTTATCGTTCCACACATATTATTGCGACGTTCCTGGTCCAGATGTTACTGCCTATGACATCTCCTACGATTTTATCCTAAAGTTACTGTGGATCCTTCCACTCAAATTTGTGGAAACTGTTTACCATTTCTCTTGTTCCTGCTCTTCCCCGTGTTGTTCTACTCCAGCTTATGTTCCTGTTCCTCATGTTCCAGATGTTCCTGTATTGTTACTGTTTTTATTATAACCTATTTTTTATTTTAGTATTTTGTATTATTATAACTAACATACAAGCTAATTATAATAATATTTTAACTATTTAATTTCATATTAATTATTTTATGTTAATATTTTTATTTTTATATTTTTTTTTAATTTTTAAATTTTACAAATTCTTAATCTTTTTCTTATGTTAAATGTATTTTAATTAGACTAAGTATTGTATGTTATGTCTACTATGTATATAATATAAATTTTATAAAGTTGTCGAAAATAAAGGGTTTTCAACAGAGACCCTACAAAAGTAAATCGTGTGACAGCAAACGACGCCATATTTTTTCCCGCTCTTTTGACTCTTTTGACATTTCTCTTCAGTAAGGTTTGCCATTTCATCATGGAAAGATATACGAGCCAACAGCGAGTCGCAATTATTAAAACTTACTACCGAAATTTGAAGTCAGTGGCCTCAACTTTAAGAGGCCAACTTTAAGAGACCTCAACAATCAGCGATAGGCTCATTTCTGGCTGAATGGCTTCGTCAATAAGCAATATATGCATTATTGGGCAGACAGCAATCCACACGTAATCCATGAATCATCATTGCATCCCGAACATATTACGGTTTTCATTACGGCGTCATTGGGCCGTACTTCTTCCGTGATGATCAAGACCGGCACATTACTGTGAATTCGAATCGCTACCGTTCAATGATAACCGAATATTTTTGGCCCCAATTAGATAATATGGACTTGGAGGACATGTGGTTCCAACAGGACGGCGCCACAAGCTACACAGCGAATGCCACAATCAATTTATTGGAAATCAAATTTGGTGAACGTGGTATCTCACGAAATGTCCCGGTCGATTGGCCGCCTCGGTCGTGCGATTTGACGCCGTTAGATTATTTCCTGTGGGGCTACGTCAGGTCTATGGTCTATGCCAACAAGCCAGCGACGATTGATGAACTTCGTACGAATATCGAACGTGAAATTGCAGCAGTTTCGGCCGATTTATGCTTGAAAACCGTCGAAAATTGGGTTCAGCGTCTGGACTTCTGCAAGCGTGCCCGCGGTGGCCATACAAAATAAATCGAGTTCCATACATAATGGCATCGAACGTACTTTCACAGGAATATAGAATTTCATTGGTATCTAAAACCGGTTTTGTTTTCTTAAAAAAAACTTTTGTAGCGCTCTTATTGAAAAACCCGTTATATTACCAGCTGTATCCTATTGAGGATTGTAGCTGTGATATAAATAAATAAATAAATAAATCTTTGCCGAGATATCCCTAGAACCAGGACAAAACAGTGGAAAGCTAACATTCTAATTTTCAAAATTATAAAATTATGTTATGGCGAAAATTAAATGCATCAAAGAAAGAACATTTCATACTCCATTCAACCAAACCAATACCAACGATTATTTTTCCACCCATCAACTAAGTTCATGCCTACTAGAAGTAACAATTTTCCATTTGCTATTCTTACCAATTGTGTTACATCATGATAACATAATGTATGAACAAATTAAAATTAATTTGAATTAGTTTAATGATGAATTATGTATTGTATTCTCTTTATCACATATGTGAATAACTTATGTAATCAAAAAGCCTTACACACGTTAAACTCTGCCGCTTCCAAAGAGATATGTAAGCTAAATTTCCCGGAACTAACTTACAACACTATTACAGGTGTTGAACCGACAAATTAACCGAGAAAAACTGATTATAATGATGTAAAAACACGCATACATGAATATTAATGTTGATGTCAGTGGCGGTAAAGTTAGCAACTGTTTTCCCGGTGTAGCCTTATTTCAGGCCTTTTTGATTATTCACGACACACACCGGCACAGAGTCTTAATAAACATGGGCAATTGTAACGCATGAAAAATTGGATAGCCTCGCACTGAATCAATTTGCTGGTCTACTGACGAATACATAAAAGAAATAATTTTCCATTTTATTCAATGAAGCGACAGAGGAGACCTGTTAATTCATAAACTCACTTATTGGGACCTGTCGTTTTATACCGGTTCCGAACGGGGTTTTAGAAAATCTTTTCTGTACGAAAAGGGACATTTTAGTGGAAGTTGTTCACTTGGGGTTTAACATTTTTACGTATCATTCAGTTTAGTAAAACCTATATAAAAATGTTTTGTTTCCCAGCCTAACATCGTCATGTTATAATTTTAAAGCCACGTGTGTCTGTTTTGCCTTCCTGTAATTCACCACTGTAAGGTCATTTATTTCATACGTAAAATCACATATTAGATAATTAGAATTGCCAGTAAAACCACACTGGAGGTGAACACGCTCGGTTTTTTTTGTCGTCCTCTTTCTGCGAAAAGGATTTAAGTCTGTGATATTCCAATTAGTAGTTATATACTATTTCTGTGCCACAAAATACATTAACCGGAATAACTCAAAGATCCAGTTGGATAATATGGAATGATGAATTTGCGTAGGAGTCAGTAGAAACAAAAGTGGTTTGGGAGTGCTAACATGTTGCGTAGCTAAACTGACTAACTGATTGCGAAAAAAAGCGGGACACAATGGGTAAAAACGCAGAGTTTTTGGATTTAAGTAAAAAATTAAATAAACATTTAGTTAAATGAGAATAAGTATACAAAAATCACATGAGGTTTGAACGAAGTTCCTTTCGCTATATATTATGTACTAGTTAGTTACAACACGGCTAAGGCACCCGATGAAAAATACGATAATTTAAATGGATCTTTAACAAAAAATCCTTTTTGTAAAATGATAAACTTTTTTTAAGATTTTTTTTTTTGAATGTAGTTTAAAAAAAATATATTTTTAGATCCCTTTTATAAGAATATGTATGATATTTTGCCGAAAAAGTCCTTTCTTTGATGAGAGGTACTTCTTTCATTAAAAGCTAATGTGTTTTTTAAGAAAAGGTACCGTTTTTAATATTATATTTATATTTATTATATTTTGCAATGAAATGTCATATGAAAATACTTTTTAATGTTAGAAGCCATTTGTCACCTGGAACCAAATAGCGACCCTATTAATATCATCCCCCAAAATCATTACATCATTCAAAGCATAAATAGCCTTGAAAATCTTAAGATCATCCGCATATAAAATATGTTTAGAATTTAGGAAACATTGACCAATGTCATTTATAAATAAATTAAACAATAAGGGTCCAAGTATACTGCCTTGAGGAACAGCAGAGGTTGGTATGTAAATGCAAGAATAATATCTGTATATATAAACAGAGCACTGCCTACTAGACAAATACGAGCGAAACCAATTCAAGATTGCAGAGTGAAACCTATACTTTTGCAATTTAGTAATCAATATATCAAATGCGTCGGAGAAATCGGTATATATTGTATCGATTTGAATACCTTTCTCAAAGTTACATATATACAAATTTTGAAAAACAGATAAGTTATCAGTTGTGGAACTCAGGACTCAGAAACACTTTTAAATTTAATCATACACAATGTGCTCAAAATTTTTAGCTACACTAGGTAACTTACAGATAGGTCTATAGTTAGTAACGCTAACAGGAAGAAAGAGACTTTGAAAACAATATACGGAGTGGTCGTATAAGCGCCTCAGTACACTCCTTGAGAAAGAAATCAGAAATCCCATCAATATCACTTAGTTACTTACGTATCCGGTCACAAACAACCCCGAGGGGTCAGTTAACTTACAAAACGAATATAACATATTTCGCCAACCACTTCGATCTTTTGCCTTATCTCTCCAGTTGGCAATACCAAGTGTACGCAGGGATTCTTCAACCTGATCCTTCCAGCGGAGTCTTGGTCTTCCTATTTTTCGTCTTCCTTCGAGTTCGGTTTCGAAAACCCTTCGTGCTGGTTGGTTCTCATCCATTCTACTGACATGGCCTAGCCAGCGCAATCGCGTTATTTTGATCCGTCGGGATATAGCTCATACAGCTCAAGATTCATGCGTCACCGATACTCGCCGTTGTGCACTATAGGGCCATACATTTTTTGGAGTATTTTTCTCTCGAAGACTCCTACAGATGTTTCGTCTGCTTGCGATGCGCCATAAAGCAAGACAGGTTATATGAGAGTCTGGTATAGTTGGACTTTTGTTACTAGAGAGGGGCTTTATCTCCCTTTTCTTCAAAAACAAATACCTTCTCTTAAAAAAATACATTTTCTTAAAAACATGCCTTTTCTTCAAAGTACTTTTTCTTAAAAATAAAATAATACCTTTTCTTTTCTTTTCTTGGGATAAGCGCCCTCTCTGAAAATAAGCAAATTTTCTTAAAAAAATAACCCTTTTCTAAAAAGAGTACCACTTCTTTGAAAAGTAGCTTTTCTTAAAAATTTACTTCTTTGCAAAAAAAAAAACTTCATACTGTTAGGCTTTTTCTTACAGAAAGTACTTCTTAATAAAAACGGTACCTTTTCTTAAAAAAAACATTACCTTTTAATAAAAGGAGTACCTCTCATCAAAGAAATTATCTTTTTGGGGACAATATAATACATATTCTTATAAAAGGGACCTAAAAATATATATTTTTTTAAACTAACGGGTTTTTCAACAAGAGCGCTACAAAAGTTTTTTTAAATAAAACAAAACCGGCTTTAGATACCAATGAAGTTCTTTATTCCTGTGAAAGTACGTTCGATGCCATTATGTATGGAACTCGATTTCTTTTGCATGGCCACCACGGGCACGCTTGCAGAAGTCCAGACGCTGAACCCAATTTTCGACGGTTTTCAAGCATAAATCGGCCGATACTGCTGCAATTTCACGTTCGATATTCGTACGAAGTTCATCAATCATCGCTGGCTTATTGGCATAGACCATAGACTTGACGTAGCCCCACAGGAAATAATTTAACGGCGTCAAATCGCGCGACCGAGGCGGCCAATCGACTGGGCCATTTCGTGAGATAACTCGTTCACCAAACTTGGTTTCCAATAAATTGATTGCGGCATTCGCTGTGTGTCTTGTGGCGCCGTCTTGTTGGAACTACATGTCCTCCAAGTCCATATTGTCCAATTGGGGCCAAAAATATGCGGTTATCATTGAACGGTAGCGATTCGCATTCACAGTAATGTGCCGGTCTTGATCATCACGGAAGAAGTACGGCCCAATGACGCCGCCGGCCCATAAACCGCATCAAACCGTAATTTTTTCGGGATGCAATGATGACTCATGGATTACGTGTCGATTGCTGTCTGACCAATAACGCATATTTTGCTTATTGACGAAGAAATTGAGCCAGAAATGAGCCTCATCGGTGAGTGTTGAAGCCTCATGAAGTTGGCCTCTTTAAGTTGAGGCCACTGACTCCAAATTTCGGTAGTAAATTTTAATAATTTCGACTCGTTGTTGGCTCGTATATCTTTCCATGATGAAATGGCAAACCTTACTGAAGAGAAATGTCAAAAGAGCGGGGAAAAATATGGCGTCGTTTGCTGGCCCTATCGATTTACTTTTTTAGCGTCTCTGTTGAAAACCCCTTTACATTCAATAAAAAAAAATCTTAAAAAAAGTTTATCATTTTACAAGCGGCATCTTTTCTTACAGATCCATTTAAATTATAGAATTTTTCAACAGGTGCCTTAGGCGTGGCGGAACTGCTGGTACATAATATATACCGAAAGGAACTTCGTTCCAACCGGGTCACAGTGGTCCAAGACGCCAATCTAGCTGGAAAAAAGTCACAACTTCTCTTCGGAAGCAGCTAGAAGTATGAAATTTTGGAATTATGTATTTCTTATTGAAAGCATTCTTTGTACAAAAAATGGGCGTTGTAGGTAAAATGGGCGTGGCAATTTTTATGACATTTTTAAGAGTACCTATTTTGGCAATATTTTCAAGGACGACTCGAACGGAGGTTTCGGGCATCTCTTTTTAAGATAAAAGATAAAAAAATTACGTTATAGGGGAGTTTTCTCTATAAGGGAGTTCGTTATAGAGGAGTTCGACTGTAACAAATTCCCACCACCAATATGCTCCCTGGGTACCCCACTAGATTCGAATAGATATATTGCACTAATATACAAAACAACATAAGAATATAAATATATACTTCAAATAATAATCATTTATTTAAATTATTCTACATCTTCTTGTATGAAAGGATCTAAAAGTAACGAAATGACTTCATCGTCTAATAGGTCTTCATTTCGAGAGCTACGAAATGGCTTTGTTGAGAAAGATGAAATTAAAGGATCTGATGACAGAAGCAAATAATTGAAAAGATCTTCCATTGTGTTCTCTCGTGACATTTTTCTAGTGTGATGTTCGCGAATAAATCTAAAATCTTTGTTTCGAGACTCTAGTGCTTCCTCCGACATCATTCCTATCGGTAGTGCCGCATTTTGAATTATGTCTGCGCCGTGGATCAAAATTTTGTGTACACTCGATGGCATATAGTACCATTCATAGAGTTCTACGTATAGTTCCGCAGTTTCCATTGCATATTTACGGAATGCTTCCACATTAATTGCATAACCAGATGACATAGTTCTCAAAATTATTCCTAGTCTTTTTATTAAAGTTTCATTTACTCCTGTTATTTGAGAAGCTAAGGAGGGTTGTTGAAAAAATTTTCTAGCGGTATTACCGTCATTTGTGTTTCCTTCTCCCGGCTTAGGAATATCAATTAATAAATTCATTTCCGATTTCAGAGCGCTAATTATTTCTTCTTTTCTTTTCTTCTGTGAAGCTTTATCGGACTCACTACGAGCTTGCCATTTTTTAATATCACTTTTGTAAGATATATGCAATACACATTCCAGGCACCTTATCCACGCATGCAATGTCGATAAACCATATTCGTAAAGATTGGCCCTTACATTCAAGGCTTTAATTTCGTGCAGTTTATTCATAGTAGTTGGCGTTGCTCCACAAATACCACATGTTTGAGTAGAGGAATCGCTTAGAATTGAGAAAACCTTGCCATCAATCATTGTTAAATAAAACACATGTTTAACAGTAACTGTTTTATCTTCAGTGTTACAAACTGTTGACACTATTGCATTAATTTGATTTTTTATGAAATTAGTTTCATCTTGAATCAAAGATTTTGTTTCCTTTTCAAAAATCAGTTTAATTGGCCTGCAAAAACGTGTAGATGATGGACGTGGGTTTTCCCATATGATGTGGTTATCGTCCTTTAGCTGCAAAGGTACCAAGCAAATTGCAAACAAATATTGATCTGTTTTACGGGAATCATTTGAACTAAAGTTTTGCTTATAGGTTGAGTGCCCACTGCTACCGTCACATCCCCATTTATAAATCAAAGTCAATTCCGTATAATTAAATTGCTCTATGACCTCTTTTTGTAACTTCACAATTCTACATGCAGTGTGATCAACTAAGTCCTGCAGAGGCACTTCTGCTATTACATCGGATACCTTTATTCCATTACTTGGGTAGCACTTTTTTTTAGCTTCCAAAATTCTATGATAAGATGGGTATATATCCGCGTTACGGATCTTAGCACCAGTACGCATCGCATTATAACTTGCTTTTGTATATTTTCCATCGATAAACAGACGTAATGCTTCTTCATCTGTATATGGTACTGGTTCCTTAGATTGTGCATTAGCAAATTTTTTAATTTTTGTTGCTCTCGTTGGAGAGTCAATTATGTTCTTTAAAATCGCTGCAGCATTCCTCTTGCCAGATTTATAAAGGCTAACGCCAGCAGCGAAAGCTAGTTTGTCAGGTGAACATCCACTAACTAAAGCCGACACTTCCAAACGCTTTCCTCTTTCAGATTTACCTGAAAAATCTGATCGAGGTCTACCAAAATTTGACGTTGACGGTTGAAACCCTAAATCCTCTGGAATTTTAGTCACGTTTTCAGAAGGAAGGCCAAATACGCCATTTAACCAAATTTTGTTGGAGTGTTCAAAAGTTTTCTTTGATCTTTTTGCTTTTATCCACCTGTCATTGATTGAATACGTTAATCTCCGTACAGCCAACTTAACTTTATTACAATAATCTTCTGGTTTAGTTTTCTGTAACCCACTCTTAGCAAAAAAATAGCTAATGACAGCTTCTAGCCTTTTGCCTTCCATTTCGGAAATCCACACATTGTATAGTTCTCTTCGTGTAATGGGTATGTTATCTGTATATGTATATAAAAAGTTTTCCCGTCAATAATTGCAGCTAATTTTTTTTCCATAAAAAGTGGACATTACACAGATCAACAGGGCACAATTCATTTCACGGGAATCCACGGGAATCCTATTTAAAAGTTACTCTAAAAACCATAAAATGCTAAATTTTTACTACACAAAACACATATTTCCTTTTACCTATTATTTTGCACACAGAACATTTAAATTCGACATTTATTTATCATATAGCTTAAACATACCTGACATAATGCAGTGCAAAAAAAATAAAGACAAAATTTGCTCTTGTTTTATGTTACGATCAGTTCAAATATGATGCTGTCAATCAACTGGGCTTCTATAACAACAGTGATAATGCAATTGTTCATTTTCAAAACATCATAACAAAGCAAACAAGCAAAAAATAAAAAAACCTGATATACAGTTATGAACAGTGGATAGATATCTAACATTTACCAAACAAATTATGTGAACTTTGAAACATAAAAAAATTTACTTTTTTCCAGCTAGATTGGCGTCTTGGACCACTGTGCGGGTGTCCGCTGACAACTCATGTAATTTTATTTTATTGTTAAAAAAAGGAATTTTTTTAAGGAAACGTATTTTTTAAGAGAAGGTTCTTTGTTTAAGAATATGTCCTTTTTGTAAACTTCTTTCACTTTGGCTTTTCAAAATTTACCATTTATTGGGTTAAAAAGTACAATATATACTGAAAATTGGTCACAGCCTCCACCTAGAAAACTTCGCATTAGACAAGAAATTTCCCAAAATATGTTGATAATACTGGGTTGTAGCATAACATTGTTAAAAAAAGTTGTTTAATTTTTTTTCATTTAGCACCCATCCCGCAACGTGCGATAAGGAACTTCGTTCCAAGAATTAAGCATTATAAGCGGAAAATACCGCTAGACGCGGGATGATTTGTCAGGTTATGCATGCCAATTCTCAAAATTATTTCAATATTAATATTTTTGAAAACCAAAATTTTTGACGGATTATATATTTTAATCATATATGGAACCAATTAATTAGAATAAAAATTGCAATTGAATTGCGTGTAAGATTACGCAAAAAAAATTACTGATAGAAAAATAATGAGCACCATATCAAAGTCTTGTTCCGTATTATAATAAACTATAAAGTAGGTAGGTTATTGGATTTGGTCTTTGTGAGTTCTGATTTGAAGTTTCAAGTTTCAGAATGTAAATTTGCCATATCGTCTCCTAAAGTGCATTATTATATATACTGCAATATATATTGAACTCGAGTTTTATCATTTTTCAAATCCCAATTCCAGTTTGTTAAATGTGAAATATAATTTCGAATCATGTTATTTTGAGCATCTTCATTCAATAATGTTAAATGTTGGCTGGTACATGCAAAGTGATGTTGCCGCTCTTTGTTATGAGGAATTTCTCAAGCTGATTAGGCAAATTGTTGATGAAAATGTTCCACGCATGAGGCCACAAGTATACAAATTACCTTGGTATACTCGTACTAGGGGTCTAAAGAAACTGAAAAATCTAAGGAATAAATATCATAAAAAAATTTTGATTTCTAACAGTAGTTCTGATGAAAATATATTTTTTGCATTACATGAGGGAAATCAATTTTCTAAATAAATTTATCACCAATCAATATATCATGAGTTTTACTGAGTCTCTAAAAACAAGCCCAAAACAGTTTTTCTCTTTTATTAAAACTAAAAGAAATTCGTCTAGTGTAACATCCTGTGTCACGTACAATAACTTAGTTTCTAATTCTGTTCAAGATTCAGTTAATCTGTTTAAGGAATATTTTCAGTCAAATTTCATATCTAACTCTATTTTTTTAATATGCTTGATTTTAATAATGTCACATCGTGTGTTGATATTGATACTTTGGGCGTTCGTGATGAGGATTAATATCGAGTATTTCAAAGCTTGGCAATTGTATGAAATGTGATATTGATGGTCGATGGTGAAATTAATGGTTTCACTGAGCAGGGGCTCCACGCGATTAGACCAAAGCCGTTATAATTTCGAGGTAGTGGATGAATTTATATATCTCGGATCTGCCGTAAACAAAAATAACAACTTCAGCCTTGAGATCAAGCGGAGAATTGTGCTTGCGAATAGATGTTATTTGTGGCTAAGCAAGCGCTTTGGAGATAACGTCCTCTCTGGAGTAACAAAAGTCCAACTATACCAGACTCTCATACAACCTCCCTTGCTTTATGGCGCAGAATCCTTGGTCTTATCGCAGGCAGACGAAAAACATCTGTAGGAGTCTTCGAGAGAAAAATACTCCGAAAAAATTATGGCCCTATAGTGCACAATGACGAGTATCGGCGACGCATGAACCATGAGCTGTATGAGCTATACCCCGACATTGATATAGTT
Organism: Phaonia tiefii; assembly: GCA_963931995.1. Lineage (NCBI taxonomy): Eukaryota > Metazoa > Arthropoda > Insecta > Diptera > Muscidae > Phaonia > Phaonia tiefii. The sequence goes on along the minus strand of OZ008368.1, from coordinate 318,939,195 downwards.
AAGCAGATCAAAATAACGCGATTGCGCTGGCTAGGCCGTGTCAGTAGAATGGATGAGAACGAACCAGAACGAAGGGTTTACGAAACCGAACTCGAAGGAAGACGAAAAATAGGAAGACCACGACTCCGCTGGAAGGATCAGGCGTACACTTGGTATTGTCAACTGGAGAGATAAGGCAAAAAGATCGAACTGGTTGGCGAAATATGTTATCTTCGTTTTGTAAGGTCCCTGACCCCTCGGGGTTGTTTGTGACCGGATGCGTAAGTAAGTAAGTGATATTGATGGGATTTTTGCTTTCTTCCTCAAGCAGTGTACTGAATCACTTATTCCACCACACCGTATATTGTTTTCTAAGTCTCTTTCAAGCTGTTAGTGTTACTAACTATAGACCTATCTGTAAGTTACCTAATGTAGCTAAAAACTTTGAGCACATTGTGTATGATTAAATTTTAAAGGGTTTCTAAGTCCTGATCAGCATGGTTTCATTGCTGGCCGTTCCACAACTGCTAATTTATCTGTTTTTCAAAATTTGTATATATGTAACTTTGAGAAAGGTATTCAAATCGATACAATATATACCGATTTCTCTAAAGCATTTGATATATTGATCACTAAATTGCAAAAGTATTGGTTTCACTCTTCAATCTTGAATTGGTTTCGCTCGGACTTGTCTTGTAGGCAGTGCTCTGTCTATATAAACAGATATTATTCTTGCATTTACAAACCAACCTCTGGTATTCCTCAAGGTAGTATACTTGGACCCTTATTGTTTAATTTATTTATAAATGACATTGGCCAATGTTTCCTAAATTCTAAACATATTTTGTATGCGGATGATCTTAAGATTTTCGAGGCTATTTAGTCCTTGAATGATAACATAATGATTTTGGAGGATGATATTAATAGGGTCGCTATTTGGTTCCAAGTGACAAATGGCTTTTAACATTAAAAAGTATTTTCATATGACTCTGCATTGTTAAATATAAAAAACACAAATATAATAAATTATAGAATATTATTGTAATATATTAAATATAAATAGAATAATGAACTCTGACCTTGAAAGAATTCATGAGTACTTTGACTTGGGTGTTGTATTTGATGAGAAGTTGACGTTTATTGGTCCCTTAAACTATTCATGAGTACTTTGACTTGGGTGTTGTATTTGATGAGAAAGAAGTTCACGTTTATTGGTCACTTAAATTATTTAGTGCCAAAAGCGTTTTCTTTATTATACTTCAGTCGTAGAAATAGTGCTAACGTTTCTGACCCATACACTAAAAAAGTTATATTTACTTCCTTTGTTCGTTTCAAATTAGAATATGCGTCTTTCATTTGGAGTTCGACTGCTACCACTAATATTTCTTGTATTGAGAAGATACCAAAGTCTTTTTTGAAATTTGCTTTCATGTTTTAAATTTCACCAATCCAGTTCCTTCGTATGAAAGTCGTTGTATGTTGATTTCTTTGAAATCTTTAGAATCAAGAAGGATTATCAGCTCTATCATGTTTCTGCATGGCATTGCATCCGGTTCTGCTGGTTGCACTGACTTACTGTCATATATTCGGTTTAATGCTCCTTCTCGCTCATTGCGTCATTTTGACACTTTTAATATTAATATGCATTTAACTAACTACGCCTCGAATGAACCTTTAATTAGAGCCATGAAACATTATAATTCCATTTGTAACAATACTGATCTATTTAATTTAGGAAGTTATTATATAAATATGATCTGAGTGTATAAAATTTTATTTAATAATAAGTTATAAAATTATAATTGAAAATAAATTAATAAATGAAAATGCAATGAAATATAAAATCTTTGAACCCCACTGATTGGAAGAAGCTCTCCAGTTTAGCTTCTTGGATGTAATATGGTACTAAGTTTTTTTCTTAGATTAAACTTCAACTTATTCCCAATAACCCTAACATACCTGTAATCCATTACAATTCACATTCGATTCCACAGATGGCAATGCGAAAGTTTCACACGATACCGCTAATTAAATTTCTATTAATTTTAATTTTCTTTTAAAAAAATCAAAGACAATTTAAAAAATCCTATATATTAACATTATGTACAATTTAATTAAGATATAAATTATACTGGCTTATGAATATGGATCACCATTGTGATAGCATCCTTACATCTGTCTATTTCTAAAAACGAACTAATCCTTAAAATAACTGCTGACAGTTTGACATCCCACAAATCTGTGGCAATTTTATGGTTAAACCATTAATAGCAATAATAAAATGTAGCATAAAACATATAGAGGGGTCTTGTTTTATTATTGACTTATAGGAATTTGATTTTTATGGCCGCTGAGATGAGATGATTTTATATATGAAGAAAGTCTTTTGCATTGACTCATCTTGCAGGAAGTCAACAATACAATTTTATTACAATAGGTATTAAACTATTTATGGCGATTACACAAGGACTTCTTAAAGGAAAGATATACATTACCATGAAATATTTTAGCACCTATAATAATCTGTGGATTATTACACTATGCAACACGATTTTCATCCAAGATTTACTCTATGAAGTACTATTGACGTGCTTTGGTCTTCTAAACAGAAATATCAATATAAACGTCTGAACGGTTGGGGGTTTTTTAAACATTTTGTTTTAATTTTTTTGATTTTTAACAAAATCACATTTATATTCTGTAAAATTTCTCGTGAACTAGATCATAGATTTAGGTCACAAAACTTTTACTAAATTCTTATAACATAGCCTATAAGATGTAAAGGGTTCTTCAACAGAGATGCTACAAAAGTAAATCGATAGGGACAACAAACGACGCCATATTTTTTCCCGCTCTTTTGACATTTCTCTTCAGTAAGGTTTGCCATTTCATCATGGAAGATATACGAGCCAACAATGAGTCGAAATTATTAAAATTTTACTTCTGAAATTTGGAGTCAGTGGCCTCAACTTTAAGAGGCCAACTTGCGGTTTGGTGCGGTTTATGGGCCGGCGGGGATCAAGACCGGCACATTACTGTGAATGCGAATCGCTACCGTTCAATGATAACCGAATATAATATGGATAATATGGACTTGGAGGACATGTGGTTCCAACAGGATGGCGCACAAGCACACAACGAATGCTACAATCAATTTATTGGAAACCAAGTTTGGTGAACGTGTTATGTCACGAAATGGCCAGTAGATTGGCCGCCTCGGTCGTGCGATTTGACGTCGTTAGATTATTTCCTGTGGGGCACGTCAAGTCTATGGTCTATGCCAACAAGCCAGCGATGATTGATGAACTTCGTACGAATATCGAACGTGAAATTGCAGCAGTATCGCCGATTTATGCTTAAAAGCAGTCGAAAATTGGGTTCAGCGTCTGGACTTCTTCAAGCGTGCCCGTGGTGGCCATGCCAAAAGAAATCGAGTTCCATACATAATGGCATCGAACGTACTTTCACAGGAATAAAGAATTTCATTGGTATCTAAAACCGGTTTTGATTTATTTAAAAAAATTTTTGTAGCCCTCTTATTGAAAAACATTTGCTGACGACATTTCCGGGTTACAACGCACGAGCGCCGTTAATGGCAAAAACTGAAAAATTTACAGATCCAAAGCAACAACTATGCATCCATCTCGCTATATTGGACCTTTTATTTCATTTCATTTATTTATTATAGTCTATGGAAAAAACCTTACAGACTACTATAACAATTCAAAAATACAATTTTACACAATCAGATCATATAATAACTTCTTAAATTTAACAGTAGGAAAACAAAGATCAACATTGTTACAAATGGAATTATAATGTTTCATGGCTCTAATTAAAGGTTCATTCGAGGCGTAGTTAGTTAAATGCATATTAATATTAAAAGTGTCAAAATGACGCAATGAGCGAGAAGGAGCATTAAACCGAATATATGACAGTAAGTCAGTGCAATCAGCAGAACCGGATGCAATGCCATGCAGAAACATGATAGAGCTGATAATCCTTCTTGATTCTAAAGATTTCAAAGAAATCAACATACAACGACTTTCATACGAAGGAACTGGATTGGTGAAATTTAAAACATGAAAGCAAATTTCAAAAAAGACTTTGGTACCTTCTCAATACAAGAAATATTAGTGGTAGCAGTCGAACTCCAAATGAAAGACGCATATTCTAATTTGAAACGAACAAAGGAAGTAAATATAACTTTTTTAGTGTATGGGTCAGAAACGTTAGCACTATTTCTACGACTGAAGTATAATAAAGAAAACGCTTTTGGCACTAAATAATTTAAGTGACCAATAAACGTCAACTTCTTTCTCATCAAATACAACACCCAAGTCAAAGTACTCATGAATAGTTTAAGGGACCAATAAACGTCAACTTCTCATCAAATACAACACCCAAGTCAAAGTACTCATGAATTCTTTTCAAGCTCACAATTCATTAGTTTATAAGAGGAATTAATTACATTCCGACAACGATGAAAAGTCATATGAAAGCACTTATTAATTTTAAAAGCCAAGGAATTCACTTGGAATCAAATAGCGACCCTATTAATATCATCCTGCAACAACATTACATCATTCATGGAATAAATAGCCTTGAAAATCTTAAGATCATCCGCATACAAAATATGTTTAAAATTTAGAAATCATTTGCCAATGTCATTTATAAATAAATTAAACAACAAGGGTCCAGGTATACTACCTTGAGGAATACCAGAGGTTGGTATGTAAATGTCAGAATAATATCCGTCAATATAAACAGAACACTGCCTACACGACAAATACGAGCGAAACCAATTCAAGATTGCAGAGTGAAACCCAAACTTTTCTCATTTAGCGATCAATATACCATGATGAACTCGGTCAAATGCTTTGCAGAAATCGGTATATATTGTATCGATTTGAACACCTTTCTCAAAGTTACATATACAAAAATTTGGAAAAACAGCTAAATTAGTAGTTGTGGAACGGCCAGCAATGAAACCATGCTGATCAGGACTTAGAAAACCTTTTAAATGAAAAAATATTGAATCATACACAATGTGCTCCAAAATTTTAGCTATATTAGGTAACTTAGAAATAGGTCTATAGTTAGTAACACTATTTTTATCGCCAGATTTCAAAATCAGAAAGACAGAAGCAAATTTCCAGTTTTGAATACAATAACCGGAAGAAAGAGACTTGGAAAACAATATACGGAGTGGTCGAATACGTGCCTCAGTACACTGCTTGAGGAAGAAAGCAGAAATCCCATCATTATCACATTTCACAGAATTGACAAGCTTTGAAATACCAGATATTACATCCTCATCACGAACGCTCAAAGTACCAATATCAACGCACGATGTGATATTATTGAAATCAAGTATGTTAAAAGAAATAGAGTTGGAAATGAAATTTGACTGAAAATATTCCTTAAACAGATTAACTGAATCTTGAAAAGAATTAGAAACTAAATTATTGTGGGTGACAAACGATGGAATACTGGAAGAATTTCTTTTAGATTTAATAAAAGAGGAAACCCTTTTTGGGTTTGTTTTTAGAGTCACTAAAACTCATGATATATCGATTGTGAAGGAATTTATTTAGAAAATTAAATTGCCTCATATAATGCAAAAGCATATTTTCATCAGAACTACTGCTGAAAATCAAAAATTTATTATGATATTTATTCCTTAGATTTTTCAGTTTCTTTAGACCCCTAGTACGAGTATACCAAGGTAATTTGTATACTTGTGGCCTCATGCGTGGAACATTTTCATCAACAATTTGCCTAATCAGCTTGAGAAATTCCTCATAACAACGAGCGGCAACATCACTTTGCATACACTCTGACCACTCAATATTTACAATTATTGAATTAATGTGCTCAAAATTACACGATTTGAAATTTAACAAAATGGAATTAGGGTTTGAAAACTGGTATAACTCGGGTTCAATATATATTGCAGAATGATGCACATTAGGAGGCGATATGGCAAATTTACATTCTGATACTTGAAATTTCAAGTCAGAACTACCAAAGACCAAATCCAATAACCTACCTAGTTTACTGAAAGTTCTATTTACTTGATGAACATCAATACTGAAGAAGGAATCAAGGAGATCAATTTCAAAAGATTTATTTAAGTTACTCGGAAGAAACTTCCCAGAATTATGAATTTCCGACCAGACTATGCTATTTAGGTTAAAATCACCAACAATACACAGTTTATTGTAATATTTCAATTTCTCCGATAAGTGAAGAATATTTCGAACATGTCCAGAATAAATATCATCCAGGCTATTTGGAGGAATATACATGAAGCACACAAAAAAAATATCATTATAGGATTTAATCTCCACACACAACTGATCCAATAACTTGTTACTGTCATTCAAAACTGACAGATTAGATTGGATTTTACTTTTGACAGCAATTAACACACTACCACCTCTTGAAAATCCAGTAGAAATTATATGGGTGATAGTTCGGAAATTCTCATTTTCTCGTGATTTGAATTTTCCCACCCTAAAATGGTCGAATGGTGACTAAATTGCGACATGTTCCCGAAGCTACGATGGTACTCTATTATTTCCATGAAACACATTCCATTCTGAACCGTGTAAGTCGGTTTTAGGGAGAAAAAACTGTTCAAATTGTCACAACCATGGCCTGTCCTCCGTATCGAATTCAGGACTTCAGCAGTAATATCCGTCAAGGACGTGGCTTGAAAGAAGTTACCTGCATATATGTTCTAAGGGACATTTAGATTTACAATTCTACGCAAAAAATTGAAGGAATATGCACGCCATGGTTATTGAACGGTCCACGAAGTCTGTCCAACACTTTTGTCAGAATTTTGTATAATTTGAATTCGACTGTGGTGGCGCCATCTCCGGGGTTTCAATATGACCCACTTGCTGGCATTTTGGAGTGGAGGGAGTAGTGGCAGTATTTACACCGGCAGAAGTCAACACACGCACATGTATAGGAAGGGGAATTCAATTCGAAAAATTGAAAAGCTAAGTCACAAAATAATACGTCACAACCGTTCTCTTATGATTCACATATGCCGTACGATATTTAGGCTTGATTCCCGGTTATGAAAGTAATATTTCATTGCCTGAATTTCATTGTCTTTGGAACTTGTCGAATTCCAAACCGGTCTGGAGCACGGTTAGGTTAAACACTGAAAGTCACAACCGTGGCTGTCACAACCGTGTCATATAGTTTCCAATACTGACTAAAATTGATAAATAATGGTTTCTTGACACTGAATGATTAATGTGGAGTAGGCTATTGCAAAGACCTGACAACACAGCAGGCACTTGCGAAGACCTGGCAACACAGTAGGCTTTTGCGAAGACCTGGCAAAACGAGAGTGAAGTACTTGACATGGCAATCGTCAGTCGTGTGTAGGTCGTGAAAGGTATTAGTCTATTGGCGAAGTTAACTAAATAAATTAGTTGAAACATTAAAATAGTGCGTTTTATTCAATTGATATATATTAGCGGTCATTACAAGTAAGTTTCGTTCACGCAGTCACTACCGTGGCATCGGAATACCATCAATGCTCCATAACTTCGATTGCTATGGTGTTGTCTTCAGATCAATCTTTTGGACCATGATAACATTCAGAAACGTAAAAAAAATGGTACTGCAGACATATCGAGGTTTGGAAAAATTGCTATCTGAAAAATAACAATTTCCGAACAATCACCCATATCTCTATCTTTTCTATACACATTATATAATTTAGTAATAAAAACTTCTTCATTAAAAAAATCCTGATTAAGCCATGTCTCAATAATAACAAAAATTTCATATTCATAATAAGCTGTCAAAGCAGAAAAATTTACAGATTTAGTAGTTTTTTGATAAATTAACAAAACTTTTACCATTGGAGGCACTTTCCTCGGAAAAACCTTAAATGGACGAATTTTAGTAGCAGCTGTCCATATATCAGGCTTAAACAATTCCTCATAATAACTATGAATAATTCCCAATTTGAAATTAACAAACTTCAAGTCAGGAACGATTGCATCTTTCTTAATTAATTTAAAACATGCGAGATTATTCTTATCGATATGTAAATGCTTGCTAGCATACGAAATTACACAATCTTCAGTAACAGAAGGTTTGAATGAAGCAAGATGCACCCACTTTTTCTTAACAATAACATCCAGTTCTGTATTGAAATTTTATCCAAATACTACACGACGTGTCCGATATTTCCCTGTCGTCACATTCGTCCAGTCAGCAGTGTTGACAGCAGAACTGCCACCAAACGTACTTACACTGACAGCATCAGAGAACTCTTCATCATTAGGCAGCACTAAAACATCATTATTGACTAACACATCATTACTGATTGCATAACGACTGATATCCTCAGCCACCTTCGACTTAAAAGCAGCTCTATGAAGAGATGGAGCACCCATAGACTTAGCAGCAGCATTCCCAGCAGACACCACCGACAAATTCTCACCAACACCAGAAGCTTCACTTGCAGAGTATTTAGCAATGCTATAAGTGTGAGAAGCGCGCTCAAAACCGGTATTTACCAAAGGAAAACTACGAGAAGATGCACTTGTTACGTAGTTGTTATTGTTAAAAGATGCAACAAATTGATAACACGAAGACTTCATCTCTGCAATCTCATATGACAGCAGGCTCAACAGTTCACATGCAGATTGTAAACAATTATCACAATTGTAAACAATATTGACAAAATTCGAAAGGGCTTTAACTGCGCCCTCATTGTCCACTTTAGCACACAATCCATGAAATCCAATACTGCAAGTAATTCACAGTTCTTTTGAATGTTTTTATAACAAATAGAGCAAATCAAATTAGCCGATAGCGTCATTTTACACAACTTGACTGCGCGAGATCTCAAACTAGACTAGGAAGACTAGTTCAGACATAGCTTGGTACAGTTTTCCCCGTATGGGGCCAACCAAAGCAGCTTTGTAATCGACAAAAAGGTGGTATGTTTCGATTTGCTTTTCATGTGTCTTTTCCAGGATTTGGCGTAGCGTGAATATTTTGTATGTCGTGGACTTGTTTGGACTAAAACCATACTGATAAGGTCCAATCAGGTTTTTAATAATTGGATTTAGTCTTTCACATAACATGCCCAACAAAACCTTATACGCGATGGTTAAAGGCTGATACCGCGATACTTGGAACAGACACACGGATCACCATTTTTGAATACAGGACATAATACACTGAGACTCCAATCGTCGGGCATAGATTCCCGCAGCCATATACCGCATATAAGTTGATGCATGTGGGCTAGCAGTCCTTCGCCACCTGCCTTAAAAAGTTCAGCGGGTAGACTATCCGCACCAGCGGCTTTATTATTCTTAAGGCAGGAGATCGCCGTTCTAATCTCGTCTTGGTTGCGGGGGGAAGGGGGGGTACAATCACACTATCTTCCACTATCATTACCTCCTGATCTTCAGTGGAAGAATCTGAGTGGAGTAGTGGTGAAAAGTGGTCTCTCCACATTGTGAGCACACACTGCTTCTCAGTCACCAGATTCCCATTCTCGTCCTTGCAGGAGGGCAGCCTGTTATTAGGTCCGTTATTCAATCTTCTTACCCTCTGGAAAATCATTCGGGATTTACCATTCATTCTGCACATTTCGGTTTTTTCGCTCTCTCTCTCTGCTCCCACTGCCATTTTTCCCGCCTAATTAGTTGGTTTTCCTACCTTCTTAGCTTCTTGTACCGCTCACTCGCAGCACGCGTTGTAACTGACTGTTTCGTTGTCATACGTGCAGCGTCTTTTTCATCAGTTGCAATGCGATATTCTTCGGTTTTTGATAGCCAAGATCAGTCCTTGACTATTTGTCATACCCCAAAAGGATAAAGGTGACACAACCCTATATAGAACACAGATTTGTCCGATTTTAGCGGTAGGGAATTGTAGTCTTGTGCGGGTGTGGAGAACTGTCAGAGCAAAGAGAATAATGACGTAGTTATACGTATATAAAAATGAGATTGCAAGATAGCAATGAAAATTGTGTGAACTTATGTAGCGTTCGTATGGGATTAAAGATCCGTCGCATAATTCTAAATCAAGAGAAAAGCACGAAAAAAGACCACTGCAAGCACATGTGTCATTATTTTCTTGCTTAAAACTTTTTGTTTTATTCCCACAAAAGTCAAAGAATGCAAAGAGCAGACACTTGTATATACGTACACACATTCTTATATTCGTACATACGCTACACAAGTTCACAAAATTGTCGTTGCTCTCTTGATATCTCATTTTTATATACGTATAATACGTCATTACTCTCTTTGATCTGAGAGTGCTCCGCACCCACATTTTATTGGACTTACCTTTCACAATAATAAAAAAACAATAACACCAACAACAACTACAACTACTTATATGTTGGTGATTTATTTGTGCTTGCTGTGTCGTGGAGTGTTTGTGTGGGTGGTGGGTGTAGGGGAGGGTACCTAAAAGAAAAACTGTTAAGGGATTGCAAAGAGTGGAGAGTGGGAGTGTAAGTTGTCATGGTGGAGGGTATATAAGCTTCGGCCCGGCCGAACTTAACACCGTTTCTACTTGTTTTTGTATACACCGGGCAATGCTGAACATCAAATGACTCGCTTTGTTTGGCCAGAGCAGCAACAACGAAACACACAACATCACACATACTTTGTACGAAGTAGCTGACGTATAAGTGTGTCACCATAACGCCGACTGCGCAAGCTTGCAAATGAAATTTTGCGTGGCTATGCTTTATATCTCCGTTCAACAACAGCAACAGACACATGTACATACATACATTATTATGTTAATACATATGTTATAAACACAATTTCGTTTGCCTCACCCCAGCCACACCACTCTTTCATTGCTCTCTTGCTCTCTCATTTTTGTTTAACACGTCATTATTCTCTTTCGCAGTCGCAGAAAATATGGCTTTAGCAGCAGCATAAAATCTGGTTTTAGCAGATTTTGATTTTGATAGATTTAGTCCCTATACGCCGCTATAGATGTTAACACATCAATAATGACACATGTGCTTACACTGGTCTTTAGTATTATTTAAATGTAACAACGCTGTTTTTTATTTTCCAATGTAACATTTAGTAATGTGTTCATAGAAATCGATCAGGTACCGTGTAACAAAAAGGTGTCAACACATCGCCCGTGAGTTCGAACACTCATTGGATTTTTTTTTATATTTAAATTTAACCTTATTTAATAAAACCTTATTTAATAAAATCTTTTTTAATTAAATCATATGTTGAATTCAAAACTATTGCTCATTCTAAATCTCATGCCATTAGTATTTCACCGTAAACGGAAAGAAGAACCTGTAAATGTCGCTGACGTCAGGGGACTGGGTCTTTCTCTTGCCATATTTTAACCACAAAAGGCAGCTATCGTCACTGTAATTGGCTAATGATTCGACTCTCTTTCTCTTAGTAGCTCTAATAACCACATTATCTTCGGTTTCAAATCGTCTTACCTTTGTGCTGTCAACTCGTGCTATTCCTCACATTAGTATCGATATAATCAGAACCTACACGCTGACAATCTGTCTTTCTTTAATGTTTGGATGCAAATATGGTGTGTTGTAGCTTGTCGGAAATATACTATGCTTGTGTCCAAACACATTGTATTTTCTATGCAATATAACATGTTTGGGACACAATGATTAATAGGCTATAATATATGATTTTGAGACCCAAATATAGCTTTGATTGTTGAAAATCGCCAAACCAAAAACGAGACAGACAATAAAGGAACAAAAAGGCAACAGATCTTAAATTCATGAAAACAATGCTTGCAAATATGTACAAGTTTCCTGCAATATATTGCAGGGGCCGATATTTTTCAGCATGTCGACTCGCCTCATGTGACCCAGTACATTTTCTGTGCAGGACTTTAATAAATAACATAATAAATTTTTGATGAATAGGTACATCAGGAAAGAAAACTGACTCGTTTCACGTAACGATGGATAGCTTAAAAACTCAATAAATTTGCTATCATGCATCAATTTTCAAACAGAGAATTCATCGGTATTATCCCGAAATATCAAAGCTTGGCGAGTGTGCAATTATTTGCAAGATTTGGCATAAAATGTCGTTGTTTGCTCTACAAACAGAATAGTGTAATATTCTTTATTCTAATACAAGTAAGCGAGAAATCTTCAATAAGTCTTTAAATATTGAAATACTATGAAGCAGATGTTGTAAATGAAAGCAACTAATCGCTTTGTTAACATTAACAATTTATCGCATGTCCGTCATGTACCACCGTCCAGTGCATTTAATGTGACTTTTGTCAGGGGACAGATCATGTCCATTAACAACCACTTAATTACAACCCAGCTAACGATTTAACAAACCACCATTAAATACGACAATAGATTGTAATTAATTTTGATGGTAACAAAGTTGTGGTGAAATGGTGAATCACATGATAGGGAAATATAAGTGGTACGTTTGACTGGCTGTCAGCTACACGAAATACTGGTGAAATATAAATGACCATAATAGCGTTCCAAGGATGAAGAGTATGATAATCTTCATGCAAGGAATACAGATATTTGGAAGCTGGTGAGAATATTATATTTTATTGTCTGTGCATGTAATGAGATGCATGATATTATGTGTTATGGATATAGAAACAAAAAGTCTTAAATGGTTTTAATGCTGTGGTATTCCGATAATTACATAGATTTTCTTTGTAAGGAGGAACAACTTACACGTATATACATGTTAATTAAACGAAAAAAATCTAAGTAAATTGTATTGGAATACCAAGGATTTACAGGGCATAATCATGTTGGAATGCAATAATAGATTACCCTAAACCCAATAACTATTTTCCATTCCAAGTACTGCGTTTAATTCAGACATGTAAAGCGATGTCCTGCTGCTGATATACTAAGAAGCACATCCTGTACAATATATTGCGCCTTATATTGATTTTAGTATTTAATTTTTGTACTGAACTTCAAATCGAATCAATAAATGCTCGGAATATGACAATAGATTCATATAAAAATATAAAAACTGCATAGATATTGATGCAAATTATTATATGTCCGCCCGATAATGGTTTACAGCATTTTTGTTTGGTGGTCAGTACTGGAAACATTCCCTTAACTAAGTCTGTAGATCAAACTCCAAAGAATGACAATGGTTTGTATCACGAGTGCCCTTCGCACAACCCCTAACGAGGGTTTAGGGGTTATCCAACATATGATACCACAAGATTTGCTGGGTAGACAAATGGCTACAAATGCGTCAATCCGCCTAGGACATTCTTAGCAATGGATCAGGCTGGTCTTGGGTCGATTTTGAGAGATCTACCATTCATATTATCTTATCCATTCGTATTCCGGACAGACAGGACTAGAAGGGACGCATACCAAGTTACAGAAGATTTAGGCGTCTATACTGACATCTGCGGCATTTATACTCCTATACTGATGCCTCCAGACTAGATGGCAAGCTAGGGTCTGGAGTCTATTCTAAGTCAAGAACTTGGACAAATGCTACCAGACAAATGTGGTACATTTCCGGAAGAAGTCATGGCAATCGGAAAAGTAGCGCTTTGGTTGGGCCGAAATGTCATCACCGCCTGGGGTATGAACATCTATTCTGGCAGTCGGGTTGCTATAAAATCTCTGTAATCTGTATTCCAGATTTCAAGAACTGCCCGCAACTGCCACGGATGTCCAAATGAGATGGTCAGGCAGCTCTATATTCACCTTATATGGGTGCCACGGCACAGGAACTTTCCAGACGCAACCATACAGCATATGAGTAGGCAAGATTAGCCCTAAACTACCTGTTTCACTGGACATGGAACATGTGGTCATTTGAGAGCCATAGAGTAGATGAGCTGGAAAGTGTATGGCATGAGTGTATGGCCCTTTCTACGTACAAGTTTATGCTTAAATCTGGAGGTCTCAGACATGCGAGGTACGTATGGCTAAGTTATGACCTAAGTCGAACGCTGAACTAAATATCAATTCCTAGAGAAGATATATATATGCTAGTAACTGTAATCAATGGAAACTGTTTAGTAGGCAGATATGAGTCTAGACTTGGAATCTAAGCTCATGATTACTACAGAAGCTGTGGGGATGAATAAGAACACAAGGGCGCCGAACTTTCCGTATGCTATTGCCTGACATTTTGTATGATTAGGAGAAAACATCTAGTATCTTACTTCATGGTGGCTCTAACAGTCATTTGGGAAGTTAACCTAAATTGTATTAAGCCCTTACTGCAAAATACTAGTTGGTTCTCCATGGATCAATGTTCATATTTTCATCAGTCACATCCTGGTATATCAGTATGAGGTATCATATGTCCTAAACGACCCTTAACCACAACAGGGCAACTTACAGGTTCAACGATGGGGACTTACTATAACGCCCTGTGGCCATCTCTGGTGCAATGCTTAGTGTGCACTCCTCATGTACATGAGATCCTGGGTTCGATCCCTGCTCTAACCACCTTTACATGGCGGTCACCTCGCATAGTGACGGCGACTGTATAGAGTATTTTGCTATGAAAAAGCCTCTCAAAATACCGTTCGAAATATGTGTAAAAACTGTAATTTCCAATCAGTGAGTATAAAATTAGAAATCGCATAGCTTTCCCATCCTCTTCATGTAAAACCGCAGCAACTCAATGAACAATTCCTGTGGTATTTGTGCAAATTTTCTCAGTATACTCCATTTCCTCCCCATCGTCTTAATGGCCAAATGTATCGGCATACTTGGGAACAGCGACTTAATGTTCTCGATTTAAAGTCAATCGCATCTTCAACATCATATCCAGAGTCCTTCGTCAAATTATTAAGTATACTGAGCATATACTTACATATTGGTCTAAAGGGGTTTCCATATTTATGGATTTTGGGGAGACCGTATGTCCCGGGTGGTGCGGTTAACCTGTTGCTCAGTTTATTTTTCTCCGACAAATTTTGCAAATCCCTTCTAAATAATTTCCCCACCAATCTGTTGCCCTCGTCCCCCAACTACATAAAAAAAATATGAAATATATAAAAAAAATATTCGGTATTCAATATCTATATGTATATTATCTGAATATTTCTGTAGGTTAATGCCTTGTTTCCACTACAGCATTATTCGTAATTCGCTATCTCATTCGTAATTCAATCTCTAATTACAAACCGAATTACAATATTCGCCATATAAAATATTGAGAGTGAATTGCCTTGTTTGAAGATAATTCAGTTTGAATTAACTTATGAATTACGAACAACTAATTGCCCACTCTAAATTTAAAGTTTATCGTAACAGCTGTCAAAAGCAAACAAAAGCATAAACTTAAACCATTTAACAATAACAATACAAAAAATAAATGATTTAAAAAAACTGAAATGACCAGCAGACTGCGAAGTTAATGGGGAAGACGAAATTAAATATTGAAAAGGTGTTGGATATCCAAAAAATTTCCATTCTCAAAATTATTGAAACAAAATAAATAAAAAAGTAAACAACTGCCAAATCGAATTATGTTTGTGTAGTGGAAAGAGGGTAATTCAAAGAGCGAATTAAGTAATTGGCGCTGTAGTGGGAGCATGGCATAAGTCGTTGGAAAAAAGTTAGTATTGAAGAGTCATTGAAATATTTTACTACACAATTTGTTTGAATCACTTTATTTTTTTTGTAAATGGTATGTAACTTTTAGTACAATTTGTATATTTTAAAATACACTATGTATACCATGTATACTATGTATATTTTGCCACACTTTGTAAATATTTATTTGTTAAAATTCGATTGGTAACCACATAATTAAATTGAAATTGTTAAATAAACTAAACTTTCCTATATTCCGTAGTCCGTATTCAACAAACATAAATAATATAACATAAATAAACTCATGTTCCCCTCTTAAGCTTAAATTAAAACTCTCAGTATGCGGTTTAATAAAAATTGCATGACCCTACGTTTATCAAACAGTTAAATTAATAGCCAGTATTCAACCGCAAACAATTTGTTCATACACGATACGTTCCCCATAAAACCGTATACAAATTAAAGTTGCACAACATCGTACATCACTGTGTGCTCTTGTCGATGAGAGTCATTCATGCCTTAGTCCATACGAACGACTGTAAACAAACTAAGCAACGTATGCTACGATATTTAAAGGATTGCACTGAAAAATTGTTAGTTGATATTTAAAAGCAACATTAAGATTTACGATGATACATTTAAGGCTCAAAGCAGCTGGATTGTAATGATTGAAAAACATTTTAATTACTGGTACATACAAGTAAGGGATGACAGCAGTTTGTGTGGGGTAGCAATACTGATTGCAGCCTAATATGTTGCGACTGTTACTGGTTGTTTTGGATATCAAACTATCAGTTATCTGGCTCTTAAATGGGAGAACTGCTATTATAGTCAATAGGTTGTATTGGCTTAAGACGCATTTTAGTTAAATACGTATTACGAGCATTTCAACAATCAGTATTGTTAATTTGATTACGGGAATATCAAAGTTTTGGGACATTTGGGTGGTTGAAGTCGACTACCTCATATTGGAAAGCATATTTCTATAACGGGCTTTTCAATAAGAGCGCTACAAAAGTTTTTTTTAAATAGATACCAATGCAATTCTTTATTCCTGTGAAAGTACGTTCGATGCCATTATGTATGGAACTCGATTTCTTTTGCACGGCCACCACGGGCACGCTTGCAGAAGTCCAGACGCTGAACCCAATTTTCGACGGTTTTCAAGCATAAATCGGTCGATACTGCTGCAATATCACGTTCGATATTCGTGCGAAGTTCATCAATCGTCGCTGGCGGCCCCAAATCTTTGGGGCTCATAAAAAAAAGTCCATGACGTTGGACAAAACTGGGAGACACTGGTCTCTTTTTTGGTCTTTTATTATGTAGTGGTGTCCGTATATGGATATATTTTTCGTGTTTCACTCTGTAATTAAGAGATTTAAACAAAACAAAAAAAAAATAGATAAAATTTCGCGACCTGAAAAATTCGCATACTGGTCATTCGTTTGCTGCTCAGCTCTGTGCGAAAGTTTCAAGATTAAAAACATTTTGGTGATTTTAGTTCGTACTAAAACCATATAGGAAATATAGGTATAGGCGGAACATCCGCCCCATCTGACGTATTCGATGCAAATTGACTTACACCAGGTGGAGTTAAAACAACTGTTGATATAGATCTGCCACATAGTTTTGGTGGAAAACTGTGAAATTTGAATATATTTTTGATTTTTGGAACGAAGTTCCTTATCACACGTTGGTGGGTGGGGGCTGAATGAAAAAATTTTAAACAACTTTTTTTTAACTACTTTACTACCACCCATTATTATCAATAATATTGAGTACTTTTGGTTTGGTTTAATGGGAAGTTTTCTAGGTGGAGCCTGTTTATTACATACACAGTGCAACACGAAAAAAAATAACCATATACGGACACCACTACGTGATAAAAGACTAAAAAAAAAAGACCCGTGTCTCCCAATTTTTCCCAAAGTCATGCACTTTTTTTATGGGCCGCCAAAGATTTGGGGCCTCGGTATCATTATCGTAAAAATGTGATCATTTTCTCAGGCTCATATCTTGCAAACCGTTCAGAATTTCGATTTACTCTCTGAGGCAATGTCATAAAGAGCAAAAATTGCGAACATATAAAATCAAAAAAACTTCACCTTCCAGATCAAAATCGCAAAAAACTTAAAAAAATCCGATTTTTTTACCTTTTTTCCCGTGTTCAGGTCCATAGGTAGCAAACCGTTCAAACTTCAAGGAAACAATCAACTACAAAAATTTACCTAAGATCTCAGTAAACAAATTTCTAGAACATATAAACTTCCTAGAGATGATTCTTAACACTGTTAAGGTAGCACGCAAAAGTGAAAAATTTGCCGAAAATTTTTTAATTTCATTTTTTTTTACCTTTTTCTCCTGTTCAGGTCCATAGGTAGCAAAAAATGAAATATGCCTGGCCAGAACCATGTGTTTGTCCAAGGGTTAACACCGTTTAGGTAGCGCTTAGGTATCACGCGATCATGCACCGACAGCAGCAGCACAGGCAATGCAGTAAGCTCAGCACACGCAACAAGGGACGCAGCACACAATATAAAAGCGACACGACGCTCACATCGAGGCATTACACAGCGCGACGTCAACGAGAGCTCAGCGGTGAAAGTTATAAAGTGAAAGTGAAAGTAAAAAAAGTGAAAGTGCTACAGTATAATTCGCACACAACATTGGCAACTGACAATTTCAATATGCAGTGTGAAAATATTGATTTATTTTGCTACGTTTGCGGTCATCAAACCAGAAAAAAAACATCTACAAGATTTCAGAAGGAAAATAATCTTTTAAGTAGTGAATTCAAAAGACCAATTGTTTTTCGACGAAGTGGACTTGACCGGTGAAAATTACACACCTAATACAGTGTGTCGCCAATGTTATAACAATCTCTTGGCATGGTTGAGTGGAGGCAGAGGTACTATGAAGTATTGTAAGCCGGTAAACTGGATTAATCGCCCAGGTGATCATGATGCAACCAGTTGCTATGCATGCGTAAATTACACATGTCGTCTAAATCGTCATTCTGAGAAGAACAAAATTTATAAAGCAACTGCAACAGCCACTCTACCAGTGCTTGCACCTGAAAATTTTGTATCACCAAGGCCGCCAACTCCAGATCGTACTACAGAATTTACAGCAATGAGTACAGCAAGTGGTGTTACTTATGAAGATCCATTTGATACCGATTATGAGCCCCAACAGGGAAGAGATGGACCACAACTAATAACACAAATGGAAATGGATTTCATTGTGGCCATATTGGGATTATCGCAGCGACTTGCAATATTTTTGACAGCTTTTTTAAAGCAAAGAAAACTCACACATGCTAATGTTAACTCTACGGCGTACCGCAAACGACAAGCTGAATTTCAGATGCTCTACACTCTAAATGATGACAATTCGTTCACTTACTGCAACGATGTAAAAGCTTTGGTGGTAAAAATGGGAATGAACTACATCGCTAGTGAGTGGAGATTATATATTGATGGTTCTGTTTCATGCTTGAAAGCAGTGTTGTTGCATGTGTCGAACGGAAAACCTTTCATTCCGCTAGCAATGGGTATCAACATGAAATAAAGCTATGAAACATTGAAAGATATAATGAAAAAAATCAAATATTACGAAAATAAATGGAAGATTTGCTGTGATTTGAGGGTCATCAACATTTTGCAAGGGATCATCGATAAGGGCGGCTTCCCAAAATTCTTTTGTTTTCTTTGTAATTGGGATTCACGCTCACCTCTGAATCAATTCCAATGTAACTCGTGGAGGCCAAGAGGAAGTGTGGATGAACAAATACAACAACATAGACTGAAGAATGCACCTTTAATTGACAATACTCAAGACATCTTGCTGCCACCGCTCCACATAAAATTGGGAATTGTTAAAAAATTCATCGAAGTGGCCGTTGTAAATTGTCCAAACGCATTCGACTATTTCAAAAGCGTTTTCCCAAAGCGTAGCGATGACAAAATTAAAAAAGGTATTGTAGTAAATTTAAAATGAATTTTTGTTCACCTAATTGTACTATTTACACTATGTTAATGTTTTCTTTTCTGTCTTTATTTTTTGTTTTCATTTAACAGACGTACTTAATGGCCCTGACATTAGAAAGCTATTCAAGAGCAACTTTGATTCATCGCTTGATGAAAATCATTCAATGGCATGGATTTACCTTCAGCGTGTATGCAACAGAGTCTTGGGAGGGGATCGACACGCGGAACCGGAAGCAAGAGAATGGGTGAAACAAATGCTGCATTATTTTGAGATAATCGGCGCATCGATGACATTAAAGCTGCATTTTCTTCATTTTCATTTTGACGATTTTATCAAACAACTCCCTACCGAATCCGATGAGCAAGGAGCATGGTTTCACCAAACCACAATGCCCATGGAAAAACGGTACAAAGGCAAAAACCTCGACGCACTGCTTGCAGAGGTATGTTGGTGGAGTCACAAGATCATCCTGTATGATGTTAATGAAGTATTTGAAGAAGAAAGACCTGATGATGGAGGGCAGTCTGGAAGCGACGTGCCTGTGGACACCATAATTGCTGAATCAGAGTCAGATTCGGACGACGATTTGGATCCACAACTTAAGAGAGCGCGATTTGCAAGTCCAGGGCCATCAACATTATAAACATAATACGAATACTTTTTTTTAATATTTTTGTAATAGATAGCATAGTATCTCAATGTTGAAGTAAATAAAAAACAAATGAAATTAAAAAACGGTGTTAAGAATAATTCCCAGGAAGTTTATATGTTCCAGTAATTTGTTTATTGAGATCTTAGGTAAATTTTTGTAGTTGATTGTTTCCTTGAATTTTGAACGGTTTGCTACCTATGGACTTGAACACGGGAAAAAAGGTAAAAAAATCGAATTTTTTTAAGTTTTTTGCGATTTTGATCTGGAAGGTGAAGTTTTTTTGATTTTATATGCTCGCAATTTTTGTTCTTTATGACAAGAGCTACAACTCAGAGAGTAAATCGAAATTCTGTACGGTTTGCAAGATATGAGCCTGAGAAAATGATCACATTTTTACGAAAATGATACCGAGGCCCCAAATCTTTGGCGGCCCATAAAAAAAAGTGCATGACTTTGGGAAAAATTGGGAAACACGGGTCTTTTTTTTAGTCTTTTATCACGTAGTGGTGTCCGTATATGGTTATTTTGCCATGACTTAAAAAATTACACACAGTGATATTGTAGTTTTCAACCCAATAAAAAGTAAATTTAGAAAAGCCAAAGCGCAAGACTGGCAAATCCATGAAATACAACCCTGAGCATGGAATTACATTTGGCAGCGCACTTACTCTTACACTCGTACTTTTGGCTTGGTTTGTGTCTAGACTAACATTTGGGGACAAAACTTTTTGTCGACTAGGAAATTTACTAGATGGAGCCTGTTTATTACATATTTTGGTTTTGAAGCGAATAAAAGATAAATTTAGAAAAGCCAAAGTGAAACAAGTTTAAAAAAATAACATTTTCTTAGATGAGTGCGTTTTCTTAACAAAAAGTAAATTTTCTCAAAAACAATACCTATTGATATTCTTAGAGTACTGTTTCTTAAAAAACTACCGTATCTTAAAGAAGTACCTTTGCTTAAAAAAGTAAATTCTCTTACAAAAATTTCCTTTTTTTAAAAAAAGTCTTTTTTTAAATAAGTACCCTTTCTTAAAAAAGTACATTATCTTACAACAAATTTCCTTTTATTAAAATACAACCTTTTCTGTAAAGAGTACCATTTATGTAAAAGAAAATAACTTTTCTTGAGATAAGTGCCTACTCTTAAAATTGTAACTGTTCTTGAAAAAAGGACCTATTCTAAAAAAATTCCCATTTCTTAAAAAAAACCTTTTCTTCAAACAAAATACCTTCCCTTAAAAAAGTACCTTTTCTTGCAAAACTTCCTTTTCTTAAAAGCACCATTTCTTAAAAATAAGAAATTTCATTTTTTTCTTGAGATAAGTTGCCTTATAAGTAAATTTTCTTAAAAAGTAAAATTTTCCTAAAAAGAGTACCACTTCTTTAAAAAGTACCTGTTCTTAAAAAAGTACTTTTTTGTAAAAAAATTCATACTCTTATGGCTCTTTCTTACAAATAGTACTTCATATTAAAAATGGAACCTTTTATTACAAACACATTACTTACTTACTTATCCGGTCTCGGACAACCCCGGGAGGTCAGGGACCTTACAAAACGAAGATAACATATTTCGCCAACCAGTTCGATCTTTTGCTTTATCTCTCCAGTTGGCAATACCAAATGTACGCAGGGATTCGTCAACCTGATCCCTCCAGCGGAGTCTTGGTCTTCCTATTTTTCGTCTTCCTTCGACTTCGGTTTCGAAAAGCCTTCGCGCTGGTTCATCTTCATCCATTCTACTGACATGGCCTAGCCAGCGCAATCGCGTTATCAAAACATTAGCTTTCAATATAAGAAGTAACTCTCATTAAAGAATGGGCCTTCTCGGGAAAATCTGATACATATTTTTACAAAAAAGACCTAAAAATATACTTTTTTTTAAAAAAATACATTCAATAAATAAAAAATTTCTTTAAAATATGTTTACTATTTAGCAAAAAGTATAAGGCGCCTAAGGCGCCTTAGGCGTTTTGGAACTAACTAGTACATAATATATAGCGAAATGAACTTCGTTCCAACCGGGTGTCCCCTGACACCTCATGTGTTTTTTGATATGTTTTCTTGTTAGTATTCATTTAGGTTTAATTTCAGACAACTATTTTATCACAGAAACACTAACTACCGCTGTTGTTTTTATTATGTTGGTTAATTTGAACTAATGCCTCTATCAGGAATTATTAAAGAAAAACCCTTCAGCATCCAACGCTCATACCACTGCTATTGTCATCAATTTACTGCGCAAGATGTTCCCTGTGTCCCATATTTACTCGTGTGACTAAAACAATTGATGGATAACTGTTTTGGTCAGAAATTTTGATATTCAGCTTATTTTGTCAAACAACGTAACAAATTCCGCGTTAAAGAAAAAATGGAGTACGAAGGCGAATGAGTCATGAAATATTTACTTCCAACAGACTTAAAGCTAAGTCCTCCAAACCTATTCTTACCCCCATAAAATTAATATATAAATATTTTAAATGGAATTCTTAATAGTTTCCAAAATTTCCCGAATATTTTTAATTTAATACTTGACAATTACCCAACATCCTTTTGAAATCATAGCATTTTGAATCATATCAGATTCTTAAATATCTTATTTGGTTTCCTTGTCGTATAACCAAATTCTAAATAATATATAGTAGTAACCACAAAACCATAAAAATTGATTCTTAATCCTCCAACTCAACTAAAGTCAGACTGCAGTTTACAACCCATCAGGATCTTACCTGTTTTAATGACAAAGTACCACAATTTTTCTAACTTCATGACAAGGTGACTATTACTCTTGCCACATAACTAACCACACTGAAGGACACACAAAATAGATTTAAACTTTACTAAATCACCTAACAAGTATTTCATTTAAGTTTCTCTGCCAACTACATTGACAGGACTAAGGGACAAATCCAAAATATTGCAACGACTTTCACTTATTGTGCTTAAAGCAATCACGAAATAAGTCAATGCTCCAGTGAAAATAATTCATCTTTTCATATTGTAAAGCCACTAGGATGTGTTTCCTTTTTGCCCCGTTTCTTGAGGTGAAGTGATAATGGTTTCTTTGACAATTAGGAAACTTTATCATATACAAAAAAGAGAAACCGTTCGCTGTTACAGCAACAAGAAGACAGACAATTATTTGACACAACCAGACTATTCATACCGAACAGATATTTACACAACATTTCCAAGTTCAAGCGAAACTACATAAAAAGTACAAGTATCATTATCCTTGAGGGAAAATACATATTGTGCAGGCAATAAACTAGGAAACCATCGCAATTTTGTATTGCTAAGGAATTTTTAACAAGTAACTTTATATAGAATTGCATGTGTATACAATTCGCTGCTAGCAGAATATCTTATGAAAGTGGAAGGAAGATGTATTAGACATGGCTCAAGCAATTGATAATATTCGTTAGCCATAAAAGTGTTGAATGTACTTTACTCAGCTGGTACAGTGAACTAATGATACACATTTTTTAAATACGAAATCTGGTAATTATAATGCTCAAACACTTTCCAGCTGAAAAGAGGATGTAAATGTATTCAAAATTTTCACAACCTCCAAAATACTTCCGAGAAATACCAATGAATGGTAATCGATCCTTGTTGTTAAAAATTGATATGAGAATGGAAAGTACACAAGATATAATAATGCTCTATATTTTTAGCTCAACTAATATTTAAATTTGTATTTGACAATGATAAGTTCCTACAACAAGCTTACAAGGTCAAGTGATTAATAGACAATTCAGTTAAGCACACTCACTGGCATGACTAGTTTCTTACTCCATGACAAATCTATTGCCTGAATTGATACCATCGGCAGATTGTACAAATACAATTATTCAATTTACACACACGAATTAGTATCGACAGAAAATCCCTAAGTACCAACAGACTTATAAGAATATAAGAAACTTTAAGGAATTTTAAACTTTAGTTTACAGCAGGACAAGTAAGATAGATAGATACTTAACACGTTAGTACTTACTTATCCGGCCTCGAACAACCGCAGGGGGGTCAGGGACCTTACAAAACAAAGATAACATATTTCGCCAACCAGTTCGATCTTTTGCTTTATCTCTCCAGATTGTTCGTCAACCTGATCCCTCCAGTGGAGTCTTGGTCTTCATATTTCTCGTCTTCCTTCGAGTTCGGTTTCGAAAACCCTTAGTGCTGGTTCATCTTCATCCATTCTACTGACATGGCCTGGACAGCGCAATCGCGTTATTTTGATCCGCCTAACTATATCGGTGTCGGGATAAAGCTCATACAGCTCATGGTTCATGCGTCTCCCATACGCGCCGTTGTGCACTATAGGGCCATAAATCTTCCGGAGTATTTTTCTCTCGAAGACTCCCACAGACGTTTCATCTGCTTCCGATAAGACCCAGGATTCTGCGCCATAAAGCAAGACAGGTTGCCTGAGAGTCTGGTACAGCTGGACGTTTGTTACTCGAGAGAGGGTTTTAACTCTAAAGTGCTTGCTTAGCCCAAAATAACATCTATTCGCAAGCACAATTCTCCGCTTGTTCTCAAGGCTGACTTTGTTGTTTATGTTTACGGCAGATCCGAGGTATATAAATTCGTCCACTACCTCGAAATTATATCGGCTATCAACGTTCACGGTTTGTTTTAACCGCGTGGAGACCCTGTTCGTTGAAACCATTAATTTTGTCTTGTCCTCATTTACCCTCAGACCCACTTTTGCTGACTCCTTCTCAATTCTCGAAAAAACCGCAGTAACTTATCTAATTGTGTGCCGAATGATATCTACATCATCAGAATACGCGAGCAGCATATGAATTTTGCTGCTGAAGGTTTTATTCATGTTCACTGCAGCTTTTCTCATAATGATCTCCATTAAGATGTTAAAGAGATCGCACGATAGGGTGTCGCCTTTCCTGAGTTTCGAAAGGTTCGGTAAGATCCTTACCAACTTTCACTGCGGATTTGGTGTTCGTCTAGGTCATCCTGCAAAGGCGTATGAGTTTTACAGGAATACCAAGCTCAGACATTGCTTCATAGAGTTTTTCCCGTATCGGACTATCGAATGCCGCTTTATAATCGATAAATAGATGATAGGTGTCGATTTGTTTGTCGTGTGTCTTCTCCAGGATGAAAATCTGGTCAGTTGTCGATTTTCCAGGTCTAAAGCCACACTGGTATGGTCCAATCAGGTCAGCGATAATTGGTTTTAGTCTTTTGCACATTAAGCTCGATAGAACCTTATATTCTATGGATAAAAGGCTTATTCCGCGGTAGTTGGTACAGAAAATCGGGTCACCTTTTTTGAATATGGGACATAGTACACTGAGACTCCAATCGCCGGCCATTCAGTCATCTAACCAAGTTTTGTTAATGAGCTGATGCATGCACCTTATCAGCTCATCGCCGCCAGCCTTAAACAGTTCCGCCGGTAATCCATCTGCTTCTACGGCTTTGTTGTTCTTAAGCCAGGCAATAGCTCTTCTGACCTCGTCTTGGTTAGGAGCGGGCAATCGGCGTCGTCGTCCATGTTCTGATCGATTGTCCCAACGTCATTGGATATCTCAGGTACCAGTAACGGGGAGAAATTATCTCTTCATATCCCCAACATGCTCTGCACATCTGCGATGAGATTTCCGTCCTTGTATTTACAGAAGGGGGCCCTAAACCATGTCCATTAGTTCCGTTTTTGACTTTTTGGTAGAATTGTCGGGCTTCGTTCTTCCTTCCGTATGGCTCAATTTTCTCACTCTCGGGCTTTCTCCACTGCCGTTTCTTAAGCCCGAAGAGACGGTTTACCTCCTTTCGTTCTCCCAATACCGCTCAGTTGCAGCTCGCGTTGCAAGTGACTGCAGCATTGCCATACGTGCTGCGTTCCTTTCATCATTTGCAATGCGACACTCTTCTCTCGTACCATGGTTTATTGCGAAGCGGTTCTTCGAAACCACGTACGGTTGTTGCGGCAGTTTTTATAGAGTCGGAAATGGGTTTGGCTTATGTGTCAAAAGTTGCGAGAGTTTCCTTGAGTAGGCTGTGGCTACCTCTGGTAATTGCAGCTTTCCGATGTCGAGCTTCCTCTGCGTCTGGTTTCATAAGATTTTCGCTCTATTTAAGCTTGTGCGAAATCTTTGGTGCTACCAGGTAGTGATCAGAATCGATGTTAGCTCCCCTGATCACTCGTACGTCCATTACACTGGATGAGTGCCTTCCATCAATTACCACGCGATCAATTTGGTTCTTCGTTCGTTGATCAGGGGATACCCAAGTAGCCTTGTGAACATCTTTATGCTGGAATCTTGTACCACCAAAGACCATGTTTTTTGCCGCGGCAAAATCAATTAGTCTCATACCGTTTTCGGAACCGTCAGCATGTAAACTGAAATTGCTAATAAACACATTCTCCCTTCCTATTTTGGCATTAAAATCTCCTAGTACAATCTTAATGTCATGGTCATACGATTCGTCTGGGAGCTCATAGAATATGTCTTTGGCATCATTATCTTTCTCTTCTGTCGGGGCATGCACACACATTAGGGAAATATAAAAATATTTCGCTTTTATGCCGATTGTGGCTATACGTTCACTCACAGGATTGAACCTAGAGACTAGATGTCGCAGTCTTTTTCCAACTACAAACCTGCAACCAAATTCATGTTTTTTTTCATGGCAACTGTAGTACATATCGCAGTTTCTTTTTCTTGTGCAGCCATGTCCCGTCCATCGCATTTCTTGGATAGCGGTAATGTCAGCCTTATAACTTTCGAGGACATCTGCCAGTTGGATACTTACATCGGATCTATATAGAGTTCTTACATTCCAAGTGCATATCCGTAAATCGTGGTCCTTAAAACGTTTGCGGGGATCGTCAACAAATACGGGTCGTTTATGTTTTCCTTTTCGTTCTTGTATTTTCACTGCCATTATGCCTCCCGCCAAACCCAGTCCACCGTGTTTTTGCATTTTACCTACTGCCAGGATATTTGATTGCAGCCGCCCATTATCTATCAGACGCTGGCCAGGATGCAATATGTCGAACCTTGATTTTCTTCTTTTGGTTTCTATCCGCCGTTGGCCCGTATGTTTGTTTCATCCACCTTCTAAGGACAAAAGAATATGCCCGATTGTTTGATGAGTTTCAGTGACATCATTCACCTACTAACCTGATTTGCTGCTCATTTGTTTCGCCTTCTCACTCTAGCTACCTAACAGAGGTGTCCGAAAAGGCATTGCCCAGGACATACTGGGTGGAAGTAGTGAGCTGCTTGGACTGCCAACTGAAGGAATAATTTCTGGTCACTCCCAACTGAATGGCTATCTGCAACTTTCCATCTCCACGGACAGTCCTATGTCATCCCACACGTTAGTAGTTAGTAGTAATTTATATTCTCTTGTGTTTAAATAGTTTTACCACAAATTGAAAATTCAAAACAACAATACAAATAAATTTCAAAACACAAAAATTAATACTGTTATATATTTGATTGCACATGGTTACGCTGTAGCGAGTTGCAGACAAACTTCTAAAGGATTATAGAAGGAATTTTGAATTTGAAGGAAATTCCATTAATCTCATATAACAACGAAATCCGACAAAAAGAGATAATGAGAGCTCAAGAAACACAGTTGTTAGTATCAAGCTAGTTCTATGCACGCTCATCCAAAGCGCCTAATTACTGACTAACAGACAAAATTGTGTTTAATGAAAATCGATTAAATTCACTCTTCAAGTCTTTAATACAATTACTCCTAAGCTGTTAATCTAAACTTTAAGGCTACGCTGCTGTCAGTGGCAACAAACTTGGCTACTCTCGCCATGCATGTAAGATTGATCTGTGAGATTATACTGCCAGTATACTGCCCTGTCTCTTCATGAGATGTAATATTAAAATATTTATATTATTTTGTTTTTATTATTTTATGTGTTTGGGACAAATGTCTTAAACCGCATTTTACAATGGAGGAAGACAAATCAATTGTGATGCAAAAAGAAATACGGAATATGGTATCTTGGGATATTAAGACAAGAACAGCTAAAGCTGACTAAAATACTTTCTCAACAAGAGAAATAAAAAGTTTTCAGAGAAAGCCGATAAAACAGACCCTAATAGTCTAAAAGGTAATTGGACAGTTTTAGTAGGTTAACAGAGAAAAACAGCGTAACTAGAAATAACGTCTTATAGTGCCGCAGCCGCCAGTCGTAATACAGACTGCTATGTAGAAGTTGAGAGACGGTGAGTTTTATGTTCAAACCTCAAAACTAACCCAGTATTTTCAAATATTATAGTTTTTAAACCAAGTGGCGTATTTTATTACTACATATGTGGGATAGAAGTTATAATCGGCGGAATGAAGACGAGCCCCAGGAAATAACACCCCCATTGCAAAATGAAAATGAGCCCCAGACCAATACACAGGTTACAACAACTCGAAATTTTGGGGTGTTATTTCGTAAACTAGGGGTCCATTTTCACCTACACTTAGGGTTTTTGGGGAAAGTGGACCCCAATTATTTTTTGGGGAACATTTTCATTTTACTTGGGGTCCGTCTTCATGTTTTGGGGTGTTATTTCATAACTAAATTGGGGTGTAATTTCTCGGGGTGCTATTTCGTATGGCTACTACAAAACGTATCGAAAAAACTCCCCATAACAACAAATGAAATTAGGCCCCAAATATTACTAAAAAGTAAATTTTAATAAACTATATTTTTCTATTTTAGAAAGAAATGAAAAAAATTTTTCCAAAAAAAAAAATTGGAAAATTTTTTGTCTACGGCGCTTCTACACAAAATCAAAAAAAACTGTAAAAAACTTTATTTTACTGTTTTAGAAAGAAATGACAAAAATTTTTCCAACAAAATCGCGCTTCAACACACGATCAACAACAATTTTAAGAAACAATATTTTGCTGTTTTGGAATAAAATGAAAAAAATTTTTACAAAAAAAGACGTCAAAAAAGGGGCGACAAATATTTGAAATAAATATTCTATTCTCTCTTACGTTGTTTAATGTTTCATACAATATGTTTACGTGTGTAATGTATATTCATTCTGAAATTAATCAAATCGGTGGATAAAACAAAACCAATTTTTTTCTATTAGAGCCGATTTTCCCGGGGTGCAATTTCTATTCTTTAAAATTACATTTCAAGAAAATACACCCCAAAGAGGCAATGAAATCTGGTCCAAAATTTTATCAGTAGACAACAAATAATTATATTGGGGTCCTCTTGCGCGTATTGTGGCTTTTATTTAAAAGGTTTAAAACCAAAAAATTAAAGCCGCCCCTACTAAAATATTTGGGGTCGTGCTTCACAATTTGTTGGTGCCCTTCATCATTGCTTGGGAGGCTATTTCATTTTGAAATTTGGGGCCCACCTTCTGAATGAAACCAACCCCTAAATTTGGGGCCAATTTTTATTTTGCAATTGGGATGTTATTTCCTGGGGCCCGTCTTCCGGCCGCCGTTATAATCGTCCTAACAAAAACATAGGACTTTATTGCAAAGTCAAATATGTTCTGTTTAAAAATAAATATTTTCATTAATCACAAGTTTTGTTCCATTCATGCCACTGTATATTCACTGCACACTCCATCAAACATCATAGAGCCCAACTTTTCTGCCATTGATAGTGCAACGTTTCAGTATCAAGTCTGAGGGTGGGGTACTTTGTAAATTGCTGCACGTTGCAATAGCGTCAGACAGACATTTACACAAGAATCTACACAAAAAGGTGAATTGGAAGTTTAGAAAAAATATGCTGAGTTTCTCTAAAGTACACCGTACATTTTCTAGGAAGGTATTAAAATTCTAAATGCACCGAAAGATTAGAATGGAGTCAAAACTCTACCAGAATCTTTAATAGCATCAATTTGCTCTGAATAGCTAATAAAGTAGGTAGCTGGGAAAATATTACCTTTTGACGATTGCCCATAAAATTGCAGTGGTATGAATTCGCATTTTGGCACGAACAAATCGCAGTCATTTGATGTTTGGAATTATTTTAGTTGGATGTGGTACAACATAAAATCGTTTATATTTAAAAAAACAATGGGGAACAAACTAGAAATATTAATGGAAATATTTGCTTTCTGAGAGTGGTAGATGCAATTTATATCTTCGGCATTTGTATAAAACGCAAGAAAATTGATTTAAATTCACACGAGAAAAAATTATTTTGGTGGTATTTGGCAGCAAAAATTTACTATGGGCGCAAAAGCATTTCATTTGCTACGTCCACCCACCGTTAGCCATAAAAGTATAGACGTTTCCCATAAATTAAAATGGTTATCTTAAAATTTATAATTTCCTTTAAGAGATCATGTTTTCTCCGGTTTGTGAAGCATCAACTTCTGCAGCGTCTAACCCGTTAAGCAACCGCAGAGTATATTCACACTTGTCACTAGCCCAAGTCTTTGGTTCCGGTTAAAGTCGTTTCTTATGTTGAAAACGAAAATGTATTTATCCCTAAAGTTTAATACGGCAAACACAAAAATCTTTTGTTAACAAGTTTAAAACAAAATAGTGTATACTCATACCCCCAAAGTGAAGTCTCTCTTGTATTGCGTCTCTCCTCTATCCCCAAAAATTAATAATATAATCCTCTTGTTATGGAATTGTTCGTCTTATTGCAATTCTTATGATGGCTCACTCATGGCGGTTGGGTTCGGCTTCATTTCAGAGAAAGTGTAACTAAAAAAATTAAATTCAAAAATATTGAGACATTTAAAATTAAAAAAACCAACGTCTATTATACGTTTTTCATAACAATTAATCCTGAATAAGGAAATTTTAAAATTTGTTTGGGCTAAGTTTTAATTTGTTTACAACAGCAGCAACTACTTTCACGATAAACTTGTTTTTATGGGGAAATGATTTAATTTTTGGGGTCAACGTTTAACAGTTTAGTGACAGAAGTCGCAACCCTTGCTTATTTTACGTTTTTCATAACAATTAATCCTGAATAAGGAAATTTTAAAATTTGTTTGGGCTAAGTTTTAATTTGTTTACAACAGCAGCAACTACTTCCACGATAAACTTGTTATTATGGGGAAATGATTTAATTTTTGGGGTCAACGTTTAACAGTTTAGTGACAGACGTCGCAACCCTTGCTTATGTCAAAAGTAAATGATTATGAATTTCCCTGTATGACCACCTGTTCTACTCTCAGGAAATCATAAAGCGAACATGTGAAAGAAAACTATTGCTAAAAACGGGTGCACGTGAATGATAACCGTAATAAACATAGCTGCGAAAGGTTGTGAAAATGTTCCATTCTAGTTCGGTTGACATGACGTGATGAATGTCCTTGTGCAGTATGTGTATACGAATCTTTGTTGGTGTGTAGCGAGTCCTATTTTGTTATATTTACCCTTAATAATCTTTATTATTGTTATCCTTAATAATTTCCTTCAAGTCTCTTCTCTCGTCCTACGAGTCGGAGTCATGCGTATCCTTGCAAACACCCTACCGTGTGAAACCTTTTTTCTATCGAGCGAGTCGACATTTTTGTTACCTTACGAGCTCTTTATTTTATTCTGTGAGTCCTTGTGAATACAAAAAATAAATAGTTTCCCATTACATCCCATAAAGGAATTGGGGAGAGCTTTTCACAACCAGTGAGCTATGCGCTTTCTAGTTTTGAACTTACTAATTGGGACCTACAGTTTTTACACCAATTCCGAAAGGTATTTCGAGAAGAATTTTCATATCTAAATACTCAAAAGTGTCGCCTTCACAATGCGAGGTGACCGTCGCCGAAACAAATTTAAGGTGGTCAGAGCAAGGGTCGAATCCAGGACCTCATGCACAAGAGGCGCCCACACTAACCATTGCACCACCGACGGGGCTAAAGAGATTGTTTCGAGTGCGGTCATTCTTATATCCTGTAAGTCCTAGTTGATGTTATGCGAAGTGCTGCCTTAAAAACGTCAAAGTAAGAGTGTATACCGAGAGACGTTATTCTGTATCCTTATCCTGACCAATCATTCCGCTTTTGACGGGATTTAATTTTGGTTTCTGAGAGGACAGATATGTTGTTGCTAGCACAAAATTTCAAAACAGTCGCAAGTCCGATTTAAAACCACATTGCAGGACAATCATTTCGATGTTTGTGGAAACTTATCTTCAGTGGCTTTAGATTAAGACTTCAAATACGTCACTAACTAAAATAATTTGATGACAATTTATTATTGATTTTCTGCTCCTACATCTGTTAACACTAGGTTTCAAAATTCTGGAGGTTACTGTACTTTTTTGTATAAAAGGCTAACCGCTAACTTGGCGGAGCGTTTCAGAAATATATAGTCTTTAGAACACAAACAGGTGATAAAAAGAATCAGCTTTTTTAACACTAACAAAACCGATAAAAATAAAAAAATTTCTTTTAACCGAAATAAATCCAAAACAAATTATATTTTGATATTTAAATCTTATTTTAACTGTACAAAAAATATTTATCATGCGAAACTTTAATAATTTAATGGTCTAATGTAATTCTGATTTATTAACCAATTATTATTAATTTAATAAGTATCCGATTGAGTGTCCGATAAAAAAAACAGTTGGACAGGTCACTTATGTAAGCTACTAGCTCTTGCTGTTATCCTGTGTAGAAACATAGTGTAACGTGTGAAACAAATTTTTTTAACTTAAGAGTCCTTGTCAGTGTCCTGCGAAGACCTGCCTTATATCCTGGAAACTAAGCGAGTGTTCCGTGTAAAGTCAATCTTACATCCTGCGAATTATTGTTGATGTTGAGCGAGGCCCCGCCTAGTATCCTTATATACAAGGACTCGCAATGTTGTCTAATGTCCCGGGAACTGCGTGTGTGTCCAGTACTTGAAAATATTCTGTGCCCTAAAGGGTGAGGGCCATGCGAGGCAATTTTAGGTCCTGCGAGTACTCGCCGATATCATGTGAAACAAAATATTGTTGTTTTAGTTAAAGTATGCGAAATTCATACAACAACCTTACAAGGTCAGGTTGGTTTTTGTTGGAATAATAGACAATTCAGTTCAACACACACTCATACTGGCATGACTAGTTTCGAACTCCGTGACAAGTTCATCATCAGATGCCTAACTACTGTGCCTGAATTGATACCATCGGTTGATCATCAATCGTATATATACAAACTGAATTATGCAATTTTCAGATGCGAATTAGTATCGATCGAAGATCCCTAGGTATCAAAACTCACTGAAAGGGTCATAATTGATACTTAGGGATCTTCGATCGAATATGTTTGAACAAAATTATACTATATTTGCGAGAAGCCCCACAGACACATTAGGTTTGGATCCAACCAAGAGAAGTGGAGAGATGTTTAAGCCTAAAGAACAACCTAAATGCTAGCTAGTACCCGCACAGCTCTGTACAGAGCAACGTTAATGAGATACAGCAGTCTTTTATTAAACTAAAAATAGGTAGAGATAATTCATTTCGATTTGCAACCGACCCGGACATTATATATAGACGAACATTAAAGATTAGATTGCTCATATTGTTACCAATTTGTTCGTCACAAACCATAACAGCTGGGGAAGAAGATGTGTTACCTTCTCATACAACCCTAATTTTCTTGAAAACATTTAATAAGCCTCTTTCGAAAATTGAAAATTAAGCCTGTATTCTCACATACATTATTTGGAAGCTCTTCGCAAACAGTTTACAGGACACATTTAACAGAGGACTGTAACTGACGGTGGTATGAGTCTTCGGAATCTATCTCAACCCAGTTTATTCACGGCGATTCGTTTTCAACAAATAATTTGACAGTCTCTGCTTTATACTAATTCATATTGTAGCAGTGTTTCGTTTAAAATGTTCAAAATAATTGAGGACAATCGAAGTAAAACAGAGTAAAAATCGAGAGTCTCTTGCTATAAAGATTTGGTCAAATCTCATAACATAACATAACAGAAAACAAATAATTCAGTTGTTAAGTCATTAACCAATACTGGTCTCAAAGATCAGTCTAAATCTGAAGCCCTAGTTCCCATCAGTTTATATTTTCCCAAATCAAAATAGTTTTCAAAATATTTAGTGTAGTCGCCTATGCTTGGAAATCAAATCTAAACCACTCTGAAGATGAAAATTAATTTCTACGTTCAGGATTCTTATTTTAATTGTTTGTTATTTTAGTTGTTTGTTTTAATTTGATTTTCCGTATTCTCTCCCACATGTTGTTAGACTATATACTGAAGCTCCTTCAGCTGTATACAATTGATATACCCTGAAGTTTTAGTTTCGATATCACGGTAGATGAACATTAAATATCAGCCAAACTACTTGTGGAATAAAGCGGGGATTTTGTATCAAGTTTATGTTAATGACACTTAAAGTTTAGCCAACAAACAAATATAATGATGATGGTTCAAATGACGATCCACGATGGTAGTGAGGATGATGATTAAAGAGAGGTATATGGATATATTTAATGTCCCATATTGCAAATGGAGAAAAATTCGAATGAGAAGAGGTTGCAACATTTTCCTCACTGCTTGACTTGTATATGATACCTAGTACTCGTATAATGATATTCTAGTTTGTTTCAACTTCAAGTTTTGTTGCTAAAGTAATAAAAATTTAAAAGTGAAATGTAAAGTTTTTGCACTCGTTAGGTACCACTTGTTATTATGCCTGTACAATACTCGTGTACATACGTATGAGCAATATATAATTACATATTGAAGTCATACATTACTCATACGTCATAGGGTCCTCCTCAATACATAAGAGTAAACAAACAAACAAAAAAGTTTTTCTTTAGTGAGGGGAGAAAAAGTAATATTTTTTAAATGTTGGGAATTTATGAGACCTAAGATGTTTTTTTCAATCATAAAAGAAAATAAACATGAGGATATTGTGGAGTTAATTTACGAATCAATGATTTTGTAGAACAGATTGCAACAGATAGGGTGTATGTTTGAATTTAGCAGGGATTAAAATTTGTCTTAGAGTAATGGGTGTGGTGACCGTTCCTATGTGACATTACAGTTTACTTAAAATACACGCGTGCCACATTAGGAACAATATTTAAAGTAACAATGTCTTGGTGTTGGGTCCCCAGCATACGGAACACGTTTCGAATATGCAAAAAGCAAACTAGGAATACAATAGGGGGGAAACAAAAGGCACCTCTTCGATTGCTAAGATAGCGGTGACACAACAACTTTAAATCGTAAATCAAAGAAAAGTTGCATCTGGACAAAATCAATTAGATAGTTGGTATATTCTACCCACATTCTGGAAGACTTATTTTTCTAATGGCTCCAAGGTGGGTGTTGACGCTGGAACTGGTATCTTAGTTTAGGTGGTCTCATCTGGTTCTGAAAATTTTATCAACTTCGTGGACATTAAATCGGGACTTAGTGCAATCAAATCAAGTCGGGTAAATTGAAACTGATTAAGGAATGCAAACGACCTCTGTATGTGCTAGCAGAATATCAGCTGCGTCAAAGCTGGATTCCTGACATAGCAGGCAACGGGCCAGCTGTCGCTGTTACCAGAATAGGTGATTCTATGGCTACTCAGTGTTCGTACGGCTCTGTTGAACAACCGATTTCTGTAGTAGAAGTGAGGAAATCATCAGTACGCAGAGTAATTAAGGGCTCTGATTATCTTAAATACCTGAAATTATAAAAAAAGCCGCCAGATAATGCTCCTCGTAAGGAAAATCGGCTTCAATTCGCAAGAGACTAAATGGTGTGGGAAGTGCAGCAAAGAGGTCATGTAAATGACTGGAGCGCCGTTGTATTTATGGATGAGAAGAAGTTTAGTTTGAATAGGCCTGATGGCTACAACCATTCTTTCTATGATCTGCGTAAACAAAATCGTTTTTTGAACCGACATTACAGCCGAGAGGGCTGCATCGATCTTGAATTTCAAAGTGCAAAAATGACTGATGCAAGCTATAAATCGTTATTGGAATCGGCTTTTCCGAAGTTCAGTGAACTACTTGGTCACATATCTTGGATATTGCAACAGCATAATGCAACTATACACAACGCCATATTAGAAAAAGAGTTCATTGCAAGCCAAAATGTTAATATTCTTGCCTGGCCACCATATTCACCAGATTTAAACATTATCGAAATGTCTGGGGGTGGTTATTTCGTAAGGCCTATGAAGGAGGTATACAATTTGATGACAAGCAGTAACTAATTAAGGCCATTAAGGATGCTTGGAATAAAATTTCGTTGGATTGCATGAATTCTCTTTATCTCTCAATGAAAACTCGTATATTTGAAGTTATTAAAAACAAAGGGGGTTGTGCCCATTGCTACTAGTTCTTAAATAAAGTAAAATAAATTTAAAAAGACCAGAAAGACTGTTTTTCATTAAAATTAGTTAAGGTGCCTCTATTCAAGTGATCCAAAAAAATCACATTTTTTGACTTTTTTTTACAAATTGCTCAAAAAAAGTTCTTTAGTTAAGAAACCAATATTGTCATGATTTTTGTATATCTCAGGATGTCTGGCTTTCATTTCCATTTTAAAATTCTGCAATCGGTTAAAAATTGCAAAAGATACAGCCTGCTGAATATGGAATTTTTATTGCCTTTAAATAAGTGAACCGGAGTGTATGTACATGAATGGTTGCGATTAAAAAATTAATACAAATCAATCAAAGTATTGTTGTGGCAACCGATCGATAAACGTTTTTTTTTTGCGTGTACCTTCAGAGTCTGACGGACATGTGGACTCAAACAAAATCAATTCCGATTGTTTAGCGACGGTTTTATGGGCTACGCTGGGAAAAGCCGATCCGCATCTTGTTATTGAGGTTCTTCTTGGGAACCTGTATTTGATTCGACGGTCACTGCGCTTAATTTCGTAATGGAAAGGCTTCTTAAATAACCAGTCGGCAGCGGTATAAAACAATAACACCTATTCAGTTAGTGCTCCATAACATTTATAGAAAAATAGAATGCTGATTCATACTTTTAGTCTTATTTTAACTGGATCAATGGATTTTCATTTCGCATTTTGTTTCAAACCCACAATCTCGTCTTTTCAATCCTTGCGTGCCGTATTTTGATCAAAACCAGTCCGTCAGGTTAGGTGTAATGGCAAATATTTGTTTTTTTTTATGAAACAACTGTATTTGGAGCATTTTAGTAGTTAGTTAGTAAATCTATATTCCTCTTCGATTCGGCTATCACAGACATGTCTATTTATTTCACATATGACGTTTAAAATGCAAAAACAATGATTATATTAAGAACTAAAAGTAACATGGATTGTTGTTGTCGCAGTTTTAACAAGAAGCCTGCCACGGTTTATTCGGCTGACAAAGCTGAATTCTTATGTGGGTGTCGAAAATACACTTATATAAACCATGGAATGCTATACTCTTGAGGGATGCGGAAGGCTCGTGACCTTAATTCATCAGAGATTTTGGAGTAGTGTGCATTTCAACGAAGATCTCCTGGGCTTCCTGTACCAACTACCCAAAAACTAAGGGTTAAGCCGCTCGCCTCTACGAGACTGGAACCACACGTGATAGGAGAGGAACAGGAATGCTTCGTGAAGCTCGTTTAGGTGAGAATACCATGTCGCAGATGAACCTTCAATATCGCTCAGACGACGTCCGAAGCAGTTGACCGTTATACATTCGTTACTGAAGCACTGTTTGCTGAAAGTATTAAAGTCGTTCTTGCACAAGCCGTCCACCAAATATTGCCAGTAGGCTGTAGATATCTAAGCTACGTTCAAGAACCCCTGAACCTCAACGGTGCAGTGGAGGACTTTCGGTCGAAGTTTATCATGAATAACGAGCCCCATTTTCATCTGAATGGATACGCTTTTGGGTTACTGAAATTCCACGTATGAAATCCAAATGGATACGCTTATATGTTACTCAAACACTATGTATCAAGTCACGAAGATCCATTACGTACAATCAAAGTCACGGGTAGGTAGCAATTTACACTGGATATGTCATCGGCCCCTATTTTTTTCGAACACATCTTGAGCAACAGGGTTACTGCGACTGGTGAATGATAAGGAATCATGATCAACGAATTCTTATTGCTTCAGACTGATTAATTGGGACTGAGCACACAGGACGCGGCACAGTATACATTTTAAAGGATGCATTTCGTCGTAGCCTAATCCTAATGTCTCGCATTGACGATGTGGTTTATTTTATCTCTCCGGACTTCATGAGTCATGAGTCTAAGTGAAAATGCCATAGATTGTGAAAGCTCTCCAACAGAACATCAGACAGGACTGCGGGAACAGTTTGTCTGAATTTCTTCCCGCAATGACCGAAAATTAGGAAAAATAGGCCTAAATAGTCGTCACCACGGACTGCCTCGACTGGACCCACACCATCTTGAAGATATAGTGCAAACCCACTTAAAAGTCTAAATAAACATGAAAAAATATGAAACCATATCATAGCTGAATTCGCAGATTAAAATAAAATAAAAAATGTGGGTGCAATTGTTTGTATGCACGGGTGTTGTGTATGAGAACGTGGGTTCGATCGCTGCTCTAACCACCTTACATTTCTTTCAACGACGACCACTTATCTAAGTGACGACGAGCGACCCCATCGAGTACTTAGCCGTAAAAAAGCTTGCCAGCATACTGTTCGGAATCGGTGTAAAACTGTAGGTCCCTATCAGTATGTGTAAAACTCAAGCTCGAGGTCGTTAAAATATGCAATTCAGCGCCGTTCAATCTATATTTCGGCCCCCATCGAAGAACATCCTGTTCAATCTATATTTCGTCCCCCATCGAAGAACATCCTGTTAGTGATGAAATCGAGTGCGACGGATGATATGTTTTGCGGAATTCAATAGTAATTTTGTAATTCCATGCTCAGGGTTGTATTTCATGGATTTACCAGTTTTGCACTTTGGCTTTTCTAAATTTACTTTTTATTGGGTTTTTCTTCTATTGATTAATAAGATATTGCAAAATATTAAGAGGCTGAAGAAATATTTTCGTGAAACTGAAACGAGCAGACGGATTCAGCGGTTTGGTTTTGACTGATACGTATATTTTGTTATCACTAAATTTCGGAACGCACAACATAACCCTAAGTAACAAAGGTTGCAGTCATTTCTCCACTTACAATAAATTAGTATCCAATTAATCCATCTTAAAGTCAGATAAACAAAATTCGTTAATGTCACTACCAAATGACCTATCGTCCCACCGTTCAATTCATCCTATTACACTTTGCTTACTCTTACAATAAGATGCTCATAACCCAGCGCTAAATTTCCCGTGTTCATTACCTAGTACATCCATTGTGTTGTCATCGTGTTCTGAATGTGAAGCATCTCCGGAGCAAGTCATCTGCCGTAGTTGTTTCCACACTGCACAATACTAACACTACCCAACTCGTGATGATGTGGGTAGTAAGTGCTGTTCTCCGGATTTCCCGTGTGTATCTATCTTGATGTCAGATCTGCGTCTTGAGTTCCGAGTTCCCAATTTACCCCCAGTCGTAGCAATGTAAAATCTTCCACAGACTGTTGTCCCACTCCCGTCGTACTTCATCATTTATACGAGGTCTTATCCCATATCCATATCCATAAGTCCCAGACCCCAAGGGACTATATAATCCCAGACTCCACGGGAGTACTTCTAGGTTCGGATTAAATAATTTACCCATGCACTCAGACACTCCAAACCCACGGAAAAATTTGGCACATAAACCATAGATCTACAAATCAATTGATCTGCAACCCTTAACGTCCCTTTCCCCGTTAGATCTTCTTCGACCATAACCACTATCGCTCCTCTTAAAAACTGTTGCGCACCAGAATGCGCCGTAACCTCCTAATATGTCCGTCGTGAAATTTCCCATCATATATCCCCAAAACTCCGTAAGCAAAGTTCACCATCATATGTCCTGGCTGTTGCGTGTGAAAATTCAAAATTCCCCCAGAGGCTGTTGGTTTCCGGCACCAGCTGACCCTCATCCTGTCGTTCTATTCCATCACCATAATATCCAAATATTAAATTATACCACTATCCTCCTTCCCCAATGTAAAGTTCATGCCATGATGGAAACTATTGAATTTCGAAAAGATATCAGCCGTCGCACTCGATTTCATCACTAACAGGATGTTCTTCGATGGGGGCCGAAATATTGATTGAACGGCTGAATTGCATTTTATACAATTACGACTTCGAGCTTGAGTTTTACACATACTGATAGGGACCTACAAGTCCTTTACTTAAAAAAGTAAATTTTCTTACAAAAAGTACCTTTTCTAAAAAAAATTTATTTCTTTGAAAATAAGTACATTTTCTGAAAAAAGTACACTATCTTACAACAAATTGCGTTTTCTTAAAAAAGTACCTTTTCTTTAAAGGGTACCCTTTTTTCGTAAAACAAAATAACTTTTCTTGAGATAAGTACCTTCTCTTAAAATTGTACCTGTTCTTGAAAAAAGACCAATTCTAAAAAAAAAATCTATTTCTTTCAAACTAAGTACATTTTCTTAAAAAAGTACACTATCTTACCACAAATTGCCTTTTCTTAGAAAAGTACCCTTTCTTTAAAGAGTACCCCTTTTTTTGTAAAGCAAAATAATTTTT
The DNA here is from genome assembly GCA_963931995.1 of Phaonia tiefii. Classification (NCBI taxonomy): domain Eukaryota; kingdom Metazoa; phylum Arthropoda; class Insecta; order Diptera; family Muscidae; genus Phaonia; species Phaonia tiefii. Next base: position 318,898,411 of record OZ008368.1, on the reverse strand, counting down.
CTTGAGATAAGTACCTTCCCTTAAAGTTGTATCTGTTCTTGAAAAAAGACCAATTCTAAAAAAAATCCCATTTCTTAAAAAAAAACATTTTCTTCAAAAAAATACCTATTCTTACAAAAATTCCCTTTCTTAAAAGTACCTTTTCTTAAAAATAAAATAATACCTTTTTCTTTTCTTGATATAAGTAGCCTTTCTGACAATAAGTAAATTTTCTTAAAAAAATAAGCCTTTCCTAAAAAGAGTACCACTTCTTTAAAACGTACCTGTTCTTAAAAAAAGTACTTCTTTGTAAAACAAAAATGCGTACTCTTAGGCTTTTTCTTACAGAAAGTACTTCTTATTAAAAATGGTACATTTTCTTAAAAAAAACATTATCTTTTAATAAACGAAGTACCTCTCTTTAAAAAAAGGCCTATATAATACATATTCCGGAAAATATAATACATATGCTTACAAAAAGGACACAAAAATATAATTTTTTTTTAAAAAAATACATTGCAGAAAAAAAATTTCTTAACAACTTTTTTTTATTTTACAAAAAGTACCTTTTCTTAAAGATCCATTTAAATTATTGTACTTTGTCCCATGACACCTCATGTGATTTTTTTTTATCGGGGAATGTCGTCTACTTTAAAAGATATTTATTAAAAATATTTTCATCAAAATTTTTTCGATTGTTGTTTCATATTTATACCACATAGATCGTTCACATTTTAGATCTAGTATTAATTTTCAATATACTCTAAAACCTTACGGGGGATGTGACCGTGACACATTAAAACCCACGGACATTTGTATATTTCTATCGGACAAAATTCAATATATTTTAATCGAGTAAACATTTGTCTATTCTGTAAGAAGCCGATGATTGTAGGCAAACATTCTTGGATTATTTGCTGAAGTACTTTAAGTAAAATCTCAAAAGTTGTACTTATATAGAAAAAAGAATGTAAATAAAATATATATTTAAAAAAAATCATTAGCTTTTAATCTCTCTCATTAAAGAAATTAGAAAGAAAGAAAGGACCTTTTCGGGAAAATATAATACTTATTCTTACAAAATGGACCCAAAAATATACTTTTTTTTAAAAAATACATTTCATAAAAAAAAATTAAAAGAAGTTTATCATTTTACAAAAAGTATCTTTTCTTAAAAATCCATTTAAATTATAGTATTTCTCAAGATGCGCCTTAGGTGTGTTAGAACTAACTAGTACATAATAAATACAGCGAAAGGAATTCCGTTCCAACCGGGTGTCCCCTGACAGCTCATCTAATTTGTTTGTTATTTTATGTCAGCATTAAACTTGAGAGATATTAATATAGAACGTTACACCATCGTGACCGATCCAAATCGATCCAAAATGTTGTCATTAATATTTGAAAACAACTATTAAATACTACCGTGCAAGACACATTTTGGTGGAGAACAAATTGCACCAGGTGTGTATAGTCAATACCTAAAAATGTAGACTGCTCTGTACATAACTTTTTTCTTGTAGGCGTAACAAGTTTGAATTTCCTTGTCTGATATTGTCCGAAACAAATTAAAAAATCGAGTGTAAATATTAAACTAGGCGAATTCTTTTGATAACTAAAAGGTAAATTATCATGATGGTTTAAAGGTGGCCGATTCTCGACTTCAAAATCCCCTAGGGGAATCTTTTTCAGAATAAATTGGTACAATATTGTGATATTTATTGTAATTTTTGGATATTTAGCTTGTAATATGTTGACCTTGACCGACGCAAGGGACGTCTGAAAGTGGAGATAAAGGATTTTTGTCTTTGACGACCCCTAATGAAATTTGATGAAACCCCTATCGGGTCCCTTCAGTATAGGTTTGTACTATCTTGTAGAAAAATAACGAAAAGGATTTTTTTACAGTTTTAAATACAGCATTCAAATTTAATACGAAATACGAACACCGTGTGAAATTTCAATGCAGACACGTTACTTTACGAGTTCGTACAATTCAATGTGTATACCTGAGTTTTTAATTTATTTCCGATAGTATCGAATAAGAAAATCCAAGAATACCATGCCTATAAAAAAAATCACATGAGGTGTCCTGGGACACACGGTTGGAACGAAGTTTCTTTCGCTATATATTATGTACTAGTTAGTTCCAGCACGTATTAAGCGCCCGTTGAAAAGTTAGATAATTTAAATGGGTCTTTAAGAAAATGTACTTTTTGTAAAATAAAAAACTTTTTTAAAGAAACTTTTTTTCTGCAATGTATTTTTTAAAAAAAATTATATTTTTAGGACCTTTTTGTAAGAATATGTATTATATTTCCCGTAATATGTATTTTATAGGTCCTTTTTAAAGAGAGGTACTTCGTTTATTAAAAGATGTTTTTTTTTAGAAAAGGCACTATTTTTAAAAAGAAGTACTTTCTGTAAGAAAAAGCCATAAGCGTATGACTATTTTTTTTACAAAGAAGTACTTTTGTAACAACGGGTACTTTTTATAGAAGTGGTACTCTTTTTAGGAAAAGGTTATTTTTTAACAAAATTTACTTATTTTCAGAAAGCCTACTTATCTCAAAACAATGTATCGCCTTATTCATAAAAAATCCAATGAGCGTTCGAACTCACGGGCGATGTGTTAACATCTTTTTGCTACACGATACCTGTTCGATTTCTATGAACACATTCGTAAATGTTACATTGGAAAATAAAAAACAGCGTTCAATCATATGATGACGTTACAGTTAAATAATATTAATACTTAAAATTATTTAAAGACCCAGTGCAAGCACATGTGTCATTATTTTCTTGCTCAATACTTTTTGTTTTATTCCCACAAAAGTCGAAGAATGCAAAGCAACAGACACTTGTACATACATACATACATTGTTATATTCGTACGATATAACCGAAGATCAACATAAAATACTTTTTTAATATTACTCCAAATTAAAACACTTCAATCTCGGCTCGCCGATATCGGATCGCCTTAATTTTTGGAATAGACTCTTCGTCGAAACCCGCACTAGCTTTTTAGTCCAAAAATTAATAAAATCGGCTATGAGTTTCCGGAGAAAATCGCGTTGGAAAATTATATGAAAATCGCCCAATAATCACTTTCAATACCGACTGCCAAGCAACGAACAAACAAACGATGATAAGACAAAACCGAAGATCAACATAAAACACTTTTTTAATATTACTCCAAATTAATACTCCAAATTAAAACATTTAAATCTCGGCTCGCCGATATCGGATCGCCTTAATTTTTGGCCTAAACTCTTCGTCGAAACCCGCACTAGCTTTTAATCCAACAATTAATAAAATCGGCTATGAATTTCCGGAGAAAATCGCGTGGGAAAATTATATGAAAATCGCCCAATAATCACTTTCAATACCGACTGCCAAGCAACGAACAAACAAACGATGATTTACTCTTACAAACCTAACACTTGTGTATGTATTAAATTTATAGTTTACTGCCCTAGAGGCGCGCGTATAGATGTTAACACATCAAAAGTTGTGAGAGGTTTGAGAGACGTTTTTTGTATGATAAACTGTCTCTCAAACCTCTCACTACTTTTTATGAATAAGGCCGGTAATATTTTATATTTAAGAAAAGGTACTTTTAAGAAAAGGAAATTTTTGTTAGAAAAGGTATTTTTTATAACAAGATACTATTTTGAAGAAAAGTTTTTTTTAAGAAATGGTATTTTTTTAGAATTTTTCCTTTTTTCAAGAATAGGTAAATTTTTAAGAGTAGGTAGATATGTAGTAGATATTGTCCTATTAAATGAGACAAAATTAACCCATACACACAATGTAATCTTTAAAAATTATAAAATCATAAGCAAATATCGAATTGATGCAACAAGGGGTGCGGGAACTGCTATATTAATCAAGAATAACATAGAATTCACGATAAAAAAGTATATATTCGCTAGATGCTTTTGAGACATTCGCCATAAAGATACCCGTTGACTGCGACAACAATATAAATTCAATGCGAGCAGACTTGCGAAAACTAATTGACTTTATGAATCTTCATAATTCAAATAACTACTATGTACTAGCGGGACACTTGAACTGCGAGCACACCGAATGGGGTAATACTGTTAATAATGCAAAAGGCAACAACCTAAAAAAATATGAAGCCTGTGTTAGATAACACGGGCGCATAGGTCAGACGTAGAATGCGTTAGTCATTTTGCAATTAAAATATATGAATTAAATATAATTTTTGATAAATAATTTAAATCTATCAAATTTATCTTTGATTTTTATGTTAAAAATTTAGGATAGTTTTTAACAAAATTTAGGTAAACTTTATATCAATTCGATGCACTTTTGAAAACAAGTGTAAATACTGCATGTGGCAACACTGGTTCTGTAATGTTCACCTAAAACATGCATTGTCATTATACTTCTTCTCTTTCTCACACTGGTTCTGTGATGAACACACATATAATCGTACTGCTCTTACACATGATGTTATAATACATAAAATACAAAGCATATGAAAATGAATACAAAATTTGAAGGAGTTAAATTTTGATTTACTTATAGAATCAAAAAAATTATATGTAGCAGTATGATTATTTAAATACAGATCAAAAGAAGACATATTAGATATGTTACGACCATACTTGAATTTTCTTCAATGCATGCATAAAATATTAAAAACTTATAATGTAAGTGACAAACATTTTCTCAAAATTATGTGCTCCAGATCAACACCCCTACCTTACCGTATAACGTATTCTACGTTAAAATCAACATCGAATTCCTTACACTTCCAACATGTTCAGCGAAGACCGCTCTTCTTAGCCCTAATTATGTCATAATGCCTTCCATTGAAGCCAGCACACTTCAAATGGACATGAATATCAGAAAGCCAATATGAAAGAACACTACCCACATATACGTCCCTGGCTGTACAAATCTAGTAACAATTACCAAATCGGAAAAGTATGCAGAAAAATACTGGGTTGTATACTGGGTTATAGCATAATGCGGTTAAAAAAAAGTTGTTTAAAATTCTTCATTTATCCCCCATGCCGCAACGTGTGATAAGGAACTTCGTTCCAAAAATATAGCTACAGAGCGGTCTACATTTTTCGGTTTGACTATACGTGCCTAGTGTGATCGTTTGGGGAAGGAATAGTCCACCCCCGAAACAAAAATAGAAATGTTGTTGCATAGTATAATTTCCACTCCATTTTGTGGAGTTTGTAATGATCCAACGGCTCGCACTATTCCCGATGTGTTGTTCAAATCTGAGTAATTTGGGAACGATGGGTAAGTGAGACCCGCGGGCAGACCTCGTTCTGGATCGGCCGGAAACATCGAGCTCATTCGGGGCACATCAGCACGATGACGTTGAACACAGATGAGAATACCGCGTGTCAAGGTTCTTCAGGTTTTGAAAAAGATCTGCACCAGTACTTTTACAAAATCCAGTTGAGCCTGGTGACCTGGACATAGGTTTAGAGTATTCCAGAGCTGTATATTTAATGATATTCAACGAGGCTGACTTTCAGTTGAGTGGGTTTGGGGGTACACAGAATCCTGAAAATCTCTACCTACGCTCATCGCAATCACTTCGCCTGACTAGCATACCCTCGCGCAAGATTTACAGAGCATATTTCTTTGAAGATGCTAGGTTAAGTTAGGTTAGCTAGAAGTGGCTATCACAATTGGCACACGAGCCCAATATGAACCGTAGAGATATCACGGGACATCATATTACTTCCACACCGTTTAACCAGTAAAATAATCCGGTATATTTAAGAAGTGTTCAACCATATGATCCCTCATTCCGATATTCCAGGATGTGGCTGAAGAAAAGACGTAAATTGCTGTCTGGCAAAGTAAACCGTAGCAAACTTCATAGAACATTCAGCTTAACTTCCTGAAAGTCTGTTCAATTCAACATGAAGTACGGTATTTTCACCCATTCATACAAAAGGCCGGGCAGTAGAATAAGAGATGTTCGATTATATCGTCCTCCCCTTTATCCCCACCGCTTCTACAGTAATCATGAGCTGATATTCAAATTCTAAATGCGTGTTTGCTAGTAAACAGTAACCAGTGATTACAGCTTCTAGCATACAGACATCTTGTGTAGGAATGGATACAATTTTCTTCATAACTAGGCCATATTTCCCTGATGATCCCGCATCCCGTCACGAGACCATCTATTAAGAACTTCGATTTTAAGCATGAACTTCTACGCAGAAAGTGGCATATCCACATGCTCTATATCCTGTGGAACAGCTACGGTAGTTCCTAATCTTGCCAGCTCATTTGCTCTATGGCCATGTGTCCCGGCCACACATAACGAGAATATCGATCTGCTTGGTCATTTCATTTAAAGAGGAGCGGCAGTTCTGGGCAGTTGTTGAAGTCAGGACTATAGATCACAGAGATATTACAGCAGTCTGACTGTCAGAGTAGATGTTGATACCCCAGGAGGTGAAGACGTTTCGTCCCAGCCAAAGAACAACTTTTCCGATTCCCATGACTTCTGCTTGGACGACACTACAATGGTCTGCTAGCCTTTGAGCAAGGGTTAGACCCACCTCTTTAGAGTAGATTCTAAACCCTACCTTATCTTCTAGTTTGGATACGTCAGCGTAGAAGCCTCATTGCCTTCAATATCCTGGTATGCATCCCTTTCAGTCCTGTCTGTCCGGGCTTTGATAGGAGAAGTTTCTCTCAAACTTAGAGTTCCATACTGCAAAATTTACGGGTCAGCTGAGGCGGTGGCATGGCCCAAATCATATAAAAATTAATACCGTAAAATTAAATCCGTTTACAAAATATTAAAAATATTGTTCCTTGCTTTACTTTAGTTTAAACTTCTGTAACTCTAAAAACAATACCCTTTAATAGTAGTATTTGTGTTAAATAGTATTTATCGAATATTTATTATTTTAATTACCCATAAAATTGCTGACATAACTTTATGAATATATATTAAAAGGATTACAAAATACAATTTCTTTTCCTATGACTTCTTTGAAATTCTTGTACTAAAGTTAATTATCCTTACAGGATTCTTACAACTGACAATCATATAGTTAATAAAAACATAAAGGGTTTTTCAACAGAGACGCTACCAAAGTAAATCGATAGGGACAGCAAACGACGCCATATTTTTTTCCGCTCTTTTGACTCTTTTGACATTTCTCTTCAGTAAGGTTTGACATTTCATCATGGAAAGATATACGAGCCAACAACGAGTCGAAATTATTAAAATTTACTATCGAAATTTGGAGTCAGTGGCCTCAACTTAAAGAGCGCTACGTCCAATTTATGTCGTTATAATCGTCCTACCAGATCAACAATTGAGCGTCTAGTGGAAAAATTTGAATCCACAGGCACAGTACAAAATGTTCCCGCGGCAGTGAGACAAAGAAGTGCCCGTAGTGTCGAGAATATTGGTGCCGCTGAGGCTTCAGTTCAAGAAAGTCCAAATGTGTCTCTCCCACGTCGTTCTCAAGCATCTCTGTGACGTCGTTGTGGCCAATTTTGCGAAAAGATCTTGGCCTACATCCTTACAAGATCAAATTGACGCAAGAAGTGAAGCCGCTTGACCACCATAAGCGTCGTATGTTCGTGAGCAACAACTTGAAAATGATTCGGATTTTCATCGGAAAATCATCTTCAGCGACGAGGCTCATTTCTGGCTGAATGGCTTCGTCAATAAGCAAACTATGCATTATTGGTCAGACAGCAATCCACACGTAATCCATGAGTCATCATTGCATCCCGAAAAAATTACGGTTTGGTGCGGTTTATGGGCCGGCGGCGTCATTGGGCCGTACTTCCTTCTTCCGTGATGATCAAGACCGGCACATTACTGTGAATGCGAATCGCTACCGTTCAATGGTAACCGAATATTTTTGGCCCTAATTGGACAATATGGACTTGGAGGCCATGTGGTTCCAACAGGACGGCGCCACAAGCCACACAGCGAATGTCACAATCAATTTATTGGAACCAACCAAGTTTGGTGAACGTGTTATCTCACGAAATGGCCCAGTCGATTGGCCGCCACGGTCGTGTGATTTGATGCCGTTAGATTATTTCCTGTGGGGCTACGTCAAGTCTATGGTCTATGCCAACAAGCCAGCGACGATTGATGAACTTAGTACGAATATCGAACGTGAAATTGCAGCAGTATCGGCCGATTTGTACTTGAAAACCGTCGAAAATTGGGTTCAGCGTCTGGACTACTGCAAGCGTGCCCGTGGTGGTCATGCAAAAGAAATCGAGTTCCATACATAATGGCATCGAACGTTCTTTCACAGGAATAAAGAATTTCATTGGTATCTAAAACCGGTTTTGTTTTATTTAAAAACAACTTTTGTAGCGCTCTTATTGAATAACCCGTTATTTATGATGCCAATGGGAGACTTATTGCTATTTAGTTCAAGCATCATGATTATTGTGGGCCAGGAATTAACATTATTTTATGCAATTAAATTATTCCCATAAATGAGATTCCAATGGTAATGTCTATTTTATGTTGAGTGTGTACAGACTCAAATTGACTTGTATATTCAATGAACCTTCCCCAGGGTACAAAGTGCAAATTTATAGCTAATTAATTATGCCAGTGGAAAAATGCTCTAATATCGTAATCATTTGGCAAATGTAACTGCAACAATTATTGCAGTTGGATGAAATTGTTAATTTATATTTTACATGTATATATATACAAGGTGGCGCAAAAGCAAACTTCCGATGTTTTTTGGCTGTAATTTAAAAAAAAAAATTAAAAACTTTGATTCTTCTTGTGGATTATTTTTATTTGGTCTTTTAATTTGTTTTACATCAAGTAGAGAATATGATGTCATGTAAATGGCCGCCGCCACAGTTGATTGTCATTTGAGCCCTTTTTATGGCATTTTCCATCACTTTGGCCAAAACTTCCGGCGATAGGTCCTCACATTCTTGACGGATATTGTCTTTAAGAGCTGCAAGAGTCTGAGGCTTGTTGACATAAACCCGCGACTTCAAAAAGCACCACAAAAAGAAGTCTGGAGCGGTCAAATCAGGCGATCTTGCTGGCCAGTGCAAACCGCCAAAACGGGAGATTAGGCGCCCGGGAAATGCATCCTTCAGCATATCGGTTGTGGCACGTGCAGTGTGTGCCGTTGCACCGTCCTGTTGGAACCACATGTTTTTCAATCCCAATTCATCAAGTTGCGGCAAAAAGAACTCGTTGGTCATTGGTCTGTAGCGTGGCACGTCGTCTGGTCGATGTCGACGGCGCTTCCAGGACATCCTCGGCTACAGCAGCAATATTCTCTGCAGAACGCCTACTCCGGGGTCTGCCACGCATGGCAGCATCTCGTGTTGTGCCAGTCTCTTCGCGGCGAGCGGCTAAACGTCGCAGTGCTTCACCGTTAGGCGTTGGACGGCCAGGAAATCTGCGACGAAATTCACGTTGTGCCAAAGTCACCGACCGATTATAGGTCAAATAAATAGTCAGCAATATTCCGCGTTCTGGAGCAGTGTAGCGTAACATTGTTTATAAACGTGTATTTCGCATGTGTTTATTACACAAATGTCAAAACAGAACTGACATTAGGGGCCAATCGCAAAATGTATAGCATTTTCTGATAGGAGGATTACTCTTGCGCCACCTTGTATAAGTAAACTAAGCACTAGGTAAGTAAATAATTACTGAATAAATGTTCAAAATTGCAAATAAATTTCCTCAAATTGTTTAAATTTTACTCATTAGCTAATTATGGTGATGAAGAAAACTTAAATGATTTATTCTGGAAAGTAGCAAATTCTTACTACTTGTTTTAACTTCAACTACTGTTGACTGTCACCAAAAACGTTCACCCGATGTTGGTTTGCTATATTTTTTTAATATGAAGCGGCATAATTTCATAATTTTTAATTTAAAAATTTATTTGCACCTTTTCGATTTTGCTATCACTACTGGCATATCCCAGGTGGAAATTTTGTCCTGAAGACGTTCGGGTAGTATTTCCTTAGGACAATGTCAATAAATAACGAGAATTTGTATAAGATATCGTCGTGGTATGCCTCTAGTCTTGACTTAGGTGGCTTAAATTGCGAAGGGCCTGACAATCTATGTAAAACCGTCCAACTGATTTGTCAGCATTTTGCCATGGCTGACTGTTACTAAAGCCAATGCTGTATGTCTATAGAGGAAGTCTTTATCATTTGTCAACTACAAGGCATTTGTATGAATTTGAAGTTTTCAAAAAATTTCGAACTGAAAAATTTATAATTATTTTTAGTTATGGAATATATGTCATACATTTTTAGAACCCATTTCAAAAATATTTGAAAATGAGGAAAAGAATATGCTCATTTTGAGAGATTCATATGTATGTCTGGCCAGGTCTCATGATGTTAAAAACTCTTGTTCCCAGTTTTATTTAATTATCGGTCAAGCAGACCCAAACGCAACGATTAAATTAAAGCAAGTATTTAGAAGACTACATATGAGCACAACATCTAGTGATTTATTGACCAACTGACCCACTGATGAATAGCGACTTATGGACGTCTTGTGTACATGTCATATGCTGATCACAACTTTTGACAAAATGGGGACAATTCCTGCTGACTTTTTACCAAATGTATGAAATTGTCAGTGGGTGTCATTAAGTTTTTTGTATGGGAGTAGTTCGGCAAGTCAGCAGGGTATCTGACATGTCACCCCTTAGTCACTGATGATGTCGTTGGTAAATTTCCAACTGGGGTGATGTAGGCCAAGTGGGCGCCAAAAATTTCGATAAACCTTCGGTCTCATTTCGAACACGTGGGTTAGATACCTGCTCTGGCGGTCACAATATTGAGTATTTAGCCATGGTTATTATTCTCTGAAAGACTATAACTGTAGGTCTCTATAACTGTAGATCCCAATCAGTTTGTGTAGAAAGCACAGAGGTAATTGGTTGTGGGAAGCTCTCACCAATCCCTTTGTAAAAACGGTTGATCTTTCTAGTCACTCACAATCGCCAAAACGGGGCATTAGGTGACCCGGAAATGCATCCATCGAAATGTCTATTCTCGGGCGAGATGTGTGTTCAGATGCTCCATTTGCTCCATTCGTTCAACCAGTCCATTTGCAACAATAAAGTCTGATTGATAACGATTCGGTTTCGCTCACCAGTCACAACAACTGCAGCCAGAGAACTAATTGATTGAAAAGAGGTTGTAGCAACCTTAATTCCGGCTGTTATAATCGAATTTCGGGTCACACAACCGAATTGAGGTTGTCACGACCGAATTTAGTCAACACAACAGAACTTCGGTTGAAGCAACCTCGTTTCATAATTGATTTGATTTTGACAATTGTATATTGAATTATATTCGTTTTGTCAATATTGAGTTGAATTATATTCGTTTTGTCAACCAAATTTTCTAAAATCTCGGTTAGAACAACCGAATTTGGAATTAATTTGGGTGCAGCAACCGAAATTGGTACCAAATTCGGTTGGAATAACCAAATGAGGTTGTGTCGACCTCTAATGAGTTTGTGTCAACCTTTAATGAGGTTGAGTCAACCTCTAATGAGGTTGTGTCAACCTCTAATGAAATTGCGTCAAACTCTAATGAGGTTGTGTCAAACTCTAGTTAGGTTGCGTCAACCTTTAGTGAGATTGTGATAATCTCTATATTCGGTTCGGCTAATTGGCCGTCTCAATCGAATTTTTCTGTGAATAGCACACATTCACAGAAAAATTCCTCAGGACCTCAGGAAAATACAGCCCAATGACACCACTGGCGTAAATGGTTCACCATGTGGCTTTGGATTGGCATAGTGGCTCTGAGTGACTTGATACTACGTGAGTTCCTAGTGCCAACTAAAAGTGCAAATTCAGTTTGTCAACATATCTGTTCAGATGAAAATAGATCTCGTCACTCATAATATAGTCTCAGTAAAAATCCTTTACTGCATCGATGAGGTTCACGATAGTGTGAGTGTAGATAAAATTGCACAGCAGAGACGAAAGTATAATCGCCAATTGCGTAGAACGCCGAATAGTGTGGAATTTCTCAGAAAAAATAATAATAATTCAGCCTTTTTCAGACGGCTTGATATAGCTATTTCAGATCTAGCCGCAGATCGTCATCAGCGATAGATGCTATTGGAATGATGCTATTGAAAAATTTATCAAGCTAAATGCAAACGAAAACTCATTTTAAATTAGAATTTCCGAATATGCCATCATATCATATCATCCTTCCAAACAATCATATCGTCCTTCCAAACAATCGCTGATGAAAATCTGTGCTTAGATCTGAAATACCTATATGGTTTGCCAGGAACGATGAAGATGCATTTTGCAAAACTTCTTCTAAAACCTATATCTTTGTTACTTGAAATATAGAATTGTTATTGCCTGTAGAAATTGTGTTGTCTTCTTAGGCAATATTTGCAACATTTTTCCAATACTTACATATGGGAAATTCTCAATTAAAATGAGTTTTCAACTTATATATTTTATTTAAATACATTGGCCAGATTTTCTAACTCCCCAAATAATTGTGAGCCCAGTGTAACCCCACGCATTCTGGAAGGAGTCAGGTACATACACAGAAAGTGTTCTATTATATTCATCTCCTCCTCGTCTATTATACTGTTCAGCCAACTCATTAAGAGATCTGCGACATTTGAGGGCTACACTCGAATTCAGGAAGACAGATTACAGGGACTTAATGGCAGCTTGAGTATCAGAGAAAATATTGATTCCGACCTTAGTCAGTACATTATGTCTCAGTCATTCTGAGACTTTAGTAGTAGCTAAGATTTCAACCTGGGAGATACTACAGCGATCAGCCAACCTTTTCGCAATGCATAGCCCACGGTCCTTAGAAATGTCTCGGAAGCTTGCTTTATTATCATGGTTTGAACCATCTGCACAGAAGGTCACGAGTCTCTTGTGCCCACAGATGCAACCATTTCAATGTGATTTATCAGGAATAAGACTGTGGTACTTTTTATCAAGGTGTAATCAAAAATACCTGCAAGACCAGACATTGTACTGAGAATGATTCTGTTTTTTCTGACCTAAGTGGCAGTTCCAACAGCAGTAGCCGTGGAATACTACCTAGCTGCAATTTCCACATGCTGAAAAATTTGTATTTTTCGTTGTTTGGATGCAAATATAACGTGTTTGTAGCTTGCCGCAACTATAGTATACTTGTGTCCAAACACATTGTGTTTACTATTCAACATAATACGTTTGGGACAAAATGAATAATAGGTTAAAATATATGTATTTTCGACCTAAATGTAACTTTATTTGTTGAAAACTGCCGAAAACAAAAAGCAGTAGATCACGTAATCGACTGACCTTCCGTGATATTAGACTATGTTTGTTAAAATCGACAGAAAACTATAGAAGTTATGGTATTTTTCCTAAACAAGGAATTAGATTTTTTTATGGAAATCGATTTTATAAATTTTATAATTTCAATACTAGACTTAATTTATATTAACAAATTTTAATTTTATTTAATTTAGCTCATTAGCTTAATTTATTCTAAACCTAATTAATGTTACATTAGGATTGTGTCAATGTCGATAAATTATTCTGAAATTCTACTAAAATATATTTTGAAAAATAAAAATATTGTGCCCACTGTTCACCGAATGCTATTGATTTCTAAAGTTCTCTCTCATCTAATTCAACTGAACACTTGTTGCAAATCGTTAAGTGGCAATGCGGTACTTAGTGCTTGCATTCGTACTTGTGTTTGAAGTGACCCATATCGTTTGCAACTCCTTGATGGCCATTGATTGTTTTGAGTTTTTACAGTTGTTTGTTTTACTAACCCGTTGATGGCCACACAATTGTTAACCTTTCACTTTGCCACAATTGGAACATAGAACACTTGGTATGTATATGTACAAATGTGTAACCCTGGTGTATTATTTTTCTACCACTCATCGCTATTATCGTAGTTTCTTTGTAGATTATTACTATCTGAATGATGAACATTAAAGTGAATTGCAGAGGCAAAAGCGGCACAGAACAAAATTGCAAAATACTAAAGTTAAAAAGAATTGAAATTTAAGAGAGTCGTTTAAGGAATTTGAAAGAATTGGGAAAACGTTACTTTATTACGGACAAACTAAAATCTGAAGTGCATGAAATTGAATAACAAAAACTTTTTTTTAATTCGAAATAAAGTGAATTATTTGTACCTTTTTAAAAATGATAATGTAAACCCCTTGAAAAACTGTCGTGGTTTCATTCTGAGTATTTCGTAGAACTTCGTTCATTACATCTGATTTTGTTTGTGATAATTTTCAGCTCAATTTCATTAAATGAAATCATGTGTATGTCTAAGCAAATATTAAACCTTTAGATGCTTTTAAATCAACCCCCTTTATATATAATTATGTAAAATTCTCAGTTCTAGTTTGCATACATTTTAGTTAACATTGTCTGTAGTTACTACGCTTTGGGACTTTGAGACTAAAAGTACATTATCTTTCAATAGAGCTCATTATTTGGTCAAACTTTCTAAAGTACACACTACAACTGAGCTAGAGGGTGTCTCAGTAAGATTTACTTTATCAATTTAGTGCCATTTTCCTTTGAGCAAGTGGCAACTCTGAAATTTGGCAGCTGTCACATATTTGAATTCCGATTATTACAAATGAAGCGGTTTACGAAAGAACAACGCGTTATAATTGTGAAAACTTATTACAAAAAGTTGGAAAGATATGATGAAACCGTTCGCAATCTTCCGAGAATTTTCACTCGAGAAAGCGCACCTAATGTGTCAATCACTCGAAGAGTGCTCAAAAAATTTGAAGAAACTACGTCGGATATGAACAGTAACACTCCTGTGCGTCACCGTCCCGGTTGCTGTCTCAAAAACATTCCTGCTGTAAACGAGAGTGGCGCCGAAAATCCGAAAACATCAATTCAGCATCGTTCTCAAGAACTTCAAATTTCACTAAGCACTACGCATGCGTAGATGCAAACAAAATTCCGATTACTCAGGAGCCCAAACCAGCAGACCATGGAAAGCGCCGACAATTAGTTCAATGAATAATGGAGCACACTTCAGAATTTTTC
Source organism: Phaonia tiefii (assembly GCA_963931995.1). Lineage (NCBI taxonomy): Eukaryota > Metazoa > Arthropoda > Insecta > Diptera > Muscidae > Phaonia > Phaonia tiefii. Next base: position 318,883,343 of record OZ008368.1, on the reverse strand, counting down.
AAGAAAAAGATATTTTCTCCGTTGAAGCGCATTTCCGTCTGAATGCACAAAATTGTCGAATTTGGGGCTCAAAAATCCTCATGCAATCCATGAGAAACAAAGGCACCCACAACCAGCAACTGTCTGGTGCAGATTTTAGTCGGGCGGCATGATTGGGTCATACTTTTTACAATAAGAGGAAAAGAAGAAGATGAGGCCTAAATTGCAGTGACTGTGAACGCCAGTCGTAACAGTGACATGATAATGGAGCTCTTGTGGCCACAACTGGAACACGATTGGAAGCCGTGACTTCAATTGGTCGGCTTGGATGTGTACGACATGCGGTTTCAGCAAGACGGCGCAGGAAACAATTGATTTATTGCAGCAACGATTTCAACGACAAATTATCTCAAGTTATTCTGATGTCAACTGGCAACCAAGATAATGCGATTTAACGCTGTGCGATTTCTTTCTTTGGGTTTTTATGAAATTTCGGGTTTATGCGAATAAACCAAAAACAATTCCCGAGCTCAAATCGGAGATGCAACAAGTCATCGGTGAGATAAATCCACATCTCTGTGAAAAAGTCAATGAAAATTTCATGAAAAAAGTAATGATCTGTAATCAGGGCCGTGGGGGCTATTTGAGGGATTTTTTATTTCATACTTATCTTCTTTACAATTCAATAATAAAATCACAACTATCTCCAAAAATACGTGCCTTTATTTTAAAATTAAAAAGTGCATTCCGACTGAGACACCCTGTACAAGTATACAGGATGATCCAAATATAAGTATATTTTTAAAAATTAAATAAAAAAATGTAAACAAAATAAACTAAACTTAATTTCGTTTGGTATATTATGACTTCATTAGAAAAACAAATATTCTCATTATTTATGGAACACGATTTCATTATTGTGGCTGCCGTAGCTAACTTCGCAGTAGCTTATCCGCTCAGCCCAATTTTCCAAGACTTTGTTCGCGGTTTCTGGTTCTATCTCGCGAATGGCTCGCATGGTTTTATTTGTGTGTAGCATTACTGGATTATTCGCATAGCATAATTATTTAACATCACCCTACAAGAAAAAGTATAAAGGGGTGAAATCGCAGCTCCGAGGCGGTCAATTCGCATCGCCAAGACGTCTAATAACACGATTACCGAATTTAGTGCACAAAGTATCATTTATTTGATGAGCTGTGTGACATGTTGACCCATCCTGGCGAAATCAAAGATTATCAAAGTTTACAGCCGCCATTTCATCCTATAAAAAGCGCTGTAGCGCTCGACATTGACTGAAATAGGGTCTTCAACAGCATCTAAATCGGAGTAGGCAGACATGTCTTATGTGTCAATTACACAACTTTTATCGGGAAACATGCGGTGAAATAATTCGCTGCCATAGTCTTTGGGGTCTGACTGTTGGGTTCAGTAACCATATAAAGCAATTGAAAAACTGTTGGTTTGTAATTCTCCGTTGTAATACCAGGTATGTCAAAGTTTTGATTTGAGTGTGATGATTTGAAAATCATAATGAGCGATGAGGCTCATTTTCACCTCAGCGGGCACGTGAACAAGCAAAACTCTCGCTTCCGGGGCACCGAAAATCCACGAGTAATGCACGAGGAGCCATTACACCCGCTCAAAGTGACTTCATGTTGCGCTGTTCACGCTGGAGGAGTCATCGGACCATTTTTTTTTCGAGAACGCCGCTCGTCAAACGACAACAGTAAACGGTGCTCACTACAGGCCATTTTAACCGAGTTTTTCTGCCGCAATTCGACGAATTAGGACTGCAGGACATGTGGTTCCAACAGGACGGAGCAACGGCACACACTGCGTGAGCCACAACTGATATTCTGATGGCGGCGTTCCCAGGTCGCCTCATCTCTCGTTTTGACGATTTGCACTGACCCGCAAGATCACCCGATTTAACCGTTCCAGACTTTTTTTGTGGGGTTTTTTGAAGTCCCGTGTTTACGTGAACAAGCCCGAGACCCTGGAATCCCTCAAGGTCAACATATGACACGAGTGCGAGAATCTGTCGCCAGAAGTTCTCGCCGAAGTGATGAAAAATGTCATAAAGCGAGCCCTTATGGTAATTAATTGTGACGGCGCCCATTTAACCGATATCATCTTCACTAACTTAACTAATAAAATTCTTAAGGTTCAGATAAACATAATCAAAAAACAGAATCGAAGTTTTTCATTTAGAAAAAAAATGAGAGCCAAACAACATCGGATGACTTCATTTGAAACACCTTGTACTTTGCCAAATGCCAGACTTTGGGCAGGTCCAGGTCGACACACTTTCAGGAGAATACTTCTGACTAGTGTCTATTGGCGAAAACTGAGGAATTATGTTAACAAGATAAAATTCCTGAGGAAAAGAGTACTTGTTAAGGACATGTGCGAGCAACATGGACATAACAGACAGAGAGTCTAGCTTAGATGTATGCGGTAGCATGGGGGGTATCTCTTTTCAACCTAACCTACATTATTATTAATATCTTCACTTTCTTTGTCACTTCATACTAAAATGACAATGACAAATGTACTTACACCTAATGCACTTTACTAAAGTCAAATTGAAATTGTCTTACAAATTGACATGCTATATTTGTATGTAATATTAAATCTTTGTGTGACAACCCACATTCTTATGTACAATAGCAGTGCATAACTACCATTGCACCACCGACGAACAGTGGTTGAGAGTCAATATATTGAGTTCAATATATTTTAATCTTCAAAAAATTATAAAGTTCTGTAAATAATAGACTGTTGGTAAGGAATCAGGGATTATTGGCAGATATTAAATCGGATAGTTGGATGTATTTTAGAAAATATTCCAAAGTTTAGTTTAACAACCAACCGCTGATGAAGATCTGTGGATTGATCTGAAATAGCCATACGGTTCGCCAGGAATCATGAGACTGCAGGTTGCAAAATTTCTTTTGAAAAACAATATCTCTATTAATAGGAATATAGAATCGTTTTGATCTTGAATATTAAAATAGAAAAGTATTATATTTTTCGAAATACAGATATACGTTTTTTGCGGATATTGAAAATCGAAAGCAATTTATACGTTTTTTTGAAATTTATTGAACTGTATCTCATATAGTTTTGGACATAGTACACTGAAAATTTCTTCAATTTCTTGGCTTTAATACGACGACTAACTTTTGCTTTTAGCTAACATAGTTTGGTTATACTAAATGTGTAAGAGTTTAATAATGGATCTTTCAGTGTGTATTAATATTTAGGGATCTTCGATCGATATTAATTCACATTTGTAAATTGCATATTTGAGTTTGCATACATGTGATTGATGATCCTCTGATGATATTAAGGGTGGTATTCTATAAGTCGTGAACCAGTCACTTCGCGTTACTTTTGTCGTGTTGGTAGTTAATAAAACGTTACAGCTGTTCGGTGACTACCTGCGTTGAGTTACGTTAATGGGCTAATTGGTATTTTATAAAACGCAGCGCAACGTTTTTGACACTTCAGCTGTCAAAATGAACACGCCACAGGTCTTCACGTTAGTTGAAGAAATTACAAATTTAAAGGAAAATGTCGAGGCAGATGGATGTATTTTGCTTTTCATTGCTTATAAGTAGTAGCCAATTTTGGCTGAAATGCATTCGACGGATAGATCTCAAACTTTTTTTTTAAATAATTCAAAATTATACTGTTTACGCACTGAAATTCTTATTTACAGTAATAAAATTTGAAACGAAACGTTCAAATAAATAATGCGTTGCAAAACTATTATAATTATATTTAAAAATTATAGACATCAGTTGATGTTGACAATAATAAACAAAAGAACCAAGACATTACAATCAATACATACCGCCAAATGGCACGTGTTTTTGAAAAGACAACTAATTTAATATAGATGGGGAAATTTATTGGGCATTGAACCCCAAAATAACATAGATTTTTTGCACATTTAATGTGAATATTGTTGGTATTTGCAGTATTATAAATAATAGCAATCTTAAAATCTGTTGATCTACTGAAATAGAGCTACATTTTTTAATATTTTTCTTTCTGAGCATTTCACACAAATAACTTTTTCTGATCTACAATTGTTTATTTAAGTTTGGCAACTCTATAAACCGCATATGTCAGTGACAGCTTTCGTAAACAAACGAAAGCGCGAAGTGATATATAAACAACGATTTTGTTGACTTTGGCGTTCGCATTGGCTTCTGCGTTTACGTTCATTTTCGGGACTTTTAGAATACTACCCTAATTCAGTCACAGTATTTAGGCATCTGATGATGAACTTGTCACGGAGTTCGAATCTAGTCATGCCAGTGAAATTGTGTATCTGAACTGTCCATTATTCCTGCGAAACCCAACCTTTTTTTCATTTTCACATTAGAAAAATGCTCCTGACTTTGTAAGCTTGTACTATGAACTTCTCATACATTAACTAAAATTTGACAATATCGTTTTGAAAAAATTTTGACTTTTGACTAAGATAATTTTTGTGAATCAGAAGCCTTCAACGAATATAATACACACTAGGAAATGCTGATGTGTTCCCCTTAATTTCTTGTTTGCAAGAACAAGTTCCTGCACCAAAGTAAACTTTCAGAAAGTGGCGCGAATTTAACGAAAATTTTCACAGTCTTTTGTTCCAAAATGAATACCTAGTATGTCTCAGTAAGAATGCACTTAATTTATTCAAATCAAATCAAGTATTTTTCGAGATAGTTATGATTTTTGTAAAGAAGACATGTTCCGATTAAGTATGGAATAAAATATCTGCCAAGTAGCTCAAAATGTCCTGTTGACAGGTCATCATTATTCTTTTCATTAAATTTTCCATGGCTTTTCACAGAGATGCTGCTGTATCTCACCGATGACGCGTTGGATCTCGAATTTGAGCTCAGGAATTGTTTCTGGTTTATTAGCGTAAACCCGAGATTTCACAAAACCCCCAGAAAGAAATCGCACGGCGTTAAATTCCATGATCTTGGTGCCCAGTTGACATCAGAATTTCTTGAGATAACTTTCTGAAACCACATGTCCTTCAGATCCATACCATCCAGTTGCGGCCACAAGAACTCTGTTATCGTATATGACTGCCGTTCACAGTCACTGCAATTTCGGCCTCATCTTTTTAAAAGTGAGGCCCAAACACGCGGACTCACCCAAATTCCGCATCAGACTCGTTGTGGGTGCATTTATTTCTCATGGATTGCATGAGGCTTTCTCAGCCTCAAATTCATGAAGACATGAAGACAATCAGATGGAACTGCTCTTTATCAGAGAAGATGACTTTTTTCGAAAAATTTACATTGACTTCAGTTTGCGCCATTATCCACTGAACGAGTTGTCGGCGCTTCCCATGGTCTGCTGTCTTGAGCTCATGTGTTAACTGCATTTTGTACGCATGAAGGTGCAGGTCTTTTCCCAAAATTCGCTGCATAGTTCTTCGTGAAATGTGAAGTTGTTGAGACTGATGCTGAATTGATGTTTTCAGATTTTCGGCGACACTCTCGTCTACAGCAGCAAAGTTTTCAAGAGATCGGCAGGTACATTGACGCACAGGAGCTTTACTATCCATAACCCAGTTTCTAAAAAAATATTCTGACCATTCTTCGAATGGTTGACATATTAGATGCACCCTATCGACTGAAAATGATTCGAATTTTGCGAACGGATTCAGCATAACTTTCCAAATGTTTGTAATAAGTTTTCATAACTATCACGCTCCATTTTTAATATTCAGAAAAAACAAGTATGTGACAGCTGCCAAATTTCAGAACAGCTGCCAATTTTCTGGCTCAATGGCTTCGCCAACAAGCAAAATATGCGTTATTGGTTAGACAGCAATCCACACGTAATCCATGAGTTTATGAGCCGGCAGCGTCATTGGGCCGTACTTCTTCCGTGAATGCGAATCGCTACCGTTCAATGATAACCGAATATTTTTGGCCCCAATTGGATAATATGGACTTGGGGGACATGTGGTTACAACAGGACGGCGCCACAAGCCACACAGCGAATGCCACAATCAATTTATTGGAAACCAAGTTTGGTGAACATATTATCTCACGAAATGGCCCAGTCGATTGGCCGCCTCGGTCGTGCTATTTGACGCCGTTAGATTATTTCCTGTGGGGCTACGTCAAGTCTATGGTCTATGCCAAGAAGCCAGCGACGATTGATGAACTTCGTACGAATATCGAACGTGAAATTGCAGCAGTATCGGCCGATTTGTACTTGAAAACCGTCGAAAATTGGGTTCAGCGTCTGGACTTCTGCAAGCGTGCCCGTGATGGCCATGCAAAATAAATCGAGTTCCATACATAATGGCATCGAACGTACTTCCACAGGAATAAAGAATCTCATTGGTATCTAAAACCGGTTTTGTTTTATTTAAAAAAAATTTTGTAGCGCTCTTATTGAAAACCCCGTTACAGTGTCTGACACTAAATACCTTGTGTACTCGTATATATGTATTTTTGAGTGGGTACTTATAAACTACAAAACAAAAATATCATAGTAAAAATGATGATGTGTACAAACGGAACCTAAACAGCAGTTCCTGTAAGCTGCTATCACAAGAAAACTGAGTCAGCTATGCTAACATGTGTTGCTTGTCTCCAATTTAAACATGGGTAAGGAACATTTTTGCTGCATAGTCTGTGTCTAAGAAAATGATGAATAAGGGAAATTTCTGCGGCATATTGTTTGTTTTTCAAACAGAAATTAATTTTGGTAAAAGATAAAAAAGAAAGAGGAGTCAGTAAAAATGAAAAGAATTATCTCAGGTTACCAAAATAGACTGTACTATATATAAAGATAAGAACATTTAGGTTTAGAGTCCTGTTAGAGTTGGGAAACAAAAGAAATTCCAATTCCAGAACCCACAAGTGGAAATAATGAAATTTTAAAACTGCCTTAAAGAATTTAGTTAAATGTCTGAAAATGACCACAACCCTGACCACAAATTTGCTGTACTTCAACTCGATGTTTGTCGTAATATAAACCGCATGAGAATATCCATATGCATTATATGAAATAAAGCACCAACATCACGTGCATGAGATCTTTGCTGCTAATGTTTAAGGATGTGTTTGGTGGTATTGAATCGCAACGTTTGCTGTCGCTTTTCCAAAGCTGTTTCAAATATTCTAATTTTCATTTATACGCGAAAGAGTTAAAACATATTTTTTAAAGTAGCTTGTGTTCAAGATGTTTTATAGTTCCAGACTGATATTAATCATTTAGATTCTTGGTGTTCAATGAAGCATTTGTCCCATAATACATGCAAATATTTTCATACTCTCTTGGGAAGACGTAGAAGATGCATTGAATACTATGTACTTTATAGGTAACCAGCAAGTTGAAAAAGTCTGCCACGTTGCAGATTTGGGTATTATGTTTGAAAGCAAATTAGATTTTAGAACTCGCATTAACTACTGTGAGCGTTAAAAGAAAGTGTACACGTTTGTTAAATGTGTTTTCAAATATATATGAATGTTAAAAATAGTAGCTAATTCAACTCTTTATATTTTCTAAACATGGTATTGGACCCTTTATCAATTTATGTAAAAACAGTAAGAAAAATCTTACAAAGACAAAGCAAAAACAAAAATTACTTCACATTTGTCGCGTCTAATGAAGGGTACAATTTGCTGAAAGTTGTATTAAGAACCCCGTACATTTATTTGTACCGTTCTATTTTATGTTGTTTGATTATATCTTTCTATTGCTTCGGTAATTGGCTATCACAGATGGGTACCAGACAAAATTTGTGCGTTTAATTACATTTTCCAAGAATTGGTAGATAAACATCACTGGATACGCGTGAGCTTGCTATATCAAAGTGCAGGAAAATGTCTGTAGGAAATCGGTTCTTTCATTGGTAGAAGCAACAGCACAGTTTAAAAAAAATCCAATGAGTGTTCGAACTCACGGGCGATGTGTTAACACCTTTTTGCTGCACGGTACCTGTTCGATATCTATGAACACATTTGTAAATGCTACACTGGAAAATAAAAAACAGCATTCAATCATATGATGACGTTACAGTTAAATAATATTAATACTTAAAATTATTTAAAGACCCAGTGCAAGCACATGTGTCATTATTTTTTCTTGCTCAATACTTTTTGTTTTATTCCCACAAAAGTCAAAGGATGCAAAGCAACAGACACTTGTATATACATACATACATTGTTATGTTCGTACATACGCTACACAAGTTCACAAAATGCTCTTTGCTCTATTGCTATCTAATTTTTATATACGTATAATACCTCATTATCAGCTATGGGCACAGAAGCTGCTTGGAAGCCGCGCTGTTACAAGTGTGTATACGTATATGAAAATGAGAGCAAACAATTCAAGCAAGAGAGCCATTCACACACAAAATGATTGTCAGTGCCACACATCCAAGCAAGCTCACAAACACTTCACTGTAGTGGTACCCATAGCGGCTCATTATTCTCTTTGCTCTGAGAATGCTCCGCACCCACATTTTATTTGACTTACCTTTCACAATAATAAAAAACTAACCCGTAACAAAACTAGTTTTTGACTATAAATTCTTTATATATGACCACGCCCCTTTGTCCAATCCCGCCCATATTTTCAGCATATCTTACAATACATAAACCTAACCAATATACCCAATTTTGTTCAAATACCGTTAACAGGAGCAGAAATAATTGAATAAAGAAATAAATAAATTTGTGATTTGTATGTACCACGCGCATTTATTCAATCCCGCCCATATTTTGATAGTTTATTTTCGTCATCGCCATTAATTTGCCTGCGAAGTTTCAGCTCGATTGGATCACGGGAAAAGGGTTAAAAGTCAATCCAAAGTATTTTCAATGCGGTGCATACAGACAGGTGAAGTTAATATAAAGAATTTAAAAAGGCGTTCAATCATATAATGACGTTACATTGAAATAATATTAATATTTAATAGCACTTAAAAATATTTAAAGACAAGTGTCATTATTTTCTTGCTTAATACCTTTTATTTTATACCCACAAAAAACAAAGAGAATGCAAAGCAACAGACACTTGTACATACATACATTGCTATGTTGGTACATACGCTACACAAGTTCACACAATTTTCGTAGCTCTCTTAATATCTCATTAATATATACGTATAACTATGTCATTATTCTGCTTGCTCTGAGAGTGCTGCGCAGCCACGCAAGTCAACTATTCGCTGCCGCTACATCAGTGTGTGTGTTTTTTTCGCAGTCTGACAATCTGTGTTTCGCAGTCGGACAAATATGTGTTCTATATAGGGATGGGTCACCCTTATCATTTAGGGGTATGAAAAATAGATGTTGGCCGATTCTGGGACCTACCCGATATGCACACAAAATTTCATACAAATCGGTCCAGCCGTTTCGGAGGAGTTTAACGGCAAACAATGTGTGATCGCTGTCGGACAATCTGTATCAGCGCAGTCGGACAAATTGTGTTTGAATGTATTCACTTTGTGAATTTAGGCCGTACCCGCGCCTAAAGATGTTAACACATCAAAAATAATTAACATGTATCAAAAGTTCCAAAATTAGGAAAGCCTTGTACGAAATTTATGAGAAGTATCCAGCTGAAAATGCAGTTATCATATCGGTTGATATTTCAGCAACGTCTGGAGCCGACATCAGTCCCAGTAAATTTTAGTAGAGGACTACATGCTAATGGACTTCATGGCGGTGTTCCCAGAAGACAACTATTAATATTCAAAGTCAACCAAAAGCAACGACTTAAGTTTGGTAATAAGTACATAAAGCAAGACATTTATTTCTGAAAAACATTATTTTTAGCGACGAGAACAAATTCGGAAATTTTGGTAAAAGAAAGCCCGTCAAAATTTGGAGAAGTAAAAATAAAGAATTTGCTGAACCAAAAGTGAATCCAAAAATAAAGCAGGGCGGGGGTTCGGTGATGGTTTTGAGTTGCAAGCAGCAGAGTCGGGAAATTAAATAATTATTAACAATTATTAAAAGTATTGAAGGTAACGTGTCTAAAACAGAATACCTGCATATTTTGAAAGGAAATTTGGCTCCTAGTGTCGAAATTTTGTGCTTGGATAGGACTTTGATCTGTCAACAAAATAATGATCCAAGCGCACATCAAATTAGTTAACGAACGACTACTTTACCATACTCCTAAATCACTGGACCATCTTCCACAATCGCCGGACCTCAATTCGAACGAACATTTGTGGCAGCATCTTGATCTCGAAATAAGGAAGAGAGTAATGAGTAACAGAGAATTTCTCAAATCAGTTGTAATAGAAGAATGATGAAAAATGTCACCTGACATATCCACAAATTTTGTTAAATCGCTGCTGGAGACATTACAAGCTGTTATCATAGCCAATGGAAAATAAACAAAACATTGAAATAATATACACTTACTTTTGACTCGGCAAATATGAAACAGTTTTCGTTTTAGCTGTGTAATTTTAGTAGTTGCAAGAGTTTTGTTGTTATTTTTGTATAAGTTGATAAAGGGTCCAAGACCATGTTTAAAAAAAATCCAATGAGTGTTCGAACTCACGGGCGATGTGTTAAAAACCTTTTTGCTACACGGTACCTGTTCGATTTCTATGAACACATTCATAAATGTTACATTGGAAAATAAAAAACAACGTTCAATAATATGATGACGTTACAGTTAAATAATATTAATACTTAAAATTATTTAAAGACCCAGTGCAAGCACATGTGTCATTATTTTCTTGCTCAATACTTTTTGTTTTGTTCCCCCAAAAGTCAAAGAATGCACAGCAACAGACACTTGTATATACATACATACATTGTTATATTCGTACATACGCTACACAAGTTCACCAAATTGTCGTTGCTCTCTTGCTATCTCATTTTTATATACGTATAATACGTCATTACTCTCTTTGCTCTGAGAGTGCTGCGCACCCACATTTTATTGGACTTGGCTTTCACTGTAATAAAAAAACAACAACACCAACAACAACAACTACTACTACTACTACTGATATGTTGGTGCTTTATTTGTGCTTGCTCCCAGAAACGAAACTGGCTAGGCCATCCCAAAAAACCTGCTTCTGTAGGTCTTTTCTGAGATTGTATACACCTACTAAGATTCCTTCTAAATTAAGGAATGCTTGGAGTCATACCTTTTCATTTCCAAAATACGTTGTTATTAGATCGTGTTCTTATATTGTGTTTCGTGTTCTTATATCAGCGACACAGAATTAAAAAACGAAAGAAAAAGAAAAAATTGTTGGTAGTTGTGGTAGAGGAAGAGAAAAAACTTTATTGTTTGATCTCTTATGTGCCTTTTTGTTCATTGCTTTTTGGAGTCATACAGAAGATCTCTAAATGCAAATGATATAGCATGTGCAAATATGCAACAACAAACATGTGTTGTCAGTTATAATCCCGTTAAACAAAATTCTTTTGCTCTGATACTATTATGACTGCACGTGTTGTTGCTTAATTGTTTCGCAATTGCCAACGGAGCTAGAAGTATTTTGTGAGAAAGGGTCAGTGTTCAAAGTGTTTCTAAAAAAAGTTATTTAAAATTATGAGCAAAACCCGCCAAACACCTTCTGTATGTCTTATATTGCAGAACTTCTGTAAATAATCTGTTGAAGATCTTCTGAAGGTTTCCCATATAAGGAATTGAGTAGGTCTTCGTTAGCAAAACTATTGAAGGTCTCCTTTAAGCAGCGAGAGTGAAGGACTAGCTCTCCAATGTCATGCCGTATAATTTGTAAAGGAGTATGGTATGTGGCTTGCAGTACTAATGTCTGCTAAAGAAGGCCTCTTAAGAGGCCTTCAAACTGGATATACATATATACTGGGCTGTGTCGTGGAGTGTTTGTGTGGGTGGTGGGTGTAGGGGGGGGGGTACCTAAAATAAAAACTGTTAAGGGAATGCAAAGAGTGGAGAGTGTGAGTGTAAGTTGCCATGGTGGAGGGTATATAAGCTTCGGCTCGGCCGAACTTAACACCGTTTCTACTTGTTTTTGTATACACCGGGCAATGCTGAACATCAAATGACTCGCTTTGTTTGGCCATAGCAACAACAATGAAACAACCAAACATACAACATCACACATACTTTGTCCGAAGTAGCTGACGTATACGTGTGTCACATAACCACATGTTTGCCAACGAAACAGCCAAACACACAACAGCGCACTTACTTTGTACTAAGTAGCTGGCGTATTAGTATGTCACCATAACGTCGACTGCGCAAGCCCATGCGCTTGCAAATAAATGGTTTTAGCAGAAGCATAAAATCTGGTTTTAGCAGATTTTGACTTTGATAGATTTAGTCCCTATACGCCGCTATAGATGTTAACACATCAAAAATATAAAGTGTTGAATTGGTTATTAATTTTGAACATTAAAATAAATTTGAACACATATTTAACAAGCGTGTACACTTTCTTTTGACGCTCACAATATATGATGATGGCAACTTGATGTTACTGCATTATTTGGATAACATGAGGTATGAAATGTGTCCACAGTTAGATGGGTGGATTGCTCATATGGACGATAATGTGCGCCATAAAAATCACGAAGTCGCCTATAAGCTGCGCGAATCGATGACTGATTTTCACAGTAAATTTGGATAATTTGCTAGCACTGTCCAAGAGTGAATTTATTCATGATGATTTGCCAGGGTATACTAATCAGAAATGTTAAAAACTGGCAGCAGTGTGACAGTTCGTTTAACAGCTAACCCTTTCGTAAGTTCTGTCTAAGCAAAACAAAACAAAACACGTATATGTAAATACATGGAAAATATTACACACAAGCTGTAAAATTTGCCTTTTTTGTTTGGATGCAAATATAACGTATTTGTTGCTTGACTCAAATATAGTATACTTGTGTCCAAACTCATTGAGCTTGCTATTCAATATAACATGTTTGGAGGTACCCAGACGTGGTTTTGTTTATTGTTTCTTTTCTGTCACTAGAAAGAAACAAAAGCAGCAGATCTTCAATTCACGAAAACAATGCTTGCAAACATGTACATTAAGGTTAGTCACTTTTTTAACTTTTTTCGAATATCCCAAAGCTCTCGCAATATAATATAAGGCATACAAAAATATGAAGAACTGCGTCTTTACTTTTTTGATACCGCACAAAATCCTTCGGCAGCAAATGCAATTACTTTTACTCAAACCAGATTTTCAGTTTTATTTTTTTTTTGTGATTTTTAAAATTTGAAATATCTCGTTTCTCGTTTTAAATCTTTTGTGTGCCAAGTTGCAACTGCGAGCCGGCCTATGGACTTTCGAATGATGGACTGTAACGTTGTGTGTAACGTTGCCGCACATAGCGCCCTCCTGTTGAAAGCATACGTCATGTCATGTCATCCTATTCAATTTTTGGAAACCACAAATTGCTGAACATGGCACGGTAATGCTGCCATTGACGTTAAGGGTGGCATCTTGCTAATTTTGGAAGATAAATTGGCTACAATGCCGCCTTGCCAAAAAACGCACCAAACAGTCACTCGTTGTGGATGTATGGCCTTCCCCTCAACGACGTGTGGATTTTCCGACTCCCAATTGCGAATCTTAAGTTTTGTTAACGTATATCCCGAGGCTAAATGAGCATCATCGGAAAGGATGGTTTTTCGGTAAACATGCTCATCATCAGCCAAGCGATCTTCAGCGTGTCCAGCGGTCACAATGATGGTCACGAGGACTAATTGAATTTCATGGACCTTTATTCCAAGGATATTTTGCAAATTTCTTCGCCAAGAAGTGCGAGAAATGAACAATTTTTTAAATTCATTCAGTACGATTATCCACATTCATTGAAACAAAAAATCAATATTCTTGTCAAAATGAGATACCTTCAGTTAATTGTGAATAAAAGCGAAACTCGTCCATCGATTTTCATGATCAATGTTTCATTTTTTTCCCCAGGTTATGCGACTTTATGTGAAAATTATATGTCTCGACATTTTTTTGCGTTTTGGATTTTTCAAGATTTTGTACACCAAAATTTGAATTCATTAATCAAAAAATAATTTTTTACTTCATATATATTTATTTCTAACTGCGAAACTGTTTATTATGTTGAGAAATATAGAAATGGGTTAAAGGTATTGTAATAAAGGGTTATCCATTTCGTGGTTTCAAAAGTATAGGGCTGGAATTCGACATCTGTCAAACTAAGTTGTTAAACCAATTTTTTTCTTTCAGTTGAAAGTCTGACATTGACAAAACTGGGTCGCTTAACTATCACACGACGCACAAAAATTATTAAAACCTACTACAAAAATGGTGATTCTGGCACAGCCACATATCGTGCTTTAAGAGGACATTATGGTTAACATAATCGTCCAACTACGCAAGCAATAGGCAAAATTGTGAATAAATTTGAAGAGACTGGAGCGGTTACAGATATTGTAAGTCCTGTGTAAGTGAAAGTGTTGCCGAAGACCCGAATGTATCGATTCCTCGTCGTTCTCAGGAATTAGGACTGTCTTACGGCACATTATGGCGTATTTTGCATTTGGATCTACACCTACATCCATATAAAGTCCAGCTCACACAACAACTGAAGCCAGCTGACCATTCACAACGTCGTAGACACGTGGAATGGGTGCTTGAACAACAGGCTGTAGACGGCGATATTTCGAACAAAATTTTCTTCAGCGATGAAGCACATTTCTCAATCGGTGGGTATGTTAATAAACAAAATTGTCGTATTTGGGGTTCTGAGAATCCTCAAGTAATTGAAGAGAGGCCATTACATCCAGAAAAAGTCACTGTTTGGTGCGCTCTTTGAACCGAAGGTGTGATTTGCCCTTACTTCTTCGAAAACGACGATACAACGACTGTCACCGTCCATTCGGAGCGTTATGATCATATGATAACCTGCTATTGAAGAATACGGCTTGGAGAACATGTGGTTTCAACAAGACGGTTCCACATGCCACACAACTCGAGCGAATACGGCATTATTGCAAGAGACATTTCCTGGCCGCGTAATTTCACGTCGTGGCGATATCAACTGGCCACCAAGATCATGCGATTTGACACCATTATACCTTTTTTGTGGGGCTACGCGAAAGACCGTGTTTATGCAGATAAACCTTTAACTCTTGAGCACTTAAGAACCAACATTCGTCAAGTTATTGCAGAGATACCGCCCAATATGTGTGTCAAAAAGTGGTCGAAAATTACCTCAAAAGAATCAATGCTTGCAACACTTCGCGTGGTGGTCATTTAAATGATGTAGTGTTTCACACATAATGACAACGTTCAAACTTTATAATAAAAAAGAAATATCATGAGAAAAAATATTTTGTACGTCTTTTATTTACGTTTACTTTTGAAACCGCAAAATGGATAACCCTATATTTACTGTTTCTCAGTTTGTTTAAACGAGCAATGGAATGATATATGTATAAGCTTCTTTCAAGAAATGAGCTCTAAATCGCTGCCTCAGAGTTCCAAATTTAAAAAAAAACACATGAGATGTCGGGGGATACCCGGTTGGAATGAAGTTCCTTTCGGCATATATTATGTACTAGTTAGTTCCAACACGCCTAAGGCGCTCTATAATTTAAATGGCTCTTTAAGAAAATATACTTTTTGTAAAATGATAAACTTTTTTTAAGAAAATTTGTTTTGTAGAATGTACTTTTTTTTTAAGTATACTTCTAGGTCCTTTTTGTAAAAATATGTATTATATTTTCCCAAAAAGGTAATTTTTGAAAGAGTCGTACTTCTTTTATAAAAAGCTATTGTTTTTTTTAAGAAAAGGTACTTTCTGTAAGAAAAAGCCTTCTGTAAGCAAAGTATGAATTTTTTTACAAAGAAGTACGTTTTTAACAACAGGTACTTTGTAACGAACTGGTACTCTTTTAGAAAAAGGTTATTTTTTAAGAAAATGTACTCACTTTTAGAAAGGCTACTTACCCCAAGAAAAGAAACGAAAACGTATAATTTTATTTTTAAGAAAAGGAAGTTTTGTAAGGTAAGGTATTTTTTAAGAGAATGAATTTTTTTTTGTAGAAATTTTTTTTTTGAGAAATGGGAATTTTTTTAGAATTGGTCCTTTTTCAAGAATTGCTAAATTTTTGGGAGTAGGTACTTATCTCAAGAAACGTTATTTTGTATCACAGAAAAAGTACTCTTTAAAGAAAAGGTAATTTTTTAAGAAAAGAAAATTTATTTTTTTAAGAAAAAGGTACTTATTTAAAAAAATATACATTTTTAAGAAAATGTACTTTTTGTAAGAAAATTTACTTTTTTTAAGCAAACGTACTTCTTTAAGTTAAGGTATTTTCAGAAAAGGTACTTTGTTGAAGAATATGAATAGGTATTTTTTTTTTTGAGAAAATTCACTTTTTTTAAGAAAAGGAACGTATTTACGAAAATTTTATTTTTTTTAAACTTCTTTCACTTTGGCTTTTCCACATGTACTTTTTATTGGGTTCAAAACTAAACTATACAGGGTGATTCAGGAAGTTCCGGACAAATTTCTCCAGCGTATTCCTTGGCTCGTTTCATGAAGAAAAGTCCACTAGGACCATGTCCGAAAATGCAAGGGGTGCGAAATGGCAGCGGGTTCAAAAATTTCGGATTGGTGGTCGGAGGGTAGTCGGGTAAAGTTGCTAACTTCTGAGCCAGTGGTCGGATTTTTTTGTTTTTGGGCTTGTTGGAAATGTCTTTAAGAGGCCTTTCAGAATTAATTAAAAAAGAAGTAGAAAAAAGTCAAATCGCCGAGATACAGAGCTTTCGGAAAAAAATGGAAAAAAATTCACATATCCTCAAATTGCTCAGCCAGATGGCAGGTAACTTATATTTTTTTCTGCTACAAGATAGCCATACCTCCTACCTTTCCAAAATGACCTAAGCGAAGCCCAGAGTTCTTACTGTTCCATAGTTATGACCATTTTACTGAAATGCAAGAATATTTGGTTTTGTTTTTGGAAGCGAAATAACAGCACACATTTATTTGTTTTTTTAAATTAATACGTTTAAGATTTTATTTTATTGAACCTCTGGCTCAGAAGTTAGCAACTTTACCCTACTACCCCCGACCGCCAATCCGAAAATTTTGAATCTACTGCCATTTCGCACCCTTGCATTTTCGGACATGGTCCTAGTGGACTTTTCTTCATGAAATGAGCCAAGGAATACGCTGGGGAAATTTGTCCGAAACTTCCTGAATCACCCCGTATACTAAATAGTGGTTACAGGCGCCACCTAGAAAACTTCCCAATAAACAAGAAATTCGTCAGCATTTGTTAGTCTAGACACAAACCAAAGCAAAATTACCCAATATAGTTGATAATTCTGGGTTGTAGCATAACAGTGTTAAAAATAAGTTGTATATTTTGTTTTCATTTAGCTCCCATCCCGCAAAGTGCGATAAGGAAATTCGTTCCTGAAATTTGTATGAAACAATTATTATAGGTCAAAACAACTAATGATGCAGTGCAATTTGTAGGACCCGAATTAGTGTTAATCCCTTGAGTACGCATATGTTTTTCCAATTTTTTTTTAAAACTTGCACATTATTATCGTTAACTATAATTTGATGAAAAACAAAAGTCAAAAACATGCCACCATTAGAAAACCCAAATTCTTGTTGCCCGTAACCTACCCACTCTCCATGCATGGATATAAGGATACTAGCAGTTGAACATATAAACAAAAAATGTACTGCACTACAATTCTCAACAACAAAACGGAAGAATCCAGCCAGAAGGGATACCTACAAATTCAGAGTGTTTCCGTATATTTTGTACATAAAACTGTAACTACAATAAAACTACAATCACGTATTTTCTGTTAAGATCAGGGAAAGGAGAATCAAATGTACATACTAACTGACATTTAAAACGTAAACATTAGAGTGCTTCAAGTGCATTTACTGTAGTATAACATTATATGTTTGTGTATCTACTGTGTATTTACCAACAGCTTGCAATTGTCAATATGTAATACAATCTGTTTATTCGTTTGCAATTTTCATCACTTCCTTCATGTTTTGGGGTGATGTAACGTATGAGAATTGCAACAAATAGTTGCACGCATTTTGCAGTGCATATTGTGTGTGTGCAGTGTTGTCTGCTTACGAAGAAACTGCTGCTAGAGTTAGTTCAACTAAATATTACAAATGTAGGAAATTGCAAAATTTAACAATTTTGACTTTTAATACGTTGAACTACTATTAAGTCGAAATTTGTATTTTGAAGTTTGTGATCATAATTATATGTAAAAAAAACAACGCTACGGATTAAAAATCTTTTTCTCTTGCTCTAAATATTGTCGATTTTGTATAGAACAGCACAAAATCATTGCCCTTTTTAGCATCTGTCTCAAAGTATACTCGAAATTGTTGTACCAAGGACAGATTAAGAAATGATTATACTAAATAATGGGATTTTTTTGGTTTTCGAAAATTGAAAAAAAACACAAAAGGTGTCCACAAGTGAATGAAATATTTATTTCGATCGACAACTCAATGTCTATCATTTACTTTTTAAAGATTAGTTCATGCAAACGTTGCCGAAGACTACGCTTCACGTGGTCCATTCGGAATATCTAATTTTGGCACAAATTTTTCAACATTTCGGCCGTTAACTCACCAATGACACGTGAAGTGTTATCCTCCAAGGCTGCAATCGGAATTGGATTGTCCCTAAAGACGAGAGATTTCACGTGCGCCACAAAAGATATTCTAGTGGGATGAAATCGCCTGAACGAAGCTGTCAATTGACAGCGCCGCCACAATGTGAGAGTAATTGCTCACCAAACTCGTCTCTCAATTGGTTCATGAAATCGCGTGCAGTGTGACATGTGGCACGTAACACTTTTCTGTGGAAACCAAATGTCAACCAAGACCAATTTTTCCATTTTAGGCAAGAAAAGGTCCTAATCATCGTTTGCTCCCTTACTGCATTGACTGTCAAATGGACCATAAAATGTACGTAACTTGCCCAACACATTTTTCTCCGAGACCGAATTTTGACAATAAAACTCTATTATTTGCAAGCGTTGTTCGTTTGTCGGCCTATTGATGATGTATTGGCAAGGCAAACTGAACAATTTTGACCTTGACACATGACACGAATCACGCGTGAACTGGCAAAAACTTAACACTGAAACCCCAAATAGCAACGGTTTGATTACTCAACTGCTATTCAAAGGTTAGAAAAGTTACACAGTATAAATTTGTACTAGATCTTTCACTTTTCAAAATTAATAATCAAAAATTTTTTCAAAAAAGTTATTTTTTGTTCATCATTCACTTTGTGGTAAAATATCATTTGCACACGGATTCATTTTGCATAACATGGCGGATAGTGGACCAACAATAAAAAATTTGAACTAAGGGTGACTTAGGAAGAACGCACTTTTTCAGTTTAAAATAAAAACACGTATTTTCTTAAATAGTTGTGATTTTTTATTTGATTGTAAAGAAGACATGTTCCGATTAACTATGCAACAAAATATCCGTCAAATGGCCCCCACGGCTCTGATGACAGGTCATTGCTGTTTTTATGAAATTTTCCATGACTTTTTCACAGAGATGTGGCTGTAACTCACCCATTACGCGCTGGATCTCGGATTTGTGGTCAAGAATTATTTATGGTTTCTTTGTATAAACCAGAGATTTTAAAAAAAGAAGATTTTAAAAGAAATTGCACGGCGTTAAATCGCATGATCTTGGTGGCCAGGTGACATCAGAATTTCTTGAGATAATTTGTTCTAGAAATCGTTGCTGCAATAAATCGATTGTTTCATGCGCGGGTTCGCATATGGCGCCACATGTCGTCCTTTCTTCACTCTTTTCATGAAATTTGCCATGCCATTTTCACAGAGATGTGGCTGTATCTCACCGATTGACGTGTTGGATCTGGGCTTTGAGCTGAGGAATTATTTCTGGTTCATTCGCAGAGATTTCACAAAACCCCAAAGAAAGAAATCGTACGGCATTAAACCGCATGATCTTGGTGGCCATTTGACATCAGAATAGCTTGAGGTAATTTGTTCTGGAAATCGTTGCTACAACAAAATCAATTGTTTTATGGGCGGTGTGGCAGGTGGCGGCGTCTTGCTGAAACCACATGTCGTAGAATACATACAAGAACTTCGTTATCATGTTCCTGTAACGAATGCCGTTCACGGTCGCCGCAATTTCGGCCTCATCTTGACCAAAAATCCGCACCAGACAGTTGCTCGTTGTTGGTGCATTTGTTTCTCACGGATTACATGGGGATTTCCTCAGCCCCATATTCGACAATTTTGTGTATTCACAAAGCCATTCAGAGGGAAATGCGCTTCATCGGAGAAAATTACTGTTTTTTTTAAAAATTTTCATCAACTATAGTTTGCTCCATTACCCATCTATTGGTTTGAACTCCTGAGTAAGCTAAATTTTGTAGAACTCCTGAGTAAGCTAAATTTTGTCAAAATTCGCGGCGTAGTGCTTCGTGAAATATGAAGTTGTACAGACGGAATTGACGCGGAATTGATGTTTTCGGGATTTCAATGTGTTTAAGAGACCAACCAGTACATTGACGCACAGGAGTGTTTCGGTTTTTTCACAGTTTTTGACCACTCTTCGAATGGGTGGCACATTAGGTGCACTTTCTCGACGGCAAATTCTTCGTAGTTTTCGAGAGGCCTCAGCATAACATGTAACTTTTTGTATTAAGTTCTCACAATTATAACGCGTTGTTATTTTCTAAAGCGCTCTATTTTGGAACAAAGTTAATTATCGCACTTTGCGGGATGGGTGCTAAATGAAAAAAAATTAAACAACTTTTTTTTAACGCTTTATGCTACAACCCAGTATTATCAAACATATTGGGTTCTTTTGCTTTGGTTTCTGTCTAGACTAATATATGTTGGGAAATTCTTGTTTAATGGGAAGTTTTCTAGGTGGAGCCTGTAACCGATATTTAGTATATTTTGTAGTTTTGAACACAATAAAAAGTAAATAGAAAAGCCAAAGTGAAAGAAGTTTAAAAATCAACATTCTCTTAAATAAGTGCATTTTCTTAAAAAAAAAAAATTTTTCTCAAAAAAAAATACCTATTCATTTTCTTTAACAAAGTACCTTATCTGAAAAAAAGTACAATTTTTTTTTTAAATAGGTACTTTTTCTTAAAAAGTAAATTTTCTTACAACAAATTACCTATTCTTAAAAAAACACCTTTCTTTAACCCAGATATGCCGATCGTACTACATGTAGTACATCTATTATGTTCAGGTTTCTGCGTTTACTGTGCTTCAAATTTTCTAATCTACTTGTTGTTGTGCTACTGAATATAACGGTCAACAAAGCATGAGTTGATAAGTTTTGTCTAGGGTAATTGCTTGTGTGTATTTTTTTGGATCAGAGATTTCAGTTTTTTGAAATTGGCAAAAGTGTGAAGATGTCACGTAATCGGTGAGAAAAGTTGTATATGGGCATTTCCACAGAAAGGTTCACCTTTTGTCACATCACGTCACTCTCGATAATTACTTATATTTTAGGACCAGTGTGTTTGATTGTGTTATTTTAGTTTAATAAATATGTAGTTACTTACATTCTGTATTTAGGAAATGAATAGAAAACAATCGAACCACATGGTCATAAAATATAACCAAATAAAGAGGGTGACGTAATGTGACATAGGGTGGCACTTTCTCTGGAAATCATATATGCATATTTTATTGTTGTTGCGTATATATCAGTTTTTCATTCTGATTGTAACATATAGAAATAAGGCTTTGCGACCCCATAAAGTAAATATATTCTTGATCCTTATAACAACCGGAGTCGATATAGCCATGTCCGTCTGTCCGTTTGTCCGTCTGTTGAAAACATTCTCACGACTTCAATCGGCGATAATGCGGTTTGATTTTTGGCCCGAAATGTTCCACGTATCCCTGAGCAGTTTGGTATTGAAAATCAGCGAAATTGGTCCATTGGAAAAAATTTTATGATTGGAAACGTAAAAAAACTCATAAAATTTTCACATTAATTTTTGTAGTTTTATACTAAACTACTCCTTTTGCCGTGTGGTGAATTTCCATGTTGAAAATCTTTGTTGTTCTTTATAATAGGTAAGTAATTTAGAATGTTTAGATGTACTTTCATGTGTTCATACATTTATATGAATTTTGTCACACTTTACAAGGTCGCTGTGGCCTGATCGGTAAAGGGTTGCGCGTTGGAGTCTGAGGGTTGTTAGTTCAATTCTCGTCCCAGATTTTTTTTTTTTTTTAACAGTTCTTCAAAAAATGCTTTTTAATTTTTAAAAAATGCTTGTTTATTTTACTTGTGAACAAGTAACTTATTTTTATTTTTTTTAAAAAAGTAAATTTTCTTAAAAGAAAGTACTAAGAAAGTACATTTCAAAGTACATTTCAAAGTACATTAAGTACATTAAGTAAATTTCAAAGTACATTTCTTAAGTACATTTCATTAAGTACATTTCTTAAGTGAATTTCTTAAGTACATTTCTTAAGTACATTTCTTTTTAATGTACATTTCTTAAGTACATTTCTTAAGTACATTTCTTTCTTAAGTACATTTTTTAAGTACATTTCTTCTTAAGTACATTTCTTCTTAAGTACTTAAGGAATGTACATTTCTTAAGTACATTTTTTAAGTAAATTTCAAAGTACATTTCAAAGTACAGTTTCTTAAGTACATTTTCAATGTGAGCATTTGAGCATTGTGAGCAATGCATTTGTGAGCATTGTCAGCATTTGTGAGCATCCTGCATTTGTGAGCATTTGTGAACAAGTAATTGCATTTGTGAACAAGTAACTTATTTTTATTTTTTTTTTAAAAGTAAATTTTCTTAAAAAAGGTCCTTTTTAAAATTTAATATTTTGCTGGTTAACACTAAGTTGGAGGGTATCAAAGATTCGGCACAGCCGAATTTAACACTTTTACTTGTTTTAATTATAATAGTCGCAAAAACTGATACGTAGCAAAAGTATATTTGAAGAAGAAAATTCTATGTGATTTTAGTTGTTTAGTTTTTTGCATTAGTGTGCAAAAATGGTGAAAACAAAAACTTATTTTTCCAGATTTTTACCTTTAAATGAGATAATAAATGCCTTAGAGGAAAGTAATGAAAAGTTTTTGCAAAATTACATCTCAATTGTGCCCACTCATGGTGCGAACAACTATGTCACAGACGAAGATTCTGGAGAAGACGATGAATTCTGAGGCTGAGCTTTTTCGAAATTCTTATTCTACTGATTCGGATAGTGAAGACGACATTCCACTTGCGTTATTGCAACAGGTCAAGAATCGTAAATGTATTACGTCATCAGTAAAATAGAAATTCACAATCTGGAAGAAACTGAGCCTATTGTTACAGCATGTGAACAGGACATTTTACCTACACCTCTTGAATGGTTCGAAAATTGTTTTGATGGTTTCTTGCTGCAATTTATTACTCAATACTCCAATGACTATGCGTCCAAACAAAATGCAACTGCAAATATAACTCCAGACGAAATCAGGTGCTTTATTTTAATTTTTAATTTTGCTACTGAGTGGCTACAATACTGTTTCGAGACGCCGTATGTATTGGCAAAATTATAGGGATAGGGATCATGTGTCGAACGCAATGAGAAGGGATCGATTTGAGCTCATAATAAGAAATTTGCACTTTGTGGATAACAACAGTCTGGATAAAACATACAAGTTCCCAAAAGTTAGATCACTCTTACATATGTTGAACAAGAGTTTCCAAAGTTTTACTCCGAAAACCATACATCATTCAGTGGACGAGTAGATAGATGGTTCCATACTACGGTAGCCACTAAATAATTTTTTTATTCATTTGTTTTTTCTCTACTTATGTACACAAAAGTTGCTGCATAATAAACGACTTGAATTAAATCACACGAAAATACTGTATTTTGCTTTCATATGTGCCGAGCGTACTACATATAGTACGGACTCAAAATCCAAGTTAGAAAATATTTTTTCCTATTCTTTCTTCAGTTTTGTAACATAATCTGTCAGAATAAAGCTATTTTGGAAAACTACGAAGATTTTTGTACTAGTTCGCCCGTCGGCATATCTGGGTTAAAGAGCACATTTTTTGTGAAACAAAATAACTTTTCGTGAGATAAATGTACCCATTCTTGAAAAAAGGGCCACTTCTAAAAAAAATCCAATTTGCTAAAAAAAACCTTTTCTTCAAAACAATACCTCTTTTAAACAAAAATACCTCCTCTAAAAAAAATGTATTTTCTTAAAACTAAATTGTCTTAGAAACAAAATAATACCTTTTCTTTTCTCGAGATAAGTATTCTTTCCGAAAATAAGTAAATTTTTTTAAAAAAAATAACCTTTTCCTAAAAAGAGTACCACTTCTTTAAAAATACCTGTTCTTAAAAAAAGTACTTCCTTTTAAAAAAAAATTCATAGTTTTATGGTTTTTTCTTATTTTTCTTACAGAAACTACTTCTTCTTAAAAATAGTACCTTTCTTAAAAAGGGCATTAGCATTTAATAAACTAAGTACGTCTCTTTAAAAAGGACCTTTTCGGGAAAATATAATACATATTCTTACAAAAAGAACCTAAAAATATACTTTTTTCAAAAAAAAATTACTTTCTATAAAACAAATTTCTTAAAAAGAGTTTAAAATTCTACGAAAAGTATCTTTTCTTAAAGATCAATTTAAATTATCGTATTTCTCTACGGGCGCCTTAGGCGTGTTAGAACTAACTAGTACATAATATATAGCGAAAAGAACTTCGTTCCAACCGGGTGTCTCCTGACACCTCATGTAATTTTTTTTGATAAACAGAATAAATATATGTTACAGCTGGCAAATTTCAGAGATGCAATGCAAAGCAATGTTACTGAGACACCCTATATAAAAATTATTTAAAAATTATTGGATTAACTAATATTTGAATCCAAGGAATATCAAAGTAACATTAGAATGCCTAAAGCAGTTTATGGTGTATATTACAAATTGATTGTTATAAGAGTTCGACATTAGTTAAGCGTAATGCTGGTAAGAATGTGTACTGTAATGTATCATCTATGAGCACCCCGAACGGTTGATGAATTCGCTAAAATCTCTGGAACCAGCGATAAGAGATGTCGTTACTATGCAATCTCATTACTAACGATTAAGTCGATGCGAAATTCTAGTGCAAGTGAGTGTGCTTTCCTGAAATATGTATAATTCCCACGAAATACCAAGCATTTTCACTTGTATCAGACCTTGAAAGTTTGTGGTACAAACTTCTCGTAAATTAAAATGCTGAAAATCAATTTAGCCCAGTAATTAATGATTGATGGTCACGTGTAATATGTAAAATCGCCCCAAAATATAGGATCATAGGCAGTTCATATGAAAACTCGCCCATTTCCTATGTAAGAAATTTTAGAAAATGACACAAGAGAAAATGTAGTATCAAAACGTTTTTACATACCGAGTAGGAATTGTTGTAATGTATTTTTATATTCCGGACCACCTCTATGCAATTACTTTAAAATATGCTAACTCAACAATCGCACATTTGGGCAATTTTTCATAACCATAAGTTTTGGGCCATTTTGATTTTAAAATTTTTGCCAAGTTTTTCATTATGAAAAACACCCCCTAAAATGAAAAATGGCCAAAAAAATGGGAATTTCTCCCAAATTAATGTGGGATATTTTTGGGTAATTTCTCATTTCATTTTTTGCGCATCCATAATAAAATTGTTGCGACGGGTATAGAGCAATTGCGTGTAAGTGAAGATAACAATTGTCACTTACTATTATTGACAATTGTACAAACTCATGACGTTAGCTGTCGTAAACATACTAATTAAACAAACAAATAAACAACTTAAACCAATTTTACAATATTTCTCCAACTGTTTCTATCCTTCGCCTTTTCTCGCCAGTTTGTAACACCAAGGATATGGAAGGATTCTTCGTCCTGGTCCTTCCAGCGGAATCTTGGTCGCCCTCTTTTCCTGCTTCCATCGGGTACGTTATCGAAACCCTTACGTGCTGGCTCTTCTGCATCCATTCTGACAACATGGCCAGAGCAATTAGAATAATTTGATTCGCTTAGCTATGGCCTCGTCACAATACAGATGATATAGCTCTCGGCTTCAAAGACGTTTTCTTTAAGAGGACCATATTTTTACGGAGAATTTTTCACTCGAATACTCCCAGGTGGTTTTCATCCGCTTGCGAAACGACCCAAGTTTCGGGCCTATATGTCAGGATAGGTAAAATAAGAGTCTGGTATTGCTGGACTTTTGTCCGTTTAGAGAGGTCTTTGTTCTTAAACTGCTTGCTGAGCCTAAAATTCTCCTATTTAACTCCCGGCTCACGTCCTTGTTCAAGGTGGATCCAAGGTAGACAAATTCATTTACCACTTCCAAATTAAATCGGTTGTCTACGTTCAAGTGTGGACCAAGTCGAGCGGTTTGTCTAGTTGTTGACACCATCAATTTTATCTTGCTCTCAGTAAAACCAAAACCCACCGTCGATTGTCTAAAACCACACTGATAAGCCCAATCAGGTTTTCAATAATTGGCTTTAGTCTTTCACATCATACGCTCGACAAGATCTTATATGCGATGGATAAAAACTGATACCGCGATAGTTGGAACAGACATACGCATCACCCTTTTTGAATACAGGATATAATACACTGAGACTTCAATCGTCAGGCACAGATTCCCCCAACCATATACGGGATATAAATTCATTCATCAGGTCCAGTCATTCGCCATCTGCCTTCAAAAGTTCCAAGGGTAGACCATCCGCACCAGCGGCTTTATTGTTCTTAAGCCGGGAGATTGCCGTTCTAATCTCGCCTTGGTTGGGGGATACAATCTACACTGTCTTCCACTATCATTACCCCCTGATCTTCAGTGGAAGAATCTGAGTGGAGTAGTGCTGAAAAGAGGTCTCTCCACATTTAAAGCACTCACTGATCATCAGTCATCAGATTCACATTCTCGTTCTTGCAGGACTCTCTCTCTCTCTCTCTCTCTACACTATCTGCTAGCACTGCCATCTCTTCCTCCTAAAATTTTGGTTTTCCTCCTCTCTCAGCCTCTTGTACCGCTCACTCGCAACACGCGTTGTAACTGACTGTTCGTTGCCATAAGTGCAGCGTCTTTTCCATCAATTGCACTGCGACATTCTTCGTCGTAATATGTCTTATTCCTTGCAGCGGTTTCCACAGAATGGGAGTTGTGCTTCCACTGCGCTTCTGTATCCTCAGGAAGGAGAGTGTTCAGGGAGTAGCAGGAGAGTGAGCTTTTGTTGATAGGACATTGATATCTCCGGTATTTCCCCGTGTTCGGCTTCGCACGTTTTGCACCCTGCTCTGTATTGTGCAAACTTTCGCAGCCACCATATAATGATCCGAGTCGATTTTGGCACTACGAATCCCACGTACATCCATTACACTAGAAGACAGCCTGCCATCTAATACCAAGTGACTAATCTGGATCTTCGTTCTCTAATGAGTAGATATCCAGGTCGCCTTATGTATGTCCTTATGCTGGAACCGTGTGCTACTAACTACCAAGTTCTTTGCAGCGGCGAAGTCTATCAGTCTTATTCCATTATCGGAGGTGGGATTACTGTGATTACCGATGGTTGGTCGAAAGACACTCTTCTTTCCCAATTTGTCATTAAAATTGCCTAGAATAATCTTAATGTCGTTGTCAGGGTAGCGTTCGAATACTCCCTCCAGATGCTCATAGAATGATTCTTGGACCTCATCGCCTTTATCCTCTGTGGGTGCGTGCTCACAAATTAACGAGATGTTGAAATATTTCGCTTTGATGCGAGTTGTGGCTGTGCGGTATCTCACTGGGTTGAACCTTGAAACTAGAGATCGCAGTCTCTTGCCAACTATAAATCCTCACCAGAATTCGTGTTTTCGCTCATGGCGGCTGTAGTAAATATCGAAGGTTTTCTTTCTGGTGCAACCATATTCTGCCCATCGCATTCCGTGGATACCTGTGATGTCAGCTTTATATTTTTCGAGGACATCCGCCAGTTGGAAAGTTACACCCGTCCTGTATAGTGTTCGCACATTCCAGTGGTCCTTATAACGTTTGCGAGGATCGTCAACAGTTAGGGGGTTTCTTCGTTTATTATTACGATGTTGTGTACTTTCATTGCGTATATAAAGGGGGCGGGGGGTGGTTTGCATTTTACCTACTGCCAGGTTGATTACACTGTGTGTAATTTTTTAAGTCATGGCAAAATAACCATATACGGACACCACTACGTTTCCCAATTTTTCCCAAAGTCATGCACTTTTTTTTTATGGGCCGCCAAAGATTTGGGGCCTCGGTATCATTTTCGTAAAAATGTGATCATTTTCTCAGGCTCATATCTTGCAAACCGTTCAGAATTTCGATTTACTCTCTGAGGCAAAGTTGTAGCTCTTGTCATAAAGAACATATAAAATCAAAAAAACTTCACCTTCCAGATCAAAATCGCAAAAAACTTAAAAAAATTCGATTTTTTTTACCTTTTTTCCCGTGTTTCAAGCTTGAAAGCAGTCTTGTTGCATGTGTCGAACCGAAAACCTTCCATTCCGCTAGCAATGGGTATCAACATGAAAGAAAGCTATGAAACATTGAAGATATAATGGAAAAAATCAAAAACTACGAAAATAAATGGAAGATTTGCTGTGATTTGAAGGTCATCAACATTTTGCAAGGGATCATCGATAGGGCGGCTTCCCAAAATTCTTTTGTTTTCTTTGTAATTGGGATTCACGCTCACCTCTGAATCAATTCCAATGTAACTCGTGGAGGCCAAGAGGAAGTGTGGATGAACAAATACAACAACATAGACTGAAGAATGCACATGGTTCTGGCCAGGCATATTTCATTTTTTGCTACCTATGGACCTGAACAGGAGAAAAAGGTAAAAAAAATTATATTAAAAAATTTTCGGCAAATTTTTCACTTTTGCGTGCTACCTAAACAGTGTTAAGAATCATCTCTAGGAAGTTTATATGTTCCAGAAATTTGTTTACTGAGATCTTAGGTAAATTTTTGTAGTTGATTGTTTCCTTGAATTTTGAACGGTTTGCTACCTATGGACCTGAACACGGGAAAAAAGGTAAAAAAAAATCGAATTTTTTTAAGTTTCTTGCGATTTTGATCTGGAAGGTGAAGTTTTTTTGATTTTATATGTTCGCAATTTTTGTTCTTTATAACAAGAGCTACAACTTTGCCTCAGAGAGTAAAAATTCTGTACGGTTTGCAAGATATGAGCCTGAGAAAATGATCACATTTTTACGAAAATGATACCGAGGCCCCAAATCTTTGGCGGCCCATAAAAAAAAAAGTGCATGACTTTGGGAAAAATTGGGAAACACGGGTCTTTTTGTTTTTAGTTTTTTATCACGTAGTGGTGTCCGTATATGGTTATTTTTTTCGTGTTGCACTGTGTTATGTATCACCCAACCTTTATGGATCAGACGCTGACCAGAATGCAGTGTGTCGAAACTGGATTTTTGTTTCTTCAATTTTGATCCGCCATTGGCCAGGGCATTTTGGCTCACCCGCCTTCAAAGGACAGAAGAATATGTCCACTACGTCGAAGAGCTTCATTGATAGGGTCACCAAATAATCCTGACACGTATCAGTGATCAGGCTGCTCATTCGTTTCACCTACTCACTTTATCTAGCTAACAGAGGTTTCTGATAAAGCCATTTCCCAGGACATACTGCGAGGAAGTAGTGAACGGCTTGGACTGCCTAATGAAGGAATCATTTCTGGCAACTCCCAAGTGAATGGCTGTCAGAAACTTTCCTTTTCCTCCAAAGACAGTCCCACTACTGTCAATATCGTATTTAAAAAACGGACAATAATACAGCGCTAAAAAAGGACAATTAAAAAAATGTATAACAAAAATTCTAGTCCAATAAATTCTATCTGTAGTCCAGACATACCATCATGTACGGTCTATTTCTGTTTATAACGTTAATAATTTAAGAAATTTATTTAAATAATAAAAAACCATAAAAAAAACTCATTTATCAAACTCTACATAGTCTGGAACCACATCAAGACTTCTTGTCAACATTCACCCAACATTTTATGTTGACAGTTCTGCAAATTAAATGTTCACTCAACAACAACGCTCACCCACCCAAAACATCCATTATATAGTTTAATTGCCAATCATTCTTCCTTGCAGTGACCACATGTTCTTTTATTGAATTAAATAAAATTGTATTCTTCAGCTGCGTAATTTGGTAAAATATTTTATCACAGTCTCGCTTTAACATTTAGTCAAACGTTGCGTTCCCATCAACAACATTCGGCAAAAGGACACCCCTGTGGCTACTCAAATTGAAACTTTAACAAAAAAACATGTATCAGAGTTTCAATACGGGTTCTAGACCAAATTGACATGGACCAGCTTTTGTAGCATTTGCTGCTTAAACGTTTGTCCTGTATGTAATATACAAAAAGTTTCTAAAGTTGTGTATGATGCCTAATCGATTTAGTAGTTTGGCGAATAAAATTCATTTGGAAAATTCCTATATGGGTCAGGGATGAGAGAGCAGAGTGTTAAGCGAATAGATTTAGTTAACGATCTACAATGTGTTTATATGTGCTTCTGCTCTTTACAACCTGCATTGCATCTGTAAGCTGCAATAAATCTTGGGAAATAAGAATTTTTTATGAAGTGTAAAATATGTTCTTATCATCAGCGGATATTTGGAATCAAATACGTCTCAGTAAAGATGTGTTTGTATTGCAGTTTTTTTGTTTGCATTAAAACAAAAAAAAACACTTTTCAACTTATGAATTTCTCAACAAATTTTGTTACATTTCCTCAACTTCCGTTACACACTTGAACTGTAGCATACCACGCATTTATATGCTTCTGGTTTTTCAGACCAATGTACGACGAGAATCCAGTCAGTACTTGACTTTTCTACTATATTTAGCTCTTCACCCAACTTAAACACAAATATCAATCTATATACTCACACAGACTCATCCGAACTTATTGACTTGCACTCACACTTATGTACATTTCTGTATATAAAATGAACATAACTCAAACAGTATATACCGTATAAGATTTGTGTACATATGTGACGCTTATATGGAAGTGAGTTACACTCAAACAAAAAAGTTTGGTATTAACAAGAAATACTGTTTGGTGCTTAACTCGTAGAAAATCTATCAAGTTTTGCAATTCTCTTAGAGTTTTTAAATACGAAAATGTCTGTAATACAGACACGGAGTTATCTAGCGGATGACATAGGCTATACAGCCAGGGTGAAAGTGAGCGGTGCCACGCCTACTAGACCAATAGAAAGATTGTTATGAAAATTGCACAATGTGGTACTGACGACCTGCTGATACTCCTTGGCTTCACTTGGTTGTTATTGGATAAAGGGGCGTGGCACCACCCATACAACTTGAAATTTAAATTGGCTATATCTCATGAACCGTCAGAGATATGAAGATGAGATTTGGTATGCATGTTGTTGGAACAGTATGAATTACAGCCAGGGTGGAAGAGGGCGGTGCCACGACCCCTTTGAAAAAAACCGATATATTAGCCATAACCATAGTTTGAAACGCAATGGAACAACAAATTTTGTTCACCCTTTGGCATTACAACAACTTTGAAGGCAAAACGTAGTTTGCCGAGTCCAGCTGGTAGTTCATAAAGCTGCAAACAATTTAAAAGATACCGAAAATATACAAAAATGGCTCAAATACAAATATTTATATATGCATTCTCTAAAATGTCACCAAAAATATTTTTTTAAAAAAATGTTAAAACTAATAAATATATGAGACAAAATTAGATTTTTTTTCAAAATGATGGGGTTCTGTCAACGGATTCTGGTAGAAAGGTCTGCAAAAAATATGTACGTGTATCGACGTTTTGCCAGATCTGATCAGAACTTTTTTTAGGGAGGGTCAAAGTTTCCGCCCCTCGGAACTTTCCTACAAATTGTGTGTTCCTTACTTCTGAGGTACAAAATATATACAGAAGTTTTATAGAAAGATTCAGATAAACATTATTGTGGAACAAATTAACCCTCTAACTGAGACGTATAACCATAATTTTTAGTTTTTTTTTTGAAAACTCGCAAAAAAAATGCTCCAAAACGACGGGGGCGTGGTCAAAATGTTCTACAAAATTTATCGCCATAAAATTTCACTATATGTGTCCGAACACTCCAAGCACACAAATCTTAAGGGTTAATAATGAATTTTGTCAGTTTGCAGTTTCCATTAAAGATAGTCAACATAATATAATGCATTTTGTCATATTTCAGCTTTTAGTTCTATTTATTTTTTAAAGAACTTGGAAATTCTACACCTTTATCATACAATGACCAACAAAAGTCTGATATTAAAGAACGTAAATCCAAAATGACATGACCATCACTGTCAAATATCAATGCACTGAAACCAGGTCCGTGTGCAAACGCAACCCTTGAAAATATTTGGACATTTACGATAGTAACGGCTACTAAAAAACAAAAAAAATTGTTTTAGTTTAGTGCAGAAAACACCCTCCACCCAAAAAAAAATCCGCGCACGGTCCTGACAACAAATAAAGGCAAATAAGGGAATAAGTAATAAGCAAAACCATACAACAACAATGCAAAAACATCACGTGTACATTATTGTGATGATGAAATTATCGTCTGCTAAATTTCAAAAGAAAGTGAAGAGCAGTGAATGTCAAAGTTTGTTTATCAATTAAAATTTTAAAAGAAAGTTAGATTATAAATGTTGGTTAGGCTCTTAAAATTTTCAGGAATCAACTTTTTTTTATACATACTGTGTTTTTAGTTGTACCGAAAATGTCTAATTGTTTGGAAAGATATTGCTGCTTTTGCTATATCTGGGGGAAGCACTTGTGGAAAGCCAAAAAATTTAATTTTTCAACAGCAAAGTTGAGGAAATAGGTATATAAAATATATTTTAAGCTAGACGTTTATCCAACTGAACAGTGGACTCCAAAGCATTGCTGCCTCAATTTTTATAATAGCTTACTGCTTTGGTCTCAAGGTTAGTTGTCATTAAACTTTATTTTGTATTTAGTATAGAAGTAATATTTGACAAATGTCATAGGTAAACGAAGTTCAATGCAGTTTGGAATTCGAATTCGTTGGCGAGACCCAGGACAGCATGGCGAGTCCGCATGCTATGTTTGCCAAAACAAAGCGGTTTTCAAATGGAATAAGTATGGGAGCAAAAATGTTGCCTATAAAATGCTGTGACGTCCGCAATGCTCCCCGTATCTCATTCAGATTAACTTCCGGTACCTTTATTACCCAGCTCGGCGGAACATCCTGTAGGCTCTGTAACTGTCCAAACAGAAACTGCTGCTAGTGAATCACTTTACCTACTCCGGTGTTAATGTCCCAAGAGTTTTTAAACGCATTACAAAAAAAATTGAATTATCTAAAAGGAAAGCGGAAATATTAGCTTCAAACTTAAATACCCCCACATTTGTTTCAACCAGGTGTTAAAGTAACTGGTTTTCGCAAACGCCAAAATTTATTTATGTCATATTTTTCAGTCAATGTAACAAACACTTTCGTTTACTGCAATGACCGAAGATTGGCGTATATTTATTGATTCCTCAAAAATAAGTCTGAAGACTGTAAACCTTTATTTCGCTAATTCTACAATGCCGGTGCGAATTGTGTATGTTTTTGATATGAAGGAATCTTAGGATTTCATAAAAATATATTTTGGATACAGTTATCTAATTACCAGGACCCCAAATGGCGTGTTTGCTGTGATATTAAAGTAGTTTCCTTCCTCTCTGGTATGCAGTCTGGGTATGTGAAGTATGCATGCTGTCTCTGCAAATGGGATAACAGGTGGAAGGGCAGCCAGTACTCCAAAAAAAATGTGGGATCCAAGAGCTGAAAGAAAATTTGGTGAGCACAACAATATAAATATAGTGCTAGTTTCTGTGGAAAAAATTCTTTTGCCGCCTCTCCACATTAAACTTGGAGTGGTAAAAAATTTCATAAAATGTTTAGATACAACTGGCCGAGAATTCAGTTTTTTTAAAACATTATTTCCAAAACTTGGCGAAGCAAAAATTAAAGAATGTACACTTTCTGAAATGGATTTTATAATTTTAGACTCAAGAATTGATTTTCCTAAACTTACAAGTGTTTTTGTTAGCCCTGACATAAAGAAAATTATGAAAAATTCTGAGTTTGTTCAATTGTTGTCTCCAAATGAACCTACTGCGTGGAACGGCATTAAATGTGTAACAAAAGATTTTCTGA
Source organism: Phaonia tiefii (assembly GCA_963931995.1). NCBI lineage: Eukaryota > Metazoa > Arthropoda > Insecta > Diptera > Muscidae > Phaonia > Phaonia tiefii. The sequence continues at coordinate 318,849,068 of OZ008368.1, read as the reverse complement.
GTAAAGCTCGTTTTCCTACTCCTAAAATATACGTAGACACTATGCTAAATGCATTTGAAGTACCGGGTGTCCATACGCCGACAAAAATCCTTTTTTTAAATTCTCATATGGATTTCGTTCAAAAACAGCTAGCAACAGGGTCCGATGAACATGGTGAACGATTTCATCAGACATGCCTACCCCTTGAAGAACGCTACAAAGGAAAAAATTTACGTTTTTTAATATGAGATTTATGTTGGCCTTTGTATGATAAAGGTGTAGAATTACAAAGTACTTCAAACGTAGAACTAAAAGCTGAAATATGACAGAATTCATTATATTTATGTGGACTATTTTTAATGGAAACAGCAAAATGACAAAATTCATTATTTACCCATAGAAGGCAGTTAGTTTTTGCTTATTATCTAGCACTTGGGCTAAGATTTGTGTTTTGGAGTGTTCGGACACATATAGCGAAATTTTATGGCGATAATTTTTGTAGAACGTTTTGACCACGCCCCCCGTTGTTTTGTAGCAGTTTTTTGCGACTTTTAAAAAAAAAATAAAACTTATGGTTATACGTTAATTGGTTATTTGTCCCACAAAAATGTATACCTGAATCTTGACTATTAAACTTCTGAACATAGTTTGTACCTCAGAAGTAAGGAACACACAATTTTGCATGCCGATATGTTGCAGAAAAGTTCCGAGGGGCGGAAACTTTGACCCGCCCTCAAAAAAATTCTGGTCAGATCTGGAAAAACGCCTATACACGCACATATTTTTTTAGACCTTTCTACCACAATCCGTTGAAAGAACCAAATAATTTTTGTTTTGGTGTCGCACAGTGTTATTTGCGATTTTTAACAAATTTTTTACTGAACAATATCAACACAAAAAATGTTGTAACTCTCTAACGAAACAAATTGTTCAAACTGACTAAACTTTGTGAAATAGAATAAATTTAAGTTCCGAAGGGGATCGAAATATGAACCAAAAACCAGAAGAATTGGACAGCTCTGATACTTGAGTTGGGGTTGTAAAATCACAGAATGGTATGAATTTATATTTGAGTTTTAGCGATTTTATCATAAACTGTGTAAGTTTAGAAGTGGTGCAATAATGGGATCTATTATACCTATCTATAATACCTGTTGCTCAAGGAACCAAAATTTCTACAGAACAATCCTCTATTTGACACAATCTGCAAGCATGCTTTCAGAACCATTAAAAGTGATTCGTTCCACGGTAGGTATTTTATACCTTCTTTGCTATTTAAGCGAACATGTTTTCATCTTGTTTTTGGTAGTGGAAGTCAGCTGTTTGAACAGACTTTTTTGCTGTTGCAACCACTCTACTTATATGTTTGTATATGTGTTTAGAGTATGTGTTTGTTAATTCTTTCGTTCGCATTTCTCTGCGTGGGCGAGTGTCTGAAAGTTCACACATTCTGCTTAAATTGTTTACCCAAATACTTATTGGGTCTTTCAGACATCAGTTTTGGGAAAGGAAATTGGGAAAAAAATATTCAAACAGCAACTTATGTCTAGATATTCGTTAGTGGTATGTAAATTTAGGTTGAAGTAATCATTCTAAAGCAAAATTCGTCTGCAATCGGTGTTAAACAGTACGTGCAGATCAGTGGACTAAAAACTATAAAGCGGTCCCAATCTCTTCATGGAATACGAGTATAATGGGAAAAATATCGGGTTACTGTGGAAAAACATAAATTTTGTAAGATAATGTAGGAAAACGCCAACGTCAACGTCTATGTCCACTTCCAAATTCACACTGATATGGGTGCAACCCATACTGGACAAATAGCAAATGTTCAACTAAAATCTATTATACGAGTCTTAGGTAGGCAGTAAAGTACGATTTGATGTTGGCTGATCGGATATTGTAACTGCGCAAAGTTATAGTGACACTGGGAATAGCGTGTGGCTCACTGATATATACTTTATATGCAGTACATATAAAGTGATCAGTAGGTGCGGGATAATGTTGTATGGAGATCCTTAGTTGACCCGTCTAACCTCTAATTTTCTGAGGTTGACAGAAAAATTGCACGAACCGATGAACGGATGAGGTGGGGTGGGAGCAAACAGCTGCGCATCGTGGTCAAAGGTGAGGGTTACGGGCAAAACTTCACAATAAACCCCACAACTGCCCTGGACTCGTCCTTAGAGGGGTAAAATATATGACTGACCCCCACTAATTTATCCGTCCCAAAATTTTTTTCAAACATACCTACCCACTTATTGTCTTCACCCTCTAAGGGGGCACCCATACAAAAATTAAATTTTTATCAAATTTTCTCCCCACCACACTATCTGCCCCAAGGGTGCGCTTGGAGGAGACAAATGTATGGCCGTCCCCTAATATTTTGGAAACGCCAAAAGTTACTCGAAATATATCAACCCTGTATCTTAAAGCCTTAAGGTGGCCCCCACTCAATTTTTTTATCGTTTATACATTTTTTAGGAAATCGGCGCCCACCGATCCCACGGTGCCTCTTTGATGGGTGAAAAGTAGGATTGACACACTTTTATTTCCCTCTCTCAACATTTTTGTAGAATAAACTTACCTTCAATCTCTAAGCCATAAAGTCGGTCCAATACAAAATTCCATTAAATATGACCAAAACAAAAATTAAATTCTCCACACAATATTTTCGTTAAAATATATTTTTTTAATCGTGATAATTTAAAACGACAGAAACTATTCAACTTTACTTACGTATTTACCCTCCATGTGTAACACATACACATCGTCGTGGAGAATGTGTATTGCACGTTCACCCATTACCCACAGGGTATGGGGAAAATATTCAGTAGCTACCCACGAAAATGGGGAATTACCCATCACGATTACACATTACCCTCAGGGTAATGGGGAAATATGGGCAGTTACAACCAGCGATGGGCAATTTTTATCGAAAATATGAAAAAATTAGAAAAAAAATTCTATATCTCGGAAACGGAGCGTCCAATCGAAGAATTAACCAATTTTTACGGGTTTCTAAGGGTTTTTCATAAAGTGGTTCAATTCGTCTGGAAGAATTTTTTTTCGTTAAAATAAAAAAGGGGCTAAAACCCGGAAACGGTGCGTCCAATCGAAAAAATAATACAAAATTTTCCTTCTTTGGTGGCTTTAACCCATGCATGTCTGTGGCATAACTTTTTTTTTTTTAAAGTCGCTAAAATTAAAATTTTTCAAATAAGAAATCGTTAAAAGCCCTCATGTCTATATCTCGGAAACGGGGCGTCCAATCGAAAAACTAACCATTTTTTACGGGTCTCTTAGGGTTTTTCATTCGTATGGAAGTATTTTTTTTATACAAAAATCGTCAAATTAAGAAAATCTCGAAAATAAAAAATGCCTACAACACGGAGAAGGTGCTTCCAGTACCCGCGAAATACGAACCCTGGTGAAAGTATATATGTGGCTTCAACACGAATTGTAATGTTTTCTTTGAGTTACCCAATAATGAGTATTAATGTTTTTATTTGAATTGTAAAACATTGAATTTTATGATCCACTTGCATTTTTTATAAATCTTCAATTTACAATACATACTGACTGATCAAATTTTTCGGGAAAAACATTTGAAATTTAGGAATGTTGGGTGAAAAGCAGTTATTAATGTGCAGCGGCGTGGTAAAACGTTGGCGGACTTGTAAGGCGGCGAAAAAATAAGTTCATCGACTTCCTGTTATCGACACATATGATGGGAAAGAACAGCTCTTGGGTGTGTCAAAGATACCGTTAATTAAAGAAAAGGATAACGTATTGTGGAAGCAGTTCACGGGTTATCGCTGGTGTGGAAAATCACTGACCACGTTCAAGCTATATTCATCGACACCACGTCAACAAACACGGGCTAGTTCCAAGTATTGTCACTATTGCTTGAACAAATACTGGAACGAGATATTTCCATTTGCCATGCAAGCAGTATATTTACGAACTGCCATTGAAAGAAATCTTTGAAACCTAATTGTACAAAACATCTGGGCCAAGAATGCCAATGGTTGCCCGTTTCAAAGAGCAATTGGAAAATATTAAAGACAAACCATACAGTCCTGGCATACCCAATGGAGTCGAAGCCAAAATACCAGTTGCAGTCCAAATTGAGATACAGTCACTTTGTTTGGATCAATTGAAGGAAAAACAACCAAGAGACGACTACAAGGAATTCTTTGAAATCATGTTATTATTCCTTGAGAAAAATATTCCCAATCATCATTTCAGTCCAGCAGGACCTATCAGCAATGCTCGATGGATGGCGAAAGGTATATACCAAAAGTGTTTTTGTTCGGAAAACACCTCGGGTTGAAGAAAAATATTTTGAATGGTCTTCTCGTTGTTACTAATTAGATCGTAACACTTTACGTGGAAGCATGGTTTAGCACCACAAGAGTAATGAGCAATTTTGAATGCGATTGCTGGTTATGATACAATTGAGAAGATTTTGTCGCAATGATTGGCGAAGAGATTCTATGGACAGCTTTGGTATCTTAGTGGCGAAGCTGTTGCTCTTGCATTATTCGATCTGAATATCACGATGAAAATTACGAATGCAATTCGTGTATTTGCAGAAAAAACAATAGTAATACGCAGAAGAATTCTCTGACGATGAGCTGGACGAATCGTGAGAAGAAGATAACGTGAAACAAGACGACGTGGATGATATCGAGGAAGATCGCAGAAGATGATTTGAGGAAGATTGATTTTGGAAGAAGATGATCAGCGACAGTGGCTACCAAGATCGAGTTCGTCCAGTATATATTATTGGCTTTGAAGGTGTGAAAGGAATTACCTTGGCATCGAAACAAGTGAATCAAGAACTCTTGATAAACGATTTCAGCCTTTTCGTCACAGCTGAGACAGAAAAATGTTCGCGCGCTTCGGAATGTCAACAGATTTCATCGTTGTAAGAGCGCCAAGATTACCAGCCAGCCCTAAAAATATGGCGAAAATTACATATTGCCAAGGACGCTGCCGAAAGAGGCGTAAATTAATAGAGGACTATAGTGACGTGTTGTGCAGTCAAGAGGAGGAACAATTACTTTTGCTTCAAGTTGTCGCCGAAAATCGGAACAAATATCCATCGCATGATAAAAATAAATTAACTTTATTTACATTTTCGAATTATTAAAAGATGTCTTTTTACGCTCATTAAAACGAAAATTTATTATCGTCAACAGTAAAAAGAAAAATTTTAACCAAATATTATTTTGTGGAGAATTTCATTTCTTTCGGTTTTGGTCGTTTTAAAGTGAATTTTGTATTGGGCACCCTCCTTATGGGTTAGACATAGAGGGTTACTACGTTCGGCAAAAATGTTAGCAGAGAGAAATAAAAGTGTGTCAATCCGACCTTTCACCCATCTAGGGGCACCATGTGGGCGGTAGAAATTAATTTATAAAAAATAAAAAAGGTTTATGGGGAACACTTTAAGGGTTGAAGACAGATGGTATATATATTCTCAGAAACTGTTGGGATGAAAACATATTGTGGGGTCGATCATACTCTAGAGTATCCTTGTGGCAGTTAGAGCGGTGGTAGCAAATTTGGTAAAAATTTAATATTTGTATGGGAACCCCCTTAGGGGTTGAACAATTGGTGGGGGTCGGCCACACATTTCACATCTCTGGGAGCGACTCCGGGGCAATTGTGGGACAGGCAGTGCATTTTTCACCTTCACCAGACCCTCATTATTTGGCTCATGCATTTTTTGCCCTAACCTCACAAAATTAGGGGCTGACCTGTATCGTAATATAAAACTCGTGCAGTATCCCACCCCTAATGATCAGTTGGGCATGGGTATTGTGATGAATTCAAGCTTCGTCAATAGCTATGAAACGGCTCAAAAGTTCGATTGAACAACGTCAAGGATATACTCAAAGCTATTACGCGATTTTCAATTAAGATCACACGCGGCATCCATTTTGCGGGTTTCCCATAATTCGGATCACTATTCATTGTGCAATAAATTTCGACTGTTTGCATTTTATTCCCTTTTCGACGAGTTTAAGTCGAATTTAAATATCATCAAAGACCTACCCATTTTTTCTGTGAACACAACAATTCACAGCAGTTTTGGGAAGAATTTTACAGCTATTGGTCTTGCGGGGACAACAAAATTGAATGGATTTTGTTGTATTGAATATAAGTTAAATTTTCGTGGAGAACCCAGCGAAAGTTGGCCAAGATTTTCAGTATAAGATATTATTTCTATATAACGAGAGGATATTTTGACACTGAAAGACTTTTTCTGTTCGAAATATTGACTGTCACGCAGCATCACACCTCCGCGAACCAAAACGAGTCACCTTACGCTTAAACAACGGTGGGAAATATTGCAAACACATTTCCCAATTGAGTGCTGTGTTGGCCAAACTGCGCATTTTTTGAAGAGAAGTTTTGGCTGAACTGCAACACCCACTGCGATCGATGTACTTAAGTTTGTGCAAAAAGTTCGTGAGACTGGCTTGCTAGTCTCTCTTTGCTCTGAGAGTGCTCCGCACCCACATTTTATTTGACTTCCCTTTCACAATAATAAAAAACCAACCCGTAAAAAACATATTTTTGACTATAAATTCTTTATATGTGACCACGCCCCTTTGTCCAATCCATTAAAAATCCATTATTTCTGCTCCTGTTAACGGTATTTGAACAAAATTGGATAGTTGGTTAGGTGTATATTAGGGCGGGTTAATTTTTTTTGATGAAGCGTATAGCAAAAACGTAATCTATAGGTGATTTTGAGAAATTTTGCTCTAGAGACCATAGCTCTAAGTCTGATTTGGAACACCCCAAAATTTCAAAATAGATATTTTCCCATATACATACATATATATGGATTTTTTGATGGAATTTTTGTTTTGATGAAGCGTATAGCAAAAACATAATCCCCCAAAATTTCAATATATTTTGAAATCCGACTTAGAGCTATGGTCGCTTGAGCAAAATTTCCCAAAATCACGTATAGACTACGTTTTTGCTATACGCTTCATCAAAAAAAATTAACCCGCCCTAATATACACCTAACCAACTATCCAATTTTGTTCAAATACCGTTAACAGGAGCAGAAATAATGGATTTTTAATTTATGATTTGTATGGGAGGTACCACGCCCCTTTATCCAACCCAGCCCATATATTGACAATTTATTTCTGTCGTCGCCATTAGTTCGCCTGCGAAGTTTCAGCTCGATTGAATCATGGGAAAAGGGTTAAAAATCAATCATGCATACAGACAGGTGAAGTTAATATAAAGAATTTAAAAAGGCGTTCAATCATATGATGACGTTTCATTGAAATAATATCAATACTTAATAACACTTAGAAATATTTAAAGACAAGTGTCATTATTTTCTTGCTTAATACTTTTTGTTTTATTCCCACAAAAAACAGAGAGAATGCTGAGCAACAGACCCATGTACATACATACGTATGCATTGTTATGTTCGTATATACGCTACACTTTGTATATACGCTACACAATTTTCTTTGCTCTCTTGCTATCTCATTTTTATATACGTATAACCAGGGTCGCCAGTTTTTTTAGGCGAAATCCCCAAACTGTTATTTTTAATCCCCGAAAATCCCCAAAAAAATTTTAAATCCCGGAAAAATCGCCATAGTTTTAAAGGAAGTTCTAGAAAGTTTTAAAATACAAATTTATTTAGAATTCTGTTTAAAATCTTATATATTGAAATCTTATATATTGAAAAATTTAAACAATATAAATTATTATTTAATTATAAATATTATATTATTATTATATTAATCATAATTAGTTATAACAAAAAGATTATGACAAATTAGATCTGGATTTTGATCTGCACGTTGGTTAAAAGTCATTAAGGCTTAGTATATCAAATACTTCAGTCTCATAATCGTCAGATTCACCTACTTCATTATTTGTTTTGTACATAGTTTTAGTATTTCTCGATATTTCTTCTCCTATGCTTCTATACTTTCAGCAAACGCCAAATATCAAAATATCACGTACAGCCCTGCCAGTAAAACATTGTGATATTTTCAGGGACTGACAACTGCATAGAGTAAATCTTAAATAAAATAAATGGTTTCCCATTACATCCCATGACGGAACCGGGGAGAGCTTCTCACAACCAGTGAGCTGTGCGCTTTCTACTTTTATACTCACTGATTGGGACCTACAGTTTTAGAACGGTATTGCAATCAATGTGATTGTTTTTTCCAATCACACACACGCACAACTAAATATTATTTGTGTGTGTATGCTTGCTTTGATTTATGTAGTGCCAGATCAAAACTTTCAAACAATGATACAAAAGAAGCGCGTTTAATACATCTTAAATTTCCATCCCCAAAAAATTCCCGGATCCCCACACCAAAAAAACAATCCCCTGTTTTGAAAAATAATCCCCAATTTGGGGATAAATCCCCTAAACTGGCAACACTGCGTATAACCACGTCATTATTCTCTTTGCTCTGAGAGTGCTTCGCACCCACAAAATACAACTATTCGCTGCCGCTACATCAGTGTGTGTGTTTGACGATCTGCGTTTCGGAGTCGGACAAATCTGAGTTCTATATAGGCGTGGGTCACCCTTCTCATTTAGGGGTATGAAAAATAGATGTTGGACGATTCTGAGACCTACCCGATATGCACACAAAATTTCATACAAATTGGTCCAGCCGAGTTTAACGGCAAACAATGTCGGACAATCTGTGTGAGCGCAGTCGGACAAATTGTGTTTGGATGTAAATATGTATTCACTTTGTGAATTTAGGCCGTTCCCGCGCCTATAGATGTTAACACATCAAAAAATAAATGGTTCCCATTACATCCCATGAAGGGACCGGGAAGAACTTCTCACAATCACTGAGCTGTGCACTTTCCAGTTTTCACTCACTGATTGGGACCGACAGTTTTACACCGATTCCGAACGGTATTTTGAGAAGCTTTTTCATGGCTCGTCACTATGCGAGGTGACCGCTGCCAGAAGAAATTTTTTTTTTTAAGGTGGTCAGAGCAGGGTTCGAACCCAGAATCTCATGTACAAGAGCCGCGTACACTAACCATTGCACCAACGACGATTAATACGATTAATATTTTCAGTGTGTAATTTTAAAATATTTTCAGAGTCAAAGACTAATACTTTTCCCAACTTAAAGTTCAATCATCGTGCTTGTAGTTACGCGCACATATGTGCATGTGTACATGCAGCATATTAACAAATCTGCTTTAAACTTTTTGTTTATTCTTAGCAAGCAAAACTTCAGCTATGTTCTCCCCAAATATATGCGGATTCCACTTGCAGAAAAAAACCATATAGAAAACATTAATGTCAATTTTACTGCATCCGGTTGCATTTGTAGGTTTTATTTTACTCGTTTGCTGCTGTGATTTTAGTTTTCGAGAAATGGTCTATCGTCAATGATTGTTTTTAGAAATGGAAAAAGTTTTTATGCCTTTTCATCTAAACAAACACAAAAATGTCGTTTTCAGTTTTATAACTCGATTTGAAGATGAGTTTGGTTGGAATTCTGGGAAAGAGATGGGATAGCATATAAAGAATTTAAAGATTTTAATATTTTCGTTTTGATGACATTTTGCTTTTGGCTAGATATCGTTGATGTGGCTGCACTTAAACTTAGACAAATGTTGAAAATTAGTTTGAAGATTTAGTTTTCGAAGAAATTTAGCAGAGAGCAATTATTTTAGTGCGTATTAAAAGTTAGGCAGCATGTGATAATGTTTTCTCTTAAATCATGGAAAATATTCGGAAAATTTAACAATTTTTGCGTTTATAAGCAAACTCGAGAATTGGCCTGCGCAACTGAGACAGAAGCCACTGCTTGAATGGCGATGGTGCAGACAGTTGTACCAGGCAGCTGTCACAGAACTGCATAAAATTGGAATGATATTGTTAATTATATTAATGTTATTATGTTAATTTCAAGAACCAGTAGTGCAAATTCGAGAGAGAAATACACTTTAAATGAACAGCTAAATGACTGTATTAAACTTGAAGGTAGTTAAACTTTAAGGATTTTATTTTTTGCGACCAGAATCAAAACAAATCGAAGTCAGAACAGCAGTTGTTGATAGGTTATCTCAGAATTGTAGGTCCTTTAAAAAATCTCACAAAATCGTTACAATAAATTCCATCAAGATTGAATAACCATCATCTACACAAAATTTGGTACTATTGATGTCACTAGTTCTTACGGAGATACCGCACTTTCCGTAGTATGGAAAAGGGGTGATTGCAGCAGTCAGTAACCAACTAGAAGCTGTCATTTTACGGAAGCTGTCGAGTCTCGATTTTTCGGAGAGAGTTCTTACATTCCAGGTACTAGTTTTCTCATTTTCTTTGAATTTATTGACGTTTCTATAAGGCCGTCGGTGGTGCAATGGTTAGTGTGCGTGGCTCTTGTACATGAGATCCTGGGTTCGAACCCGGCTCTGACCACCTTAAAATTTTGTTTCGGCGGCGCACAGTGGCGCACACATATCTTTTGAACCGAATAAGATAATTCAACATTTTAAACAGCATATGATAGATAAATAAGCGTTTGGAAAGGGTGCTACGCTTTGTAGGGGCCTACTTATGGGTTATCAAAGTTAAAATTTGTAGAAAAATCAATTTTATGGTAACTAAAAAAATTATTTTTACAGTTTTAGATTGTTTTTATTTATTTTCTTTAGGGTTTCATGTTTTAAATTATTACCCAACAAATTAAAAAAAATTACTTCTTTTTTAAATTTATTTTTTCAATTTTCTGTAAAATATTCATCACAATTCGTAGGAGAAGGTATATCTAAAAGACTAATCATTTCTAAACTATAATTATTTTCTAACTCTATTCGTGACTTCACATGCCGCAGGGAAGAAATAAGTGGATCGGAAGATGCTGCCAACATGTTGAAGAGGTCCTCATTTTGCCTTACCCTTGATGCTTTGAATGTGTTCTGCAATCTATATTTTTTATAATATTTGTTAAGAGACTCCTGTGCTTCTTCAGAAAGCTCTCCAATTGGCAAACACTGGTACTCAATTATGTCTTTGCCATGCGCCAATATTTTATGGACGGTCGGGGTCAACTTCTTCTGTAGATACATTTCTGCTAAAAGAGATGCAGTTTTCGATGCATATTCTCCATATTTTGTAGAATTGACGTTTTCTTTGCAGTTTAAAACATTCAAGATCGTTCCCAATCTTTTCACAATTTGATTGTCAATTCCAGTGATTGTAGTTACTGCCTCATCATTTTCAAAAAATCTCCTAGAAGTGTTTGCATCGTTTGAGTTACCGTATCCGTGCTTGGGACAGTCTACTTTTAGTCCAACTTCTTTAAAAAAAGCATCCTGTATTTGCTTCTTTCTGATCTTTTCCTTATCCTTTATTGATGTATTTTCATCGAAGTTTTCGTCCTCTTGTGGTAGGGTATACGCCAGTTTTAGCAAGAACTTCATACACCTTATCCTTGCGTGCAATGGTGACATTCCATATTCGTAATTCTCCTCGTTTGTAGAATCGTTTAAATTACCAAAGTTCTTCTGACTCTTTGTGCAAATCGGGCATGACAATGTTGAGGTTGTTCCTGTCAGTTCGTCTACGACTTTTCCGTCAACCATGGTCAGGTGGAACTCGTAATTGCATTCAATATATTTTCCTTCTCCAATTTGCAGCTTTGTAGGCTTAATCTTGCTTATTTGTTCTTCAATGTCCTTCACCGTGGTCCTTATGAGTTCTGCCGATTCCCTTGCAAACTGAAACATTATTGGTCGGCAATAATGCACTGATGACGGACGTGGATTTTTCCAGTGTAGGGAAACATCAGATTTTAGCCGCAAAGGAACAACAGATGCCATATACATATTTCCTTCCGATATTGTAGCGTCATCGGAAGATATCCTTTGCTTATAAACGCTTTGTCCGGATGATCCATCGCAGCCCCATTTGCTGATCAATGTCAGTTTCTCAAGAAGAATTTTCACCTCATTTTCAGGAAGACTCTCCAACAACGGTTTTGCTGTATGGCCCATGAGATCCTGCAGATTGGCTTTCACACAGACTTCCGTAAACTCCGTATGCAGTGGTCGTGAATTTATTTTGGCTTGCGTAATATCCTTGTATCCTGGTAAAACGTCAGCCCCGTGTCGCATCAAGGATGCCCGTAGTATCTCATATATTTCTTTGGAAAGTTCTAAGTCCATAAACAAGGCCAAGGCTTCTTCGGAACCATACTTTTTAATGTGTGCGTTTGTGGGCGTGGGAATGCTTTCCTTAATCCTTTTTAGTCGCAGTGGGCTTGGATCAGCAACAGATTTTGTAATCTGCGACCTCACTCTTTCACTATCCTTTGTATATTTAATAGACAGCGCGTCCGATAAATGCTTCGTGGTCAAGTCATTGGTGGCCTCGGCAAGTTTCCTCTTTCTTGTGAAAATTGAACACTCCTCAATACTTTTTTTTGGCCTTCCTTTTGCTCCTCTGATTGATGTGGTGGGTTTATATACTGGCAATATATCCAGGATGGTGTCTTCATTAAGCCAGTCCTCGTATTTGGAGTTGAATTTCTGAATGGTTCGATTAGTTTTCACCCATTTTGCCTTAATATTTGAATATATCAGATAAAAATTATTTTTTATAATTTCGCTTCTCTCAATATTTCCGTATAAGCTATCAAGTTCTTCTAAAGCAGCTTCCGTGAAAAACTTTGGTGTGGTTGACTTTCTGAACAGTTCAAATAATTTTAAATTGTTCAACGCCATGTTTTCAATAACTCGCGGTTAGATTGTTGGTCAATAATAGCACAATCAGGTTTGTTGACACCACGCTAAGTGTTTACACTTATACAGTAGCTGTGCATGACGCAGGTTTTTACCACCATGTTTTGGTCATTGGTAAATTAGGTAGAATTTTCCAGTGTGCGCTTGGGTTCTTGTGGGCGGAGTCTTAACGGGGTTGGACTGTGCGTGGTGTGGTGGAGTGCTGGCCTACCTGCCTACCTACAGGGCGGGTGACCAATCACATCGTGTACAGCTTCTAAAAATACGAATGCGTGTGGACTGGATGACAATTGTTGCGTCCATTTTATCACGTAATTTTGTTTTTCCAAGAATTGTTAGTTCTTTCCACGAATTCAGACAAAAAAGGGTTTTCATGTTGGAAAGGATGGCATCCCATGCTGTCCGTACAGCTAATTTTCCCAATAATTCTATCATGAGTGCCAGTTACAGAAGTTTACGCGAGTTGTTTTTATTGTTTTACAAAATGAATACACAGTTGGTCTGGCCTGACCCATGTGTTACGAATGTGACTATAGAAACATGTGTATGACGGGGGGTTAATTATTTGATTTTTCCCACTCAAGAACCATGTCTTTTTTAACTCTTTGACCTCTAGAAGCCAAAGGGGCACTTACAGGCAGATAAAACCTTTGGAATTATGTAAAGGAATACTCAAAGAACATATTTTGAAAATATGGCAAATATAGAAAAATATAGATTTTTTTTATTTTCCGTCAAAGTTGAAAAATAGTGAAAAAACGGATAGTTTTTAAATAGTGTTTTACCAGGAGAAACACAAAGAAAACAGTTAATTTTTTTGACGTAGAATACGTCTTACCTTACGGTATGAGGAGTCATGTCAGGTTTTTATTGTTGTAATCTTTATTTCATTGAATTTGAGGAAACGGCTAGATGAATTTTTTAAAATTTTTTTGTAGGTAAATGAAGATGTTATCTTTCGTTTGATATACATTTCATATTGGTTGATATATTCCTAATATTTAAATTTCTCAAATGAAAATTGTTTAAACACATACACTCAAACATATGTGTAGTGTTTGGTTGAGTGTTTTTGGTTGCTCAACATTGCTTAGAAACATGTATCTAGTAAAAAGTGAAACGAACAGCAAGCTAATATTGCTTGGCAACATGTATCTAGTAAAAAGTGAAACAAACAGTAAGCTAACGTAATAAAGCGTTTTTGCGAAAGCTTCAATAAAGCTGTTGTAACATTAATTTTGAATTGTAAAGCGTAAAGCTTTCACACAACGCTCGAATGCTAATGCGAAGACTCGGTAAGGTAAACCATTTTTAATATTAGGGCGGCCCTCTCAACATTCGCAGAACTTATTTCAATAAAAATATTAATTAAAATACATAAATTAAATTAAGTTTAAAAAAATTGAACATAAAATTTTTTTTTTAAACGAACTTGAATCAAATGCCGTTGGTAAATATAAAAATTACGGCAGACAGTTGTCCGAGGCCTTCGGCCACGGACTGTCCCTGCAGGCTGTGTCAGAGACACGGCCATTAAGTTTAACGTAGAATACGCCATCCGATAAGACAGAAAACATATATAACAATAAATGATAAATAATATAAGTAAATGAATTTATTTATCTGATAGTTACTTTTGATAGTTACATAGATTTGTTTGACTGCGAAACACAGATTGTCAGACTGCGAAAAAAACTAGCACTGCTGTAGCGGCAGCGAATAGCTGTCTTGTGTGGGTGCGGAGCACTCTCAGAGTAAAGAGAATAATGACGTAGTTAGATAGCAAGAGCGCAACGAAAATTGTGTGAACTTGTGTAGCGTATGTATGGACATGTGTCTGTTGCTTTGCATTCTCTTTGTTTTTTGTGGGAATAAAACAAAAAGTATTGAGCAAGAAAATAATGACACATGTGCTTGCACTGTTCTTTAAATAATTTTATGTATTAATATTATTTAAATGTACCGTCATCATAAGATTGAACGCTGTTTTTATTTTGCAATGTAACATTTACTAATATGTTCATAGAAATCGAATAGATACCGTGTAACAACAATTTGTTAACGCATCGCCCGTGAGTTCAAACACTCATTGGATTTTTTTAATGATATATATACAATCGTGTGTGCGGCTCTTGTAACTGAGAACCCATTTTCAGAAGGAAGATCCTTATCCCACGTTGCGGGATGGAGGCTAAATGAAAAAAATTAAACAACTTTCATTTAACACTATTATGCTACAACCCATTTTTATCAACTATATTGGGTACTTTTTCTTTGGTTTGTGTCTAGACTAACATATGTTGGGAAATTTCTTGTTTAATAAACAGTTTTCTCGGTGGAGCCTGTAACCAATATTTAGTATATATTGCAGTTTTGAACCCAATAAAAAGTAAATTTAGAAAAGTGAAGTTTAGAAAAGAAAGTGAAAGAAGTTTAAAAAAAGAATATTTTCTTAAATAAGTGCCTTCTCTTTAAACAAAGTAAATTTTCTCAAAACGAAAGGTAGAAAAAATACCTTATCTTAAAGAAGTACCTTAGCTTAAAAAAGTAAATTTTCTTACAAATAGTACATTACAGTACCTAAATACCTAATACATACACAGTACCTAATTTTTTTCAAAATAAGTACCTTTTCTTAAAAAAGTACATACTCTTACAACAAATTGTGTTTTCTTAAAAATCTATCGATTCTTTAAAGAGTACCTTTTTTGTGAAACAAAATATCTTTTCTTGAGATAATTACCTACTCTTAAAAATTTACCTATTCTTGATAAAAGGACCAATTCTGAAAAAATTCCCATTTCTGGAAAACATTTTCTTCAAAAAAATACCTTATTTTAATAAAAATACATTTTCTTACAGAATTTCCTTTTCTTAAAAGTACCTTATCTTAAAAATAAAACAATAAAATAAAATAAGTAAACTTTGTTACAAAATAACCTTTTCCTAAAAAGAGTACAACCTCTTTAAAAAGTGCCTGTTCTTAAAAAAAGTACTTCTTTGTAAAAAAAATGCATAATCTTACGGCTTTTTCTTACAGAAAGTACTTCTTCTTAAAAATAGTACCTTTTCTTAAAAACACATTAAGTTTTAATAAAAGAATTACCTCCCTTTAAAAAATTACCTTTTTGGGAAAATGTAATACATATTCTTACAAAACGGACCTAAAAATATACTTTTCTTTAAAACAAATACATTCTATAAAAAAAATTCTTAAAAAAAGTTCACCATTTTACAAAAAGTACCTTTTCGTAAAGATCAATATAAATTCTCGAATTTTTCAACGCGAGCCTTAGGCGTGTTGGAACTAACTAGTGCATAATATATAGCGAAAGGAACTTCGTTCCAACCGGGTGTCCCATAACACTTCATGTAATTTTTATATATATCTTTGACTTGGCAACACTGTTTTCAATGTTAGCCATTTTGGTAGCTATCACGTGACTTAAGTTTAGTTTTTTTGAGTCTCCATCATGGATTGATTAAGGGCTGAACAAGGCTTCCATATTCGGGGAATAAGTCCAAAACAAGATTGCTGTTGATCCACATTTGTACAAGAATATTTTGTTTAGCCACAAAACTATTGAATTTGCAGTTAATATAAGTCTTAAGCCATAGCCATTTTAACTTTTCGTGCACATCAATTTCATCAAAATGTGTCAAAAAATATATAAAAACAAAAATATTATAAATGTAGATTTCTTTAAAATTGAAAAATAAAAAATTACATGAGGTGTCAGGGGACAACCGGTTAGAACGAAGTTCCTTTCGCTATATATTATGCACTAGTTAGTTCCAACACGCCTAAGGCTCCCGTTGAAAAGTACGATAATTTATATGGATTTTTAAAAAATATACTTTTTGTAAAATGATTAACTTTTGCAACGAAGTTCTTATCGCCCGTTGAGTGATGGGGGCTAAATGAAAAGGTTTTCAACAACTTTTTTTTAACCGTATTATTCTATAACCCAGTATACAATCCATTACTTATTTACTTATTTTCAGGAAGGCTACTTATCTCATGAAATGAAAAGCTATTATTTTATTTTTAAGAAAGGGTACTTTTAAGAAAAGGAATTTTTGACAGAAAAGGTACTTTTTTTGAAGAAAAGATGTTTTGCAACAGGCAACATTTTAGGAGTAGATACTTATCCCAAGACAAGTTATTTTGTTTTACAAAAAAAGGTACTCTTTAAAGAAAAGCTCGTTTTTTAAGAAACGGCAATTCTAAAAAAATAATTTTTTTTAAGAAAAGGTACTTTGAGTAAGAAAATTTACTTTTTTAAGCAACGGTACTTCTTTAAGATAAGGTATTTTGTTAAGTACAGGTACTCTGTTTAAGAATATGAATAGGTATTTTTTTGAGAAAATTTACTTTTTATGAGAAAACGCACTTATTTACGAAAATGTTATTTTTTTTAAACTTCTTTCACTTTGGCTTTTTTAAATTTACTTTATATTCGGTTCAAACTACACTATGTAATAAACAGGCTCCACCTAGAAAATTTGCCATGAAACAGGAAATATCCCCACAATAGGTTACATGTTAGTCTAGACACAAACCAAGCCAAAAACACGAGTGTAAGAGTCAGTTTGCTGCCAAATGTAATTCCATGCTCACGGTTGTACTTCATGGATTTGCCAGTCTTGTACTTTGGCTTTTCTAAATTTTACTTTTTATTGGGTTTAAAACTACAATACGTAATAAAGCGGCTCAACCTTCCCTTTAAACCAAACGAAAAATGCCCAATATAGTTGATTATAATGGGTTGTAATAAAGTAGTTAAAAAAAAGTTGTTTAAAATTTTTTCATTTAGCCCCCATCCCGCAACGTGCGATAAGGAACTTCCTTCCAAAAAAAAAGAGTAACAACTTTGGGTTCATTTCAAAAATGTATCCAAAAATTGAAATTTTGTAATTATTTATTTCAAAATATTCCCTGACTCCGTATTAATGTCGATACCTCACAGTTAGAGAATATCTGATTGCAACGAATGGAATAGTAGGTAACAAGGACAATCCCTCACAGCCGCAGAATATTTCGCCTTAAGTTTACACCACACCATCCGCTCTCATCAAATGAATATGTTGATATATCCAACGATTTCTCCAATAGTCTAAAACGGTTTTAGAGATGACTTTGGTCGTGCAGTGCGGTGGCTTAACGGGCTAGATATTCCAGCGAATGTAAGTTCAAATGCTACCGGCGACTGCTTCAAAATTGTTTACACTAACCAAAAACCTGATTTGTTAGCCTAAAAAAATTTACAACTTCCTAGATGTATCACGGATCGAAGACAACGAAAATTGAGATCAACATATGTTCTCTTTATATTTGAATTGAGACCAAAACCAGGTAGCTTTTTAAACCCTTTTCACATATAATTTATTAATACCTGAGCCTCTTGAAGTACCATAGGTTTTTTTTTCAAAATTGGTTTTCGTATCCTAAAAGAAATCTAATACAATAAATGCAGTTGATTAGGGAAATGGCTTGCGAGTGTTGAACTTAATAATTCAGCGAATCCATGCTTTACCAGATCCTTGCAGAATTTATCATCAAAAAGGTTGCATACATTTCTTCTCTGTTGAAACTTCAGCTGAATTGTTGCACCCACATGGTTTATGACCTTAACATTTTAAAACTTCCCTGAATTTTACGTTCCTCACAACGTGTAATGTTTCTTCAAATAGCTCTGCTGATGTCCGCATTTGCTATTGAGGATGTAACATTTCCTACACATATTCTCTGCGAGTTAGTGGTGAGGTTTTCTACAATGTAGTACCCCATAGATACTCTCTGGCTGTCTAGCTGTCTGTTTGCTTGTTTTACTTGTCAGTTGGCTGTCAGTATGTCCGTTATGGTCATATGGTCTTGACATTTATTTGGGTGAGAAAAAAATCACAACTAACATCAAAACACCACCAGCAGCTGTACCAACAGGTTTTTACATTTGTGTTTCAAGAGAATATGAAAATAAAGGATAAGGTTTAAAGTAACACGATGGCCACAAAAACAATGTTTGATGCAAAAAACTAACTACTTGTTTCAGTTACTTGAACTATCGTGTAGTGCTTTAAATCGCGTTAGCAATTCCAGCCCGTATGATATATATTAGGTTGAATTTAGTGACTGCATTAAGTGAATGGAATTTTTTTAGTCTAGTGCTGAGGTCATATGAACGTAATGATGACTTTATAATGTGATTAAAATTCTACGACTAAAGTGTAAAGAAAACATGATAGCTTCTAATAGATTGGTGGCTACAGTATATTCCTACATACGTACATCTGGCAGGTTCATAAAACGTTAAATAAGACTCCAGTTCCTTAATCTGTTTACCAAGAAAATGGCATGTCTTTCACTACCGCAAGATGTCAGTCGTGAATTGTATATATTTGTTTACATTTTATTAAGTTACTTTTTTTTCATTTTTTATTAAATTTTTGGACAAGACTTTTAAATGAATATAAATCTCCCCTCTCAACCTAACTAGACATTTTAAGAAAACTGATTACACCGAATTATAATTCTTTACCCTTCTTAACCTTTTGATAACTAATACATAGTTCCTTCGTTATTAGAAATTGTGAAGTGATAAAATGCTTTTAACCCCTTATTGATGCCTCCTAAGCCTTGTCCATCAAACAACAATCAGCCAGCCAACAGTTGTCAATATTCTACTCGCATAAATTAAAAACCGTAACTTAATGTCAGTTCAACTTCGTTGCCAATATGTTTCACTAATATGCAGACATTGTAATACGTACACAAACATTCTTATAATAAAACCTTTCCATTAAGTCTTCCATTCATTTTGCCTCCAAAATACCGATTCTTCCTAATTTGCTGCTCTGTTTCACATTATATTACAACGCTGCTACTAATTGTTGTCTTTCCAATTATCCGGTAATTAAAGCAATTGTGCGACCATTTTATCTAATCATATTACTTATTAATTTAAAATAATTGATTGTTTACACTACTAGACAAAATATTTTGCATAATCGATTTCAGGTAAAACCACAAAATCGAACTAAATTCTGTAATTGCAAAACAAACTCATTGTGCTGCTCTGGTCATGATAATTGAGTGAAGAACATTAGTAAAGTGTGGTTGGTTTCGGAAAATAAATAAAACAATTCATGTAATAATGGAGTGAAAAAATTTATAAATTTAATTTACGTTCCTTTACACTTGAGGGGAGGATGGGGCTGCAATTAACGACCAAAGTTATTTCTGTGAGCGGCAGGTATCATCCATTCAAATAGAACAAAATTCAAACAACATTACACGAAATATGATAGACCACAGCTAGAAAATTACGGATGAGTTGATGGACCACAAATCATGTTAGAATATTGTAATTAATTAATTAAGAGTAAATTAAATTTATAAAATGTCATTAAAGTAGATTTTAGTTACATGGTGGCTGCATGTGTGTAAAATGTAAACTTAAATTAGGGAATATTTGACTGTCAAATTGAGGTGGTACTGAAGGATATTCATTCAATACCAATTTCCATATGCAAATTGCATACAAAAGTTGGTATTTATGTGATTGATGATCTTGTCAACGGTGCCAATTCAGGCACAGTTAGAAAGCATCTGAATATGAATTTGTCACGAAGTTCGAACCTAGTCATACCAGTGAATATGGTTTCCCGAACTATCTTATATTCCAACGAAAACCAATCATTTTTTCCATGGAAAACATTATCAAACAAACTTGTAGTACGAACATTTTTAAGTGTGGAAAGAAACATGATATTTTCAGAACCCTCCGCCCGCTCGGCATTAGTCGTATGTTTGTCTACAGGTGCATACAATTGTTCGAGGAGACTGCAGATATAAACGACCAAAGATGAGAGATGAGATGAGAATCACGCAAAAGTCCATGAGTCAAATTATTAAAATAGATATGGAACTGGAGCTTTCAAACGGCGTACAGAACATTTGTTGACTGCAACTTTAAAAAAAAATAATATCGAAAAATCCAAACGTCTTTTGGTGAAGTACGCCGATAAGTTGCATAGAAAACTCTTGTTTACGGATAAAAAAAAATTATCGTACTGGAAAATTTTAACAAACAAAATCATAGAGTTTATGCACGATCATATAAAGAAGCATCTGAGCTCATCCCACGGGTCGAAAACTAGCTACAGTCATAGTTTGGTGGCGTGTCTCTTATGATGGGGTAACTGACTTGCAATTCTGTGAAGAAAGGGTCAAAACCTCTGCCTAAGTTCACCAAGAAGCCGTTTAGGAAGCTGTTTTGAAGCCGCTTAACAATTCCCTGTTCCAAAACCAGCCGTAGACTTTGCATCAAGATTCAGCACCAACTCATAAGGCTAAAATGACGTAAACCTGGCTTCGAAATAATTTGCCAGCATTTATATGCTCTGAAGAATGGCCCTCTGGCAACCCTGATCTGAAGCCTCTGGATTACAAATTGTGGTCCATTTTAGAGGAGATGGTCTGCCACAAAAGAAACCCCAACATTGATTCTCTTAAGACAGCTCTGGTTCGAGCAGTAGCCAATTTTCCAATGGATGTGGTGCGTGCAGCTATAGATAATTGGCCAATGCGACTTAAGGTATGCGTGAAGGCCAAGGGCGGACATTTTGAATGAAACTTAGCTTTTTATATACAGTACATATCAATAAATATATAAAAAAAAATTAGTCCAAAAAAGTTCATTACTTTTTCTTTTATCTCATATAATATAAGTAAGTATTTATGTCCCTACTAAGTAATACATCACGTTGTTTAGTTCAACGATTCAAATTTTGCTTTTCCCAAAGAAGTTTTTGAATATCATATTCTTCGGCCAATCTAACTTTTTCTCATGAAGGGCGGGCTGAGTTCGTCCGTGGTGACTACATTGAGGGGGTTCCATCAATTGGACGAACGGCAAAAAAAATTGCAGGTGTCTAAGTTAATAATTTTTCACCCACAAATTCTACAATATCAATTTCTATGATGACCATATTAAGGGGTTCCGTCAATTTGTCAAACGGCAAAAAAAAGATATGGTGGTGTAGGTTAATAATTTTAGAGTTATTTTACCCAAAATTTTCCACACTATCGTATCCTTCGGTAAATATAGCTTGTACGTATGGAGGAAGGAATAAGTGCGTCCATGGTGGGCATATGAAGGAGGTTATGTCAATTGAACGAACGACAAATAAGACCTGTTGGTAACGAGTGAAGAGTCTTTCTCTCCAAAAAAAATCCAGAATAGTATATTCTTCGACGAACATAACTTTTACGCATTATGAATGAAATAAGTTCGTTCATGGTGGGCACATAGAGGGGGTTCCGTCAATTGCACCAATGGCAAGATATTGCTATTGGCGTCTAGTTTATTTATTTATAACCGAATTCCCCAAACTATATTCACGATATCACATTCATCAACAAATATAAATTTTGCATATGGAGAACAAAACTAAAAGCGTCCATGGTGGCGACATTTAATGAATTGGACTAATAATGAATAATAGCCATATCTGTTTAGTTTATATATTTAAAACCACCTTTCCCCAAACAATTTCCGGAATAGGATACTTCTCGACGACTACAACTTTTTTAATATGGATAATGTAATTAGTGCCTCAATGGTGGCCATATGGAAAGGTTTGCGTCCAAGGCAGCAACGGAAATTAGTAACAATTGTTATCTGGTTCATTGAAATAAACCCCGCTTTTCTCAAATCATTTCTAGAATATCGTATTCTTCGACAAATACAACTTTTTCATATGGAAAGATAATTAAGTGTGTCCATGGTGGCCATATAGAGTGGGTTGCATCAATAGAACTGACGGCAAATAATAGCAGTAAGTATGCGAATTAGCAGTTTAAATCCTGCGTTACCTTAACCATTTTCAGAATACCCTATGTTGTAACTAACGCAATGTTAATGTATGGGGAACGGAAAAAATGCGTCCATGGTGGCCATACGAAAAGAGCTTTTCCAATGAGACCAGCGCTAAAGAATAGCTACTGGTGACCATACTAATTATTTAGCACCTGTTTTACGCTAACAATTTCCATAATATCATATTCTCCGACGGATAAAACATTTTCTTTTGAGTATAAACTAAGTGCGTCCATGGTGGCCTATGCAGGTTTCTGCATGAATATAATCAATGCCATATAATGGCAATTGTTGTCTAGTTTATTTATTTAAAAGCCTCTTTCCCTAAATAATTATTTAAAAGCCTCTTTCCCTAAATAATTTTCGACAACTCTAATTTCTATACAAGGGCGTCCATGTTGGACATATGGAGAGGGTTGCGTCTATGTCACCAACGGCCATTAGTAGCTATTGGTGTTTAGTTTATTTAACTAGAACCCGTATTCCACAAACAATTTCCAGAATATCATAGTCTTCGTCGAATATAAATATTTCACATAGAGCACGGATTAAGTGAGTCTATGGTGGCCATATGGAAGGGATTCCGTCAGTTAGGCCAACGGGAAATATTAGCTATTAGTATACTTTATAAGAATTTAATAATTTTAATCTAGTTTTAGTGGATGATTCTAACAACTTTGATATTTCTCGAATTGATCCGTTAATTTCTCCTGAGGATAGTTACCATCCAACGCTGGGAATTAATTATACATATGATACCATGCAGGTTGGTTGCAATTGCTCTTCGTCCTATGTTGGCCTATGCTTTTCGCGTGCGAACTTTATACTTTTGAATAATCTTATCTTTGATACCGACTGGCATAGTATATGTCAGTGTGATAATTCTTTTGAATTTGAAATCGCCCTGGATGATTTCTATAATATTATTAATGGCTATATTTCTAAGTCTGTACCCAAGAGGCCAATAAGGGGTAATACTGGTCCCCCATGGTCCTCAAGGGCTCTAAATAGTCTCAAGAATGTAAGGAATAGATGTTCGAACAAGTATAAAAAATCTGGACTGCTAGCAGACAATGCTAGGTATATTGTTGCTAGGAGTAGATACAACTCTAAATCTCGTGAGAGTTACAGATTATATTTGGATAGGTTGAAGGCTAATTTTAAACGGAAACCCAAATCATTCTTTAGATTTGTTAACTTGAAGCGTAATTCGTCTTCCACACCTTGTAGGATCAAAATGAACGGTATTGAATATTCAGATGAAGAGTCTATTGCTAATTGTTTCGCCGATTTTTTCGCATCTATTTATTCCACCCGAGCCTATGATGTTTCCAAATCATACCCGTACACTGTCCGCTCTACCATTCCGTTTGATGCACCTGTCGTAAATTCTTCGTGGTTGCTAGATAACTTAATCAGCTTGAAAGCGTCGAATAAAGCTGGTCCTGATGGTATCCCGGACTCTATGTTGAAATACTGCTCGAATTCTCTCAGCTTACCGTTGACTCTCTTATTTAACGCTTCGTTGAAGTTCGGCCATTTTCCTGCAAAGTGGAAGAGGTCTTATATAATCCCTCTCCACAAATCTGGTAGTTTAGTAAATGTTGCAAATTATAGGGGAATTGCAAAATTGAGTGCCATTCCTAAACTTTTTGAGAAGTTAGTCACAGAGGTAATTTCTCATCAGGTTTCCTCTATTGTAGATCCATGTCAACATGGCTTTCGGAAGGGTCGTTCCACCTTGACTAATTTGCTTCAGTTTTCCTCTTCTATTATTGACGGCTTTATTAATGGAGATCAAACTGATGTGATTTTTACCGATTTTAGTAAGGCTTTTGATAAAGTTAACCACAATATGTTATTATATAAATTAGGGGCAATGGGTTTTAATTGTAACATGCTGAATTGGATTAGTTCTTATTTAATGAACAGAGAACAGATGGTATCATTTGGTCGATCATTCTCAAGATCTATTTTTGTGTCATCTGGGGTGCCTCAGGGCAGTCATCTTGGGCCGGTTCTATTTTTGTTATTCATTAACGACTTACCCGCCTCCATAATGCACTCTAAATTGTTAATGTACGCTGATGACGTGAAGATCTATTTTTCTTACAAGGATCCTTGTCAATATACTTTACTTCAGAGGGATTTGTCTACTTTCCAGACGTGGTGCGAGACCAATTTGATGGAGCTTAATTTTACGAAATGTAAGCATATGCTGTTCTCTAGGTCATCATTATTTTCGGCAAAATACATTTTAGGTGGCAATGTTCTTGAATCGGTGGATTCATTTGTTGATCTTGGTGTTCTCTTGGACAGAAAATTGAATTTCAACTCCCACATAATTACGATGGTGAACAAGGCTTATGGCGTTCTGAACTTTATTAAACGTTGGGCAAAGGAATTTTCAGATCCCTACGTTACGAAAAATCTTTTTACTTCACTAGTCCGCCCTATTCTCGAATATGGATCAGTTGTTTTTGACCCCCAGTACAATTTGTATGTTAATATGATTGAATCGGTCCAGAAACAGTTTCTCATTTTTTGTCTGAGAAATCTTCAATGGAACCCGAACCATAATCTTCCTTCGTATAGCAGTAGACTAGCATTGATCAGATTGCCGACTCTTAGTAGTAGACGTACCATGATAAACTCTATTACAGTTTTGAAGATAATTGATGGATGTATATGTTCTGAATTTCTGTTATCTAAGATTTTCATAAATGTCCCATTGAGACCCACGAGGTACTATAAACTCGTAAACATCGAGTTTCAGCGTTCGAATTATGCGTCCTTTGATCCAGTTAGGAGAATGTGTCGTGACTTTAGTGAGCTATATCAGTTTATTGATTTCACAGGTAGTTGGGAAACGACAAAGTCTAGCATAATTTGTCATTTGAACCGATTGCATTACGTATGTAAATTTAATTTACTTTATCCTTACTATCTGGTCTGATTTGGTTTTCGTTTTGCTCGTAATTATTATATATTGAAGTATCTTATGTTAATATCTCGTGATGTGCTTTTATACTTATTTATGTTAGTGTAATAACAACTGGTGAAGAATTTTTGTAGTTGGTTGTAACGTGTGAACTTATAATCCTTGCTCTCCCGTTATAGACCGGTCTATAATGTGTACGCTGTCCTCACGTTATGGGGACGTGGCCCTCTCGGTCGGTAGGGGCGGGTAAGAGTGGCGGCGATGGGTTCGCTCGATTTAAAAAAAAAAAAAAAATAAAAATAATGTAATAAAATTTAATAAATTTAATTTAATAAAAATGATTCACACTATATCCTTCGGGGATTCTAACTTTTATGTATGGAGGACTGAAGTGATGCGTCCATGTTGCCCATATGGTATGTATTGTCAATGGGAATGGGACCAATGACAAATAATAACTGTTAGTGTCGAGGTTAACAATTTAAACCCCAATTTACCCAAATAATTTTCAGATTTTCATATTCTTTGACGAATGCAATTTAAATATATGGGGGACGGAATAAGTGCTTCAATGGTGACCATATTGAGAGAGTTGCGTCAATTCGACAAACGGAGAATAGTAGCTATTGGCGTCTATTTAGAACCCATTTTACGCTAACAACTTTCAGGATATCATATACTCCGAAGGATATAATATTTTCTTATGAAGTACGAAAGCTTTTAAAAATACCGTTCGGAAAATGGTGTAAAACTGGTGTAAAACCAATCAGTGAGTGACAACTGGAAAGCGCGCAGCTCAGTGATTGTGAGAAGCTCTCCCCTGTCCCTTTATGGGATGAAAAGGGAAACCATTTTTTTTATGAAGTACAAACGTTAGCTGGGCCAAGGGAAAATTATAGCTATTGGTACAATTTAAAGAATTTAGTAAATGCTATGTCAAAAAAGATTCACAATATATCCTTCGGGGATTACAACTTTTACAAATGGAGGACTGAAGTGGTGCGTTAGTTACCCAAAAAATTATCAGAATATCATATTCTTTGACGAATGTAATTTCAATATATTGGGGACGGAATAAGTGCGTCCATGGTGATCATATGGTGAGATTTGCGTCAATTCGACCAACGGGGAATGATATCTATTTGTGTCTAGTTTAACAATTTAGCACCTGTTTTACGCTAACAATTTTCAGAATATCAGATACACCGACGGATATAATATTTTCTTATGAAGTACGAACTAAGTGCGTCCATGGAGGTCATATGAAAGTTGTTGCGTCAAAGCAATTAATGGCAAATAATAGCTATTAGTGTCTAGTTTAATTATTTAGAACCCGTTGTCCCCAAACAATATCCAGAGTAACATATTCTTCGACGAATATAAACATTTCACATGGAGGACTTATTAAGTGCGTGTATGGTGATCATATGTTATGGATTGCGTGAATGGGACCAAAGACAGATAATAGCTATGGGTGGCAATTTAAACCCCGATTTACCCAAACAATTTTCCGAATATCATATTCTTTGACGAATGTAATTTCAATATATGGGAGATGGTAGAAGTGCATCCATGGTGGCCATATGGAGAGAGTTGCGTCAATTTTAACAACGGAGGTTAATAGCTCTTGGTGTCTATGTTAACAATGTCAGTTCACTTTTACGAGTACAAAAATATGTAAAGCTTCAAAAAGCCATAAGCCTATGAATGTGACTCTACAATTTTGCATTGTATGAAGGTTTTATTTTAAAATCCTACGAAGGTAGGAATAACCAAAGTCCAAAGAGCACAAAAACTCTATTTACTTTATGTCAACATGTTACACGAACTGGGCCTATTACTCTAACCGCAGACATCTGGAAGTTATATACAAATTTACCTTCACATCCACAGTGTAGTTACTTGTAATGTAGTAATAAATTTGTTGACGCGAACCTTTCAAATCATCAATTATAGACAGTCAATTGACAGTTCAAAACATCAATTGACACATACATATTTTGACAAAATTCCACCGCAATTTACATACATCATCAACGATAATACCGTAGCAAATCGAAAACCATAAAAATCTATTAATCCCATTTTAATCGTAGACACCGGTATTGTTTCTATTCAAACAATTTTGACATTTGCGTATCGATGACACTAAATTGTCACATTGTCCTATCCCATTCCTTCCCAAGTTCATTATGTCAATCATTAATCATCACAGAAGCTTACATAGCAATTTGTTGCCACATTAAGTCATTTAGTCTCGCTAGTTTGCTATTATTATTATTACTATGTTCCTTTTCATTAAGTTCATCCTTGAAATGTCCTAAATAATGTTAGTGGTTGTGCCGCTCCTTTTGTTGTCACAGTGGTTGCTGTGACTGCGGTTACTGTTGTTTAACATTTGCAATTAACATTTGTAATGATGGGGTTTCTGTGAACAGCTGTCACTGATTCACTTCCATGATTTAGCCATAATTTTCTCACTAGTTCTTATTCAATGACATGGGTTTATACATGACCATGGCGGGATAGTCAATGACCTTGTTGGACACAGTAAATAGGAAATGGAATGTTAACTAGAAGGACTGTTTTAGTTGGAAAAGGGTGTTACTGTAAGAATTGTTACTTAGGAAGGAGCATGGGTACCCCCAGGAATTGCTATTTAGGAAGGAACAAGGAAAGAGATTTTAAATATTGAAACAAATAACTAAATCTGAAGAGAAACGTAAAAATCACTAGTATTTTTCATTTCTGTCCTCAAGCAGAAAATTTTCAATACAATTTATATTATCTTAGGTAAAAATTGTCAACGATTATTTTAATTGCAGCTCAGATATTGTGCTTATTCTTTTTTGTAGTTCCAGTTAAGCTTGTGGATTTCTAAGTCTACTATCACTTTTTGGTTTTGGCGAATTTCCTAAATCAACATTGGTCAAATGTCAAATCAGTCAGTAGACTTGAATAATCTCAAGTCTATACAGACTAGCCTTGGCTTCCTGTTTGCTACTATGATCATTTCCGATTAATAAGTACCACTTGCAACCACCACAACCAGCCTATTTAGTCTGATTTCGAACTGTACCGCCAACAACGGACTATCACTTAACCCACTTAAAACCGAGCTTATCTTGTTCTTTCGGAAATATAAAATACCCGCATACACAGGAATACCTGGGAAAAGTCACTGGAAGGCGATACCAGTAGTATCAGATTTTTCACGGATGGATCAAAGTTGGACGAACAAGTAGGATATGGGGTCCATTCACCGGACCTAAATGTAAATATCTCCTTCAAGCTGCCTGATCACTGTAGTGTATTTTAGGCGGAAATTACCGCCATACTGGAGGTTACTGATCTACTGAGAAGTAGTGTCACAACCCTCCGGAGAATATGTATCTAAACCATGTTTGCTACGTCCCTGACGGTGAAAGAATGCCACTCATCACTTGTGGTGATGGCAGAGTATTTTGACATCAGGCTCAGCTGGGTACCGGGACACAGCGACATTTCTGGCAATTGCGTAGCGGATGCGTCAGCCAGACAGGGTACTATGGCACAGGTTCTCTCGGCAAAAGAAGGTGTTAGTATGCCAATCTCTACCTGCAGTTTGCAGATCAGGCAGTGTGCCGATAACATGTTCAAGGACAAATGGAGACTTACTTAAACTTGCAATCAAGCCAGGGTCTTTTGGTCGCAGGTGGACAGGAAAAGAACTAGGCAACTACTTAACTTGCCGAGAGGCAGGTTATCCACAATGATAGGAACTCTTACGGGACATTGTCTTGTAGGAAAACACGCCATAAGATTGGGACATAGAAACTCCACTCTCTATAGATGCTGCGTGGAAGAGGACGAGGAAACGACAAAACACCTTCTCTTGGATTGCCCTGCTCTGGCGGGACTGAGAAGTAGGATATTCGGAACACATTTAGTTAGCACCGTAGCCCTACAGGGTATTCCTGTAGGTCTTATAGACAAATTCATTGAAAGGGCAAAAAACGACTAGTCAATAGTTGCTTTGGAGGAAACTGCAGGTATCACAATAGGATTCTTTAGCCTAAGAGTGCTAGACAGCGTGCTGTCTTGCAGCTTTTTCAGCCAACCAACCAAACAAGTACCACTCCCTGACGGGCATGCTAATCCATCTGCGGACTCAATCAAACATCGTTTTGTTTTCTTCTCCCTCTCCCCCTTTAATCGGATTTCTTATAAAATAGTCTTATTGACTCCATATGGGATATAATTCCCTATAATATAATATATAAATAAATATCTGTCACTCATACAAAAACCACCCTTTAAGCCGCTATACTTTGGATTTCAATGGTCTGATGATATCCATGATGGAAAGATTAATTGAAAGTTCTGAGGCATGATGGCTACATTGCGTCGGTTAACAGTTGACAGCTGGTTGAATGCTTGATCGACCATTCGTATTACTCCAGATGTGCATTAGGGTGAGTTTTGTTTTTTGGTTGCTTATCGGTTCATCCACTACGTTATAGCTAATGATGAAGTGATAACACAGTGCGACAAATGAAGACCTTTGAATATATACGAACTTGACCATATAGGTTCGATTCTACTATCGATGGGTAGGAAAATCGTATATTCGCTGTGTCGAAAAAAGATGTCATTAGTTTTACCCAATAGCTTACTCAAACCTGGTGATACCGCTAAGTTTATTTTCCAATAATGTAGTTAAAAATACGTTGACCAAACCTGATTAACAATTTATGGCAAAAAGTAATATTTTGCAGCACTTTTTTTTTTAAAAATATAGGGAAAAAATAAAGCAAAATTGATCAACATACTCGACAAGCCGAGTACAGGGTTGTACTATCCTTTAGGAGTAAAATCTATCCTTTGGAAGTAAAATCCTGTCAATTCCGTGTATTTTTTGCACTGCCCCACTGTGTAATTAATAATGTTATTTGGAAACATTTTTGCACAGCAAATTCACTCAGAAAGGACATTTACTAAATGGCTTTGAACATTGCTGGTCAATCATTAATTTCTCCTTTAGCTGGATATTCTTTTGTACATTTTTAATTAAACGATTTTATTATTATATTTTTCTTAGTTTTGTACTATATCGAATACACTAAAAGAAAACCTTTCGGCACGTAATTAAATTTGATAGCAAATAGTTTCAGCGATCATGAGCTGCGTTAAAAATTCATTACCGTAACGCAAAATATTTCCTTAACTGACAAGCTTTTGTTACACTGGCGAATAAGTTTCATTGCTGCGGCGAATATGTTTTTTAAAAAAAATGGTATTAAATCTGAAGGCTCTGAAAGAGCTCTTAAATTTTATCAGAAACGAGTATTGTGTGATGGTTTTTGGGCTTTCAGAGCCCTTCGTTTGAGCCTGAAAAGAGTATTTAATAACGGTTTTTTGGGCTCTGAAAGATCTCTTAAGTTTTGCCAGAAAAGAGCCTTTTATGGCGCATTTTTTTGCCTCTCAAAGAGCTCTTAATTTTTGCCGCCAGAAAAGAGTCTTTATGATGGTTTTTTAGCTTTGAAAGAGCTCTCCATTTTTGTCAGAAAAGATTCTTCTATGATGGGCTCTGAAAAACCTCTTAATTTTTGTCAGAAAAGAGTTTTTCATGATGTTTTTTGGGCTTTGAAAGAGCTCCTCATTTTATCAGGAAAGAGTCTTTTATGGTCATATTTTGGCAATTAAAAAGCTCCTAATTTTTGGCGAAGGCGAGTAGTTCATGATGATTTTTCCGGGCTCTTAAGTTTTGTCGGAAAATAGTCTTTTATAATGGAATGGAATATAATGGAATTTTGGGAAAAACAGTGACTAAATATACCACGATGGCCGCAATATCCGCTAGATGCAGTTTTTGTTCAACTCCACCGATATTTGAGGATGAATGCAAGACCAGCAGACCTGTGGTAACTTCAAAAGAATTTGAATTTATCTGGAATGCGCACTAAATCCAAAATAGATTTTGATTTTTAATTTCAATGTGATTTTGATGTAATTCTGTTGGTTGAAACATGGCTGAATACTGACTTCTGTGACGGCATATTTCTCGACACTGATCAGTACAAAGTCTATCGTAAAGACAGAAATGCATATATTACTGGTCGAAAGGGTGTCTCAGTAAGAATGCACTTTTTCAAAACCAATACAATACAAAAACATGTATTTTTTGAAATTGTAAAAAAGACATGATCCGATAAGTGCGGAATAAAATATCCGTCAAATGGCCCCCACGGACCTAACAACAGGACGTTGCTCTTTTCATGAAATTTTCCATGACTTTTTCACAGAGACGACGCGTTGGATCTCGGATTTGAGCTCAGTTATAGTTTCTGGTTTATTCGCGAAAACCCGACATTTCACAAAACCCCAAAGAACGAAATCCTCCAGCGTTTCATCGCATAATCTTGGTGGACAGTTGATAACACAATATTTTGGGATAATATGCTCTGGAAATCGTTGCTGCAATAAATCGATTGTTTCATGCGCGGTGTGTCAGGTGGCGCCGTCTTGCTGAAACCACATATCGTTCAGATTCATGCCGGCCAGCTGAGGTCACAAGAAATCCGTTGCATGTTCCTGTAACGAATTCAGTTCACAGTCACGGCAATTTCAGCGTCATCTTCAAAAAAGTATGGCCCTGATCAAAATCCGCACCAAACAATTGCTCGTTGTGGTTGCATTTGTTTCCCATGGATTGCATAAGGATTTTCTGAGCCCAAAATTCGAAAATTGTGTGTATTCGCCAAGCTATTCAGATGGAAATGGGCTTCATCGTAGAACATGACTTTTTTTTGGAAAATTTGCATTGACTTCACTTTACCCAATACCCGTTGAACAATTTGCCGGCGCTTTTTATGGTATGCTGGTTTAAGCTCCTGAGTAAGCTGAATTTTGTACGCAGCAAAATTCGCTGAGGAGTGCATTGTGAAATTGGAAGTTGTTGAGAACGATGGCGAATTGATATTCTCGGATTTTCGGCGGCGCTCTCGTTTACAGCTGCAATGTTTACAAGAGACCTACCGACGCATAGGAATCTTACCCGTCCATCACCGATCCAGTTATTTCAAATATTGTGACCTCTCTTCGAGTGACTGACATATTAGTGGCACTTTTTCGACTGAAAATTCTTGGAAGTTTGCAAGCGGTCTCAGCATAACTTTCCAAACTTTTGTAATAAGTTTTCACAACTATAACGCATTCTTCTTTCGCAAGCATTCGATTTTTAATAATCGGAATAAACATATGTGACAGCTGCCAAATTTCAGAGTTGCCAACAACATGGCACTAAATTTAAATTTAAAAAGTGCAATCTTACGGAGGCACCCTGTACAAGAGACGGCTGAAGCTGTTAAATCTGAATTTAAATCGGAGCTATCCCCAATTGACGATAAACATGATTTATTGGATCATCTAATAATTTCTATTTCCGGCTTCGATATCGTATTATTTGTGTGTGTATTTTACATTACACCTGATGGTTCTGACGATCTCTGTAATTCGCATGTTTCTAATATATTGGGTTTAGAAGATAAAATGGCAGTCAACTATGTAATTTTGATATACTAAACTCTATATTGGGTAGTGTTGATTGGAACTCCATTTGTAAACGCAAATTAACATCACTGGGTTATGATGAGATTCTAGTCACTGTCTTAAGTATCTGCAGGGAAAATATTCCATATCTTCAATCTTAAAAGAAGGCATGAAATACATAAGGTCTGAAGATATTGGAAAAATCTGCGAAGTATATTTCATAGCAATTTTCTTGAATCCGGGAACCCTGAAGATGAGGCTAAATTTATTCATTATCGGCGTGAATTTAAATAAATTTCTGTACAAACTATTTTGGTTTAAAAAACAGGATGAACAAAAAAACCCCTACAGCATTTTATTGAGTCCAAAAAGCGGGTGTCGGATATACCGTCTGTTGTTAAATATATATTTTAATGTTCGCCAACTTTATTAAGTCCATCGAATTAAACATTTCCGAATTAATCAACACACTTGAAATTGGTAAGATGGCAAGTCAAAGATAATTTAAATTCAGATACTGATGGTCAATGTGCATACTTATTTAAAAAGTGTGCATTCTCCATTACGGCGGCACTCACGGATATTTTTAATTTATCCCTAAGTGAAGTCGATTTTATTGAATCTTAACACTGCTAGGGCCATTTACTAAACTACAGCTGATATTTCAACCACAAATTTTAACACAATTTGTTTACAAGTTTAATTATTGATATTTGACCAAGATAAATTTTTCTCAATTTTTGAATTGCCTTTTCATTATACAGAGAAATAATTTCCAATTTTGAAAATGTTGCAAAATTAACGCACTCTAATTTGCATGTATGCCTTTTGGCTTTGAGCCAAAATTATAATTAAAATCTTTGTCCCAATTGCCGAGTTGATCAACATTGTAATGTTCAAGGCAATGCTAGTAATAGATTTTACAATAGAGATGTTTTTCTTCCTTTTCAGTAATATTCATATCTTGTAGTGTTCAATATTTAAGTTATTAATATACTAATTAATCAATATTTTATTAAGGACCTTAGAAATCTTGTGGCGAAAGCTTTTCTTAATAAAACCAAAACTTTATTAAGCTGGTAGGGATTTGGATGTATGAATTTATTTAACATTACTAACTGCAAAACAAAATTAATTCTATTTTATAGTCATAAATTGTATCATGGATGAAAATACTAAAATCATTGTTTATTCTTGTCCTTGTCTATAATTCCTTAAAAGCACATTTTTAGACTTTTGTGCTTGGTATTGACAAGTTTATAAATATTCACGCTGTGAAAAATAACCTATCGCGGATATATTTTTCCTGGTATTACATGTATGTTTGATAAAACGGTACAAACATATTTATAATTGCAAATTCCGACCAGCAATCACTGCAAATGCATTAGTAAAATCATTAAACATCCCCCAACTCCAGTAAAACCTTAATCCAAACATTCACGAATGTTATTGACTACGTTCGCTACAGCTTCGTTTGTGTCACATCCTTTTGAAAACCACATTACTTGCTTGGTAATAAATTTGAATTGTCCAAATACCACTCAGGAGTTTGCTTATTATTTTCCCAAATGTTCGATCAAAACTGGACAAAAGGGAGATTGATCGAAATTTGTTTACACTAAATGAATTTGATTCCTTTGAAATTGATATAATCTTCTGTATATGTAGCATTTCTTGATATGGAGACTTTTTTGATGGTTTGATGGTGCTACATTACCAAAAGTCGAAACAAGCTGATTGAGGCACTCTTGTCTCAATAATCCACTCCAAAAATCATAACAAATCATCGCACGAAAATGTTCACGGGTTATTTCCATTTTTTGACCGAGAGGTATTTTTCAACACACTCTAAATACAAAAAATAGTGCTCGTAAGTGAAAACGTTCCATGTATGTTTATGCTAAAAAAAATGTCAAACTTTCCACTGGTAGTTCCAGTTTGCATCTGGCAATACTAGTACTGCCAGGACCCGACGTATAAATGGCAACCTCGTAACTAAACTATTTCCCACAACATAATCTGAAGTATCAGCAAATAAAATATCTTCAACTTCTTTCGCTTCGGGGTCGTCGTTGTCTACATAGGGACATACTGTTGGAAACCATTTCGTTCTAATTGAATAGAGTGCCGGCTCCCAGTATAGCAATAAATGATGCATTAAATCTGAATTTTGAAACGTCTTTGAACACTTGCGAGTGTTACGGGTAAATAATCTATATTGTTTGTCATCTCTGCTCTCATTCTCATTCTTGCGCTTCTTCCGTGAGTTCGCCTAATGGAAATACAGTTTCCGACAATTTCTTCCCCATGACATAGAACTTTGTGGACTGTAGGTGTTACTGGTTTCCATGTAGATATTATATTCTACGTATAGTTGATATTCGACAAATTTTTCAGCACTAATCGGTGTTTTGCTAATAATAACAGCTGTAACAGCATAATAATAGCTTTGAAGCATCTAATAAAATTTTGATTAATACCTGTGATTTTGGATGTTGCTTCTGGATTTTCAAAGAAGCGTCTTGGAGTATTGCAGTCTAAACCACGATGATAGTAACTCAGAAAACTAATGGTGCAGTTTGATTCTTCGCTCCTGAATTAGGATTAAACCGTCCTCTCCGGCCTTGTCTAATTTTTCGACTTCTACAGTGTAATCAGTGCAAGCATCTTAAACCGAACGTAGTACCGAACAGGTTGATTGAGAAGTCTTTTAATGACGACTAACTTAAGCGCAGTGATCGCAGTCGAATGACCGGATGGAGACCACATTTTCAGAGAAGAACCTCAAGAAGAAGATGCAGATCGGCGTTTCCCAAGTGTTGTAGCGATTGCACCAGTTTGCCATTGCTAAGCAAGTGGAATTGATTTTGTTCGCGTTCACATATCAATCCGACCCGGCGGGTAAGAAGTCGATGGCAATCTAGCCCTGGAGCAACCTATTGTGGCAAGGCAGACGCGATTTGGCTCGTTCCGTGCTATGTGAGGAACCCAACAATGGATCAGCTGATATTGTGCTAGCACATTCAGAACTAACTTGCATTCCCTAACCAGTTTCAGTTTGCACGGTTTGGTTTGGTTGCACTGAGTCCCGCTATACAGTCCACGAAAATTATCGCATTTGCCGAACCAGGTGAGCCCAGCAAAACGACATTTGTGCAGCCCTTGTAACCGCCAGGATTTCAAATACAACAGTCTAAAGGCAAGTTAGGTTGGAGCTCTTCGTTAACGTACCAGTTCCAGAGTCAAGACCCATCTTGGAGCCATCAGAGAAATACATCTTCCCGCATATGTACAGGATATACCAACTATGCAATCTCTCCTGCACAGATGCAGCTTTTGTGGGATCCTCGACTAGTAGTCATTGTGTACCCGCTATCTTAACAACCAAACAGGTGCCTTTCATTACCCTTAATTGTATTCGTAGTGTGCTTTATGTATATTCAAAACGTTTCCCATGTGCTCTGCACTCAAAACCAAGACATTGTTACTCGAAATGGTGTTCGAGTCGTTGTGCGCATGTATTTTAAGTCAAATGTGATGTCACTTAAGAACGACCACAAACCCTATTACTCTTTGGAAAATTATATTTCTTGCTAACTTCAAACACACCCCCATCTGCTGCAATCTGTTCTACAAAATCATTGATTCGTAAATTAACTCCACAATATCCTCTTGCTCCTTTGCTTTTATGATTGGAAAAAAGAACTTAGGTCCCATAAATTCCCTACATTTAACAAAAATACATTTGTACCCTATACTTTAGAAAAATTTGTTTGTTTGTTTACTCTTATGTGTTTACGAACCCCTTTCAAGAGGGCCATATGACGTATGAGTAATATATTACTTCAATATATAATTACATATTGCTCATACGTATGCACACCAGTATTTCACAGGCATAATAACAAGTGGTACCTAACGAGTGCAAAAACTTTACATTTCACATTTAAATTTTTATTACTTTGGTAACAAAACTTGAAGTTGAAACAAACTAGAATATCATTATACGAGTACTAGGTATCATATACAAGTCAAGCAGTGAGGAAAATGTTGCAACCTCTTGTCATTCGAATTTTTCTCCATTTGCCATATGTGACATTAAATATATCCATATATCTCTCTT
This sequence comes from Phaonia tiefii, assembly GCA_963931995.1. NCBI lineage: Eukaryota > Metazoa > Arthropoda > Insecta > Diptera > Muscidae > Phaonia > Phaonia tiefii. The sequence continues at coordinate 318,811,816 of OZ008368.1, read as the reverse complement.
TAATCATCATCCTCACTACCATCGTGGATCGTCATTTTGAACCATCATCATTATATTTGTTTGTTGGCTAAACTTTAAGTGTCATTAACATAAACTTGATACAAAATCCCCACTTTATTCCACAAGTAGTTTGGCTGATATTTAATGTTCATCTACCGTGATATCGAAACTAAAACTTCAGGGTATATCAATTGTATACAGCTGACGGAACTTTAGTATTTATTCTGACAATTACGATGGAAAGTAGGGGATAATAGAGGAAATATAATTAAAATAAATAGAGTTCATTAGTTATGGCAAACAATTGAAATAAACTAACAGAAATATTGAACGGCAAAAATAAATTTCATCTTACAAGTGGCATGGGCGACAAAATTACAAATTTTGAAAACCGTTTTGACTTGGAAAAATACAAAACCGATAAGAAATAGAGGTCACACAGTTAAAGTGCTCTTTGATATGATGTGCTCTTTGATGACGTAACATCATAATGATTTACGTTCAATTATGCAAATCAAGAGACCTAAGAGAGTTTAGCAACACTTCATAGCAACAGACTCTCTCGATTGATATTTGTATTCTCTTTTACTACGATTGTCCTCAAATACGTTGAACATTTCAAACGACCCACTACAATGATATGAACTAGTATAAAGCAAAGTCTGACAAACACATTGACGGCAACGAAACAGGGTGGTCAGAATGGTTTAAGATAGATTCCGTATATACCTACCGAAGACACAAATCACCGTCATTCACAGCCCTCTGTTAAGTACGTCCAGTAAAGAGTTTGCGAAGACCTTTCGATTAATATATTTGAGAACACGGGATTAATCCTTGTTTTAAAATAGCCTAATTAAATGTTTTCAAGAGGCAGAAGGTTGTATTAGAGGTCACACATCTTCTACCCGAGCTGTTGTGGTTTGGCACGACCAACTTGGCGACTATGATGTTATCAATCTAATCTTTAATGTTCACCTATATATAATCTTCGGATCAATTGCAAACTGAACATAACTATCTCCTTTTACTTTAATAACAGACTGCTGTAACTTGTTAACGCAACTCTGCGCAAAGCACTGCGGTTTCTGTAGTTGCTAGTTAAATTCGGTAGATATCTTCAATATAATTTATGATGTTCAACACGTTTAAAACTCTGTCTTTTTTGCTTGCTTGGATACGTGTGTCCAAACACATTGTGTTTGCTATTTAATATTACATTTTTGAGACCCAATGATTAATATGATATAAAATATGTATTTGTGCTACAAATACAGCTGTATTTGTAATACATATACTATTGTTTTTAGTGCACTGTGTCCTTCATTTTATTGTCGCTGATCTCTGTCGAGAGAAAAATAAAAAAAAGGGGCAATGAGAGATTGCTCTCAACCTAAGTCAATGTTAATGCAACTGTAGGACCACATTTTTGCATTATTTTTTCAGTCAGTGATTCATAAATATTCCAAAATGAGTGTTTAAATTGAGTTTTTCTCATGATAACTGATCTGTTGCGTTTTAGTTTCATGCATTCAGTCGTCAGTCGTTTGTTGAGGACGAAACACACGAATGCTTCGACGGAATTATATGGATATTTGGGATGGAACACACAAATAGATCTACGTAAACGTATGCACCTTTGCAATAAAACATGCTAATGTTTGCAATTAAACAAAAGCTAGATTGTGACTTGCAAACAAATAATATTTGGAGTATGTCCCAAAGATGTATCTGCTTCCAGCAGTATGCATTTCAGAGAATGTGATGCATATGCCGTTTTTTTGCCGTGTAGAGACCAAACAAATTGACGATCCAAATAGTTACCGTATAGTTCCGTGAAATATTTCCTATTTTTCAATAGTGATGTTTTGTCGGATTTATCAATTAAAATCCTCACAGGGATGTTGAGGGAGAGCTCAATTGGTCAGAAAATTCGTTGAGCAGAGGCACATTGAGATTGGCTATCCTTCAGAGGTTAAAATAAGATTTGCTATGCAGGCAAATAGCGCCAAAGTCAATAATCCGCCTAGAACTTACCCCACTTAGGATCAACAGTCCAACTTTGCTTTAGATGAAGCATCAATCACGCATAATATGGTTTGTCTATATTCAATTCTAATTTGTAACAAACATTTGTGTGAAAAATATAAAAAATTATTTTTCCATAAATTTGTCATTAACTAAAAAAAAATTTTATCGCAATAACATCAATATTGTCCAAGAAATTTAATAAGAATACGCTAAACAAATATTCTTGCGAAATATAGACAGAAAATGTTCGCCAGTGTAGTATTGAGTTCGATAAATCGAAATATCAGCCGCATGTCTGTGGCAAAATGTTAATGTTTCTAAAAAAATTCAATAGCCAATCAAATCTTTGAGGGAAGAGATCAGCGTTGCTCAGTTTATCAAACACAAAACCGACTTTTATAAAACAGAACATACATTTTTGTTCATACATCAACTAAAACTAACAAAATCGGTCATAAAAATTCAAATTTTTAAAAACTAATTATTTTAGTAGTTTTGCAAAGTTCATTTTCTCGCCGATATACCAAACAGCCACCAGTTGATAATGCAGGAACCTAAAACACCGAAACGGCAAGAGTCCAGTCAAATGCTGCGTAATAGCTGATGTATGCAACAGCGCTGTGTTAGTAGTTAACCTATAATGCATTTTCGTTTACTTTAACCCAGAAAATATCTGTCATAGTTAGATAAAGGTCACTTGTTATAGTTCGTCGTCTACAATTTAATCCTTTAGGACAATCATATTGTTGCCATATAATCGCTTCACATTTAGGGCTTAACTAACATAACAAATTAAACCGATAATAATTGTGACGGTTAAGTTCGTGTCAATAGAGAGAACTGTTGTACTAACCGTAGTTTAAAAATAATTTTGTTTCTTTGACCGTAAATAAAACTGAGATGACAAGGATAATTAGTAAATTCGTAACAATGTTGAAAAAGGATTCTGTTCATTTTCTCAGCACGGGCTAGACAAGCTGCAGCCCCTTACATGTATTACAACCATGAGATTCTCTATTGCGTCAGTTGCTCCCTATTCACGCAAGGAAATATTTCGGTACCCACATACGCAACGTTAGGCAACTCGATTTCGTCTGAGGATTGTTTTACCGCTGGCGAAACTCCTCTAGCATATCGGACGACGAAACGGAGATCGCCGACGGCCACTCTCTTAACTCAAAGATACAACCTCGTTGTCAGACAGACAATAAAGTAGAAGTTATGAGGACGAATTTAAAAAGGCACTGTGGTTAATTCTGTTCACAGAATAATGAACAGGATTTTACAGGACATCCGCACGTTACCGTTAAGTACTCGCAGTAAGAAGCAGAATGGCCTCGCAGGTGCAAACACTCTCGTGCCCACATGCAAGGACTCGTCCCACGCCAGGACACGGCACATTCGTACTTTCAGAATACAAGCCAGGACATCCACCAGGACTCACAAAATATAAAAATAACCTAGCAAGGCGAACAACAACTCGCTGGTTATATAAATGTTCTCACAAAGCATACTCTATTTATTCACAGAATTATATCAAAGACTGGCACGATATAGAATGACCTCACACGGCATACACTCCTCTTCGCCGTTTATAAGGCAGGACTTCGCAGAACATCAACTCGCATTATATAATAGTAACCTCACACGGAACAGTCTCTTTAGTTCCCAGGATATTCGCAAGGACTTACAGGATACCATAAAGGACTGGCAAGATATTAGAGTGGACTTGTAGGATAAATGGTGGACTGGCTAAACGTCAACAAGGACTCGGAGGATATAATAGTGGCCTCACACGGCACATTCTTTTTAGCCACCAGTATATTTGCAAGGACTCGCAGAATAACAACAAGGACTCACAGGATAAGACAAAGGACTTCCGAGAAATCATTAGGGAATAGTGGAATAAGACAAGAGACTCACTGGGCACCAACAAGGATTCCAATGCACAACAAAATTCACCAGGTCATGTTAAGCAACCTGCACGACACACTTTCCCAACAGATTCACCTTTTATACCTTTCGCAGCCATGGTTGTCACAAAAACAAATCAATTTCAATTTCGTGTTTCCTTTTTATACCATGAATATATGGGGGGGCAGCTGATAGTAGAACAGGTTTTCGCACAGGGTGACTCGCAATCATTTAGGGTTTACAGAATCAAGGGTTGCAACTTCTGTCACTAAATTATATATACTCAGCGTTGACCGTAAAAGTTCAATTGATTCCCCCAAAAAACTTGAATCATGAAAGTAGTTTCCATTGTTTTAAACAAACTATCATTTACCTCAACCGAAGTTTAAAATTTCCTTATTCAAGATTAATTATTAAGAATCGTATGCTAAATGGGGTTCATTTTAAAGTGTACTTTTTTATAGTTACACTTTCTGTGAAATAATGCTGATACCAACAGTCATGATTACAAGATAGTGCTACTGAGCCAGCACAGGAATTGCAATGACTCGAATAATTCCATTACAATAAAAAACAAATGTTTTCCCATTACGTCCCATGAAGGAATTAGGAATGTGTGCTTTCTAGTTTTATTCTCACTGATTGGGACCTACAGTTTTACCCCGGTTCCAGTCGGTATTTTGTCTATCCTTTCACCGCTAATTACTCGACAGTAACATTATGCGAGTTAACCGCCGCCGAAAGAAATTGTATGTGGTCAGAGCCGGTATCGAAGCAGGATCTCATGTACAAGAGGCGCTCATACTAGCCACTGCACTACCCGTCAGCCAAAATAGTATTATATTAGTATTAGAAGAAGAGAAAATCAATTTATATATATTTTATATACTTTGTGTTTCAAATATCTTCACAAAAGATTTTTGTATCTAAAAACTTTTGGGGAAAATACATTTTCGTTAACAACAATAGTAACGACTTTAACGATAATAATTTTTGGAACGAAGTTCCTTATCGCATGTTGCGGGATGGGGGCTAAATGAAAAAAAATTAACAACTTTTGTTTTAACACTATTCTGTAATAACCCTCTTTTATCAACTATATTGATTACTTTTGCTTTGGTTTGTGTCTAGACTAACGGCTTGGATAATAGAAAAAAAATTAACTAGACGTCTCACAATATTGGGAAATTTCCTGTTTCATAGGAAGTTCCTATTGTAGTTTTGAACCCAATAAAAAGTAAATTTCGAAAAGCCAAAGTGCAATACTAGCAAAAAAAGGAAATTTTCTCAAAAAAATACCTATTCTAACCAAATTCTATTCTAATTCTACACTAACCGTTGTTCCACCGACTGGGGTAGTCCAATATTAGAACAGAGAGGTTGAATAAAATAAATAAATAAATTAAGGGTTTGGAATTTGACACCTCGTTATATCGAAACAGATGGACAATTTGACATTTATCACGTGAGAGATTATTAGGCAAAGATAAGAAACATATGAAATGGGCCGCTTTACGCTCGAAGAAAATTGGGAAATATTAAAATTTGTCATCAAAATTTCTGAGACCTCAACTTAAAATGTAAGAAATCTACGAATTAAATACGCTCGAAAAAGAGTTTCATCAGCGCCGATTGTGGATCAATTTGTAAAGCGAGTTGGTCAATCCGGGTCCTTAGCGATCAAAGGAACACGTCTAAGTGCTCGTCGAGTGGAAAATATTGGCGCTGTAGCTGAAAGTGTGCTGGAACAGCCATCAAGATCAACTAGCCACAGTTCGCAGCAAATTGAATTTGTATAAAGATCGAAGACTTAAGTTCAAATAGTCCAAACCCTCGTGACCATTAAAGCTCATTTTCACTTTACGGCTACGTTAAAAAAAACTGTCGCACTTGGGGCTCGGAAAATCCAAATGTCGTCGAGGAAATGCGATGCAACGAGTGACTGTTTGGTTCGCTTTTACTGTCAATGGCGAGCATTACCGTGTCATGGACAGCAGGTTTTTGTTCCACAAAGTTGAAGAGGATGACTTTGGCGAAGCATGGTTTCAAAAGAACGGCGCCGGCGCTACGTGTCCCACAGCCAACATTACAATCGATCTTTTGCTCACTGTATTCGAAGACCACATAATTAGCCGAAACTCGAAATCCATCCAAATCTGCCTGGCAGCTGGGATTTGGTCGCGTTAGACTATTATCTCTGGAGCGCCGTGGAAGATAAGTATGTCGCAAACAATCCTGAGGGCACTGAGGCCTTAAAACACGAAACAAGAGGCCCAAACAATCGACAATGTACTGAAGAATTGGTTTGGTCGAATAAGGTACTGTGTCTATATTAGTATTTTTTTAAAGCGAAATTAAATTCTAAATTTTAAATGGCCCACACTCTAGTTGCCCATCATATACCATGAAGGCATATGGCTTACACACTCTGATTGGGACCTGCAGTTTTACACCGGTTCCGAGCTGTATTTTTACATGTATTTTCATGAATATCTACTCGGTAGTCGATTCAAAATTCAAAAAGACTGAATTAAAAATCAATGATGGTTATGAAAGGCATAGTTTGTCATTTTGTAACAAAAAACCGGTTTCTACACCTATGTTTTCAATAAATAAATATTTATAATAAATATTTAAATATTTTGTTTCAAAAAATAAATATTTATATATATATTTAACATTTCTAGTTTCCCCATCTTTGTTTTTCGATAAAAAAATATAATAATTTAACGATTTCATGTTGTATCACATCCAACTAAAATAATTCGAACGTCAAATGACCGCGATTTGTTCGTGCCAAACTGTGAATTGATACCAATGCAATTTTATGGGGAATCGTGAAAACATAATATTTTCCCAGCTACCTGTTATTTTAACTATGCGGAGCAAATAGAAGCCATTAAGGATTCTAGTGGAGTTTTGATTGTATTCTAATCTTTCGATGCATTTGGAATTTTATTACCGTCCTAGAAAAAGTACGATGTACTTTAGAGAAATAAGAAAAATGAACATATTTTCCTAAACTTGCAACTCAACTTGGAAATTCACCTTTTTGCGTAGATTCGTGTGTAAATGTGTGTCTGACGCTATTGCAACGTGCAGCAATTTACAAAAGTGTAGATTCGTATGTAAATGTGTGTCTGACGCTATTGCAACGTGCAGCAATTTACAAAGTGCCACAACCTCACACTTGATACAGAAACGTGCACTATCAATGCCAGAAATGTTTGATGGAGTGTGCAGAGTACATCCGAAGGATATACAGTGGGATTAATAGAACAAAACTTATGATTAATTAAATTATTTGTTTTTAAGCAGAACATAATTGTTTTTTCAATATAATTCAATGTGTTTCTTAGAAAGAGATAACAAATAGACTTAAACAAAGCTACTTCGTTTATGGATTATAATATTTGAAAATTATTGGTTATTTTTGGCGTGGGAGCATAAAATTCAAATTTTATTGCCTACCTACCATCCTCAACTTCCTAACAGCAGTCTGCATGACGACTGTAGGCATCGTCACCATAACTAGTTATTTCTTGGCGTGTTGTACTATAAGAGTCTGGTTTATCGACTTTCTCGAAAAACTTTTTTATCTCTTGTTCCGGAAGTATTCTAGTCAGATTTTATCCGTCCATGTCTTTATATCCCAAGATAAAATATTTCGTGTTTCTACTAGCATAAAAATTGATCTATCTTCCTCCATTATCGAATGCAGTAGAAGAAATTTATCACAAACACACATACCTGCTACTTCGAAAGTAATATAAATCTTTTCCTATTAGATCCCATGGAGGGACAGGGATATACTGTCATAATCTCACAGAACAATCCTACAAGCTGCATAGACCAGTGGAGTAGGTTGCGGCTGACAGCAGCGTAGCCTCATATTTCGGATTAGCCGATTACAAGTGGTTTTCTTCAAGACTTCTACAATAAAGTTAATCGATTTTCAGTAAACACAGGAATAGGCACTTTGCTAGCCTATGGATATCTTTATATAGAAATGAATTGATACGAGTAACTGTGTTTCTTGACGTAGCGTCAAATATTTTTGTCGGACTTCGACGTTATATGAGTTTAAGAGCATATGCTTTAAATACATATTTCCTTGTATAAATCTTTACAAGTTCGGTTACAACTGGGTGCAGTGTAACCTTCTACTATTCTGCAAACAAGTAAATACTAATATTTATTTTTGGTATTATTTCTGTTAAAATCCAGTGGTATTAACTTTTGTATGTTGAAATTTATTTGCTTTGTTTTTTGTTATCTGCAATTCTTGACATTTTTCCAGATTTCATCGTTCCTGCCTATTTGTGGTATTTCGATTTCATAAAATAATACAAATTACATTCCCAGTGTAACTTTCAAACACTCGCTGCAGCTGACTGCAGCGTCGCCATGCATTTTTCCCTTGCAAGATTCGACAGCGAAACCACGTAATGACATCTAACATCTAACAGCAAGAGTGTTTTACTCCATTACACACTCGATTTACACAAATTGTATCGGTTAGAGGAAAGACTACTGAGTTTATCGGTACCCATGAAATGTTTGCAAAACGTGACATTTTTAAAAATCGATTTTTGGAAATTTTCAGACTTTCCTGCACTTTTTCTGAAACAAAAAAGTTCACTTTTTTCAGCATAACTTCAAGGGAGTCCCAATTTTTCATTCACAATATATGGCTAATATAAAAATACAAACTGAGCGGTCATGAGGCCTAAAGCAAATTGAGCGTTATGACAGCCCTCAGAGCGGTCATAAGGCCAAAAAAAAATTTGGGCGTTATGACCGTAGGTCGTTATGACCGGTCGCCCTAGAAAACGACGCGTTCGACTTGGTCTAAATAAACTTATAAAAATTTAGAATAACAATACATTTAATCTATTCCCTCTCCTATTATAAAAAAAATTACACGAGGTGTCAGGGGACATTCGGTTGAAACGAAGTTCCTTTCACTATATATTCTGTACTAGTTAGTTCCAACACGCCGAAGGCGCCCGTTGAAAAATACCACAATTTCAATGCATCTTTAAGGAAAGATACTTTTTGTAAAATGATATGTGACCTGGTCTACGAAAAGGGAGCTTACGTGCGAAAACTAGTTTTCTGTGAAAAAGCTGTTAAAAGTAAGCAACTCGTTTCGTCAGTTTCTCATTATCTCGTTAATTGTTCTCCGCGCCGGACGTCCAGTAAGTGTTGTTGTTGGGCGGAATATTATTATAGTTCATCGTGTAAGTTGCTAGTGTGGAACATTTAAAAAAGTAACACTGAAGAAGTGACGTTTACTGTTTCTGTTGCTTATCGTCTTCGAATTTCGCATGAAATGAAACATGAGTGTTGATGAGGAGTTCAGTGCCGTATAAGGACAATATTTCCATGAAAAGGATGATGAAAACGATGATGAAAACTATGAAGAGAGCGATGATGATGAAGACGAAGTATGTGTATCGCAGGCAGAAGATGATACCGAACAAACTTTTGTTAAGATGGACGTGTATGTTGTTGATGTAAAGGAGGAGGAGCTGGTAACAAAATTTCTGTCAAAAGATTGTTGTAATAACGAATGCCATACACTGATACCACGGGAAATGATCGAGAGTACGCGGAACAATTGTTTAGAGATGTCGAAAAATTAACTAGATTTAGTGATACTGAGTCACATCGAAGCTGGAATTATGAGTAACGAAAAGCTAGAAAGTGTAGATGCAAAGCTTGCTGGGCGGAAGAAATATGGACAGAGACAGGATACAGAAGTTATGAGGCATAGAATTCAATTTACCTTCTACAGAGTACGTGTTTGTCGTTCGTTTTTCCTTTTAGTACATGCAATATTTAGTACGTAATTTTCACGCACAGGGTGTAACAGTGCGCCAACACGGACTGGCAAATAAACCGAGTACACATCCAAAGTCATTTAAACCGGCTGACATCGAAAAAGCTGTTAAATGCATCGAGTCTATAGCCGATTTAATGGCTCTTCCACTGCCCGGAAGACTCGCAAAATTTAAGGATTTTCGGATAATGAAACTGTCATCCAGCGAGACGAAGTCCTCAGTTTATCGAAAATACATTTCTTCACTCAGTGATGACGAATTGAAGATGAGTAATTGCAGTTTTCGACGGATATGGTCCAAATACATACCCCATCAGTAACATCGACACGTATGCAGATTTACTGCAGTGTGTCGAGGCATCATCACCTGATAAAGCTGTATCGGCTGAAAAAGTCGTCTGGTATGAATGGGACAGCTATTTTAAACCATAACGCAATTCCATCATTTCATAATCTCTACAGATTGTGTAAAAACAAAGAAATTCGCAGACAGTGAAGAAGTGCAGTCCTTTAAGCTTCTGTTAAAACCTATCGATCCTGAAATGCCGAAAGTTATACAACCAGCCCGTTTATCTTTGGAACGTCAGTGGTACATCTATCACAATCTTCGCAGCTTAGTTTCGGATATATCTAAAGTAGATATTGTGGCTCCATTGCCGAAAGATTTGCCGTCGAAGAAACGGAAGGCAAAAACTAGTGAAGATGTTCTCAAACCAGACGAGGAACCACGTCCATCTTCCTCAGGATCAACACGTAAAAAGATCTCAAGGAAAACGACAACAAAGAAAAATACATAAACTACTCAGCATTATTATTTTTGGCCCATAATACGTTTTTCTAGTGTATAATCATGTCTTTATAGCTTATAATTCAATATATTTTGTTCATTACCAATAAATTATATTTTGTCGTATTTTTACTCTTCTTTCTCTACATTTTTAGTACACTTCTAAGCAAGTTACCACGTGAAAAAGCATCTCATCTTCCATCCGAATCAACCAAAAAGTGAAAATTGATTTTTTGACACCTAAGCCCCCTTTCCGTAGACCAGGTCACATATACTTTTTTTAAGAAAACTTTTTTTTGACGTGTTAACATCTATAGATACAGGTAGGGCATCTATCAAAGTGAACACATGCAAAAAAAATACAGCGTTAGCATCACATACGTGGTTGTTGCACAACAATAGTCTCTGCCTGAAAATAAGTATGATAGTATTGATTTAGCGGCAGCGAACAAAGAAGCAGGTCGTAGTCGCCAAAGAGTATTGAATAGTATAGAGAACTCAGGTAACGAATTGAACGACTCAAAAGCACTGGCGATCTCTGGTGAATGATTCAAAACGTATTACTCTCTTTTTGTCATAACTTGGTCCATTCATAATTTTGAAGTGAAACACTGATGCCATTTCAAAGATATATGCTTTTTGTATTCTTTTGTGTAAAAACATTGTCGAAATGGTACAATTATATTGACATATTCTATAAAGAGAATGAGACTCGTTTATGCTCTTTTACTCAGACTCTCTACATGAGAGCGGAAAAAGAGTTCTATATATTATTCAATACTTTTTGTAATCGCTCTGTTTATGACAAAGCAAAAACAATTATTTCAGTGAGCTAAATATTGCTTTACTTATTTTAACAATATTACATCTAATGTTAAAGCAGATGTAAGAAAAAATAAAGTGCAATAGCCAAAGAGCCTTCAGAACAAAACAAAAACGATATCAACCCACTACAAAACAATTTAAACCCATTATTTTGTACAATGGAAGTAAGTACATTTCGTATAATGGGTTTTGGAATTAACTGGATCCTGGGCATCATATAAACCTTGATCAATACTTATTAAATAAATCTAAAAGAGCTTGAAATTTTTTCTATTTTCCAATGTAACATTTACTAATGCGTTCATATAAATCGAACAGGTACCGTGTAACTAAAAGGATTTAACACATCGCCCGTGAGTTCGAAATCAAATTGATTGTTTTTTATAGAATATATTTTTTTAAGTATATTTTTTGGTACATTTGTTAAAAATAAGTATTATATTTTCCTGAAAGGGTCCCTTTTTAAAGAGAGGTAGTTTTTTTTATTAAAATTTAATGTTTTTTTAAACAAATGTACTATATTTAAGAAGAAAACTAGAAAACTTCTCATTAAACAAGAAATTTCCCAACATATGTCAGACATTTAGTTAGTCTAGACACAAACCAAAGCAAAAGTAAACAATGTAGTTGATAATAGTGGGTCCCAGCATAATATTGTTAAAACAAAAGTTGTTTAATTTTATCTCGCAACGTGCGGATAGGAACTTCGTTCCAAAAAAAAAAAGAACGGTAAAAAAAATACCTATTTGGTAAAAAAAACATTTAATTTTGAAATTATTATAAAAACAAGAATCACTGTAAACGGCAAAAGAACTATTACAGTTCTATTAATTTATCGTAAAGTCACATGACCTAGGAACAAATTGAGACATGGATCGTACAAATCGATTTACGCGCTTCATTCCTACTCACAATTTGGTGCAGCTATCTTATTTTGTCAAGAATCAAAAAAACAATTCTTGACAAAATGATACCTTCACTAAATTGTGAATAAGACCAAACCGCAACCATCGATTTTTATGATACATGTCTCAATTAGTTCCTAGTTCATTTGGCTTTCTGACAAACTAATAAAAGCTTACACTTTTTGCGGTTTCTTATATTTTTTGTATTTTTGATTATAAAGATTTTGAATTTTTTAGCAAAAAAATATACTTTTTTATTACCATTCGTTTTTTTATAACTGCGAAACTATTGATTACATTGTAAGATATTGTAGAAACAGATTAAAGGTATTATAATTGCTAATTTTTCTAAATTTACTTGGACAAAATGAAACACGTCGCTCTCGAGTAATGATGACATATACATGACTATTTATAAGATACAAAGTGGTACTTATGAGCTATTTAGGGTGACTAGATACTTTCAGAGTAGTGCAATGGTTAGTGTTCGCGGGTCTTATGCATGAGATCGTGGGTTCGATAGCTGCTCTGGCCACCTTACGTTTCTTTCGACGACGGCCACCTCGCTTAGTGATGGCGACTCACTGATTGTGAGAAGCTCTCCACAGTCCCTTCAAGGGACATTATGGGAAACTAGTTGCTTTTAATTTATTTAGACACCTTCAGATTGTATCACCATATTCACAATTGTTATTCCGTTTTATCATAGCTACAATCTTGTCAAAGATGCTAGTGACAAATTTGGAGTCCCATGAAGTTATGCTTAAAAAAGGGAAAAAAATTTTTTTTTCAAAAAATGTCCAGGAAATTCTGAGCAGGAAATCGATTTTTTTCTAAAATTTCGCTCGATACAGACCTTACATATGTACCGATCAACTCAGTAGACTTGCCTCCAAAATGTTCCAATTGCTAGAAGCGTCGCCATATCTATTTATGGCAATATTCTTAAATACTCTTGAGCTCCTTTTGCAGCGGAATATTTCTGCTTTATATTTACATTATATCAGCTGAGTTTTTTGACTATGTCTATTATTGGAAGAAGAATCTATCCCTCATTGCAACTAATTCCAGATCGCCCTCATAATTATCCTACAACAAACACAAACAAAAAAAGACAGAAAGGCTTTGCCGCAAAAAGTAACCATTGCCGCAAACATATTTATTTTGCTATGTAATATATAAATTTTGGGATGAACGCAAATTTGTTTACGACGACTTTTACAAAAAAATTTGTATTTGTGGGAAACATCTTGGCTTTTGTGATCAAGTCTGGGTATACATTGCAAACAAAATATTTTTCCGGCAATATAAATTGTTTAATTTTTTGCAATGACCTTATTTACGTTAGTTTTGAATTTTAATGTACTGAAAGTTCGTAGTACAAGCTTTCAGGGTCTGATACATTTTTCTACTTCTATGGTATTGCTCAATACCAATTCACATATGCAAACTGCATATAAAATTGATATACATACGATACATATGATGATCTATCCAATGTTACCAATTCAGGTACAGTGAGTAGGCTTCTGATGATGATCTTGTCACGGAGTTCGAAACTAGTCATGCCAGCGAGTGTTCTTTCCTGAATTATCTATTATTCCAACGAAAACCCAAGCATTCTTCACTTAGAAAAATGTATCAGACCTTGAAAGCTTGTACTACGAACTTCTAGTACATTAAAGTTCAAAATTAACGGAAATAAGGTCTCTGCGAAAAATTCAAATATAACTGACAATAGCACTCGAAAAACTGTCTCACATAGCAATGCAACTGTGTGTTATGGTTAAACTAATCTCCAAACAACTGAAGGTCAACTCAAGAACCTCAAAACAACTCATCTCTTTCCAACCTTTTTTTGTTTATGCGTTAAAACGACTTTAACCAGTTTTGGTCCCCAATATCGCTATATCAAAGGTATCCCAAAATTCACACAAGATTGAATTATATTTCCATTTTTCTCAAGATATATGACCTGTGGCACCATCTAAATAAAATCACATGTCATCCCCATCCATATCGTTCAATTTAGGAACAACAGGACTAGAGTATTATGTGGCGACAGAGCGCTATTCACTGTTGTTACTCGACGAGCAGCATTTTCGATGAAAATTGGTTCGAAAATGGCACCACCCCAAAATCTACACCAAACAGTGACACGTTGTTGATGCATTTGTTTACCAACAATCACTTGTGTATTTTCCGAACATCAAATGTAACAATTTTGAAGACTGAATGCTTTTTCCGAAAACCTTTCATTATCTTATATATATATATATGTGTATAAGTACAACGTGTTGCTTTTTAGTTTAGATTTCCATTTTTAATATCCCTGAAGCAGCAGCTGTCACGCTGTCTTTTTTCGACAACAACAACATGGCACATGTCATACAAGGTACGAGAAACTTGTTCTAATGGTTAAGTACTCGATAATGTCGCCGTCGTTACGCCATCGATCGAAAGAATGTAAGGTGGTCAGAGCAGGGATCGAACCTATATACTTTTACGCAGTTGTAATCATACAGACTAGACATCTGCTACACTTACGTACAACGTCAATTCGAAGTTTCCTGATCCTTATACCATCAGCGTCATTTCTATATCGATGTATCCAGAATGTTCCTAGAGATATCATTAAACATTCGTGGTGAGTTGGCTTGTGGTGGCTTTTCAACTTGCAAGGATGGCATACTTTTAGGCGCATTTAACATTAGAATTCCAACTGATAGACAATCAAGCAGCAGTACATACAACAAACTGTTTGTGAACATTCTAATATTATTTTGCCAAACTACACATGTAAATTTTTATTGTATATGATTCGATCTGAAGATATATCTTACAAGAATATTTTTTAATTTCGTACGAAATACACAGATCAGGAATTTTTTCCACAATTAGCAAAAACGTAAACAGCCGGCACCAGGATTTGATCTCAAGTTGGCGGACGATCGTTTCGTTACAGATGTAAATGTTAAGACAAAAATATAGAAAATTTGTATCTTTACAATATCTTTTCAATTCATATAATACCATTTAATAACAATGATCGATTACCATGAAATCATTGTCACTTACCGCAAGGTTTGTGGAATTTGAGTAGATTTTAAAAAAATTTATATACCATTTTCTATTTCTACTGGAAAATATTTCAGCATTATGATAACTATATTTGAAATTTAAAATGGCAAACGCGCCATCAGTTCACTGTACCAAATGAGTAAAGTACATGCAACATTTTTATGGTTACCGAACATTATCAACTGCTTCAGTTATATCTAGAAACATCGTCCTTCAAAAGTTTCATTTTCATAGGATATTCTACTAGTAGCGAATTGTATACACATGTAAATCTATATAACGTTACTTTTTAGAAATTCCTTAGAAATGTAAAATTGCGATGGTTTCCTAGTTTATTGCCTGCACAAAAAGTAGTTTGCATCAAAGATAATGATACTTGTACTTTTTATGTAGTTTCACTTGAACTTGGAAGTGTTGTGTAAATATCTGTTCGGTCTGAAAAGTCCTGGTTATTTCAAATAATTGTCTGTCTTCTTGACGCTGCAGTAGCGAACAGCTTCTCTTTTTTTGTATATGATAAAGTTTCATAATTGTCAAAGAAACCATTATCACTTCACCTCAAGAAACAGGGCAAAAAGAAAACACATCCTAGTGGCTTTACAATATGAAAAGACGAATTATTTTCACTGCTGCATTGACTACTTGGGTGATTGCCGTAAATCACAAGAACTGCAAGTCGTTGCAATATTTGTCTGCATCCCTTAGTCCTGCAAATGTGGTTGGCATCCTTAAACCTGGTAGAGAAAGTTTAATGAATTACTTGTTAGGTGATTTAGCAAAGTTTAAATGTATTTTGTTTGCCTTACATTGTGGTTAGTTCTGTGGCAAGAATAATAGTTATCTTGTCATGAAGGTAGAAAAGTTGTGGCACTTTGTCATTAAAACAGGAAAGATGCTGATGGGTTGTAAACTGCAGTTGGACTTTAGTTGAGTTGTAGGATTAAGAATCAATTTTTATGGTTTTGTGGTTACTACCATATTTTTGGTTTTGAGACAGAATTTGGAATTTGGTTATATGACACGGAAACCAAATAAAATATTTAAGAATTTGATATGATTTCCAAAGGATGTTGAGTAAATGTGAAATATTAAACTAGACATATTTCGGAAACTATATTCTGATTTAAAAAATATAAAGTATACTTTTGAAGAACTTTGTAAGATATTCGTTCTTATTTTAGATACTGCTAAATTCCCCTTTAAGTCCCTCGCATATAGTGCATGATTCATCTTTATTCGTACTCTATTTTTGCTTTAAAGTGCGAGCTGTTACTTTTGTTTATCAAACTAATCGAATTATCAATATTTCAGACCAAATCAATTACACTGTACAACACCAATTTTGGAGTGGACGATTTCTGCGTCAAGTGATCCCACTAGGTGAGTATAGTCAAACCCCAAAAATGTAATCCCCTGTGCTACAATTTTTTTTATGTGCGTGACAAGTTTGAATTTTCTTATCTAATACTCTCCGACATAAAATAAATAAATAAATGGTTTCCCATTACATCCCATGAAGGAATTAGGGAGAGCTTCTCACAGCCAGTGAGCTGTGCGCTTTATAGTTTCATACTCACTGATTGGGACCTAAAGTTTTACACCGGTTCCGAACGGTATTTTGAGAAGCTTTTTCATGGCTAAGAACTCGATAGTGTCGTTGTCACTAAGCGAGGTGGCCGTCGTCGAAAGAAATTTTAAAGTGATCGGAGCAGGAATCGAACCCAGGATCTCCTGTACAAAAGCCGCGCACACTAACCATTGCACCACCGACTCTCCGACATAAATTTAAAAATTCTTGTGATAACATGTCGTCAGTGAAATTTGACAAGGGTTAGGCTCCTCGAGCAGCTGGATATTTAGAATGTTTCACGAAGTTATTCCTCATATAATTTCATTGTAGGTCGTCAAAGACCAAAATTCTCTAAATTTATTTTCAGATGTGCTTATTTTAAACAAGGTCACGGAAACTGCATCAATATGACCGGCAACATATCCAAATGTCCTACCAGTTTATAGTAGAATATATTTCACTACAGGATTTCGCAGACGAGAATCCTTCATCTTGAATTTGCAAATGTCCTTTTAGTCCTCTTTTAAAAATTGAAATCTTGAAATCTTAAAATTGAAATCTGAAATGGTGTATTTTGTACGCAATATGTTCGACAAATATATTGTCAAACAAATATGTATATATTGCTCAAGAAGTTTCTCTTTATTGTTTAGTCCTTTAGTCCCTTTTCGAAAATGTCAAAATATTCCATCAAAAGAAAACATTTGTTAAAATATGGAAGAATTGATGTATTTATGAAAAAATTTAATTTTTGAATTGTGGGACCGAAAATTTCACTGAAGACATGTTATCACAAGAATTCGCCCAATTCAATATTTATACTCGATTTTTAAATTTATTTCGGACAGTATCGAATAAGAAAATTCAAACTTGCCACACCCATAAAAAAGAGTATCTACACATCGGTCTAAATTTTTGAGGTTTGACTATACTCTCCTAGTGTGACCATTTGGCGCAGGAATCGTCTACCCTCAAAGAAAAACCCTACATTTTGTTCAATAGTGTTATCAATCAATTGTTTTAGTCATCGAATAAATATTTGTAGGTATCAAAGGAAAATCTTTCTCAGTAAATTCATGACATTAGGCTGGTTGCATTTGATCGTTGGATGTTAAAGTGTTTTGTTTTAATAATACCAGATAGAGGTATTGGTTCAAACCAACCAACAAGAAAACAAAAACTGTATTTCGTGTTCCCATGTTAAAACGGTTGTCTTAAATTTAACATAAGCGGACTCTAACACCAAAGGATAAAAAAAAAAGTTCAAAATACATTTATACTTCCCCGTTCCCCATAAAATCGACGACCACCTGGTTTTATGGTTTTAGTACGAAATAAAGTCGCCAAAACTTAGGCAAAAGAACCATGTTTTTGTTCTTGAAAGTTTCGCAAAGAACTGAAATTTTTCGCATCACGATATGTGTATTATTTATATATATCAGGTTTTCCAATAAGAGCGCTACAAAAGTTTTTTAAATAAATCAAAACCGGTTTTAAATACAAATGAAGTTCTTTATTCCTGTGAAAGTACGTTCGATGCCATTATGTATGGAACTCGATTTCTTTTGCATGGCCACCACGAGCACGCTTGCAGAAGTCCAGACGCTGAACCCAATTTTCAACGGTTTTCAAGCATAAATCGGTCGATACTGTTGCAATTTCACGTTCGATATTCTTACGAAGTTCATTAATCGTCGCTGGCTTGTTGGCATACACCATAGACTTGCCGTAGCCCCACAGGAAATAATCTAACGGCGTCAAATCGCACCACCGAGGCGGCCAATCGACTGGGCCATTTCGTGAGATAACACATTCGCCAAGTTTGGTTTCCAATAAATTGATTGCGGCATTCGCTGTGTGGCTTCTGGCGCCGTCCTGTTGGAACCACATGTCCTCCAAGTCCATATTATCCAATTGGGGCCAAAAATATTCGGTTACCATTGAACGGTAGCGATTCGCATTCACAGTAATGTGCCGGTCTTGATCATCACGGAAGAAGGAAGTACGGCCCAATGACGCCGCTGGCCCATAAACCGCACCAAACCGTAGTTTTTTCGGGATGCAATGATGACTCATGGATTACGTGTGGATTGCTGTCTGACCAATAACGCATATTTTGCTTATCGACGAAGCCATTCAGCCAGAAATGAGCCTCATCGCTGAAGATGATTTCCGATGAAAATCCGAATCATTGATGGTGGTCAAGCGGCTTCAGTTCTTGCGTCAATTTGATCTTGTAAGAATGTAGGCCAAGATCTTTTCGCAAAATTCGCCACAACGACGTCACAGAGATGCCCAACGCTTGAGAACGACGTGTGAGAGAGACATTTGGGCTTTCTTGAACTGAAGCCTCAACGGCAGCAATATTCTCGACACTACGGGCACTTCTTTGTCTCACTGGCATGGGAACATTTTGTACTGTGCCTGTGGATTCAAATTTTTCCACTAGACGCTCAATTGTTTATCTGGTAGGACCATTATGACAACCATAAACTGGACGTAGCGCTCTTAAAGTTGAGGCCACTGACTCCAAATTTCGGTAGTAAATTTTAATAATTTCGACTCGTTGTTGGCTCGTATATCTTCCCATGATGAAATGGCAAATCTTACTGTAGAGAAATGTCAAAAGAGCGGAAAAAATATGGCGTCGTTTGCTGTCCCTATCGATTTTGTTTTGCAGCGTCTCTGTTGAAAAACCCTTTACATATACCCAAAAGTTGTAGGCTGGAACATCCTGACTAAACTTTATGAATAAAGACTATCGAATACCCATTCAGCACCGGAATTCTTTTAACTTTTTAACGAAAAAGAACCTGTAGTTAAATTGACAAAATTCGAAATTTTTGTATAGAAATTTTATGAAATTTAACAGTAGGGTCGTTTGTCTCGTAACCTGTATAAGTTAACATTAACTGTTACGAAAAAAACGCATAGATGTTGTGTATATTCAACTTGGCTTCATCCTATAATTTTTCATGTTTATTTGTCAATTTGTGTATTTAAAAGTCAAAACCAAAACAAAATACTACATAAAATAATGTAATATATGAGGTGGTTATTCTGCATTCACATTGCAGCAAATTTGTTTTATTTGAAAATTTCGAGTATATTAACTTCGGAATAAAGTATTGAAAACCAGATGTTTGGCTATACGAAATATTCAAATATGAGATTTCGATTGCAATGGTTCAGGACTTGTATGTCAAATTGGTGTAAACACTATTTAAAAATAAAATAAATATTGTAAACGCGCAGCTGCTCGGTAGTTGTCAGATGTAAAAACGAAGCCAACATATACGACTCGAAAGCACGGGCGAATAAATAATAAAACAAAAAGAAGGCGTCCCCAAGCAAGCCGCGAGCTCTTTTACGTCTCAAACTAACTCGGGAACAGCTACACTACCGAAAGCGAGACGTAAACCGCTATTCTGTATAGAGGTAAGAGAAAATGGAGTGATGTAATAAATGTGGATCGGAGTGCTATTTATTCACAAAGTGCATAAAATGTACCACAAACTACATGCATCATTTATGTGCACCTAAAAGTTCATAAAATTTACTACAAAGTACATATCAAGATAAAGTGCATGAACTTCACCAGAAAGTACGTCAACATAGTATAAAATTTACAAATTTACAAATTTTCATCAATTGTACCATAAATTCACCAAAAATTATGTAGGCTTGGTGCGTAAACTACTTTAAAAAATATAATGTGCAGTAAGTAGACAGAACCGAAAGTTATGGTAAGGTATAGGCTTCCTCCTTCACTTTACTTCCCTTTAATTTTGCTAGTATTGCCTTGGAATCATTCTTTTTCAAGAAGAAAAAACAAATAATATTTTATACAACTTTTTAAATAACTTGATAAAAAATATTAACTACCCCTTATATTTACATCCTAATTTTCGAAACGTCGTTGAAATATAAGAAATAGAATGACATACATTTTATATTTTCCATACAATTAAGTCGAACTTGGTAACACTTTTACCGGGGTTATTCTCAATTTCAAAAATTATACATGTTAACGTGCAGTTTTTCATTTTGTATGAGTTAACGTGTATAAGTTACGAAAAAAAAAACGCCCCTAGTGTAACTATCGATTTTTATCGTTATAACGATGCCAAATTCCAGTGCAGGAGTATGTGTTCGACTCTCACACTTTGTGAAAACCACTCTCTGAGAAAAAAAACTGATGAAGTTTGATGCCTAGGACCCGAAACAAGGTAACTCTGTTACGTTTGCTCATGTATTTTGTTTCTTTTTTGACTTCAAAAGTGAAATTGTACTTTTGAAGGGGTTGACAAAAAAACTGATAGAAAAGGGAAAATTGTTCGACCGGGTCAGCAGTTAAAAAAAAACATGGTTTCCCGTCACCTGCCATAAAAGAATTGTGGAGAGCTTCTCAAAACCAGGCAGCAGGCGCTTTCTAGTTTTACACTCAGTGTTTGGGTCCTACAGTTTTGCACCAGTTCCTAACGGTGTTTTGAAAAGCTTTTTTAATGGCTAAACTTTAAACAGTTTCCTGGTTTATTGACGGCACCGGAAGTAGATGGCCTGAAGTATAATGATGCTTCATTTTTTAAAGTTTCTTCTGATGAACATAGAAGTATTGTGTAAACATCTGTTAAATCTGAACAAGATTGTGAAACCCAAACCAACTTTCTTTCCTATAGAACACGAACGGAAACTTTCGTTCGAGATAGAGAAACAGGCTGTTAAAAATATTTAAAAACAAGTGTCATTATTATCTTGCTTAATACTTTTTGTTCTATTTCCATAAAAAATAAAGAGAATGCAAAGCAACAGGCACATGACAATACATACCTTGTTACGCTCGTACATATGCTACACAAGTTCACACAATTTCGTTGCTCTCTTGCTATCTCATTTTTATACACGTATACTTACTTACTTATCTGGTCTCGGACAACCACGGGGGGTCAGGGACCTTACAAAATGAAGATAACATATTTCGCCAACCAGTTCGATCTTTTGCTTTATTTCCCCAGTTGGCAATACCAAGTGTACACAGGGATTCGTCAACCTGATCCCTCCAGCTGAGTCTTGGTCTTCCTATTTTTCGTCTTCCTTCGAGTTCGGTTACGAAAACCCTTCGCGCTGGTTCATCTTCATCCATTCTACTGACATGGCCTAGCCAGCGCAATCGCGTTATCTTGATCCGCTTAACTATGTCAATGTCAGGATAAAGAATTTTCCCCCTTTTGCACATGCTTATGCTGAATGGGCATGGGAAACCATGTTATCCTTACATTTTAGATAAAGAATGTGTTCAGAAATTTTATCTAGAAATGTACGAGAAACATTCTTATGGGATACTTTAAATCTGTACCGCTTCAACATATGGGTCTTTTTTGTTCTTTTTGTGGAAAAGCGAAAAGTGTAACGGGTTAAATGTATGTATAAGTACATTCTACAGCTTTCGTATGTTTGGTGACTTATAGTGAAATGTTACGTAGAATATTTGTTTAATATACACGAACATTTGTGGGACATTTTAGCGCCAACTCGGAATAAGTATGAAATTAACCCTCAAATGGATTTTAAACTTTGACTTATTTTTGATATTCAAGTTGAGTTTTAAGTTTTGGTGTGTTAAGAAACTTATAGTAGAATTTTATTTAGAAAATTTTTCTAGTACATTTGAACCTTTTCCACGAAAAGAACAAAAAATTCCATATAATGATGCGGTAGAGGGGTAAAGAATTCCACAGAAGCGTTTCTCATAAATTTCCACATACCATTGCTGGACACATTCTATGCCAAAAATTACAGGATAACATGGTTTCCTATACCGATACATCATAAGAATGTGCACAAGGGGGGAAATTTCAGACCGCTTTAAAAAAACTCAGACGTAAACTTCCAAAACGTCGATATAAGTATTGTTTTCCCCATTCCCTTTACCAGAATCCGATGTCAGAACCTTGTCATTTTTTTTTGTGTTCCACAGTGTTAGTGAATACATTTTTGTATGAAATGTTCAAAATTCCACCATGCAAAATAAAATTGTACAAAAAAATATTTGTAAAATATTCACAGAATATATTCTATTTTAAAAGAATTTCCAAAATAGAAAATTCTTAATCGAAATTTAAAGAAAATTTGATATTTCGAGCGAATTTTGAATGATGGAATGTCTATGACGAATTGGAAAACGCAGCAATGAATAAAATTATCTGTCAGAAGTATGAAAATATTTTATCCAATATGGTGTAGTCGCCGCTAGAAGTGTGGATATCAGCGGCCCAAAGTCTTTCGGAAAAAAATTTGACGATACCGTGTTCAGCTTAAAAATAGCCATGGTTGCAAACCTCTTAATACATATTTAACTAAAACGCATTTTAATGCAATACAGCCTATTGTGTATAACAATGTTTTTCCCATTTAAGAACCAAATAACTGATGTTTTGATATCCAAAACAACCATTAAACAGTCGCAACATATTAGGCTACAATCAATACTACTTTACGCCCAATTCGCCATATAAACTGCTTTAATCCCTAATTTGTAAGCACCAGTAATTAAAATGTTTTTCAATCATTAAAACCCGGTTGCTTTGAGCCTTAAATGTATCATCGTAACTGTTAATGTTGCTCTTAAATAACAAGCAACAATTTTTCAGTACAATCCTTTAAATATCGTAGCATACGTTGCTTAGTTTGGTTTCAATCGTTCGAATGGACAAGAGCACACAGTGATGTACGATTTTGTGTAACGTTAATTTGTGTACAGTTTTATGCGGAACATATGGCGTATGAACAAGTTGTTTGCGGTTGAATACTGGCTATTAAATTTACTGCTTGTTAAACGTATGGTCATGCATTTTGTATTAAACCGCATACTAAGGGTTTTAATTTAAGCTGGTATGAGAAGGGGAACATGAGTTTATTTATGTTATATTGTTTATGTTGCTGAATACGGAATACAGGAAAGTTTAGTTTATTTAACAATTTAAATTTAATTATATAGTTACAAATCGAATTTTAACAAATAAATATTTACAAAGCGTTACAACAAGTATATAAAGTGCACAAAACAATACATACATCGTATGTACACTGTATTTTTAAATATTAAAGTTGTACTACAAATGAAATAAAATTTACGAAATTAAAATACAGTTAGTCAAGCGAATTTTGTCGTAACACTAATTTCCACAACTGTTCGATAATAACTATTTGATAACAGCAAAGTATGCACAACTGATGTTATCCGTGTCTCCTTGGCCTTTGTCGTTTTAATTATTTGCTGTTATATTCTTAGGCTATCCAGTGTCAATCTTTTTTTTTTGTCTTCTCTTGTCTTCTCTCTTCTCCCTGCACCCAAAATTAAAATTCTGCCATGGTCAAATTGCGCGGTATGTTCCGTTACCGCGAAATGTTCCGCCACAGCTGTTGTCATATTCTTTTTCCCTGTGTGCATTCTGTGTTCCGCGATCCGCACGCCAAGTGCTCCTCTCGTGTTGCCTATATAGATTTTATCACAATGCTCGCCTTCACTTCCTTTGCACGCTACCTTGTACACAATATAGACCCCCCCCCCCCCCGTCCTTCCCCATTCTGCATACTGCACGCTGAAAAATATCGGCCCAAGCAACATATTTCAGGAACCATGTACATGTTTGCAAGGCACTGCTTTCGTGAATTGAAGATCTTTGTGGTAACAGACAGCAGTGTTTTGAACAGTTTTCAATATACAAAACCACCTTTGGGCCACAAATACATATATTATAAAATATTAATCATTGCGCCCCAAACATGTTACATTGAATATCAAACACAATGTGATTGGGCACAAGTATAGTGTATTTGCTACAAGCTACAAACACGTTATACTTGCATCCAAGCAACAAAAAAGACAAATTTTTCAGCGTATGTCATTGTATACTCATCGTCCGATATGATTCTGCGTAGTCTCCTCTCCGCTGTCAGTTCGTGAACATATGTGATTCCTACACGCTGAAAATTCTATCTGTTTTGGTTGTTTGGATTCAAATATAACGTGTGTTTGGAGTTCGTCGTAAATATAATATACGTGTGTGCAAATACATTGTGTTTGCTATTCAATATTACATCTTTGAGACACAATGATTAGTATGCTATAATATATGTGTTTGCACACAAATATATGGGTTTATGATACAAATACAGCAGTATTTGCTGTACTGTTTATGCTACCTCGAGAGCAAGAGACTAAAAGAGGGGCAACGAGAGAGTCTATCTAGTAAGTGGGTATCGGGATTTTTGCTTTATTGCCTCAGTCAGTGATTCATTAATAATCCTGACTGTGCGTGTGTAAATGAATTGAGTGTTTCTCATGTTAACTGATCTGTTGCATTTTAGTTTCATTCACCCGTCAATCATTCGTTTTGGTAGCAAACACACTAATGCTTCGATTTAAGAATATGGATGTTGGGGCTGTCGCATGCATATGGATCCACAAGTTATTAATTTTTTCTGGTAAACTTGCTAATGTTTGCATTTAAATATATGTGGAGATTATGATTATGACCTCGCTTAGTGATGGCGACACTATTGAGTACTAAGCCATGAAAATGCTTCTCAAAATACCGTTCGGAACCGGTGTAAAACAGTAGGTCCCAATCAATGAGTGTAAAACTAGTAAGCGCACATCTTACTGATTGTGAGAAGCTCTCCCCAATCCCTTCATGGGATGTTAAGGAACACCATTGTTTTTTTGGGAAATTATGACTAGCAAATATATGAATATTTGCAGTATATTCTAAACATATACAAGGTTCCTGCAGAATGTGATTGAGAGAATATATTACAGAGACCGTTGGTTTTCAACGTGCAGCTTGAGACCTCAAGTTTGGTACTTTCCGTACACGCTGAAAAGACTCTCGTTTGTTGTTGTTTGGATGCAAATATAACGGAGCTTGTCGCAAATACAGGGTGTCTTGTGGCAAATTTATATTTTTAAATACGATTATTTCGAAAAGTAATAAACAGTGCGAAGGGAGGGTGGCGCCGTTGGAATTATCGATTGTGCGGATTTGTCAGTCACGATGTCGCAGTGGTCGAGTGAGCATCGTGCGTTCGCTGTGGAAGCATTTTTTAAGACTAATGATGGTGCAATGGGTAGTGTGCGCGCCTCTTGTACATGAGATCCTGGCTTCGACCCCTGTTCTGACCACCTTAACAATTTCTTTCGGTGGCGGTAACCTCGCATAGTGACGCGATACTATCGAGTATATAGCCATGAAAAAGCTTCTCAAAATACCGTTCGGGATCGGTGTAAGTGAAACTGGTGTGAGTGAAAACTGGTAAGCGCACAGCTCAGTGATTGTGAGAAGCTCTTCCCTGTCCCTTCATGGGATGTAATGGGAAACCATTTATTTATTTTTTTATGATTCTTACGTAATTGCTCGTCGACAATTTTGTTCAAAGTTCGGTATTCGGCGAATAAGTGATGGACCGAGTGTAACTTTAATTCGTTCGTGGGTGCAGAGATTCCGTGCAACTGCTTCGGCTATGAATGTCCCATGGCCACGGCCCAGTCGATCTTCAAGGACTACCGAAAACATTGAACTGGTTGAAAGCAGATTACGTGAAAATCCGCGACTTTCAATTCGGAAAAGAGCAGCCTCACTGGGACTTCCAAGAGCCATTATTCATGAAACTTTAAAAAAGGATACGAAGTTCCATCCGTTTAAAATTCAAATCGTTCAAGAACTGAAAGAAAGCGAAACGATGTTGGAGCGATTTCGCAATGTAAATCCCATTTTTTGGAGCGACGAGGCTCATTTTAACTTAAACGGCAACGTCAGCAAGCAAAACAGCCGCTACTGGTCTCCAAGAACTCGCAATCCTTTAATGAAACATCAAAAACCATTGCATTGCCCCAGGGTAACTTTTTGATGTGCCTTATCCACGCATGAGATAATTGGACCAGTTTTTTCGAAAATTCTCGAGGGCAGGCGACGAATGTCAACGGTGAAGGTGAAGATATCTGGATGTCATACTCTTTAAAAAAAACCGGATTTCCATTCTATCGTTCAATTCTCTTAATAAAATTAAGTGTCAATTATTATGTTTTTTATTTAAGTTTGAAAATATAAATCTGCTTCCAGACACCCTGTATAATATACGTGTGTGCAAATACATTGTGTTTGCTATTGAATACACGTTTGAGACACAATGATTAATATGTTATAATATATGTGTTTGCATCCAAATATATATGTGTTTGTGATACAAATACAGATGTGTTTGTTGCACTGTTTATGCTCTCTCGAGAGGAAGAGAATGCAAGAGGGACAACGAGAGAGTCTATCTTGTAAGTCGGTATCGGTATTTTCCTGAGTGTAAAGTTTCCTGTATTCAGTCGTCAATGGTTCAGCGGGCAGAGGATATCAAAAGTGCTTGATCAGTGAAAAAATACATGCAATACAACTACATCGGCCGGTTACATTGTTTGTGATGTTGCTTTGTTATTTGTGTATGTGTTTCGTATGTGTGCTACCAAAGTGAGGAACGATTTTGAGGAAAGAAACTGGAAAGGGCAATAACGTGAAGCCCATTTTCTGCCGAGCCTCTACTGAAGAAATCGGAATGGCGGACCATTTATGAAATATAATAAAAAACACAAATAATTTATACACGCTTGACTTCCATGAACTAGATTTGTATATAAGTATATTGTTTGTGTACCAACGCCTAGTGATAACTAACGTATAGCTGAAGCCTTCTGAATACAAAAATGTGAGAGACAACCAAGAAAGGAGAAGCAAAAAACACCAGATTCTCGTTTTATGAAAAACACAAACAATTCACTCAATAATTTTTTGTATTAATTATTTATAAATCCGGATTTATATTGATACAATTAATTATAATAAATAATACAAATACATTGAATTCAAAGAATAATTCGTTTCTAAATATGATTATTTTTGGGAGGAAATACACGCATGTTTCCACGTAAGTATATGGGAGTTTGGGAGAAACGCTCGAATGCCTCCGCGTAAGTATATACATGTTTGGGATGAAGAAAGAATATATGTCCATATAAAATCATACATGTTTGCCAGTAAACATGCTACTGTTTGCATTTAAATACAAGCGTGTTTGGGACTTGCAAACATATGAATTTTTGAAGTGTGTTCCAAACAGAATGTGTTTGGGAGAATATGTCACAGTGGTAATTTTTTCAGTGTGTACATACTACAGTTTGTGTTCCTCTTCTATTTTACTTGCAATATATATTATCATCATGTTCTGTAATAGATATGTCCTTGTATTTTATCATTTTGAAAATAAGATCATTTATCCGATGAGTGCGGTAGTCATGTCCATTTAATATTGTGGTGATCTTCTCCAGAGTACCGTCCATAAATTCTCCGTCACTTAACAATAATATTTCCCCGATCAGGTTTCTAACTGTGTTCAATTTCCGATGGATTGGGTGATTCGAATGATAATCAACAAGTCTACTTAAAGCAACCTCTTATAAGCTGAATATCGAAATGCTTGTCCACCTCATTTAGTTGTGGGCAGTTCTTGAAGTCTGGCGTACAGATTACGCAGTTTGGTTTTTAGTTGTTTCGGCTGCAGTTCATAGGAATAAAAAGAAAACACTTCAAGTATTTATTTTTACAATTTTATTAATAATTTCCAATATTTCGACCAAATTCGTTGATCATTTTCCAGGATCTAATAAAACAAGAATAAACACAAAATATTCATAAACATTATTGAACAGTTCAAACAAGAATCAATATAAACCAATATATTATTTTCCCCAAAGCAAGAACAATTAATTTTAATCACATTCTGAGATAACACGGAGCCGGTCCAAGTTTTTTCGCAGGCTTAGGTCAACTGATTTGTTCTTCTCTTGAATTTGTCAATTGTGTGCCTATACGGTTGTGCACATTGATCTGTATCTCGTGTGAAATTAAACTTTTTCTCCGACGGAACATCAATTATATGCAGCATTTCCTGGAAGAGGCATCTTGAGTAATTTTTCTCCTCAGCCAGAATTTCTACTTCGTCAAAGTTAGGTTTGTGTCCGGTTAAAGCGCAGTGGGCTGCGAGTGCTGTCTTTTGTTCTATCGGCTTATAATGAGCTTTTTGGAAGGACTTGGGTGCTGATATTCCAGTTTTCAATTTGTCCATTGTAACGGGTTTTTCAATAAGAGCGTTACAAAAGTTTTTTTTAAATAAAACAAAACCGGTTTTAGATACCAATGAAATTCTTTATTCCTGTAAAAGTACGTTCGATGCCATTATGTATGGAACTCGATTTCTTTTGCATGGCCACCACGGGCACGCTTGCCGAAGTCCAGACGCTGAACCCAATTTTCGACGATTTTCAAGCATAAATCGGCCGATACTGCTGCAATTTCACGTTAGATATTCGTGCGAAGTTCATCAATTGTCGCTGGCTTGTTGGAATAGACCATAGACTTGACGTAGCCCCACAGGAAAAAATCTAAAGGCGTCAAATCGCACGACCGAGGCGACCAATCAACTGGGGCATTTCGTGAGATAACACGTTCATCAAACTTGGTTTCCAATAAATTGATTGTGGCATTCGCTGTGTGGCTTGTGGCGCCGTCCTATTGGAGCCACATGTCCTCCAAGTCCATATTATCCAATTGGGGCCAAAAATATTCGGTTATCATTGAACGGTAGCGATTCGCATTCACAGTAAAGTGCCGGTCTTGATCATCACGGAAGAAGTACGGCCCAATGACGCCACCGGCCCATAAACCGCACCAAACCGTAATTTTTTCGGGATGCAATTATGACTCATGGATTACGTGTGGATTGCTGTCTGAGCAACAACGCATATTTTGCTTACTGACGAAACCCTTCAGCCACAAATGAGCCTCATCGCTGAAGATGATTTTCCGATGAAAATAAGAATCATTTTCAAGTTGTTGCTCAGCCCAATTCACGGACAGACGACGCTTATGGTGGTCAAGCGGCTTCAGTTTTTGCGTCAATTTGATCTTGTAAGGATGTAGGCCAAGATCTTTTCGCAAAATTCGCCACAGCGACGTCACAGAGATGCCCAACGCTTGAGAACGACGTGTGATAGACACATTTTGGCTTTCTTGAACTGATGCCTCAGCGGCAGCAATATTCTCGACACTACGGGCACTTCTTTGTCTCACTGGCACGGGAACATTTTGTACTGTGCCTGTGGATTCAAATTTTTCCACTAGATGCTCAATTGTTGATCTGGTAGGATGATTATGACGACCATAAATTGGACGTAGCGCTCTTAAAGTTGAGGCCACTGACTCCAAATTTCGGTAGTAAATTTTAATAATTTTGACACGTTGTTGGCTCGTATATGTTCCCATGATGAAATGGCAAACCTTACTGAAGAGAAATGTCAAAAGAGTGGGAAAAATATGGCGTCGTCTGCTGTCCCTATCGATTTACTTTTGTAGCGTCTCTGTGGAAAAACCCATTGGTATCAGCATATACTTTCTGCCCTATGTTGGGCTTGTCACCATAACATGGAATTTTGGCTTGTAATTTTTGTCAATAATAGACTTTGTCCTGCTAAATAAACTATTCACGGCTGAATTCGATTTCAACGCCAATTCATATTTTTCGTTGTCATATATATTAAAATGTTTCGATCTTTCAGAGAAACCCGGAACATACGTTGTGGTTTTATAAATTCTGTCAGATTCAGTACAAAGTTCAGTCGCCTTGCTCGTCTCTGCCCATGATATCAGATTGTTTATAATATTCCTTGGAAACTATTCAATTTAAGGATATCCAGCATTTTCCCCTTATTCGGCTTGTACAATTCAGCGTCACTTATATTCGTAACTCTGTTAATGAAGTTACTCGCAGTGTTAATAATTGTTCTCTGGGGTGTGTGGAATGATAATTTATCAAACGTCTCGATGCTGTAGGTTTTGGATATCTGGTCATTTTGGGAGCATTTCCTTGTCTGATAACCAAACTGTCCACATATGGTATCATATTGTCCCTTTCCTCTTCGAGAGTAAATTGTAGTTGTCCATTAAAAGATTTCAATGCTGTCATCATGTCCGCCACTACACTTTTCCTGATAACAACAAATAAAGCGTCTACATATTTAGTCAAATTTTTCAGCTTTTCCCCCAATGAGTCGATTACTGTATCCAATACTACCTCCATACAGAGATTTTACAGCAGCCTCACTGTCAGAGTAGATGTTGGTACCCCAGGTGGTGATGATATTTCATCCCAGCCAAAGCACAACTTCTTCGATTGCCATGACTTCTGCCAGAAAGACACTACAATGGTTTGGAAGAGTTTGTACAAGGTATAGACCCAGTTTTTTAGAATATACTACAAACACCATCCAGTTTGGAGCCATCAGTGCAGAAGCCTACGTATCTTCTATAACGTAGTATGCCCTGCCTGCCCGGAACATAATTGGAGAAGTTTCTCTCAAAGGTGGAAATGGGTGATGTAGTCGACTTTAGCCGCATATCCCGCAAAATATATGCAAGATCATATTGGCTTGCAAGTCATTCCGAAGAATATCCTTGGTGGATTGCCGCATTTGCAGCCATTTACCTGCCCAGGAAATCTAGTCGTAATAGGTGGAGGCTAACCTCCAAACCTTTGGTAGGGGATGTGCGAAGGACACCCGCGATACACACTATTGCCATTCTCCATTGTCAACTGACTCAGGTAAGTGGATTACGCCAGTACGGACCTCCAACCAGCAATGCCGTATAGCAATATAAGTTGAACGAAGGCTGTTCAAAATCTATGCAGCCTTTTTTAATTTTATATGAATATGTTATTTAATTAAGACCATTTATTGATTTAATTTAAGGTACAGTACAAAAAGTTAAGTGCTAAACCCAATATAAGGCACAATATACGGTACAACTTGTCCTTCTTATCATTTAAGCAGCAGAGCATCGCTTTCAATGTGTGAATTAGACGCAGCACTTAGAATTGAAGATAGTTATTGGGTTTTGTGTAATGTGTTAGTGCATACCAACATGATTATGCCCTGTAAGTCCTTGGTATTCCAATACAATTTACTTAGATTATTCGTGTCAATTCACATGTAAATTATACATTCTTCTACATACAATTCATGTAATTATCGGTATACAAAAGCATTAAAACCAGTCAAGACATTTTTTCTAGTCTCTTACTCACAGGATACCATACAACCCATCACACATACACACAATAAAATATAATATTCTCGCCAGCTTACCAGTTGGTCATTTACATTTCAGTTTTGTTTCGTGTAATTACCAGCCAGTCAAACATACCACGTATATTTCCCTATCATGTGATAGTTTCCCCATTTCACCACAACTTTGTTACCATCAAAATTAATTACAACCTATTGTCGTATTTAATGGTGGTTTGTTAAATCGTTAGCTGGGTTGTAATTAAGTGGTAGTTAATGGGCATGATCTGTCCCCTGACAAAAGTCACATTAAATGCACTGGACGGTGGCACATGACGGACATGCGATAAACTGTTAATGTTAACACAGCGATTAGTTGGTTTAATTTACAAAATTTCTTTTGGACTTATAGTATTTAAAGACATTTTGCAAATTACTGGATTACTTGAATTAAAATAGTGAATATTACACTATTCGATTTGTGGAGCAATCAATGAATTTGTATGCCAAAACTTGTAAATAATTGCATACTCGGCAAGTTTTGATATGGCAGGTTACTACCATTGTTTTTGTGGGTTTAAAATTGATGTATGATGTTATATTTTTTCCTGTTTTTAAGCTGTTTTAAGTGACCCATTGTTGCGGAAAACGTGTCAGTTGTTTTTTCCTGAGGTACATATGCATCCAAAAATTAAATTTTTTATCAAAGTCCTGAACAGAAAATGGAGCTATCTGTCAAAATTTATTGGGTTACATGAACCGATTCTCTTTTCTGATTATCTCGCTACTTATTGTGATTAGTATTACGAGTCAACAACATAAAGGTAAGAAGATGTGACTACGAAGATAGCGTGCTACTCAAAGCTATGAAGCGAAAGAAATTCGAATCATTAACCAATTACAGCCACGATAGCTGGCTTTTGTGCTCAAAATAAGCCTAGAAAGAGACCCAGTCCTCTGATATCTGCGACATTTGCAGGTGCCTCTTGGATTACACTCTGAAAAATCTAGAGGTTTTTGATGTGTTAACACCTATAGGCACGAGTAGGGTAAAATCTAACAAAGTCAACACATGCAAACAACACACAGCGTTAGCACACAGCGTTATCAACGTCGAAGCTATGCAGAATTAGTATTGAAAATAATATGTGGTTGTTGTACAGCAATAGTCTTTGACTGAAAATAAGTATGATGATATTGATGTAGCTGCAGCGAATATTTGTCTTAAAAGACAAAGTCTGGCTACTCGTAAGCTTGCGAACATAACACAATGCATGTACATTAGGGTGTCGCATCAATAAAATTATTTGTTTGCTCAAGCTTTATTTGAAAGCTTATAGGGGAAAATGTGTTTGAGATTTATTTCAGATTTTTCGCAAGATGTTTAGAGGTCGCACAAGTCGAACTTCTCCCAAAAATCGGGTATACCGGACGTTTTTGGCGTAGAATACGTCTTACCTGTCGGTATAGGGAGTCATATCAGATTGTTATTGTTGTAATCTTTATTTCATTGATTATGAGGAAACGGCGAGATAACTTTTTTTAAAAATTTTTTTGTAGGTAAATGAAGACGTTATCTTTCGTTTGATATGCATTTCATATTGGTTGATATCTTCCTAATATTTAAATTTCTCAAATGGAAATTGTTTAAACACATACACTCAAACATATGTGTGGTGTTTAGTTGAGTGTTTGAGTTTGTAGCGTGAACACAAACTATGCTGCTGTTTCAGTGTGGACACAAACCTTCGGCTGTTGTTTTCATTCATGAAATATTGAAATTTCGTATATTTACTTATGTATTTAAATGAAACAAAATATTAAATGTGAATTTCAATTTAACATGGATATATAATTATAAAAAATATAAATCAAATTGATTTGCGTCTGTTATTTATCATTTATCCTTACTCTTTTAATTTAAAAACATATTTATCCAATTTTTCCTGCCATAAGCTTATGTATATTATCAAAAGTAACTATCAAATAAATAAATTCATTTGCTTATGTTATTTATCATTTATTGTTATATATCGAGAGCTTATATTCAATACCAGCTATACGCAAAAACACAATTTTTCAGGAGAAGGAAAAACAGTTTATATTCCGAACTCTCGAAGATTGAATCTTTAAATAATTTTTGTATGCAGTACCCACTAATAATATTTAACAAACATAAAAATTACAGCAGACAGTTGTCCGAGGCCTTCGGCCACGGACTGTCCCTGCAGGCTGTGTCAGAGACACGGCCATTAAGTTTAACGTAGAATACGCCATCCGATAAGACAGAAAACATATATAACAATAAATTCATTTGCTTATATTATTTATCGCACCCTAGGTTAGGTTTAATAGAAGACGGTGTCACATTTGACAGACTTAGCCTAATGAGGAACGATGTGGTACCACGTGATATTCAATATCAATCGTCGAGCATTTAAATTGAAGTGGTATGGTTAAGGGGCATTCAGGTGTCTGGTTTCTCATTTCCATATACCAGGATGTGGTTGAAGCAGACTTGTACTTTAGTTCCTGGTAATTATTACTAAGCAAAAATAGGTTAGGTTAGGTTAGGTTAGGTTAGGTTAGGTTAGGTTAGGTTAGGTTAGGTTAGGTTAGGTTAGGTTAGGTTAGGTTAGGTTAGGTTAGGTTAGGTTAGGTTAGGTTAGGTTAGGTTAGGTTAGGTTAGGGTAGGTAAGGCTAGGTTATGTTATGTTATGTTAGGGCAGGGTAGGTTAGTTTAGGTTAGGTTGCTTTAGGTTAGGTTATTTTAGGTTAGGTTGGGTTAGGTTGTGTTAGGTTAGGTTAAATTAGGTTAGGTTGCGTTAGGTTAGGTTAGGTTAGGTTAGGTTAGGTTAGGTTAGGTTAGGTTAGGTTAGGTTAGGTTAGGTTAGGTTAGGTTAGGTTAGGTTAGGTTAGGTTAGGTTAGGTTAGGTTAGGTTAGGTTAGGTTAGGTTAGGTTAGGTTAGGTTAGGTTAGGTTAGGTTAGGTTAGGTTAGGTTAGGTTAGGTTAGGTTAGGTTAGGTTAGGTTAGGTTAGGTTAGGTTAGGTTAGGTTAGGTTAGGTTAGGTTAGGTTAGGTTAGGTTAGGTTAGGTTAGGTTAGGTTAGGTTAGGTTAGGTTAGGTTAGGTTAGGTTCGGTTAGGTTAGGTTAGGTTAGATAAGGTTAAGTTAGGTTATGTTATGTTAGTATATGTTAGGATATGTTAAGTTAGGTTAGGTTAGGATTAGGCTAGGTTAGGGTAGTTTAGCTTAGACGAGGTTAGTTTTGGTTTAGGTTAGATTGAGAAAGGGCATATGAAGCATGAACGATACCTGGGCATGTGTAAATTTTTCGCAGGAAATTCGTGTTGCGTACAAATGTCCTCAGTATTATCTCATCAGTTCCACTCAACTATTCCAACCTAGGTATTGTATTGCCTAAAACAATAGGAACCAACAGATTGAGAGATTCCAATAATTCCCATTTGTTTCTGCTGCACTTGCATTTGTAGCCAAACATCATATGATCCTTGGGGTCAATTTGTGTGAATGTTATATGTTAATCCAAACTTAAATTTGACAGGCTTTATGATGCTTATTAGATAAGATCAATGGCGGCGGCAAAGTGAACTTACCGCCATTGTAACAACATATTATTTTTTGCGTTATCAGCAATTGGATTGAGGAATTCAGGGAGAACTCTGGTCCAAAATATCAACAAAGTTTTTAATGAACAAAGTCCATATGTGCATATACTGTCCCTGCACTTCATCTTAGGGTTAAGTTCATGAATGCCCCTTGATAGCAATTGGAACACTTATGCTAGTGTATACATAAATACACATTTTTCCATTACATTCCATGAAGGGACTTTTCACAATCACTACAGTTTTACAGCGGTTCCGTTAGGGTTTTTGAGAATCCTTTTCGTGGATTTTGATGGAACAGGCATCCAACCCACGTTTATATATACAGGATTCGAGCAGAATAACCATTGCACCACTGACAGCCAGTGTATAAACTTCGAGGAAAATTTACAAATATAAAATTTATTTGCTTAGAAGAGTTGAAAAGTAATAATTGCAAGACACAGTGAAGCTAAATTTGGCTGCAGTTATAAAATTCGATAAAGACCAAAGACATACAGCCTATTTCATAACACAAAATTCAAAACGTTAGTTACACGAATATTATAGGGCAGTCGAGATATGTATTTAGGATATTTAGTTTTCACATGTTTCTGTAATAAATTTCTAATAGAAAGCGTCGATTAAGTCATGAAATCCAATTTAATTATACGAAACTAGGCTGATAATTTTTTAGCTGAAACATTTGTCAATAATTTTTTGTTTTCTTACTGCAACAACCTTATATTAATCTCCTCATATTTACTGATTGGTATTTAAATTTTTATAGCAATTTCGAGCGATTTTTGCATAGACTTTTTCATTCCTCATTAGTTCACAGTGTAACCCTTTGAACCATCGACTGTCACAAACCTCACAATAATTTTAATGTTTTATTCGCAAATTTTTGTTAATCGCCACTGAAGCTTTTTACTTTAAACTTTTCCCAAAAGTCACAAAATCACTAATATTCACAACATTCTTTAATTTATACCCTTTAAACTTTTCTCCAACTAACGTTTTTGCTAGATTATAGTTTCTATATTTGGCACATGCTACAGGATTTTCAGTTTGATTGACTTATTTATCCCGAAAACATAAATATTTATATATCAACCTAATATAGTTGAATCAAAAACCATATCGCTGTCTGTCTTAAGGTGAAGTGACACCAGTCACTAATCAATCACGTGTTAAAGATCCCAGACATTGGTGCCTGGGGATATCAAAATGTTATCCTACATGAAAATCATTTCATATTTTCCTGTACGATACTAGAAAATTACTAACTTGAATTTTATGCAAATGAATTACAACTATGTGCCCAAGGGAAGGATATTAGTCTGCATGGAATGACAAGTCTGTGTGAAAATCCTTTGGGTTATCACAAACATACATTTTTCGTTGAGTCTTGATGATTTTTAGAAAAAGGTGGGGTAGATTATATGATAAAATATTAAAATAAATGTATAGATGGGTTAATTTTTCACATCGTTCGAATTTTAGTTTCTTGGCAGTGACATTGGTAAGGAATTTACTGTCTTTACTACCTTCGTCTTAAGAAAGAGGAAAGTTTACAAATGTTATCGTACAAGTTTCATAATCTATTCTCGCACATTTTGTAAGTAAATCGTAAACCGGAAAAAATATCGGAAGTTAGTTACTGCAATAGCATTCACTGACTGTGCCAACAGTAATACAATCGCTAGTTGCATTCAAACGCAAATAACAATATTAAATGGGGTTGTTTGTTAAACCGTGTTTGTTTGTGTTTCAAAGAGGTTTTCTTACATTTGCTCCATTGACTTGGAGTAGTGGAAATTTCCGCAAATTGCAGACACAAATTTACACAATGGCCGTGAGGCAAGTACAAATGCCACTTTTGCCCCACAAAGTAAGTAAATTTTCGCAAAATGGCCTTTAGCAAATCCCACAATAAAATGAAACCCAAAAGCTAAGTGAAGTTCAACAGTAACTATCACCATTAATATTATTACAGCTACAAGAAATATAACCACATCTGCCGCAGTAATAGGCCAACAGTTAACACCGATGGAATCTGTAGTTGCAAAGAATTGGATTAACAACACTACCACAATCACAGACAAGGTATAACTGCCGCAATATTTACCATCAATGCAGGATTTCCATTGGTTCCATATTGTTACTATTAATATCCTTCTCTCGACATATAATGTCGTAACACTTTGGCTAACAAACAAAAGGTTGTGGGGTCAAAGTTTGAATTCTTATCAAGGTCCTTAAAAATATTTTGATTTTAAAGAGAAATAAAATAATTATTTTATTTTACATTTAGTTTTTTTTAAATCAATTCAGCCTAATAAAAGCTAAGGGTGGATCAATAAGTCCCTGACTTTATTGCTCCCATCAAGTACCACTTGTTAAAAGACTACTGTCAAATTTTGAACAATTTTTTTTAAATGGAAAAAACTGAATTTCCAGTGCTCATTACACATTATTTTTTGCGCAAAAAAAACCGTCAATAATACCAAGGAAAAGCTTGATAAATACTATGGGGACTCTGCACCATCGATTTCAATGGTAAAAAAATGGTTTAATGACTTTCGTTGTGGTCGCACAATTACAAATGACGTTGAACGTTCTGGACGGCCAATTGAGGTCCATACACCCGAAAATGTCGAAAAAATCCACGATATGGTGTTGGCCGATCGAATAGTAAAAGTGAGTGAGATTGTTGACGCCATAGGCATTTCATATGGTAGTGTGGTTTCGATTTTAAATGATCAGTTGGATTTAAGAAAGATGTCTTCAAGATGGGTGCCGCGTTTGCTCTCAATTGACCATAAACGTAATCGTGTGACAACTTCAAAGGATTGTTTGGAGTTGTTTAACCACAATTCGAAGGAGTTTTTGAGGCGCTTTGTAACTGTGGATGAAACATGGATCATCGATCTAAACAATGGGTTTCTCCGGGTGAACCGGCTCCGAAGAAGGCCAAGGTAAATTTGTCAGTCAATAAGGTGATGGCAACAGTTTTTTGGGATGCACGTGGGATAGTCCATATCTATTACCTTCAAACGGGAAAAACAATAAACGGCGAATATTATGCCAACCTATTGGACCGATTTAACGAGGATTTAGAAAAACGACCCCATATGGCCAAAAAAAAAGTTGTTTTTCATCAAGATAATGCACGGGTGCACAGTAGGGTTAGACACTTTTTTAACTTTTTTCGAATATCGCAATGCTCTCACAATATGATATAAGGCATACAAACATATGAAGAATTGCATCTTTACTTTTTTGATATTGCAAAAAAACCTGCCGCACCAAATGCAATTACTTTTATGATTATGAATCTGTATTATGAATCTGTATTTCGATCAATAATTGGTCAGTTAATTTTCAAGATATGGCGATTTTAAATTTGGTCTGCACAAATATTTAGTTGTTTTTTGTGATTTTTAAAATTTAAGAAATTTTTTTTATTTTGAACTTTTCATGTGGCTGTTCTTAAGTATCTTTGGTCACTATGAATCTATCGTTCGATCAATAGTTGGTCATTCATATTCAGACATATGGCATGAAATTTGCCTAATGAACAGTTTTCCTCATACTCTACATTAAAAGCGATATATCTGGTAAACTACATGAGCATTTATTGAGCGAACAAAAGATTCGTGATCAGTGTAACAAACCGCCAATTGACAAATTTAAAACAAAAAAAATTCTTAAATTTTAAAAATCACAAAAAAAAAACTTTTGTACAAACCAATTTTAAAGTCGTCATATCTGGAAAACTAAATGATCAATTATAGATCGAACAACAGATTCGTAATAAGCGTACTAATCTCAACCACAAGATATATTTAAAGAAAAGATAGTTTTTCAAGAAAAGGCAATTTGTTGTAAGATAATAATGTACTTTTTTAAGAAAAGGTACTTATTTAAAAAAATTACTTTTTTTAAGAAAAGGTACTTTTTGTAAGAAAATTTACTTTTTTAAGCAAAGGTACTACAATACGTAATAAACAGGCACCACCTAGAAAACTTCCCGTTAAGCTAAACCAAACCAAGAGCACCCAATATAGTTAATAATAATGGGTTGTAATAAATTAGTTAAAAAAAGTTGTTTAAAATTTTTTCATTTAGCCCCCATCCTGCAACGTGCGATAAGGAACTTCGTTCCAAAACTTCATTGCTTTAACGAATCGTTTTGTCCAACGTAAGCTAAGATAAATATCCAGTGCGAGAACGTAAATATTCACGGCAGCTATGGAAAGTTTCGTACATCAGGCAATTTAGATGTTGCTGCAAAGAATATTTACGGCGTGGCGGTGAACCAATTTCTTAAAGACACGAAGTGTTTTATTTAGTGTAGACAAAATCATAGTACATTATAGTATTGTAGTGTTATTTCAAATCAAATATTGTTGAGTAGGAAGTCGAAGTTGTCCTTGTTATCGGAGTAGTACAATTTTCCTTAAACTCCAATTCT
Organism: Phaonia tiefii; assembly: GCA_963931995.1. Classification (NCBI taxonomy): domain Eukaryota; kingdom Metazoa; phylum Arthropoda; class Insecta; order Diptera; family Muscidae; genus Phaonia; species Phaonia tiefii. The sequence continues at coordinate 318,771,608 of OZ008368.1, read as the reverse complement.
CCTTTTACGTAAACACATAAAAACGCTTCATCTTGTTTGAGGTTATACTTAATAAAACATTTTCTGTTATTCAAGATATTTATCTTACGTGCCTTTATCGACCATTGTCATTCGATGCGTTTTAAGGCATCCTAGCTTCTGTTATTTCAACTATCGGGAAGGCCTTTCAGTAAATTTGGTTTAGTCTCTGTGTGTGACATGAACAGCGATTACTCGTTGTAGGTTTCATACTATTGAGTAGTAAAGTGTATGCATAACTTGTAAAAATGCCTGATTATGTTTTCGAATGTAACATTTTACTGTCAACAACATCAAGTGCGTAAGTATATTAGGTTGTCACAAAAATTTTTACTTTTTCGATTTTCGTGGTTGCTCAAGCTTAATTGCAAACGATATAGGGTGAAGTATGTTTGAGATTTTTTCCAGATTTTTCGGAAGAGGTTAAGATGTCGCGCAAGTCGAATTCACCCCAAAAATCGGGTATTCCGCACGATTTTTCAATTTTACTGAAAACTCAGTCAATGAACACGATTTTCTTAGATGGTAAGGCAGCGCTTTTAAAGCAAAGCGTCCAAACTTTTATTGCATATTCATAAACAAAACAAGTTTTGGCAATGATTTTGCTCAATAAGGTAACATGTATTAAATTTTTCCGAAAATTTTGGAGAAATTTTGTATATAGCGCTTTAAACTTTTAAAATTTCTATAAAGTTTTAAAAAACTAATGACGCATTTTAAATGACAGATAAATTCCAAGCAATTTTGTAAAAAAAATTGAATTTGCAGTTACTCTTCCAGAGTTATGCCATTTTAAAACTCTTTACCCATTTTATGAACCTAAAAATATTATAAAGTGTTTGTATTTTTTCATCGGATTTGCTTTAAACATTGTATTATTGAAAAACTTTAGATGCGCTAAGTAACGACAAAAAATTATACGCAAGAAAAAATGGCCCTGGCAACTTATTGCAGGAACCATATATATAATTGCTTGCAAACATATATATGTTTCCTGCACTTTTTCGTTACTTATCGCATGTAGATTTTTTCATGAATACAGTGTTTAAAGCTAAAAGAAAAATTGCCAAACAGTATATAATATTATTAGTTACATACAATGGGTAAAGAGTTTTAAAATGGCATAACCTTGGAACAGTAACTGCAACTTCAAAATTTTTTCTACAAAATTGCTTGGAATTTATCCTTCTTTTAGAATGCATCATTAGTTTTTAAATTTACATAGGAATTTTACAAGATATAGAGCGTTACTAACAAAATTTATCCCAAATTTACGAAAAATCGTAATACGTTAAACCGTATTGAGCAAACTCATTGCCAAAACTGGTTGTTTATGCATATACAATAAAAGTATGAATGTTTTTCTTTAAAAATTTTGACTTATAAACTAAGAAAATCGTAGTTATTGCCCGAGTTTTAAGTAAAATTCAAAAAAAAAAGCCCGGAATACCTGATTTTTGGGGAAATTCGGCTTGAGCGACCTCTAAACCTCTTCCGAAAAATCTGAACAAAATCCCAAAAATGCTTTATCCTATAAGCTTTACAATCAAGCTTGAGCAACCACGAAAATCGAAAAAGAAAAATTTTTTGGGACACCCTAATGTACATGTGTACGTTGCTTTGCCTTCTCTTTTTTTTGTGGGAATAAAACAAAACGTAATAAGCATGAAAATAAGTATTATTGTAAGTATTAATATTATTTAAATGAAACGTTATCATATAATTGAACGCTGTTTTTATTTTCCAATGTAACATTTATTAATGTGTTCATGGAAATCGAACAGATACCGTGTAACAAAAAGGTGTTAACACATCGCCCGTGAAATCAAACACTCATTGGTTTTTTTTTTTGTTTGGATGCAAATATAACATGTGTTTGGAGCTTGTCGTAAGTATAGTATACTTTTGCCCAAACACATCGTGTTTGCTACTGAGCATTACATGTTGGTGATACAATGACTAAAATGTTATAACATAGGTGTTTGTGATCCAAATAGATCTGTGTTTGTGATACAAATACAGCTGTGTTTGTTGCACTGTTTATGCACTGAGCAAGATAATAAAAGACGGACAAAGAGATTATTCACAGTCTTACTTTGAAGTACGTAACTGTACTTTTGAATTATTTCAGCCAGTGATTCATAAATATTGCTAAATGTAAGTGTAAAATGCAGATGAAGTGAGTGTTTCCTATCTTGGCTGATGTATTGCATTGTAGTTTCATGCAGCTAGTTATCAATGGTTCATCAAACAGAAGATATAAAAAGCACTTGGGCGGTTAAGTATGTACGCTGTGAAAAATGTTATACTAGCAGAAAATATATCTGGTCAGTGAAAAAAGAATAAACAATGGCTCGGACGGTTAAATGGTTTGTGATGTTGAAGAAATGAGTTTGAGGAAAGAAACTACAAAGAGCAACAACGTGAAGCTCTTTGCCTACCCGCGACACTTTTACTGAGACAATCGGTGCATCGTACCATTTGTGAAATTTTCTGTGTACCAACGAATAGTGATAATCGTATATTAAATGTTGTAACGTATAGCGAAGTGGAAACTGTGTGAAACCAAAAACCTGAGAGACAACAAAGAACGGAGAAACAAATGAGCAGCAGATTTTCATTTCATGAAGAATCAAATAATGCATTCAATGAAAGTAAATGCATATACTTCCACGGAAAAGCATACACACTTCCCAGAAAATATGATAACATTTACATTTAAATACAAATGAGTTTGGGACTTGCAAACATATGAATATTATGAATTGAAATTCAGATTTTCAAAAGAAGTTTTGCAAAATGCAGTCTCTTGATTCCTGGCAACCCTTATTGCTATTTCAGATCTAGCCACAGATTTTTCCCAGCGGTTGTTTGGAGTGATGATTCTGAAAAATTCATCAAACTAAATACAAACGAAAATTCATTTGAATTGAGCATTCACCCCTATGCAAGTGTTGGAAAAATATCGCAAGCAAAACACAATGGAAAACATTTACAGATACTTCTTTTAAGGCAACAACAAAAAATCATGTCTAATGGGAAGCGGTAGTTCTCTAGAGATGAAAACAAGTTTCTGCAAATATTTTCTAATGTATTTTGCTTGCGATATTTTTCGAACCCTTGCATAGGGGTGAATTCTGAAATCATATGAGATTGCCTTTGCAGGTAGTTTGATGAATATTTCAAAAGCAAGCAAATAAATTTTGATGAATTCTTTTTTTGTTACTTTTTTATAATATTATAGACTATATCCGGACTTTCTTTTGAGATATAGACCGAAAACAGAATGCATATATTAGGATGCTAATATATTTTTTTACGTCTGTCAAATAATTTTTTTGATGTGTTAACATCTATAGCGTCGTATAGGGACTAAATCTATCAAAGTCAGATTTTATGCTGCTGCTAAAACCAGATTTTATGCTGCTGCTAAAACCAGATTTTCTGCGACTGCGAAAGAGAATAATGACGTGTTAAATAAAAATGAGCGACCAAGAGAGCAATGAAAGAGTGGTGTGGCAGGGGTGAGGCAAACGAAATTGTGTCGATAGCGTATGTATTAACATAATAATATATGTATGTACATGTGTCTGTTGCTGTTGTTGAACGGAGATATAAAGCATAGCCACGCAAAATTTCATTTGCAAGCCCATGTCGCAGTCCACGTATGGTGACATACTAATACGTCAGCTACTTCGTACAAAGTATGTGTGATGTTGTGTGTTTGGCTGTTTCGTTGCTGTTGATATGGCAAACTTGTGGTTATGTGACACACGTATACGTCAGCTACTTCGTACAAAGTATGTGTGATGTTGTGTGTTTGGTTGTTTCGTTGTTGTTGCTATGGCCAAACAAAGCTAGTCATTTGATGTTCAGCATTGCCCGGTGTATACAAAAAAACTATTATTTTTTATTTTCCAATGTAACATTTACTACAATGTTCATAGAAATCGATCAGGTACCGTGTAGCAAAAAGGTGTTAACACATCGCCCGTGAGTTCGAACACTCATTGGATTTTTATTTATTGGATGCATTTTTAAAAAAAAAGTATATTTTTAGGCCCCTTTTGTCAGAATATGTATTATATTTTCCCGTTACATCCCATAAAAGGATTAGGGAGAGCTGCTCACAAACCAGTAAGCTGTTCACGTTCTAGTTTTACACTCACTGATTGGGTCCTACAGTTTTACACCGGTTCCGAACGGTATTTCGAGAAGCTTTTTTTATGACTGAATACTCGATAGTGTTGCCGTCACTAAGCTAAGAAAAAGCCTAAGAGTATGCATTTTTTTTACAATAAATACTTTTCTAAGAACAAGTACTTTTGAAAGAAGTGGTACTCTTTTTAGGATAAGGTTATATTTTAAGAAAACTTACTTATTTTCAGGAAGGCTACTTATCTCAAGAAAACAAAAGAAAAAGTGGCACTTTATTTTTAAGAAATGGTACTTTTAAGAAAAGGAATTTTTGTAAGAAAATGTATTTTTTGTAAGAGATGGTATTTTTTTTTTTTTTTTTGATGAAAAACTTTTTTTTACGAAAGAACAGATACCATTTTAAGAGTAGGTACTTATCTGTAGAAAAGTTATTTTGTTTTACAATAGAAGGTATTCTTTAAAGAAAATTTAGTTTTTTAAGTAAAGGCAATTTGTTGTAAGATAATGTACTTTTAAATTAATTTAAAAAATTACTTTTTTTAAGAAAAAGTACTTTTTGTACGAAAATTTACTTTCTTAACAAAGGTACTTCTTTAAGATGTCATTTTTTTAACTTCTTTCTAATTTTACTTTTTATTCGGTTCAAACTACAATATCTAATAACCAGGCTCCACCTAGAAAATTTCCCATTAAACAAGAAATATGTTAGTCTGGACACAAACCAAAAGTACGAGTGTTAAAGTGCTGCCAAATGTAATTTCATGCTGAGGATTGTGTTTATGGATTTGCCAGTCTTGTACTTTGGGTTTTCTAAATTTACTTTTTATTGGGTTCAAAACTACAATATGTAATAAAGAGGCTCCACCTAGCAAACTTCCCTTTAAACCAAACCAAACCAAAACTACCCAATATAGTTGATAATAATGGGTTGTAATAAAGTAGTTAAAAAAAAAGTTGTTTAAAAAATTTTTCATTTAGCCCCCATCCCGCAACGTGCGATACGGAACTTCGTTCCAAAGCAGCAAATTCTCTCGCACTAGGAGTGATATTATTGAATACCCCCTCAATCTGAGAGTTAGTTATCGCGAAATGTAACATAGTCCAAATGTACTTTTGCCAAAAATTAAAAAAATTAATTCAAATCCTTAAAAACCCCCCCGATCATTCAGACGTTTATATTAAATGTTATCTTCAGATGACCAAACTACATCATAAAACTGTAGTACCAACATTGGTTGAAAAATCGTGTTGCATAGTGTAATACTCGCCAAATTATTATGAGCCTTAAATCGCCTCATGACAGTGCATATTTTTCCTTTAAGGAGTCCTTGTGTCAAGGCCATAAATAGTTTAATACTCTTAGTAATAAAATTGTATTGTTGTTCCAGACAAGAATTTCATATTGACTTCCTGCAAATATAAAATCATCTTATCTTAGCGGCCATAAAAATCATATTCCTCCTATAAGTCAATAATAAACCGAAACCCCTCTATGTATTTTTTGCTAGATTTTATTATTGCTTTTAATGGTTTAACCATAAAATTGCCACGGATTTGTGGGATGTCGAACTGTCAGCAGTTATTTTAAGGATTAATTTGTTTTTAGGAATAGATAGATGTAAGGATGCTATCGCAGTGGTGGTCCACAATCATAAGCCAGTATAATTTATGTCTTAATTAAATTGTATACACAGGATTTTATAAATTGCCTCTGATTTCTGTACAAAGTTTTAAAATTAATAGAAATTTAATAAACGATAAAACATTTGTATTGCCATCTATGGAATCGAATGTGAATTATAATGAAATACAAGAATATTAGCGGGCAAATGGTAATTAATTGGGAACAAGTTGGAGTTTAACTTAAATAAAACTTACATTCACATAATAACCTAAGAAGGTATAGAGGAGAGCTTCTCCCAAACAGTGGGGCTTAAAGGTTTTTGATTCATAATTACTATATGGTAATAATTATTTTTCGAGCTGTGTTTTTCTTACATGTAATTCATTTCAATTTGAATTGTCATTACTTTGGTCTTACTTATGCTTATATGTAATATATAAGATTTTAAAACAGAACTATCATCCAATCCAACCTCATATACCATCACATATTTTGGTTTTCAAAAATTCTAATATTGATGTAATTTTGAGAATCGTTTCATATTTGTGCGACATGCATGCACATTAAAATACATATCTTATGAACCAGTGCATATCCCATTTTGAAACTTCTAGTGCATTATCGGGTTTTTCAATCAGAGCGCTACAAAAGTTTTTTTTTTTAAATAAAACAAAACCGGTTATAGATACCAATGAAATTCTTTATTCCTGTGAAAGTACGTTCGATGCCATTATGTATGGAACTCGATTTCTTTTGCATGGCCACCACGGGCACGCTTGCAGAAGTCCAGATGCTGAACCCAATTTTCGACGGTTCTCAAGCATAAATCGGCCGATACTGTTGCAATTTCACGTTCGATATTCGTAGGAAGTTCATCAATCGTCGCTGGCTTGTTGGCATAGAGCATAGACTTGACGTAGCCCCACAGGAAATAATCTAACGGCGTCAAATCGCACCGACCGAGGCGGCCAATCGTCTGGGCCATTTCGTGAGATAACACGTTCACCAAACTTCGTTTCCAATAAATTCATTGTGGCATTCGCTGTGTGGCTTGTGGCGCCGTCCTGTTGGAACCACATGCCCTCCAAGTCTATATTATCCAATTGGAGCGAAAAATATTCGGTTCTCATTGAACGGTAGCGATTCGCATTCACAGTAATGTGCCGGTCTTGATCCTCACGGAAGAAGTACAGCCCAATGACGCCGCCGTCCCATAAACCGCACCAAACCGTAATTTTTTCGGGATGCAATGATGACTCATGGATTACGTGTGGATTGCTGTCTGACCAATAACGCATATTTTGCTGATTGACGAAGCCATTCAGCCAGAAATGAGCCTCATCGCTGAAGATGATTTTCCGATGAAAATAAGAATCATTTTCAAGTTGTTGCTCAGCCCAATTCACGGACAGACGACGCTTATGGTGGTCAAGCGGCTTCAGTTCTTGCGTCAATTTGATCTTGTAAGGATGTAGGCCAAGATCTTTTCGCAAAATTCGCCACAGCGACGTCACAGAGATGCCCAACGCTTGAGAACGACGTGTGATAGACACATTTTGGCTTTCTTGAACTGATGCCTCACCGTCGGTGGTGCAATGGGTAGTGTGCGCGCCTCTTGTACAGGAGATCCTGGGTTCGATCCCTGCTCCAACCACCTTAAAATTTCTTTCGACGACGGTCACCTCGCTTAGTGACGGCGACACTATCGAGTATATAGCCATGAAAAAGCTTCTCAAAATACCGTTCGGAATCGGTGTAAAACTGTAGGTCCCAATCAGAGAGTGAAAACTGGAAAGCGCACAGCTCCAGTGATTGTGAGAAGTTCTCCCCGGTCCCTTCATGGGATGTAATGGGAAACCATTTATTTATTTATTTTAACTGATGCCTCAGCGGCAGCAATATTCTCGACACTACGGGAACTTCTTTGTCTCACTGGCACGGGAACATTTTGTAGTGTGCCTGTGGATTCAAATTTTTCCACTAGACGAAAAATTGTTGATCTGGTAGGTCGATTATGACGACCATAAATTGGACGTAGCGCTCTTAAAGTTGAGGCCACTGACTTCAAATTTCGGTAGTAAATGTTAATAATTTCGACTCGTTGTTGGCTCGTATATCTTTCCATGACGAAATGGTAAACCTTACTGAAGAGAAATGTCAAAAGATCGGGAAAAAATATGGCGTCGTTTGCTGTCCCTATCGACTTACTTTTGTAACGTCTCTGTTAAAAACCCCTTATAAGTATACTTTAGGCTAATTTCGAATTAAGAAAATTTTGAAAAAATTAAGACAACTTATTGAAATTTTGGTTTGAAATTATCACTTCCGTTTTTGCATATAAAATCTTTTCTTCAAACTTGATTTAAATGCTTAAAAGAGCAGACAATTTTCCATACTAATCGCGAACCTTTTTAAAACTATTGTTCCAAAAAATACTTTAAAAAATCCAAATTTCAAAATCGGTAAAACTTTACAATCTCATATCTTGTGAAATAAACATAATAGGGCGAGGGCGGAACAATAAGTCCGTGACATTTTGAATGAAACATAGTTTTTTTTTCACCATGATCCCCTTTTAGCTCAATACACTTAGTCCAACTTTTCTCCAATTTTTGTTTGCCTTCCAAAGAATAGGATTTTTCGAGATCCATAAAATAGGCATTTGTTTGATCAGTAATGTCATCGTCGGAGCTAAATCTCTTTCCACCGAGCCATTTCTTTAGGTTTGGAAATAGGAAATAGTCACTGGGCGCTAAATCTGGAGAATATGGAGGATGAGGTACCAATTCGTATCCCAATTCATGACATTTTGCCATTGCGACTAGTCACGTGTGCACCCGTGCGTTTATGGTCAATTGAGAGCAAACGCGGCACCCATATTGCAGACAGCTTTCTTAAACCCAACTGATCATTTAACATCGAAACCACACTGCCATATGAAATGCCTATGGCATCAACAATCTCACGCAATTTTACTCTTCGATCCGCCAACATCATATCGTGGATTTTTTCGACATTTTCGGGTATATTGACCTTAATGGGCCGTCCAGACTGTTCAGCGTCATCTGTACTTTTTTACCAAAGAAATCGATGGTGCAGAGTCCCCATAGCACTCATCAAGCTTTTTGTTTGTTTGATTGACGGTTTTTTTTCACAATAAATAATGTTTAATTTTTAAAAAAATTTACGAGGTGGTATATTTTGAACAGATTTTAAGATCAAACTTTGAGAGTAGTCTACTAGCACGTGGTACTTGATGGGAGTAGTTTTGCATTTCATATATCTACGAGAGAAGTTCGAAAAGTCACGGACTTATTGACCCGCCCTCGTACAATAGAAATATTACGTGTTTACTTTCGTACCTACTCTAGTACAACTACAGCCATATTTGGCTTAGAAATAATTTGAAGAAAAAAATAATCAATGAGTGTTCGAACTGATGGGCGATGTGTTAACACCTTTTTGTTACACGGTACCTGTTCAATTTCTATGAACACATGAATAAATGTTACATTGGAAAGTAAAACAGAATAGTTTTTGTGCTGAAGGTTCTTTTGCTATTGCAGTTTCTTTTTTCTTACATCTGCTTTAACATTAGATGTAATATTGCTAAAATAAATAAAGCAAAATTTAGCTCACTGAAATAATTGTTTCTGCTTTGTCATAAACAGTGAGACAATAAAAAGTATTTAATAGTATAGAGAATTTATTGCACCCTTAGGACCGCTCTCATGTTGAGAGTCTGAGTAAAAGAGCATAATCGAATCTCATTCTCTTTATAGAATATTTCAACATAAATGCACCATTTCGACAATGTTATTAAATAAAACAATAAATAAATAAAAGAAATGAAATGAAATGAAAAGCATAAATGTTACAAAAGGCATCAATGTTTCACATCAACATTTTGAATGGACCAAGTTATGACAAAAAGAGGGTAGTACGTTTTGAATCATTCGCCAGATGTCGCCAGTGCTTTTGAGTCATACAATTCGTTTTAAGAGTTCTCTATACTATTCAATACTTTTGGCTACGAAGACCTGTTTGTTTGTTCGCTGCCGCTACATCAATACCATCATACTTATTTTCAGGCAGAGACTATTGTTGTACAATAACAACGAATGTGATGCTAACGCTGTGTTGTTTGCATGCGTTCACTTTGATAGATTACCCTACACGAGCCTATAGATGTTAACACATCAAAAAAATTTTGCGGTTGTCCGGTTCAAGTGATATGCCCATTAGTCATTTATACCATAGAAATATAACCATATACGGATACCACTACGTGATAAAAGATCAAAACAAGAAGGCCCGTGTCTCCCAGTTTTGACCAAAGTCATGCACTTTGTTTTATGGGCCCCCAAAAATTTGGGGTTTCGGTGTCTTTTTTGCAAAAAAGTGGTCATTTAGTCAAGCTCATATCTTCCAAACCGTGCGGAATTTTGATTTACTCTCGGAGCGAAAGTTGTAGCTCTTGTCATAAGAAAAAAAAATTATGAATATATAAAATCAAAACCACTTCATCTTCAAGTTCTAAAATCAAAAAATTAAAAAACTTAAAAATTGTTCTTTATGAGGTACAAGTGCATGACTTTGGACAAAACTGGGACACACGGGTCTTTTTTGTTTTGTCTTTTATCACGTAGTGGTATTCGTATATGGTTATATTTCCAAATATTCTATATGGTTATATTTTTTTGTGTTGCACTGTTTTCTGTAACATTTTAAAACTTAGCCTTCGCCCGCAATATCTTCTTTTTCGAATCTTGCTACGGTGACACCCAAACCACTCTTGTTTCTACAAACTCCTACGTAAATTCACCTCTCATTATGATCCCACTGATTCTTTGAATTATTGTGATTAATGTATTTTGTGGTCGATAGTGTGTGACTACTAATTGGAATATCACAGACTTAAATCCTTTTACCACAAAGGCGACAATAACTAAAAGATGCGTGTTCATATACATTGTGGTTTTACTGGTAATTCTAGTTATCGAATATGTGATTTTACGTACGAAGTAAATGTCCTTACAGTTGTAAATGGCAGGAAGGTAAAGCACTCACACGAAGATATGAACGCAGGTTCACATGTGAAATGGGTGTCTATAAAATGATTACATGATGATGATAGGCCCGGAAACCAGACACTTTTATTTAGGTTGTCCAAAATTTAAAGATACCTAAAAAATGTTAAACCATCAGTGAAAAACTTCCACTAAAACGTCCCTATTTTGCATGGAAAATCTTCTCAAAAACCGCTCGGACCCGGTATAAAACTATAAAACCCAACGAGTGAGGCCAAGAATAGGAATGGAATAAAATGGGAAATTATTCATAATATTTATTCGTCATTTGACTAGCAAGTTCTACTACGGCAAAGCTTTTAAATTGAATTGTCCATGCTTTAGAATTGCCCATGTTTATTAAGAAGCATTGCAGGTGTGTGTCCTGAATAATTAAAAAGGCCTTAAATAAGGCTACACCTGGAAAAAAAAGTTGCTAACTTTACCGCCACTGATATCAACATTAATATTCATGTATGCGTGTTGTTAGATCATTACAATCAGTTTTCCCCTGCTAATTTGTCAGTTTAACACGTGTAATAGTGTTGTAAGTTAGCTCCGGGATATTTAGCCAACATGTCTCTTTGGAAGCGGCAGAGTTTTACATGTGACGGGCTTTTTGATTGCATAAAGTTCAAGGTTCACATTAATCACATATGTGACAAACAGAATACAATTCATAATTCATCATTTCATTAATTAAATATACAATCAAATTTATTTTAATTTGTTCAAACGTTATGTTATCACGATGTAACACAATTGGTAAGAATAGGAAGTGGAAAGTTTCTGGGCGGGAAAACTGTTATATTTAGTAGACATGAACTCAGTTGATGTATTGAATAATAAAGTAGTCGTCAGTATTTGTTTTGGTTAAATGGAATATGAAATATTTAAGGCACTTTTTACCATCATTGGTGCGTTTAATTTTCGTCATAACACAATTATATATAAATTTGAATATAATTATATGAATTTGAATATAAGCTTTCCACTCTGTTACCTTGTTCCTGGGGATATCTCGGCAAATCTTTACAGAAATTTTTGTAAAAGAATTTCGAACAATTTAATTTTTGAATAGAATATTTTTTAAATGAGAACACGTTGCGAAAACATATATGTACATTCTTCTGGAATGATCGTACTGTATGCAGCTTTTTCCATGCACATATTTTTGACACCATCTTAGGTACGTCGAATATTGTCGAAACCATTCGTTTTGTCTTGTCCTCGTTTAGTGCCAAAACCACTTTTGCTGATTCCTTCTCAATTCTCGAAAATACTGTAGTAACTTCTCGTAGATTTCGCCCAATCATCAGCATACACGAGCAACGTGTGACTCTTGCTGCTGCTGGTCTTATTCCTATAGACTGTAGCTTTTCTCACAATGATCTCAATTCATATATTGAAGAGATCGCATGATAGGTTGTCACTCCGCCTCAGGATCTCGTACTTAATGGATCGGTCAGATTTTTCGAATCTTTATTGCGGATTTCGTGACAGACAATGTCATTCTACAAAAGCGAGTAAGCTTAGTGGGAATATCAAGCTCCGTCATAGATTGGTACAGTTTTCACAGTATCTGGCTATCGAAGGCAACCATATAGACTACAACGACGTGGTAGGTGTCGATTTGCTTTTCATGGGTTTTCTCCAGGATTTGACTTACTGTGAATATCTGGTCGACGCTTGACTTTCCAGGCCTAAAGCCACACTGATAAGGTCCGATAAGGGCTGCAACCAATGGCTTTAATCTTTCACACATTACTCTCGAGATGATAAAAGGCTTATTCCACTATAGTTGGTACTTATACCCGGGTCGCCTTTTTGAAAACAGGACACAGAATGCTAAGACTTCAATCGTCTCACATGCATTCGTCTAGCCAGATTTTGCATATGAGCTGATGCATGCATCTTCGACTCATAGTCACCAGCCTTAAATAGCGCAGCCGGTAGTGCATCAACACCAGCGACTTTATTGTTTTTAAGCCGGGAAGCCAGTTGGGGTCATCTCCCTGTACGTGCTCAACACCCTCATCTATATTGTAGTCTCCTAGGACGAGTAAAGAAGAGAATTCATCTTTCCATATTCCCAACATATTCTGCACATCTGGGACCAGATCCCCATCTTTATCACTACAATCCATTTCCATTGGTTTCGCTTTGTGCTTTTCGGTAGCATTTCCGAGCCTCTTCCTTCCTTGTTTAAAATTCAATTTTCTCACTCTCGTCCATTCCCGACAACTTTTTTTTCTTAAACAAAAGGGGTTCCTCTCTCCTCTTCTCCTTATACCGCTCTGTCGCGGCTCCTGTTGCAACTGACTGAAGCATTGCCATACATGCAGCGTTATTTTCATCAGTTGCCATGAGACATTCTTCATCGTACCATGGTTTGTTTTAAGCGGGTTTAATAACCAAGTACGGTCTCTGCAGCAGTTTTCATAGAGTGGGAAATGTATTTCCACTGCGCTTCAGGATCATGACGCGGGAGTGCACTCTGAGTAAGTATCTGAGTAAACTTCTCTCCATCGGCCTTGGCCAGCTTTCTATATGCCTGGGTTCGTATGACCTTCGCTCTGTTCATCCATGTTTGCGAACCTTTTTTTGCAACCAGGTAGTGATCCGAAACTTGAATCACACGTATGTCCATTACACTAGTAGAGTGCCTTCCATCAATTACCAGTTGATCAATCAAGTCCTTCTTCTGTTGATCAGGGGATATCCAAGTAGCCTTATGGTGGTGCAATAGTAGCATGCGCGGCTCTTGTGCATGAGGACATGGGTTCGATCCCTGCTCTGACCACCTTAAATTTCTTTCGACTGCGGTCACCACGCATAGTGACTTCGACACTATCGAGTACTTAACCGTGAAAAAGCTTCTCAAAATACCGTTCGGAATCGGTGTAAAACTGTTAAGTCCTAATCCGTGAGTGTAAAACAAGAACGCGCACAATTCATTGGATTGTGCGAAGCTCTTCCGAATCTCTTCATGAGATGTAACGGCAAACCATGTTTTTATGCTGGAATCTCGTACCATACTTTTCGCCGCAGCAAAATTTAACAGTCCCATTTCGTTATCAGAAGTGACGGCGTGTAGACTGTATTTACCGATGGTTGGTTCAAAGACATTTTCCCTGCCGTCTCGAGCATTAAAACAGGAAATCTCAATGTCTTCGCCAGTGCAGCGGTCGTATGGTTCCTCTAGGCGCTCCAAGAAAATATCCTTGGTGTCATCGTCTCTTGGTTTTGTAGGAGCATGTGCACAAATCAGCGATGTGTTAAAGTATTTCACTTTTATGCGGCTGATGGCTATACATTCACTCACGGGGTTGTACCTAGAGACCAGATGCCGTAATCCTTTGCCAACTATAAATCCGAAACAAATTCATGCTTTCTCTCAAGGCAGCATCTCCTGGATAGCAGTAATATCAGCCTTATAATTATCGAGAACATCTGCCAGTTGGATAGTGGCACCGAATATTTATAGTGTTCTAACATTCCAAGTTCAAATCTATTATCCATCGCATATAAGGTCTTCTCGAGCGTATTATGTGAAAGACTAAAGAAAATTATTGAAAACATGATTGGACCTTATCAGGGTGGTTTTAGACCAGGCAAGTCCACGACTGACCAAATATTCACGCTACGCCAAATCCTGGAAAAGACGTACGAAAAGCAAATCGATACATACCACCTTTTTGTCAATTACAAAGCTGCTTTCGATGGCCCCATACGGGGAAAACTGGCTGAAGCTATGTCTGATCTTGGTATTCCGGCAAAACTGATTCGCCTCTGTAGAATGATACTGACCAACACCAAATCAGCAGTGAAAGTGGGGAAAGACCTCACTGAACCATTCTGTACCAAGCGAGGATTTAGACAGGGCGACACACTTTCGTGCAAACTCTTCAACATCTTAATGGAGATAATAATGACAAAAGCTGTAGTAAATACGAACAAGACCAAAGCCATACATATGTTGTTGGCTTAACCTGACGACATAGACACCAATAGGCGAAATTTGCGAGAGGTTACTGCAGTATTTTCAAGAATTGAAAAGGAATCAGCGAAGGTGGGTCTTATTGTTAATGAGGGCAAGACAAAATTGATGGTGTCAACGACTAAAGAAACCTCTAGACTTGGTCCGCACTTGAACGTTGACAACCGATTTAATTTTGAAGTGTTAGATGAATTTGTCTACCTTGGATCCGCCGTGAACAAGGACAACAAAGTCGGCCTGGAGATTTATAGGAGAAATGTGCTTGCAAATATATGCTATTTTAGGCTCAGCAAGCAGTTTAGAAACAAAGCCATCTCTTGACGGACAAAAGTCCAGCAATACCAGACTCTCATTTTACCTATCTTGACATATGGCTCCGAAACTTGGGTCATATCGCAGGCGGATAAAAACACCTGGGAGTTTTCGAGAGAACAGCGAGTACCGTCCTGTTAGAGAAAACGGCGAGTACAGACGTAGCTGGAACCCAGAGCTTAATTTATATTCTGACATGGACATAGCTAGGCGAGTCAAATTAGGCCAATTGCGTTGGCTACGCCATGTTCTCAGAATGAATGAAGATGAGCCAACATGAAAGGTTTTCGATAACGTACCCGATGGAAGCAGGAAAAGAGGACGACCAAGACTCCGCTGGAAAGACCAGTCAGAAGAATCCCTCCGTATCCTTGGTGTTACCAACTGGCGAGAAAAGGCGAAGGATAGAGCCAGTTGAAAGAACATGTTGAAATTTGTTTAATTTGTTTGTTTAATTATTATGTGTAAAGCGTCTGACCTCATAAGGTTGTAAAATAGTCAATAAAATAAGTAATATTCCCGTAAATCGTGATCCTTATAACATTTGCAGGGGTCGTCAACAAATGCTTACATCTTGTATTTTCATTGTCAATTTCAATCCGTTGTTGCCTTTCGTCAAAAATACCCCTATAAATTTATCTATAATTGAGTATTTTCACTAGTGTGGCCCTTAGTCTTAGGACGTTGGGAGAGAAGAACAATCTCTAGAATAAGATATGAAAAATTGTTAAATGAATTGTTAAACAAAATAAAATTTAAATTCTAAAAAAATTCTAAAAAAGTGTGGCCCTTATTTTTAAACTTAAGTTAAGTTAAGCTCCCACCTCCCCACCAGTTTTGTGCAGTTGCGCCAAAGACTGGTGTAGGCAAAATTTTTCCCCGATCGGATACCTCTAAGGCGCGTCGCAAACGCTCTAAAGATCATAAGAATTTTTTTTTGGAAATAAGGCAATAAAATTATTAGCGGTTGCATAGCCTCGCGTTTTTTATATCAAATAATACCGAGCTATGTATATGGAGATTATGTGTGTAAAATTTGGTGGAGGTTGGAGATCATTCTATGTCTATCAGAAATCATTAGCCAATTCATGCCAAATAGAGAAAAAATGAAAACGGTTTGTTTTTGTTTTTGGTTGTATGGTCAATGATTTCAGAAATCTTTGAAAATAGTATAATTGTATTGGAAAAAATGTGAAGCTTAAAATAAGGTATAATATGTTATCTTAGTACACTGCTTTAATAATACGGTTGGGGGTACGATATTCAAAATTGTAGAAAAATAATTTTTCCTATTCTTTTGAAACAAAATTCTAAATTTCTCACTTATTTAAAGGGACTTATTTAAAGGGACTAAAAATTCCATATTCAGCAGCCTGTAACTGTGTAACCGATTGCAGAATTTTAAAATGGAAATGGAAGGTAGACATCTTGAGATATAAAAAAAAGACCACGACAATAGTGGTTTCTTAACTAAAGAACATTTTTTGAGCAATTTTTTAAAAAAAGTCAAAAAATGTGATATTTTTTTTTTGGTTCACTTGAATAAAGGCACTTTAACTAATTTTAATGAAAATCTGTTTTTCTGGTTTTTTAAATTAATTTTACTTTATTAAAGAACTAGTAGTAATGGGTACAACCCCCTTTGTTCTTAGTAACTTCAAATATACGGGTTTTCATTGAGAGATAAAGAGAATTTATGTAATCCAATGAAATGTGATTCCAAGCATCCTTAATGGCCTGAATCCTTAATGGTCTGTCTACCTCCTTTATAGACCTTACGATATAACCAACCACAACCATTTTCGATAATGTTTCGTTTTGACGACTAGGGTGGCCAGTCAAGAATAATAACATTTTGGCTTCCTCCTTTACTATTCCGGCGTTGTATATAGGCGCATTATCATGCAGCAATATCCAAGATATGGGACCAAATAGTTCACTGAACTTTGGAAAAGCCGATTCCAATAATGTGTTATAGCTTACACCAGTCATTTTTGCACTTTGAAATTCACGATCGATGGTGCTGTAGTACGTAATAGCACCCCACACCATAACGCCACCCTCTCATCTGTGATGTCGGTTCAAAAAACGCTTTTCTTTGCGCAGTTCATGGAAATAATAGTTATAGCCATCAGGCCCATCCAAATTAAACTTCTTCTCATCCGTAAATACAACGGTTCTCCAGTCATTTACATGACCTCCCATACCATGTAGTCTATTGCGAATTGAAGCCGCTTTTCCTTACAAGGAGCATTGAGTGGCGGCTTTTTTTTGCAATTTCAGGTATTTAAGATACTCACAGCTCTTAATTACTCTTTGTACTGATTATTTGCTCGTTTCCACACCAGCTTGAGCTCTTATGTTTAACAAGGATAAGGCAGAATTAGAAGCAATTCTGATGATTTTTCTTTTCTCGTACGTAGATAAAGACAATAAAACCCTTCCTTTAAAATTTTTTCCATACCCCTCGGGGTCCTTGATGTAATTGTCGACAACCGTTAGGCTCCGTCCAATTTTTTTAGCTATTGCGCTGTTAGAATGTCCTTCGATTTTAGTTTTTTCCGATAGATTTAAAATTTTTTGTTTTGCCATTTTGACCCGTAAAATGATTAAGATGTAGTAAATTGGGGTTGATTTTTTTAGAATAAATAAATAACGTAAAAAAGTAATAAATTGTAATAAACAAACACTCCCTACAAAAAATCATCGCTTACTTTAAATATAATAAAAAAAAATAATAAAGTGTCTTTATTCAAGTGATCCAAAAAAATTAAAATTTTTCGACCGTGTTTTATAAATGAGTCAAAAAAAAATTCTTTACTTAAGAAACCACTATTGTCATGATTGTGTTTATATCTCAAGATGTCTAGCTTCCATTTCCATTTTAAAATTCTGCAATCGGTTACAAGTTGCAAAAGATACAGGTTGCTGAATATGGAATTTTTAGTGGCTTCAAATAAGTGAACCGGAGTGTATGTTCCACTTTTTAAGTATAATGTAAGGTCAATAATAAAGGTTATAAAAAAATATTTTTACATTCTGAACGTTTCAGAACTACTTCATTCATTCTCAAACATTAATAAAGGATCATCGCACAGTGGTTGAGAACCGATTTCCATCGGACAAATTAATTTTTTCATTCATCTTACTAGATTCATCTTTTGATCTAGTAAACATTTTTAAGTTGTGTAAAACCCTCATTGTAGGCAAGAAGTCGGGTATTATTGCGATATATCAACATTGAAAGTCGCACAGTGGGGTATCTTTCTGGGGTATATTTCCTAACCAATTGGCGGGATTATCCTGCTGCAGAATTCTTCCACTTTTTCGTGGCCGTTCCCAACTTGTATCTAAAATAAAAAAATGATTGTATACACAGAAAAACATGTTAGTTCATATATTAAGTCTTAGTTTAACTAAATACATTTAGTTTTACCTATTTTGTCTAACATTCTCATACTTTAAGAAAATCAGAGTTATAAAAACAATATCTTCCTTCTTATTTACAGAAATTAATTAAATTCCTCATAAAAATGCGTTCTTCAGCCGACAAATCATCAGACACACCAACATTTTTTAATCGTTTTAATTGCGACAGCCACAGTGTTGCTACCACTGAAATCACGTTATCCGCGTAAACTCTTGAACGCCATTTATTGTCATCGTAACACCAACTGTGGGTAGGAGGCGTAGTTGGTCATAACGGTGAGAATGATGGAGTTTGTTTTAACTTATCATTATAAAGACTAAAAGCAGTCTCAGATATCTGGCCCCTGCTAACAAATTTATTTACCCTCCTTATTTTGGTGGCTGCTAATAACACTGTGAGACAAAATTAGATTCTTTTCAAAATTATGGGGTTCTGTCAACGGATTCTGGTAGAAAGGTCTAAACAAAAATATACGTGTATCGACGTTTTGCCAGATCTGATCAGAATTTTTTTTTACGGCGGGTCAAAATGTCCGCCCTTCGAAACTTTCCTGCAACATATCGGCATGCAAAATTGTGTGTTGCTTACTTCTGAAGTACAAAATATGTTCAGAGGTTTTATAGAAAAGATTCAGTTAAAAATTTTTGTGGTACAAATTAACCCTCTAACTGTCACGTATAATCATCATTTTCACTTTTTTTTGAAAATTCGCAGAAACCTACTCGAAAATAACGGGACGGGTGGTCAAAATGTTCTACAAAAATTATCGCCATAAAATTTCACTATATGTGACCGAACACTCCAAAACACACATCTTAGCCCAAATGCTAGATGCTAGATAAGCTAGCACTTTATAGATAAAGCCCTCTCTCGAGTAACAAAAGTCCAATTATACCAGAGTCTCATACAACCTGTCTTGCTTAATGGCGCAGAATCCTGGGTATTATCGCAAGCAGACGAAACACCTGTAGGAGTCTTCGAGAAAAAAATTCTCCGAAAAATGTATGGCCCTATAGTGCACAACGGCGAGTATCGGCGACGCATGAACCATGAGCTGTATGAGCTTTATCCCGACATTGATATAGTTAAGCGGATCAAAATAAAACAATTGAGCTGGCCAGGCCATGTCAGTAGAATGGATGAAGACGAACCAGCACGAAGGGTTATCGAAACCGAACTCGAAAGAATACGAAAAATAGGACGTCCAACACTCCGCTGGAAGGATCAGGTTGATGAATCCCTGCGTACACTTGGTATTGCCAACTGGAGAGATAAGGCAAAAGATCGAACTGGTAGGCGAAATATGTAAGTAAATAATCATTTGTTGAAGAAATTATTTCTAAGTATATAATAGTTAAGACTTTAAGTTTGGAATTTAATAACATGTCAGACTTTAAAGTGAAAAGCATAACAAAAGTTTCAAATCATATTCTACAAAACTGTACACGAATAAAACAGTTTTAGATTTCCAATACTGTTTTATAAATTTTACACTATCCCCAAATATTGCTGATATACAATTAAATTTAAAACATCGATCTAACTTCCATTTAATGCGAAACCAAACAAAATAACTTCTTCATTCTTGAAATGACTTTGGAAAATTTGTTCAAACTTTTTGTTTACATTGTTTCTATTTCGTAAACAAGTTGTATATTTTGCTACATTTATTTGGTCATGTTGTTTTTTCAATTGAATAAATATTTGATTTCAAAAAGTTTTGCAGCATCATTTTTCCATGTTTGCTAACGAATAAAATTTCTGTTAGCCAACAATTAGAAAGCTGTTGAATGGATGTGTTTTGATTTTGGTTGTTTGTAGAATTGGTTTAAATACTTTAAAACTAATAAATATATGTTAAAACTGAGCAATGAAATTTAGTTTAGCAAATGTTATTTAAAACGCGAAAAAATGTTTATAAAAAAAATATAAAATAATATAATATAAATAATATAAAAGTTTATTTAACGAGGAAAGTAAACAATTTAAATTTATCATTTACAAGTATCCTGAGTATTGTTGAGGGCATCAAAGCCCATGTTAGAGCACTACTGTTTGGAACCAGTGCAAATGTTAATGTGCTGTTATTCCCCTTAATTTCACCATGTAATGGAAATTGACATCACCATATAATGGATATATAAATCTCTACCTAAGTAAAAATTTGAGTTGTGTACACACCTAAAACCCACCTGTGCTACGAAAGAAGTCAATGACTTTAACACTGGTGGGTGCTAATAAGCCTACAAAACAAAAGTACAAAAATGTCCTAAAGTGATAAATCCTTGAAGTTTTTTAGACATTGGTGAAAAGCTCAAATGACTGAGAACAAATTCGTAACATTTTTATAGAAATTTATTTTCTTCCTTCAAACTGTATGTTGTTAGACATTAAGTGCTCTTTTTAGTATGATTTGTTTGTAAGCGCTCGTTCTGAACTCATTGCTGGAAGAATGTGCGAATCTTGGTTCTCCTATAGATCCTCATTTCCTCGGCCACTGTATTTTAATATTAATACAGGATCCACCGTATAAAATCAACATACGGCAACTAATAACGAGTGCGCCATCTATTATGGCGGTATGGCAACTAACTTTGGCATTTATCAGCCGATTGAGTCAAGAACACATGTTTTCGAACGATTTGTAACATAAACCGATTTCAAGGGGGCGAGTGCAATGTTGAAACAGGAATCAATAAAAGTTCCTGCCAAGACCGTAATGTATGATGAAGATCCACATACTGCTCGAGGTGCCCCTGCTATGGATCTATACTGTTAGCTCAAGAAAAACATATCCCTAATACAGGGTGTATACCTGTCTATAGGTTGTTGGTAGCCCCAGCACTAAGATCGGATGCGATGATCTAATTAATCACTCGTATTAAATTTCAATCATTACAGAAACGTCAATAAAGTCAAAGACAAAAAACATACCCCTCATTTGACTTTAAACAACGGTTTATGGTTATTACACCCAGAGAACTAATTGTTTGAAAAGAAGTTGTATCAACCGCAAATTCGTCTGTTACCACCGAATTGAGGTTGCCACAACCGAATTGAGGTTGTTACGAACTAATTTAGTTCCCACAACCGAAATTCGGTTAATGCAACCTCGTTTCATTCATAATTGATTCGAGTGTGACAACTGAATTTTCAATTATATTTGTTCAGTCAACTAAATTTTTAAAATTTCAGTTGGAACACCCGAATTTGAAATTAATTCGGACGCAAGAACCGAAATTGATACCAAACTCGGTTGGAGTAACCGAATCTGGCATTAAGTCGGTTGTAGTAACCAAATTTGCAACGACCGAATTTGGCGTCAATACGGTTGCTGTAACCGAATTTCTTATGAATTCTGTAGGTACAACCGAATCCATTTTCAATTCGGTTACCACCACGTAATTCTATGGATTTAAAATCTGACGTTTAAAATTCATAATCAAATATTATTTTAAAAAGATTTACAGAATGTCAATATTTTTTGTGGCTATTAAGAAAGGAGAGGAAATTATTCAAGCAGATATCAACTGTTTTCAAGCTTTTCAAGGTCGGTCATGGGAGATGTGCTGCAATCTTCTGTATAAATCAACCGCTACAACATGTCAGAATTGGTGTGGTTTTCCATGATGGCTGGGACATGAAAAATGGTCGGAAGTGGCACGTATAACATATTTGTTACCCAATAGATTACCCCATTTATATGACTTTATTTTCTCGCTATTTAATATTTTATAAGAATACACGAGAATAAATCATCACTTAAGCGTAAAAAATAATTAATATTTCATTTGTGATACTACCTAAATTCGGTTGTATCAACCATAGATAAAGGAATAAGGAACGCCTTTTTAATCTAAAAACTTCTCCGCCCAAAAACTGTAGCAACTTCTGTTGTCGCAGATGCCAAACCCATTAAAAGTGTCTGAGGACTCTCAACAAAGAATGGTAGCTGCACTGGGGTAAGAACCAATTTATTAGGACACGGACGGCGGTGACTTGGCTTAGCAATTCGATGACCATCAGATATTCTACTTTAAGTAAGGTATTGTATTCTTGATATTTTTGTTGAAAATTATTTATTCTTTTGATATGAAATTTTAAATTTTTATTGTGTTATTTTTGGACTTTTTTTTTGGGAACAAAAAAACCCCAAAATAAGACAAAATAACTTTCACAAAACTTTGGATCAAAACTGTTCGATCGAGTATCACTCTTTGACTAAATTTACCAAATATTAAAAAAACATTAACATGTCAGAAATAATTGTTATCAAAGATCTGCATTACAATTGAATCACCCTGTTTACATTTTTTTTTTCCTTGAGCTCAAAAATTATAAAAGGAAGTCAACTTTGGGTTAATTTCTAAAATTTACCCTATTGTCGGACTTTCAATATTATTGGAACGAAGTTCCTTATCGCACGTTGCGGGATGGAGGCTAAATTAAAAAAATTAAACAATTTTTTTTAACACTATTATGCTACAACCCAGTATTATCAATTATATTTGTTACTTTTTCTTTGGTTTGTGTCTTGACTAACATATGTTGAGAAATTTCTTGTTTAACGGGAAATTTTCTAGGTGGAGCCTGTAACCAATATTTTATACATATTGTAGTGTTGAACCCAATAAAGAGGAAATTTAGAAAAGCCAAAGTTTAAAAAAAGAAAATTTTCTTACATAAGTGCCTTTTCTTCAAAAAAGTAAATTTTCTCAAAAACAAAACATATTCATATTTTTAAACAAAGTACCTTTTCTTTAAAAAAAAAACCTTATCTTAAAGAAGTACCTTTGCTTAAAAAAGTACATTTTCTTACAAAAAGTACTTTCTCTTACAAAAAGTAAATTTTCTTACAAAAAGTACCTTTTCTTAAAAAAAGTAAGTTTTTTTTTAAATAAGTACCTTTTCTTCAAAACGTTTATTTTCTTATAACAAATTTCTTTTTCTTAAAAAACTACGTTTCTTTAAAGAGTACTTTTTTTATGAAACTAAATGACTTTTCTTGAGACAAGTACCTACTCTTAAAAATTTACCTATTCTTGAAAACGGACCAATTCTAAAAAAAACTACCATTCATAAAAAAAAACATTTTTTCAAAAAAATGCCTTCTCTTAAAAAAACAGCCTTTCTTACAAACATTCATTTTCTTCAAAGTCTCTTTTCTTTTCTTCAGATAAGTAGCCTAAAATAAGTACATTTTCTTAAAAAATAACCTTTTCCTAAAAAGAGTACAACTTTTTTAAAAATTAGCTGTTCTTAGAAAAAGTACATGTTTGTAAAAACAAATGCATACCCTTATAGATTTTCATACAGAATGTACATCTTCTGAAAAATAGTAAATTTTCTTAAAAAACTTAAAAAAAACATTAGGTTTTAATAAAAGACGTACCTCTACCTCCTTTTTAAAAAGATCCTTTTCGGGAAAATATAATAATACATATTCTTACAAAAAGGACATACGAATATACCTTAAAAAAATACATTGTATACAAAAAAAATCTTAAAAAAAGTTCCATTTAAATTGTCGTATTTTTCAACGGGCGCCTTAGGCGTGTTGGAACTAACTAGTACATAGTATATAGCGAAAGGACCTTCATTCCAACCGGGTGCCCCCTGAAATCTCATGTGATTTTTATTAATTCATAATAACTTTTGCCTCCTTGCCTACAATAAGTGTTTACAGAGAACACAGAAATATTTCCTTCATCACAAGTTATTACATTTTGGCCAATGGAAATCGATTCCAAACCATTGTGCGGCGTCTTTAAGTTCAGCAAAGTGTTTCGTTTCCAGTACTTTGTTTTTTCCCTTTAATAGTACAATTTTCATTTCAATGCAGCATTTTTCCAGTCCAAGTGTTAGAAGGATTTTTGTAATGAAGAAACCTTAACATTTCCTGTTAACTTCGGGATAGAAGAGTGCTACAAGGAAAATAAAATTAAACGACTAAAACAGAAATGGAAACAAAACAAATACTCAGCAAATGCCTGAGATGAAATTGAAAATTACCGCAAACTTGTTGAACAGTATATTTACAGTAAAACCAAATTAGAGTGTTCATTATACTATGTTTATATGTTATAAGTTTCAATAAAAATGTGTATAAGCTGCATCAATTTATGTTTGACTATATCAACAATAGTTGCCCTGAGCGGTGCCATGATTGGTGTGCTCGACTCTTGTACATGCGAACGAGGGTTCAACATTTCTATTGACAACGGTCACAGCGCTTGTCACATGGTGACATTATGGAGTATTTAGGCATGAAAACCTTCACAAAATACCATTCGGAATCGGTGTAAGACTGTAGGTCCCCATCAGTCAGTGTAAAACTAGATAGCGCACAGCTCAATGATTGTGAAAAGCTCTCGCCTAGTCTTTCATGGGACCTAATGGGAAAACATATATTTAAAATGTACGTGAGCTACACGTCGTATATTGACCGAAGACTTGACGATGAGAAAGCCGTGCGCAAGATGGGTGCCGCGCTTGCTTTCAATGAAGTAAAAACTGCGTAGTGATGATGTTTCAGTAGAGTGGCGAAGTTTCACAGCAATAAAGCCGAAATTTTTGCGTTAAATTATAATTAGGGATGTAATATACGTCCACCACTTCACGCCTGAGACAATGAAGCAGTCAAAGCAGTGGACAAGAAGACGAAGACGGTTCCATTTGCAGGCAAGGGCATGGTGTCTATTTTTGGGATTGGAAAACCCAACAACGGCGAATATTATGCCAGTTTATTGCAGTTTATTGTCAAAAAATACCACATTCCGCGAAAAAGAAGTACTGTTTCATCAACACAATGCTCCAGTTGACACATCCACTATTGCGATGGCCAAAATTAATGAAATAAAATGTGAATTGCTCCATTAAGGACCTTATTCACCAGATTTGGCTGTATGGTAAAAGATTTGCCAGCAATGAAGAGGTTAAGTCTGCGGTTATAAATAGGGTATCGAGGCTATTGAATATCGCTGGGTAAAGTGTATCGAGTTAAAAGGAGATTATGTTGAAAAATGAAGAAAATTTTTCCCAACTTTTTTGTATCTTCTTTGTTAGGTAGGCCAGTTTTGGGGCCGCCCTCGTATATGTGTAATTTTGACACTGATAGTGTGATGCTTGGCACTTCCTCAAGCCACATAGAGGATGAGGAAGCAGTCTATATATCCCAATTTATAAAACAAACGACAACAAATGACGTTTAAATTGTCTAAAACTGTAAAATAATATTTACCACCTAAACGCTTAGTTGCTTCTCAATGGAATCAGTGTGAACTATTCCAAGAAAAGTTTACGCTACTTAATTTTGTTAATTTATAAGATTGCCGTAGACTTTTTCACCGGGTTGAACACAAAGAAGTTCACTGCTTTCCCTGTTCTTTACTTTGATGACTAGATGACTAGAAGGACAGACATAAATCTAAGTCGATCGAATAGAATGGTAGTAGTAGTATAAACCGAGTACAGAGTCTTGAGGAAAGGTCTCCACAATCTCGTATTGGGTTGTGATAGGGAACTCAGTTTTCACTACCTATTAAGTTCCAGTAACATCATAATAAGATCATAAATCCTGAATCTATCTAACTATCGAAGTCGATGGAAGGCTTTGGTTATGATGATTAATTGGGCTAAGGTTAAGGTGGGTACAAGTGGCTGCCACTATTGGCAAATTTACCTCCAATATCACCACCTCTTCTTATCCTACAGTTACGGTTGGCAGTTTGTCTTGAATTTGAGATTTTTAACTGTCGGTTAGTTTTAACCTGACATATTGATTGTTATTCTCTTGCAGTCTGCTGCTGAGGAATTAGAAACTGGAAGAAGATCAGTACTTGGACGAAAATCTAAAACCAATCTCAGCTGAATAAAAAACCAAAGACAAAGAGATTTATTGTTATTGGCAATAAAGGTGAAACGAAATATCCAACGTATTGAAATTGGATGGCAAGGAAAGAAAAGCAATATAAATGGAATTATATTCTTCTGACAATTTGTCTACTTTATTTAGATTAGCAAGAAAAAAAAGTCATACCAGATAGGACGTTATTCGCGGAAGTCGCACTGTCAAAATGGCATCTGAATTTAACGAAACATTTTGACATTAATGGGAATCGCTTAATTGTCAAATATTGTATTCGGTGATTATTATTGAGCAAAATATGAATTCATAATAGACATAAAATTGTGCGTTTTAACATAATCAGTGATAATGGTCCTTAGCCCAATGAGGACCGTTGTAGTGCCATGATACAACTTGCTCCGTCTCCTTCATTGAACCTGTAAATAGAGATTTTAGGCATATTACACACCGGCTCAATGATCCAAGCTAATGCTGAAAAAGGGCTATTATTAGAAACTAGTGGCCTGTTTTCATAAAACGAATTTGAACAAACGAACGATTGGACCGAAACTAAAATGCAAATAAATAGGATTTCTTTTAGAAATATGTTAAAGGAGGATGTGGAGAATGAATATCCTAAATAAATAACTCATCTCACCTACAGTATTCATATTACATACGTTTATATTTTGGCCGATTCGTTCGTTCGTTTAATTTTGTTTTACGAAAACAGGCCACAAATTTACAGAATGACTCAGCTCCCAACTTAGCCCAACTTACCGACTAGCCCTGCAGTGTGTGCCTCCAGACTATGCAATGGGTGAGATTTTTGCTATTTCGTTATTCAGTGTTAAGTTTTTGCCAGTTCACAAGTGCCAAAGTCAAAAATGTTCAGTTTGTTCATCATGAATAGACTTACAAAAGAATAACGCTTCATTGAGTTTTATTATCAACAATCCCGCTCTGTGCTGTTCAAGCCATTGTGACCAAAATTCAAAAAAATCTTTAAGTTTTAAGTAATTCTTTAAGTCGGTAATACAGAAACAAACGGCGCCTGTAACATTGTGTAGGAACCAAGTTTCACTCTATTGAATATCAATCTACCAACCCGCAACCGTAGAGTGCGTACCGAGGACAATACACAACCAATAGTTCGGGAGAGAACTTTGCGAAGACGGCTTGTCTCAGATGCATTCGCAACAACGTTTCCACTACTTCTTTTTTGAAAATCGTAGCTATTTCTACTAGTATTTAACCTGTAATTTGTAATCCGTTAAATTTTGAAGCTGCCTGCAAGACTAGAATGTCTTGATCTAAACAAAGTTCGTATTAAACGATTTCACTATAGCTACGTGTATTCTAGTCTGGTGTTTTTGTGTTTGTAGAGAACTGTTCAGCAGTCGGCGGTAAATGCTCAAAAATTGAAGTGTGTTTTTAGGCATGAATGCACACAAGAGATGACTGTGAGTTTCCGTATATGTGTGTGTGGGGAAGTGTAAGGATACATGAAGTAAAGTAGTTCACATCCCTATGGAGTAAAGTATTTTACATACTTGCATACGTTAATCGTGAAAATATAAAAGTGAAGCCGAAAGATAAAAAACAACTAAATCTTTCCAGGAAACTATGTTGCACTCTGTTTACAATTTACACTCAAAAAAATGTGTTTGCTTATGTAGCCGATTATTAAGGGTAATATCTGGTGTATAACTTCTCATTGTAAAAGATAATATATGCAAATTGTTTCGCTCGACCAGCCTTAATGAAAACGTCGAACGTCCTTTAGCTTCTCAGAAGCCCATGTTACACTATTGTTTACATCGTTGGATATGCCAACAAATACAACTAAAACGTATTGCCTATATATCATCATTCCTCCATCTTATTCTTGATTTCAATATTGATTTCTCAAAATGCCGTTCACAACCGCTGTAGAACTGTAGGTCCCAGTCAGTAGGTCCCAATAAAAACTAGAAAGCGCACAGCTCATTGTTTGTGAGAAGCTCTCCCCAATTTCTTCATGGGATGTAATGAGAAACCATTTCGTTCTTCTTTGTTTTCTAAAACTTAATGCAACTAAAAATGCAACTGCACGCAAAGAACCCTAAAAACGGTTAGAGATTTCAATTTTACTCGAATTTGGTTCGAGTTATTTTTAGAAAGTTGTAATTCCTATTAAGCTAACAGATCATGTTTTCCCCGGTTACTGATGTATTTTCTCGTTTGACCAAAAAGGATTTTTGTGCTCCAAAAATACTTCATCCCATAGTTTACCGAAAAAGTTGATACATTCATTTGTCCAAAAATTGATATAATTAACTTTTGCTTCAAATAAAGAAACACGGTTATTATAAACGAAATGGTATGTGGACTCAAAGGGAATAATCCTCATAAATTGTTTTTGTCTCTTCGTTGAGACCAAACACGTCCATAAAAATCCACACATACACTAAAGTATTCTTTGAATTGATTCAGTCTTCAATCAACCGGAATAAACGATCATAATGATAAGATAAGCGATGACTCTTTGGGTAGACACGCGAACTTGCAGTGATCGTGCCAGGTTCGGCTCACCTAGAGGAAAAGCCTAACCACTCAAAAAAATGTCATTTAGTTTTATTATTCAGTTACGGTTTTATGACATATGAAACCGTTATAATATTTTTGTTTACTATTATGGTCGTCGGTGGTGTAATGATTAGAGTGCGCGGCTCTTGTCCATGAGAACGTGGGATCAAACCCTGCTCGTACCACCATAGGCACTTAGCTC
This sequence comes from Phaonia tiefii, assembly GCA_963931995.1. NCBI lineage: Eukaryota > Metazoa > Arthropoda > Insecta > Diptera > Muscidae > Phaonia > Phaonia tiefii. Next base: position 318,742,381 of record OZ008368.1, on the reverse strand, counting down.
TGACCTCGCTTAGTGATGGTGACACTAGTGAGTACTTAGCCATGAAAAAGCTTCTCAAACCCGAAACCAGTTTAAAATTGCAGGTCCCAAACAGTCAGTGTAAAATTGGAATCGCATAGTTCACTGGGTGTGATAAGCTCTCCCCAAAATCTTCATGGGATGTAGCGGGAAACAAGTTTTTTATTGTTTAAAATTGTATCATGGAAAAGTACCATTTCAGTGTTTGGGCTCGTGTAAAGCTTGAAAAAGATCCATTGTTTTCGATAAAAATGTTGTACGGTGACAAACCACATTTCTGGCTAAATTACTACGTCAATAAGTAATATTTCCATATTTGGGCGACGCAGAAACCCACAGAGTTTTAAGAACTGTCTATCTATTGAGATAAATCAACCGTTTGGTCTGGATTAGGGGCTGGTCTAATCATCTTCAAAAATGAGGCCAGACGGAGTGAAACTCTGAAAGTGCGCCGGTTATCGCGCCACGTGAATGGACTATTTAAAAAAATACATAAGTTGTCAGGGGACACCCGCACTAAGGAGTATATTGGCAAAAAAACTGGACAAAAGTCAGATATACAAACTGCATTCAATATCACCCAAATTGTGGTTTTTGTATAACTGACTTGACTGACATAATATTATGATAACCTGAACCCCCCCCCGGCCACCACGCTCCTGGCAAGTAGTCTGAAACTACACTTCGTTCAGCACGCACGCATTCATTTTCGATACGCTTTTTTTCAAACTTGTGTTTGGTGTTTTTTGGTATTGTATGAAGTAAATCCTAAAAAAAATATTATGGAATCTGGAGAACAAGGTCTGCACTTAATTTTAATGTATAATATATGTATGTAGTTATGATGACTATTTAGTATTCTAATGGACCAGAAATGATATGCTAGAAATTTTCCTAATTTATTGTATGTTATTTTTAAAAATTAGTATTTTTGTTTATGTTCGGCGCGAGATTGCGTTAATTTTTTTTTTATACTAAACTATAAGAGATTCACCAGATATCGTACCTCAAAACATTTTCCGAAAGTTTCCGCTTCATCCAAATAAGCTACTTTGAGTTCCACAGATCCTATTTCAATCGTTTTTTTTTACTTATATATACATAACTCGAGAAAGATTACTCTGATTTTGCTGACACAAATTTAGAAAAATTAAGAATTACAATACCTATAAACTGTTCATACAGTATTTCTCTATATAGTCAATAGTTTTGAAGTTATAAATAAATGTATAAAGAAGAAATAATATTTTTTGCCTAAAAAATTAAAAAAATTTTTTAATTTTTTTTTCTTATTCGTACCAAATAATATATTATTTGTATTTACTCATGCATTTTTACTAATTTCCAGTAAGAAAATAGTTTAAAATAATTTTGTCCAGTTTTTTTTGCCAAAATACTCCTATGTGACCCGGTTGGAACGAAGTTACTTTCCCTATACATTATGTACTAGTTAGTTCCAACACGCCTAAGGCGCCTGTTGAAAAGTACTGTAATTTAAATGGATCTTTAAGAAAAAATACTCTTTGTGAAATGATAAACCTTTTTTAAGAAATTTGTTATTTTCTGAAAGTATGTTTTAAAAAAAAAAGAATATTTTTAGGTCCCTTTTGTAAGAATATGAATTATATTTTCCCAAAAAGGTCCTTTCTTTAATGAGAGGTACTTCTTTTATTAAAATCTAATGTTTTTTAAAGAAAAGAATTGCTTTCTGTAAGAAAAAGCCTACGAGTATGAATTTGTTTTACAAAGAAGTACTTTTTTTTAAGAAGAGGTACTTTTTAAAGAAGTGGTACTTTTTTTACGAAAAGGTTATTTTTTTAACAAAATCTACTTATTTTCAGAAAGGCTACTTATCTCAAGAAAACAAAGGAAAAGGTATTATTTTATTTTTTCGAAAAGGTACTTTTAAGAAAATGCATTTTTGTAAGAAAAGGGTTTTTTTTAAAGAAGGTATATTTTTTTTAAGAAAAGCTTTTTTTACGAAAGATCATGTACTATTTAAAAATTAGGTACTTATCTCAAGATAAGTTTTTTGTTTTTCATAAAAGGTACTCTTTCAAGAAAATGTAGTTTTTTTAAGAAAAGGTAATATGTTGTAAGATAATGTAGTTTTTTAAGGAAAGGTACTTATTTAAAAAAATTACTTTTTTTAAGAAAAGGTATTTTTTGTAAGAAAATTTACTTTTTTTTATTGCTTGTTTCTTTAAGATAAGGTACTTTTTAAGTAAAGGTTATTTTTTAAACTTCTTTCACTTTGGCTTTCTAAATTTACTTTTTATTCGGTTCACAGGCACCACCTAGAAAATTTCCCATTAAACAAAAAATATCCCCCGATATGTTAGTCTAGACACAAACCAAACCAAAACTACGAGTGTAAGATTAAGGGTGCGTCCAAATGTAATTCCATGCGCAGGGTTGTATTTCATGGATTTTGCAGTCTTTTCTAAATTTACTTTTTATTGGGTGCAAAACTACAATATGTAATACACATGCTCCACCTAGAAAACTTCCCTTTAAATCAAAGTAAACCAAAAGTACCCAATATAGTTGATATTAATGGGTTGTAATAAAGTGGTTACGTGCGATAAGGAACTTCGTTCCAAAAACAAAATAGATGTTTTTCCATTACATGCCAGAAAGGGACAGGGGGAACTTCTCACAAACTGTGAGATATGCGCTTTATAGTTTTGTTGGGAACTAGAGTTTAATACCGTTGCTGAATGGTTTATTGTGTAGTCCCACTTGAGAAACATTAAGTTTGCTGCAAGAAGCTCAAGATCTTGTCTATGCCTACAGGTACAGGTAGGATTTCATCATACATTATCCAAACGTCCTGCTGGCTAGTGCAGGAAATGTATCGAGAAGATGTTCAGTATCGTACGCCTCTTCAACACATTTGTTGCTTCTACAGAAGCTATTTGCCCTGACCGCCGCATATCTACCTATCAGACAATGTCCCACAAAACTGTAACAAGCATTAATACCTAGGACCTGGCTACTGACAGAAGGTTAGTGTATTTCTTGCTACCTACTATCCACCACTCCAGCACCCTGAAATAGGAGCGCTCTTGCAGCATATTGCTGATCCGGAAGAAAAACGTCACAAGTCTAAAATTCCTATTTTGTAGTTATTTTCACCAAATCATTGAAAAATATGGCTCGCTTTGCTTTTGAAATGTGGAATCAGTGAAACCATGCCAAAAGTGTCTTCTCATTTCTAGAGAAGATAGACATACGTCAGTTGTCTTTTGACTTGTGATATCCTTCTGAAGCCATAGATTAACCAAGTTCATACATTCCATCTCGGCCCTACGTAATCATGGCTCTGTACAACTCGTCGTTGACTCAATGACCACCAAAACCACTCCAAACTCCACGCCAAGCTGGCCCTCTCCGTGGATGCATTCACTTTTCGACAATGACCTGCGGGTATTCAGATCCCCAGATATAGCAATTTGTTTGTAGTCGCCGCGGTGAAAATTCGCCTGGCTAGAAAATAAGATTTTTCGGCCAAATTTTGCTTCTGGGAGCTTCTGTAAGGCCAATATTTCCCAACGTTTTTCAAGCATAAAGCGACTCATTTTGGTCCGCGGAGGTACGATACTGTTAATATTCCGAACAGAAAAAGTCCATCTGTGTACATTCAGTACATTCTGTACATCAGTGGGAGTGTTGCGAAAGGTACCCGTGATGCACATCTTCGCCATTCTCTGAACCCCAGACAGTAGGACACAACAGATGGACATCTCAAGCACCTACCACAAGACGATAATGCCAAAGAGCATTATGGTATCACCACGGCTATATAGATTCAGTGAACAATCCTCGGAGAAATCCCTTTTTGTAACATTTAGCCCTCCTGTAGGTGTAAAAAGGGCTAACGTCGTAATTTTTCGCCCTTATGTTGGCTCTCAAACTGAGCTTGCGGTCCAAAATAACAACCAGGTATTTGATATAATCTGCAAGCTTAATTTTATAACCCTTCAACGTGATAGATTCAACATGTAGATCTTGGCTGGGCTTACATATAATACATTTTCATCCGCCTATCTGCCCAAAGTGCGTAAGCTACCCTTGCAGAATGTTCCTATAATCCAGTAACTATGTCACCTGAAAGTATGGGGTAGTATGCGTCAAATCCGGTAGGTCTGTTTTTTGCAGACTTGTTTCTGATATAGGCCTAATGAATAATCCAAGTTTGTGACCTCGAGCGCCAAACGCAACTTTGTCAAAAATCGAAAACCGCAAAAGAAATCGTTAAGGACTAGTGTTTGAAAAAACGTTTGAAAGTAGAATAAATTTGCTACAATATGATACTAGAGTTGTCTCTGTAGACCTATTAGTTTCCCAGAGTAAGCCTTTCAAAGCTTATCATTTTTCAAGTTTGTCACCTTCCCATATTTTTTTTCATTTCAGTTGTTGACTGTCCTGCTGCCCATAACGTGAGTACCGTTTGAACTCAGAATCTACAGAATGTCTGATACCAGCCTCAGCGTGGGTTTGTGTTTTATATGTAAGGAGGCTGTAAATGAGATATATGTGCCTTGTCAGATAAAACATTCAAGTACTCCAAGCAGAGGAAGTTGCTGATAGGTTCAGCATCACTACAGCTGTAAATGCTGCCTGTACCTATAATATAGTGGTAGTCGTTTATGAGACCATAGACTTGCTGATCACCCTTACTGCGATCTCAAACCAACGTGAAATTTTTTATAATAAATATTGAAGAGGCAAAGCATCAGATGTCAAGTATTCCAGCATTGCTTTTTTAAAATCCTCTTTGAAACCAGAGCTTTTCCCCTTCATCCATGCCTTTAGTGGTTGTGACTCGACCTCCTGATTCTTTGGCTTTGGGCAGAAGCAAATGATGTCCATAGTCGAAACAAATCGGAACGTTGAAAAGTAAGCTGCGATTTTTCTCGACACCTACTCTACACCTGATGAGATTGCAGCAGCAGGAGAGCGAGCCACAATTGCTCTATACGGAGACAACCCCAAAACCCATAACTTTGACGAGCTGCGGTATCGTCAAGGCTTCGACGGAAACCAGCTTCAATCAAGCGAGGTTACCTCCTACACTAGACTCTGCTTGATTTCGCTCCTTGCGGACATACCATCAGGTAAAAGTAGTCCTTCTATCAGTTACATAGCATTCATCACTTTCTATTCTCATGTGAATTACAATCTTCTTACAGGTACAGGCGTGGTTGGGAATCACACTGAACCCTCGTTCCTGAGGGTGAATATCCACGCCACAAGACCTTAACCCTAAAATGATGACCAGAGATGCAGCCCCACAACACCTCTTGCGGTTGATTTCTTGCGGCTGCACGAAGGGTTGTGGGATCGTGTGCAGCTGCAAGAAGGCAGGATTAAAATGCTCATCAGTCTGCAGGCACTGCAGCGGGGTCTCTTGTGAAAATAAACCTGATGTTGCAGTAGTAGATATCCCACAAGGCGACAATCTGTCCAATGTTGAAATTGAGGATGACTTGTGGGCAGAAGACATCGACGATTCGTCACCATCCCCTGATGAGGATATGCCATCCCAATACGTCGATCTAGAAACGGACAAACCTCAAGTGGGACCTTCCAAGAGGGCTAAATTAATTTAATTCTTTGATTTTGAATATTACTCAATTTCCTAACAAATAAACTTATTAACTTTTGTTGTACTTATCTTTTTTTACTTCATTATTCGTAGCTTAGCTTAAACCTTGTCGTTCACACTTCTCCTTTCCCTTTCCTATCATATAAGTACAGGGCTTCGATACTAAAATAATCAGGGTCAAAATTCATCCAGAACGACAGAATTGGAAAAAATTGCCAAGTTCGAAAAAACTGATAAATTTTGAAAGGCTCAATTTCGAAAACTATTGGTTCTTCAGAGACAATTCAACTATAATATTAGAGCAAATTTAGTCCACTTTACAAACGTCCTAAAAAAGTATTTTTCAAAAACTAGTCCTTTAAGTTTATAATCGGCAAAAATTTGAAAAATAGCGATCTTTTAGCGGTTTTTTCGATTTTTGACAAAGTTGGGTTCGGCGCACGAGTTCACAAACTTGGATTATTCATTAGGCCAACATCATAAACAAGTCTGCAAAAAATCAGAACTATCGGATATGACGCAAGCTGTGATGTATAAAGTTACTGGACTACTACGGGTGCTGGAATACTTGTCTCTTATAGTTATTACCACGCCGAGCAGTGGTTCAAAAAGGATGCAATATCTTTTGATCTATAAACAATTTTACGTTCTATAAAAACGCCATTGAAGGCCAGGAGTCAAGGATTATTGCGATATATCAAAACTGAAAATCGCAAAGTGCGGTTCTCTTTACAACATCTGATTTAAAAAACATTTCAAAATGCTCCTGTATCAATTTGAGGGTCAATGAGGTGAATTTTATTTATATTCTGGTATAAAAACAGATTGCGGTGCGGAAAAGGATTGTTTACAATTTTTTTAGCAAATTACAAATTTGTAAAGGCAAGTTTATCGTAAATATTTTACCTCAACTTGATTTAAAAATAGTTTTGTAGGATTAAATAAAAGACGTCGAATACGAAACATAACATTTTTCTTCAACGTGATTTCAAAATAGTTTGGACGGATTAAATACACGAGACCGAATGCGAAACATATTTGTCGTTTCTCGTAAAATTTTTTTTGAGGTGGAAGGAAGTGGAAATGTTTATCTTACAGGTTTTTTAGGTTTAGAGTTACTGTGTAGTGTTTGTTGCAGACGTATTTCTGTATTCGTTAATGATTTTATTTATTCAACAAAGGAAATTATACATTTGATTAAACAAATGTTCGTTTGCCGCAATTCTATATAATATAACAATATTGCAATACAAAGTTTAAATATAACGTTTACAAAGAACATGGGGCAACAACACATTCCCTCCATTGATTTCTGTCTCTAGCCAGTGATTTAAGTTGGCTCCATGATAGTCGAGTTTGTCTATATTCCTTTTCCAGGCACCGCTTCCATGTATTTGGTGGTCCACCTCGCCTTCGATTCCCTCGAAGGTTCCTTTCAAGTGCCGCTCTAGCAATATCTTATGATGGCCGCGTAGGTATATGGCCGATCCAAGTTCATTTTCTTCGTCTGCTATTTTCATCGTCTGAGATTTATTTTGGGAATAACAATATTATTTTGAGTGTACTTGTTGTGATTTATATATTTTGCATACTCTTTCATATCCCGAGTTTCATATCCCGAGTTCTATGTAGTCACTTCAAAAAGAAAAAAATCATCTGCACAAAATTGCAGATTTGTTTGTTAGTTTTTGCGGTTCTGCTCAGTTTAGTAGTGAACACTCACATATGTTTCACTGAAATGCCACTTTTTTCGGGATTGAACAAGTATACAAGGACCTACACTGTGCTGCCGTTTGAACAAAGTTTTAAAAGTGTAATTTAGACCGGCGACCGGTTACAACTGCTTGTTGTAAAGGACCACGTAGCTGAGTGAAGTTGATGCCGAAAGTTGCACTGGCTTTGTTTGTGAAATGCATATGCTCATGTTAAATCCCAAAGGATTCTTTTCCAACATGGTGATATGCGGTAACCATTTGCTGTATGTGGCAACAGATGCGTATGTTTAGAATATAGGCGCATTGACCTAATTTGAACACATGTTGCTTTAAGGTAACATTTGGTTCAATTCCCTATATTTTTATTTGCTGAGTCCTTGTAATTTTGAGTTTACAGTTTGAGAAGGACAGTTTGTCCCCCTCCACCCCCTGCCATATAGCATCGTTAGAAGTCAGTTTATTAATTAAAGTCAATCTTGGCAACTCTACTCTCGTTTAGTTCGTTTTTTAGTTGTGCTCCGTGAATTTACTTTATTTTCGTATTTTAAAAGTTTAAATAGTGCTTGTTGTGTTAATAGTGCGAAGATAAGTTAAATTACATTGCTTGATATAATTGTGTGTTCAGTGCAGTGCTTGTTTATACTGTTTTTGTATTATTGTGTGCAATTGGAAATTCTGTTGATCGTGTAAAACACAAACAACAACAATAATATTTGTTTGTCATTGTTGAGAACGTCTAACGTTGTAGTTGTTTGATTTTTGTTTTTCTTTCATTCTCTTTGTTTCGTTATTTGTGTGCAGAGTTGCCATCTGGTTTTGGGAATTAATATCAAAGGGATAATAAGTTCATACGTTTTTGGGAGTTTTGTCGATTTTGGAATTCTGTTTTTAGTATTTGTTTCTTATTTATTTATTTATTTTTTACTCTGAATTAATTATAATGATGACTTGCATGAACAAAGACTGTAAGGTTAGATCGGATACCGATACTCTTATTTCGTGTTGGTTGTGTGATGGCTTGATACATGTCAAATGTGTTGGCCTTTATGCAAGAGTGGCGGACAATCTTAGTGATGACAAGGGTCTGCGTTGGTGTTGCGTGGATTGTAGAAAATTGGATGTGGAGTTCTACAAATTTTTCAGGAGCATGAAGTCCGAGTTTTCTGAGATGGAAAAGGAGCTTTCGGCTTTATCTGGTCGATTTTCCAAGTTTATTGGGATGTTTAATAAATATCCGGGATTGGAAAAGAGAGCGGGTTCACCGAAAGCTTCCTCGCCGAAAAGGAAGAAGACGGCTAAGAAGGCCCCTCCATTGTTGGTAATTCCTTCCTCGCCGAATTTAATGGATGTTAATTCTCCAGTTACAGTTTCAAGTCCAATGAAATCTTCTGCCCCTCCTACTTTTGCTGAAGTCATTTCTGTAGTTACTATAGCTTCCACGGACAGCGATAAGTCGTCTCCTCCGGGTGGTAATCCCGCCCCAGTGCCAGGACCGGGACCAAGAACGTTGACTGTCGTACCGGCAAGGAAGACAGTTTTTGTGTCTAGACTTTCCCCCGACACGACCGAAGAGGATATACGACTTTACATATCGTCTAAATTAGTCGGGAATAATTCTAACGATTCCATACAGTGCTTCAAGCTGAAGTCACAATTTTCGGAACGTAGGTCGTCTTTCAAAATTATTGCACCGGATGATCTATTTGTCAAACTGGTGGATTCGGAATTTTGGCCTCACAGAACATTCGTAAGGGAATTTGAGTATCGGGATAATGGTAGGCGTGATAATTTTGCTAGATTACCGTCTGGAGATAAGCCAGCTCCAAAAAACTAATTGGGAGTTTGAATTTGGCGTATCAGAATGTTCGCGGTTTGAATACTAAATTGTCCAGATTATTTGTTGATAGCTTTGGTTTTGAGTTTGATGTCATTGCATTTTCTGAGACATGGCTTAAACCTAATGTTTTTAATTCTGAGTTGTTCTGTGATAAGTACGTAGTTTATAGAAAAGATCGTGTTGGTAAAATTGGAGGTGGTGTTTTAATCTCAATTGAGAATTCTTTATCTTCTGAGTTGGTTACAGTTGATGACATTGGCGATCTTGAGTTTCTTGTGGTGTCCATTAATTTAGGCGATTTTAAATTGTTTGTCACGTGTTCCTATATTCCGCCATCATCATGCTTTGAGGTATATCAAGTGCATATTGACGCTATTGCAAAAGTTATTGCGTTAGCCAGTAGAAAGGACCGTATTTTAGTATTGGGTGACTTTAACTTGCCGTCTGTGACATGGGTGTCTTTACCCGATACTAATTCTCTGACTCCATTGACACCATATGATTGGTCATCTGATTTTGTTACGCATATTTCCGAACTTGGGTTGATTCAATTGAACGACATTCCCAATTCTATGAATCGAGTCCTTGATCTAGTTTTAGTGGATGATTCTAACAACTTTGATATTTCTCGAATTGATCCGTTAATTTCTCCTGAGGATAGTTACCATCCAACGCTGGGAATTAATTATACATATGATACCATGCAGGTTGGTTGCAATTACTCTTCGTCCTATGTTGGCCTATGCTTTTCGCGTGCGAACTTTATACTTTTGAATAATCTTATCTTTGATACCGACTGGCATAGTATATGTCAGTGTGATAATTCTTTTGAATTTGAAATCGCCCTGGATGATTTCTATAATATTATTAATGGCTATATTTCTAAGTCTGTACCCAAGAGGCCAATAAGGGGTAATACTGGTCCCCCATGGTCCTCAAGGGCTCTAAATAGTCTCAAGAATGTAAGGAATAGATGTTCGAACAAGTATAAAAAATCTGGACTGCTAGCAGACAATGCTAGGTATATTGTTGCTAGGAGTAGATACAACTCTAAATCTCGTGAGAGTTACAGATTATATTTGGATAGGTTGAAGGCTAATTTTAAACGGAAACCCAAATCATTCTTTAGATTTGTTAACTTGAAGCGTAATTCGTCTTCCACACCTTGTAGGATCAAAATGAACGGTATTGAATATTCAGATGAAGAGTCTATTGCTAATTGTTTCGCCGATTTTTTCGCATCTATTTATTCCACCCGAGCCTATGATGTTTCCAAATCATACCCGTACACTGTCCGCTCTACCATTCCGTTTGATGCACCTGTCGTAAATTCTTCGTGGTTGCTAGATAACTTAATCAGCTTGAAAGCGTCGAATAAAGCTGGTCCTGATGGTATCCCGGACTCTATGTTGAAATACTGCTCGAATTCTCTCAGCTTACCGTTGACTCTCTTATTTAACGCTTCGTTGAAGTTCGGCCATTTTCCTGCAAAGTGGAAGAGGTCTTATATAATCCCTCTCCACAAATCTGGTAGTTTAGTAAATGTTGCAAATTATAGGGGAATTGCAAAATTGAGTGCCATTCCTAAACTTTTTGAGAAGTTAGTCACAGAGGTAATTTCTCATCAGGTTTCCTCTATTGTAGATCCATGTCAACATGGCTTTCGGAAGGGTCGTTCCACCTTGACTAATTTGCTTCAGTTTTCCTCTTCTATTATTGACGGCTTTATTAATGGAGATCAAACTGATGTGATTTTTACCGATTTTAGTAAGGCTTTTGATAAAGTTAACCACAATATGTTATTATATAAATTAGGGGCAATGGGTTTTAATTGTAACATGCTGAATTGGATTAGTTCTTATTTAATGAACAGAGAACAGATGGTATCATTTGGTCGATCATTCTCAAGATCTATTTTTGTGTCATCTGGGGTGCCTCAGGGCAGTCATCTTGGGCCGGTTCTATTTTTGTTATTCATTAACGACTTACCCGCCTCCATAATGCACTCTAAATTGTTAATGTACGCTGATGACGTGAAGATCTATTTTTCTTACAAGGATCCTTGTCAATATGCTTTACTTCAGAGGGATTTGTCTACTTTCCAGACGTGGTGCGAGACCAATTTGATGGAGCTTAATTTTACGAAATGTAAGCATATGCTGTTCTCTAGGTCATCATTATTTTCGGCAAAATACATTTTAGGTGGCAATGTTCTTGAATCGGTGGATTCATTTGTTGAGCTTGGTGTTCTCTTGGACAGAAAATTGAATTTCAACTCCCACATAATTACGATGGTGAACAAGGCTTATGGCGTTCTGAACTTTATTAAACGTTGGGCAAAGGAATTTTCAGATCCCTACGTTACGAAAAATCTTTTTACTTCACTAGTCCGCCCTATTCTCGAATATGGATCAGTTGTTTGGGACCCCCAGTACAATTTGTATGTTAATATGATTGAATCGGTCCAGAAACAGTTTCTCATTTTTTGTCTGAGAAATCTTCAATGGAACCCGAACCATAATCTTCCTTCGTATAGCAGTAGACTAGCATTGATCAGATTGCCGACTCTTAGTAGTAGACGTACCATGATAAACTCTATTACAGTTTTGAAGATAATTGATGGATGTATATGTTCTGAATTTCTGTTATCTAAGATTTTCATAAATGTCCCATTGAGACCCACGAGGTACTATAAACTCGTAAACATCGAGTTTCAGCGTTCGAATTATGCGTCCTTTGATCCAGTTAGGAGAATGTGTCGTGACTTTAATGAGCTATATCAGTTTATTGATTTCACAGGTAGTTGGGAAACGACAAAGTCTAGCATAATTTGCCATTTGAACCGATTGCATTAGTGCTGTATATTCGTTAACGTACATATGTAAATTTAATTTACTTTATCCTTACTATCTGGTCTGATTTATGATTTGGTTTTCGTTTTGCTCGTAATTATTATATATTGGAGTATCTTATGTTAATATCTCGTGATGTGCTTTTATACTTATTTAAGTTAGTGTAATAACAACTGGTGAAGAATTTTTGTAGTTGGTTGTAACGTGTGAACTTATAATCCTTGCTCTCCCGTTATAGACCGGTCTATAATGTGTACGCTGTCCTCACGTTATGGGGACGTGGCCCTCTCGGTCGGTAGGGGCGGGTAAGAGTGGCGGCGATGGGTTCGCTCGATTAAAAAAAAAAAAAAAAAAAAAGGCAAGTGAATAGGAAAAACGTTCAGTTTTGCAAATATTTCTATGATGCTGTAAAATTATAATTTGTTTGTTTAATATTGAACTAAAGGAAAAGACTCAACAAACAGGCTTAGTTTTGCGATTATCCGTCTCATATGTTTTCCCAATTCACTGACGTGATTAACTCTTAAATTTACAGTATTTTATACCTTAAGAATCAAATCGAGAATATAACTATACTGAGAATAAATACTGGCTTAATGTGAAATATCTTTAAAATAGGAAAGATTTTAAAATACAGGGTGATTCAGGGAGTTCCGGACAAATTTCTCCAGCGAATTCCTTAGCTCATTTCATGAAGAAAAGTCCACTAGGACCATGTCCGAAAATGCAAGGGTGCGAAATGGCTGCGGGTTCAAAATTTTCGGATTGGCGGTCGGAGGGTAGTAGGGGAAAGTTGCTAACTTCTGCGACAGTGGACGGATTTTTTGGAAAGGTCTTTAAGAAGCCTTTCAGTATCAATAAAAAATGTTGAAAAAAGTCAAATCGCCGAGATACAGAGCTTTCGGAAAAAATATGGGAAAAAAATTGACATAACCTCAATTTGCTCAGCCACATGGCGGGTAACTTATGTTTTTTTTCTGTTGAAAGATAGCCATACCTCTTACGTTTCCAAAATGACCTAAACGAAGCCCACAGGTCTTATCGTTCCAAAGTTATGACCATTATAGTGAAATGAAAAAATGGTTGTATGTGAATTTTTTTTTTCAGTTTTTTTCCGAAAGCTCTGTATCTCGCCGATCTGACTTTTTCTACTTTTTTTTTATTCATTCTGAAAGACCTCTTAAAGACCTTTCCAATTTGTTTTCCTTTTTTTCTGAAAGCTCTGCATCTCGGCGATTTGAATTTGTTCTACTTTTTTATTGATACTGAAAGGCCTCTTAAAGACCTTTCCAACAAGCTCAAAAACAAAAAAATCCGTCCACTGGCTCAGAAGTTAGCAACTTTACCCTACTACCCTCCGACCGCCAATCTGACAATTTTGAACCCGCTGCCATTTCGCAACCTTGCATTTTCGGACATGGCACTAGTGGACTTTTCTTCATGAAATGAGCCAAGGAATACGCCGAAGAAATTTTTCCGGAACTTCCTGAATCACCCTGTATATATATTTTCAACCACACGCAATTTGTGAGTTCTTAATGAGTCGTCATTAAGACGTCGTTGCTGTACTTCCTATGTCCTTTGGAAAAAATCTGCCGCAAAATCATTTTATGCTCTAAATTCTGCGAAGAATTCTATTTTCCTTTTATTAAAAATTCTTAGGAAATTTCTAGGCGATGAAATTACAAATGAATAAAAGTGCAACCTTAGCTGCAATTTACGTTTAAGTCAAAAAACAATAATTCCATGTTCCTTTCTTTTTATAATGTGGCCTTTGATTGAACTCACGGGCGACGTGTTAACACCTATTCGATTTCTATGAACACAAGAGTAAATTTTACAATGGAAAATAAAAAAAGAATAGTTTTGTGCTGAAGGCTCTTTTGCTATTGCACTTTCTTTTTTCTTAAATCTGCTTAAACATTAGATGTAACATAATAAATAAAATAAATAAAGCAATATTTAGCTCACTGAAATAATTGTTTTTGTTTTGTCATAACAAGAGCGACGACAAAAAGTATTGAATAGTATAGAGAACTTGTTGCACTCTTTTTCCGCTCGAATGTTGAGAGTCTCAGTAAAAGAGCATAAACGAGTCTTAATCTCTTTATAGAATATTTCAATATAAATGCACCATTTCGACAATGTTATTACATAAAACAATACAAAAAGCATAAATGTTTCAAAACGCATCATTGTTTCACATCAAAATTATGAATGGACCAAGTTATGACAAAAGAATCGTTTTGAATCATTCGCCAGATGTTTCCAGATGTCGCCAGTGTTCTCTATACCATGAGTTCTCTATACTATAGAATACTTTTGGCGACGACGACTTGGTTGTTTGTTCGCTGCCGCTACATCAATACCATTATACTTATTTTTAGGCAGAGACAATTGTTGTACAACAACCACGTATGTGATGCTAACGCTGTGCATTGTTGGCATGTGTTCACTTTGATAGATTGCCCTACCCGTTCCTATAGATGTTAACACATTAAAAAGTCAGAGCAATAATTTACATTTATTATTTTTGATTTTAAATATATTTTGAATGGTAAGTGTTTTGGCCAAACAAATTTTTCATTGCTTTCCACCCACTGTAAACAAAGGGAAACCATTACACCTTCGGCCCACTGAGCAGAAAGTATTTACAACAACAATTGCATGCAGTGTGCAAAACAACCACCATTTAACAATCATATCACAAGCAATGTAAATTCATAGCAAGCGTATGCTGTGAGAATATAGCAGAGAGAGAATGGCACAATGATAACCACTGCACAGCTAAAACCAGTTTTCGTTGCGATCATTGCTTGTTCCCATTTGTGTCGCTGTTGTTGTTTTGTACGCGCCTAACACTTCTATGCATACTTAACTATTTATACTTAAACTCTTCTCTCGATTCCTACAGTTATCTCTACATATATCACGTAAACATATCACACTCACTATGTACGTATATTCTTATGTATTTTTCTGTACGGTGATAGCGTTAAGCATTTCTTTTGATAGTTTTTAAGTTCAGTTGTTAAGTTACGTCGAAATAAAGAAGTTGCAATTCCGTCAATGCAAAATAGCATTGCCGTCAATTCATGGTAGCAGAGCAAGGTTATTTCAATAACCTTTGAAATAACATTTTCTTCGTCGTTTTGAAGTAATTCAATTCCAAGTGCTGTGGAATTCCAGCGTTTTATTGGATCTATTGAAGACGTCGTCACTTCCAGTCTTTTATTTGGATAATCTGGTGGCTTGATTCGATTATCTCTCAGGCCCTAACCTGGAATATTTTATCTCATCAGCGTTATTGTGGAATTCATCAATCCATCACTCCCCGGCAGAATTGTTGCAGTTATTAGTCAACTATAGAACCTGGTGGTTTGAGGTGGAAATCTTAAGGGCAGAAGCTCAACCTTGACGCATTCATCCTATTTTCAACTTCACAAGGGTAACAGTACACGTTCGCTCCTTTTCCAAGCAGCTTAGGACAACCTTGAGTGCATAAAGGAAGGTCAGGGAAGTGGTACAGTTATTAATAACGGTGAGTTTCATAGGAAAATATATAAAGGTGTGCTAAAGTGTTCATAACAAAATAAATTAAATTTCGGCTAATAGTAAAGGCAAGCGTTAGTTTTTATTGAAATTTTTTGAAACGGGATCATGAGTCCAAAAAGTAAAAAAACGAATTTGAAACCGATTAGGGAAAGTTTAATAAACTCGCTGGAACGGTCAAAAGTGGTTATCGAAAAACGGGCTAAAGAGTTGACTTTAAGTGAATTGGAGACACGTGCGGCGATGGTTGATTCAATTTTTTCGCAATTAAATGACGTTCAAGCAGAAATAGAGCAAGATGGTGAGCAGCACGATTTTAATAAACGTCAAGTTTACGAGGAATTGTTCTGTGATGTTAAATCTCAAATTATTAGCGCTATTAGTCACCATCGTCGTACGTCCTCCAACGGGGAATTTTTACACAATTCAACAGTGGTGTCCAATAACAATAGCAACTCTTCAGTTCTTGCTCGAATAGCGAGTTTCCCTAAAATAAAAATTCCAGAGTTTTCCGGAAAATATACAGAGTGGACGAATTGGCACAATACATTTTGTGCTTTTATTGATAGCGATCACGAATTAGATAACTTATCCAAATTCGTCCATTTACGTTCTGCGTTAGGCCCAATTCCAAAATTACCCTCATGCTTTAAGGCTGCTGAAAGATAGATTTGAGAATAAAGCGATAATATTTCAAGCTCATATGAAGGAATTGTTTGAGATGCCTAAATTAGCTCGTCAGAATGCATATTGTATCCGTGAACTAATAGATAGGGTTAATGCTCATTTACGCGCTCTTAATTCGTTAGGGAGTGCGGAAGACGTATCTAATGTCGCCATTTATTATCTTATACGTTCCAAGGTGGACCCCGAGTCTCTGAAAAGATGGGAAGACAGTTTTCAATGTGACGTTTTACCGTCATGGTCATTGTTTTCAAAGTTTTTATCCAGTAGGTGCACTACTTTAGAAAATAGAGAGCTTAACATGGCATCGACTGCCACCTCGTCTAATGATAAGGGTAAAAAGGCGGCTCCAGTTAGTTTATCAGTTCAGCAAGGTAACCAGGGATGTCCCACTTGCCATGGCCCTCACAAAATTTCTCAGTGTCCCCAATTTATGAAGTGGTCACCCAACCAACGTTACTTTGAAGCGAAGAAATATTCACTTTGTATCCTGTGTTTAAGCGATAATCATTCAATTCAAAAATGTAAGGGTTCCTATTGTAATAAATGCCAAGGTAAGCATCATGTTTTGCTACACAGGGATAATAAACGACCTGAGCCTTCAAGCGCCCCTCCTTCTAATGCAATTCCTATGCCAGCATCTGTTACAGAAACAGCTAGTCCAGAAAAGGAAAAAACATTCTCAAATTGCTTGTATAATTCGTTACGTGAGTCTACTAAAGTTAAGTTTTTAGCTACTGCAGTGCTGTTAGTCAAAAATTCAAGTGGGAAATATGTAGAGTGTAGAGCAATTCTAGACTCTGGAAGCCAGCTTAATTTCATCTCTCGAGATCTGGCTAAGGAATTAAATTTGAAAATAAAACCTAGTAAGGAAGCTATAAGCGGTATTGGTCGGGCAACTACTGACGCAAGTGGTAGTGTAATAGCTGTAATTAAATCGAGACTTACCAATTTTTCCGAGTCTTTAAATTTTTTGTTGTTACCTTCTATTACGCAATATGCTCCAAATGTTTCCATAGACCTTAATCAATGGCCGTTACCCAAAAATATTCAGCTTGCTGATCCGAAGTTTAATGAAGGTCGTACCATCGATATGCTTTTAGGAGTTTCAACCTTCTTCAAACTTTTGTCCGTAGGACAAATAACTCTGGGCGCCAATATGCCCATTTTACAAAAGTCTCTTCTGGGATGGATATTGGCGGGGGAGTTGACTCATTCGAGTAGCAGCCCTACCATCCACGTAGCAACCAACGCGGTGAAAAATGAAGCTCTCTCCCAACAAGTGGAAAGGTTTTGGACCTGCGAGGATTTTTGTTCGTTGAATTCTCAACGGTCACCTGAAGAAGACATTTGTGAAAATCATTTTAAGGCCAGTGTAAGTCGGACGTCCTCTGGCCGATTTATGGTTAGGCTACCATTTAAGCCTAAGGCTCCCGGGGTGGGAGAAACGTATTCAAGCGCTCTTAAGCGCTTTAAAAATATAGAACGCAAATTGGCTAAAAATTCTGAGCTAAGGTTAGAATACGTGAAATTTATAAACGAATATCGGGCATTGAATCATCTGGAAAAGGTTCCATACGCGCAAAGGCATGACGTCAAATATATCATGCCTCATCATGCGGTGTTAAGACCGGATAGCTTATCTACTAAGCTTCGTGTGGTTTTTGATGCGTCATGCCAATCAGAAAATGGGTTTTCCCTTAATGATAATCTTATGGTCGGGCCTAGAATCCAGCCCGAACTATTCGATATCTTAGTCCGATTTCGTTTGTTCCGATATGCCATAACAGCTGATATTTCCAAAATGTATCGCCAAGTACTAGTGCACCCAACTGATTGCAACTGGCAGTGCATATTGTGGCGTGATGATGATTCAAAAAACATTGACATTCTACGTTTAAAAACGGTAACCTATGGAACCAGTGCGGCTCCATATCTAGCTGTTCGTTGTCTACAAGTCCTAGCTGACGAAAATAAGGAAAGGTTTCCCCTTGGCAGCCAAGTCTTAAGCAACAATTTTTATATGGACGATATGTTAGCCGGTGCCGACTCCATAGAAGGTCTAGTCAACTTGAAACAAGAAATTGCGTCATTACTAGAGTTGGGTAAATTTGAGCTTCATAAATGGAGAGCTAGTTTCCCGTTAACTAGTGATAAAGTGGACGGACCGCTCATATCCCACCCATTGGAAATGCCGAGTCAGGACTGCGCCAAAACATTAGGGGTATTATGGTTTCCTGGAGAAGATATGTTCAGTTTCGCGTATTGTGGCAAATTTCACAACAGAATAACTAAGAGAACAGTTCTTTCCGAACTTGCTTCACTTTTTGATCCATTAGGGTTGATTAATCCAATAGTTGTTCTTGGGAAAATTTTCTTGCAAGAGCTTTGGATGCTTAAGCTAGATTGGGATGAAACGTTGCCTCAAGATCTGCATGATAAATGGCAAAAATATCGCCAAGAACTCCCACTAGTTTCCAAATTTAAGGTACCTAGATATATAGCAAATTTAGTTTCTGCAGAGTATGTAGAGCTGCACGGCTTTGCCGATGCATCTAATCGAGCGTATGGGTGTGCCATTTATATACGAGCCGTTGATACTGTCGGAAAGGTATCCGTTAATTTACTTACTGCAAAATCTCGTGTCGCGCCCATCAATTCGGTTTCATTACCGCGTCTCGAGCTTCAAGCAGCGGTTATGTTAGCTAAGCTAGTGGATAGAGTAAGACGTTCCTGTTCATTAAGTCTCACGGCGGTTAATTTTTGGACAGATTCGTTAATTGTTCTTCACTGGCTGTCGGCCCATCCGTCCCGTTGGACAACATATGTTTCCAATCGAGTTGCTCTTATTCAAGGCTTATCTAAATTCTCTGAATGGTGTAAAATTGACACTAAGTCTAATCCAGCGGATATAGTATCACGTGGAATGCTGCCTAAAGACTTAGAAAAATGCTCGCTGTGGGTTAAAGGTCCAGACTTTTTCAGTTCAGATCGGTCTTGTTGGCCCGCGCCGCCACACATACCTATGCCGGAAAAGAATATGCTTTTAGAACAACGTCGCATAAACTGCGTGTTGTTATGTAAGGAAAGTTCTATTGAGGATCTGATTTCGAACTGCAAATTTGTTAACAGTTTTTTAAAATTAAATCGAGTATTCGCATTTATATATCGTTGGCGAAATAAGGCTCGATCTAAACTTGCTTATGTAGCAACAAAAAGGTCCGCTCCACTGTCGGTCAGTGAGCTACGAAAAGGACTTCATTATATTATATTTAATGTTCAACAAACTTCGCTTCCTGTTGAATATAACGCTTTAAAGGAAAACTCAAACCTTAAGTCCTTAAGGATACAATCTCTTAATCCGTTTATTGATGACACTGATATTGTTCCTTTGATGCGTGTTGGCGGTAGGCTCTCGAAATCTAAATTGCCGTATTTCACTAAACACCCCATTCTTTTACCCTATAATCACCCGTTTTCTGAAAGCCTGACGGCCTATTTGCATAACATTAATTTACATGTGGGACCTCTAACGCTTTTGGCAGCCATTCGGCAACGATCTTGGATAATGAATGGAAGGAGACTCACGCAGAAAATCGTTAGAAATTGTATTCCGTGTTTTAAAACCCATCCTAAAACTTTGGAACAACGTATGGGCGATCTTCCACGCGATCGATTAGTTGGAAATATGTTCCCATTTCAAAAAGCGGGTATGGATTTCGCTGGTCCTATACATATTCACTTTAAATTAAGAGGTAAAAGGCCTGTAAAGGCCTACTTAGCACTTTTTATATGTTTTCTTACTAAGGCATGCCATTTGGAAGTTGTTCCAGATTTGTCCACGCCAGCCTTTCTTTGTGCACTCAAACGTTTCTTCGCACGGCGCGGATTGAGCTCGGATTTGTACTGTGACAACGGAACCAACTTTATCGGTGCAGCTCGTGAGCTACGAACTATCTTTGCCAATGAAGACGCACAGGTGAAGATAACTGATGAATGTGCAGCCCGAGGTGTGAAGTTTCATTTCATTCCCCCTCGTTCGCCTCACATGGGTGGCTTGTGGGAGAGTGCTATAAAGGTGGCGAAATCGATGTTAGTACCTCACATCAACAGCTCTACTCTCACTTTCGAAGAGCTGACAACGGTTGCAGCCGAGGCTGAAGCCATAATGAATTCTCGCCCATTGTATCCCATGTCATCGGACCCAAATGATCTTGAGGCCTTGACACCTGGACATTTTTTAATTGGTCGGCCCTTAAACAGCCTCCCAGAGCACTACCCTGACGATATCAAAATTCCTCCTGTAAACCGCTGGAAGAGAATTCAACATATTAAGACCATCTTTTGGCAGCGCTGGTCTAAGGAATATCTTCTGTCGCTACAACAGCGTAATAAATGGAAAAGTAGCTGTAGCAACGTTCAACGAAACACCCTAGTCCTCATCGCAGAGGACAACCTACCACCCGGCAAATGGCAATTGGGACGCGTGGAAAATGTAATTCCAGGCGACGATGCGTTGGTCCGAGTAGTCCTGGTTCGTACTGCATCTGGCCACCTCAAGCGCAACATCACCAAAATTTGTCCTCTACCAATTAAAATGGATGACGTTAATCTTGAGCAACATAAACCATCAGCCTTGTAATTGTTGAAAGTAGCTAAGTACTTTCAAGGCGGGGAGTATGTTTTGGCCAAACAAATTTTTCATTGCTTTCCACCCACTGTAAACAAAGGGAAACCATTACACCTTCGGCCCACTGAGCAGAAAGTATTTACAACAACAATTGCATGCAGTGTGCAAAACAACCACCATTTAACAATCATATCACAAGCAATGTAAATTCATAGCAAGCGTATGCTGTGAGAATATAGCAGAGAGAGAATGGCACAATGATAACCACTGCATAGCTAAAACCAGTTTTCGTTGCGATCATTGCTTGTTCCCATTTGTGTCGCTGTTGTTGTTTTGTACGCGCCTAACACTTCTATGCATACTTAACTATTTATACTTAAACTCTTCTCTCGATTCCTACAGTTATCTCTACATATATCACGTAAACATATCACACTCACTATGTACGTATATTCTTATGTATTTTTCTGTACGGTGATAGCGTTAAGCATTTCTTTTGATAGTTTTTAAGTTCAGTTGTTAAGTTACGTCGAAATAAAGAAGTTGCAATTCCGTCAATGCAAAATAGCATTGCCGTCAATTCAGTAAGGGATAAATCCCACACTTTAGTATATTATTCTATTTGTCTCTTTTGGCAGATTTCTTTATGCAAAGTATTTTAAAAATCGACTCAGAATTTTAGAAGTTACATGAAATTCAAAATATGTACAGCAGCAAAGTGGTCCACTTTGACGCCCTGTTCTAAATTCTATGTAACATCATGGTGTCTCCAAATACAACATCCTAAAAGCTTCAGACCTGCTCTACACATCTCTACTATATGGACAAATTTCTCCAGCGTATTCCTTGGCTCATTTCATGAAGAAAAGTTCACTAGGAGCACATCCGAAAATGCAAGGGTGCGAAATGGCAGCGGGTTCAAAATTTTCGGATTGGAGGTCGGAGGGTAGTAGGGTAAAGTTGCTAACTTCTGAGCCAGTGGTCGGATTTTTTTGTTTTTGGGCTTGTTTGAAACCAAGCGTGGATTAATTACTTGTGTTTTTTAGATTACACTTATTTCAAAAATGGTCCGCCGTTCCGATTTTCTCAGTAAAGGCTCTGATAGACAAAGGCCTTCACGTTGTTGCAATTTCCTGTTTCTTTCCTCAAAATCGTTTCTTATTTTGGTAGCACACATCCATATGTACGAAACACATACACAAAAACAAAAGTAAGATCACAGGCCATTTAACCGTCCGAGCCTTCGTTTATTTTTTTTTCACTGATCAAGTGCTTTCGATATCCTCTGTCCGATGAACCATTGACGACTGAATACATGAAACTAAAACGGAATACATCAGGCAAACTAAGAAACACTTCAGGAATATTTATGACTCCCTGACTGAGACTCTCTCTCGTTGTCCCTCCTTTATTCTCTTGAGAGAGCATAGACAGTGCAACAAACAAAGCTGTGTTTGTATAACAAACATAAATATATGTGGGTCGCAAACACATATATTATAACATATTAATCATTGCGTCTCAAACATGTAATATTGACTAGCAAACACAATGTTTTTGGACACAAGTATACTATATTTGAGACAAGCTCCAAACACACTTTATATTTCCATCCAAACAACAAAAAAGACAGATTATTCAGCGTGTACATGCGTGCATAAACTCCGAAGATGTGATCTATTATGAGAGAGAGTACCAGTTAAGCATTTATAATTTTCCATGTTAATCGTAAGATTGTGTATGTGTGCCAAAAATCCTAAACTAAAGACGGCCGATTAGAAAACTGTCCAAATGCTATTTGCATCATACTCGACCGTAAAACAAGACCAAACAAAATACCCTTACTGTTTTTGCTACAAGGATAATGACAACAAAATAGTTAAGCACTAATAAACAAATAGAACAATCGAATAATGACATCAACTTCTAAACAACAGCGACTCTAACAAAAACAGCATTTCACGCACTGATGCATGCAACAACCGCAACAGACCTTGTTGCATGTCGATATCACTGGTAATAATGATGATGATGCTGAACGCTTTACGCAACTTTGCTGTTTATTTCAACTGCTACTGCTGTATAATGATGATGGGCATCCAGTTCAAAACTTGCAATGGAATTAAATGTTCAATTGCATCCATTAATACCCACAATTATGTACTTTGATTAAAGAGTTCGTGCATCCTGCGGATTCTCTAATAACGGTCTTGAAATGAACGTGGTATGAGTAAAACTCATTTGATCACAAGTGGAATAATTACAGGTGATATGATTGGTGTGATGTCATGTACATTAGGGTGTCCCATCAATAAATATTTTTTTTTTTGCTCAAGCTGTATTTGAAAGCTTATAGGGTAAAGTATTTTTGAGTTTTTTTTTCAGATTTTTCGGAAGAGGTTAAGATGGCGCGCAATTCGAGTTTCCCCCGAAAATCGGATATTCCAGACGTTTTTTGAACTTTACTTAAAACTAGGTCAATGAACACGATTTTCCTAGTTTGTAAGTCAATAATTTCAAAGCAAAACGTCGTAACTTTTATTGAATATGCATAAACCACAAGTTTTAGCAATGATTTTGCTAAATAATTATTAAATTTTTTCGTAAATTTTGGATACATTTTGTAAATAGCGCTTTACATCTTTTAAAATGCCCATGAACATTTAAAAAACTAATATAAATATAAATTCTTAAAGCAAATCCGATGCAAAAATGGCAAACAGTATAACGGGTTTTTCAATAAGAGCGCTACAAAAGTTTTTTTTGAATAAAACCTGTTTTAGATACCAATGAAATTCCTTATTTATGTGAAAGTACGTTCGATGCCATTATGTATGGAACTCGATTTCTTTTGCATGGCCACCACGGGCACGCTTGCAGAAGTCCTGACGCTGAACCCAATTTTCAACGGTTTTCAAGCATAAATCGGTCGATACTGTTGCAATTTCACGTTCGATATTCTTACGAAGTTCATTAGTCGTCGCTGGCTTGTTGGCATAGACCATAGACTTGCCGTAGCCCCACAGGAAATAATCTAACGGCGTCAAATCGCACGACCGAGGCGGCCAATCGAATGGGCCATTTCGTGAGATATCACGTTCACCAAACTTGGTTTCCAATAAACTGATTGTGGCATTCGCTGTGTGGCTTGTGGCGCCGTCCTGTTGGAACCACATGTCCTCCAAGTCCATATTATCCAATTGGGGCCAAAAATATTCGGTTATCATTGAACGGTAGCGATTCATCACGGAAGAAGGAAGTACGGCCCAATGACGCCGCCGGCCAATAAACCGCACCAAACCATAATTTTTTCGGGATGCAATGATGACTCATGGATTACGTGTGGATTGCTGTCTGACCAATAACACATATTTTGCTTATTGACGAAGCATTCAGCCAGAAATGAGCCTCATCGCTGAAGATGATTTTCCGATGAAAATCCGAATCATTTTCAAGTTGTTGCTCAGCCCAATTCACGAACATACGACGCTTATGGTGGTCAAGCGGCTTCAGTTCTTGCGTCAATTTGATCTTGTAAGGATGTAGGCCAAGATCTTTTCGCAAAATTCGCCACAACGACGTCACAGAGATGCCCAACGCTTGAGAACGACGTGTGAGAGACACATTTGGGCTTTCTTGAACTGAAGCCTCAGCGACAGCAATATTCTCGACACTACGGGCACTTCTTTGTCTCACTGGCACAGGAACATTTTGTACTGTGCCTGCGGATTCAAATCTTTCCACTAGACGCTCAATTGTTTATCTGGTAGGACGATTATGACTACCATAAATTGGACGTAGCGCTCTTAAAGTTGAGGCCACTGACTCCAAATTTCGGTAGTAAATTTTAATAATTTCGACTCGTTGTTGGCTCGTATATCTTCCCATGATGAAATGGCAAATCTTACTGTAGAGAAATGTCAAAGAGCGGAAAAAATATGGCGTCGTTTGCTGTCCCTATCGATTTTGTTTTGCAGCGTCTCTGTTGAAAAACCCTTTAGAATATTATTAGTTTCATACAATGGGTAAAGGTTTTTAAAATGGCATAACTCTGGAACAGTAACTGCAAATTCAAAATTTGTTTCTACAAAATTAAAAGCAAATCCGCTGCAAAAATGGCAAATAGTTTCTAATATTTTTAAGTTCATACAAAGGGTAAAAAGTTTTAAAATGGTATAACTTTGGAACACTAACTGCAAATTCAAAATTATTTTCTACAAAATTGCTTGGAATTTATCTGTCATTTAAAATGCGTCATTAGTTTTTTAAAACTTTATAGAAATTTTAAAAGTTATAAAGCGATATGTACAAAATTTCTCCAAAATTTTCGGAAAAATTTAATACATGCTACCTTATTGAGCAAAATCATTGCCAAAACTTGTTTTGTTTATGAATATGCAATAAAAGTTTGGACGCTTTGCTTTAAAAGCGCTGCCTTACCATCTAAGAAAATCGTGTTGATTGACTGAGTTTTCAGTAAAATTGAAAAATCGTGCGGAATACCCGATTTTTGGGGTGAATTCGACTTGCGCGACATCTTAACCTCTTCCGAAAAATCTGGAAAAAATCTCAAACATACTTCACCCTATATCGTTTGCAATTAAGCTTGAGCAACCACGAAAATCGAAAAAGTAAAAATTTTTGTGACAACCTAATATACTTACGCACTTGATGTTGTTGACAGTAAAATGTTACATTCGAAAACATAATCAGGCATTTTTACAAGTTATGCATACACTTTACTACTCAATAGTATGAAACCTACAACGAGTAATCGCTGTTCATGTCACACACAGAGACTAAACCAAATTTACTGAAAGGCCTTCCCGATGGTTGAAATAACAGAAGCTAGGATGCCTTAAAACGCATCGAATGACAATGGTCGATAAAGGCACGTAAGATAAATATCTTGAATAACAGAAAATGTTTTATTAAGTATAACCTCAAACAAGATGAAGCGTTTTTATGTGTTTACGTAAAAGGAGAAGTGGAGTTTAAGGAAAATTGTACTACTCCGATATCAAGGACAACTTCGACTTCCTACTCAACAATATTTGATTTGAAATAACACTACAATACTATAATGTATGATTTTGTCTACACTAAATAAAACACTTCGTGTCTTTAAGAAATTGGTTCACCGCCACGCCGTAAATATTCTTTGCAGCAACATCTAAATTGCCTGATGTACGAAACTTTCCATAGCTGCCGTGAATATTTACGTTCTCGCACTGGATATTTATCTTAGCTTACGTTGGACAAAACGATTCGTTAAAGCAACGAAGTTTTGGAACGAAGTTCCTTATCGCACGTTGCAGGATGGGGGCTAAATGAAAAAATTTTAAACAACTTTTTTTAACTAATTTATTACAACCCATTATTATTAACTATATTGGGTGCTTTTGGTTTGGTTTAGCTTAACGGGAAGTTTTCTAGGTGGTGCCTGTTTATTACGTATTGTAGTACCTTTGCTTAAAAAAGTAAATTTTCTTACAAAAAGTACCTTTTCTTAAAAAAAGTAATTTTTTTAAATAAGTACCTTTTCTTAAAAAAGTACATTATTATCTTACAACAAATTGCCTTTTCTTGAAAAACTATCTTTTCTTTAAATATATCTTGTGGTTGAGATTAGTACGCTTATTACGAATCTGTTGTTCGATCTATAATTGATCATTTAGTTTTCCAGATATGACGACTTTAAAATTGGTTTGTACAAAAGTTTTTTTTTTGTGATTTTTAAAATTTAAGAATTTTTTTTGTTTTAAATTTGTCAATTGGCGGTTTGTTACACTGATCACGAATCTTTTGTTCGCTCAATAAATGCTCATGTAGTTTACCAGATATATCGCTTTTAATGTAGAGTATGAGGAAAACTGTTCATTAGGCAAATTTCATGCCATATGTCTGAATATGAATGACCAACTATTGATCGAACGATAGATTCATAGTGACCAAAGATACTTAAGAACAGCCACATGAAAAGTTCAAAATAAAAAAAATTTCTTAAATTTTAAAAATCACAAAAAACAACTAAATATTTGTGCAGACCAAATTTAAAATCGCCATATCTTGAAAATTAACTGACCAATTATTGATCGAAATACAGATTCATAATACAGATTCATAATCATAAAAGTAATTGCATTTGGTGCGGCAGGTTTTTTTGCAATATCAAAAAAGTAAAGATGCAATTCTTCATATGTTTGTATGCCTTATATCATATTGTGAGAGCATTGCGATATTCGAAAAAAGTTAAAAAAGTGTCTAACCCTACTGTGCACCCGTGCATTATCTTGATGAAAAACAACTTTTTTTTTGGCCATATGGGGTCGTTTTTCTAAATCCTCGTTAAATCGGTCCAATAGGTTGGCATAATATTCGCCGTTTATTGTTTTTCCCTTTTGAAGGTAATAGATATGGACTATCCCACGTGCATCCCAAAAAACTGTTGCCATCACCTTATTGACTGACAAATTTACCTTGGCCTTCTTCGGAGCCGGTTCACCCGGAGAAACCCATTGTTTAGATCGATGATCCATGTTTCATCCACAGTTACAAAGCGCCTCAAAAACTCCTTCGAATTGTGGTTAAACAACTCCAAACAATCCTTTGAAGTTGTCACACGATTACGTTTATGGTCAATTGAGAGCAAACGCGTCACCCATCTTGAAGACATCTTTCTTAAATCCGACTGATCATTTAAAATCGAAACCACATGAAATGCCTATGGCATCAACAATCTCACTCACTTTTACTATTCGATCGGCCAACACCATATCGTGGATTTTTTCGACATTTTCGGGTGTATGGACCTCAATTGGCCGTCCAGAACGTTCAACGTCATTTGTAATTGTGCGACCACAACGAAAGTCATTAAACCATTTTTTTAACATTAAAATCGATGGTGCAGAGTCCCCATAGTATTTATCAAGCTTTTCCTTGGTATTATTGACGGTTTTTTTTTTCGCAAAAAATAATGTGTAATGAGCACTGGAAATTCAGTTTTTTCCATTTAAAAAAAATTGTTCAAAATTTGACAGTAGTCTTTTAACAGGTGGTACTTGATGGGAGCAATAAAGTCAGGGACTTATTGATCCACCCTTAGCTTTTATTAGGCTGAATTGATTTAAAAAAAACTAAATGTAAAATAAAATAATTATTTTATTTCTCTTTAAAATCAAAATATTTTTAAGGACCTTGATAAGAATTCAAACTTTGACCCCACAACCTTTTGTTTGTTAGCCAAAGTGTTACGACATTATATGTCGAGAGAAGGATATTAATAGTAACAATATGGAACCAATGGAAATCCTGCATTGATGGTAAATATTGCGGCAGTTATACCTTGTCTGTGATTGTGGTAGTGTTGTTAATCCAATTCTTTGCAACTACAGATTCCATCGGTGTTAACTGTTGGCCTATTACTGCGGCAGATGTGGTTATATTTCTTGTAGCTGTAATAATATTAATGGTGATAGTTACTGTTGAACTTCACTTAGCTTTTGGGTTTCATTTTATTGTGGGATTTGCTAAAGGCCATTTTGCGAAAATTTACTTACTTTGTGGGGCAAAAGTGGCATTTGTACTTGCCTCACGGCCATTGTGTAAATTTGTGTCTGCAATTTGCGGAAATTTCCACTACTCCAAGTCAATGGAGCAAATGTAAGAAAACCTCTTTGAAACACAAACAAACACGGTTTAACAAACAACCCCATTTAATATTGTTATTTGCGTTTGAATGCAACTAGCGATTGTATTACTGTTGGCACAGTCAGTGAATGCAATTGCAGTAACTAACTTCCGATATTTTTTCCGGTTTACGATTTACTTACAAAATGTGCAAGAATAGATTATGAAACTTGTACGATAACATTTCTAAACTTTCCTCTTTCTAAAGATGAAGGTAGTAAAGACAGTAAAATCCTTACCAATGTCACTGCCAAGAAATCAAGATTCGAACAAAGTGAAAAATTAACCCACCTATACATTTATTTTAATATTTTGTATTACCTTATCATATAATCTACCCCACCTTTTTCTAAAAATCATCAAGACTCAATGAAAAATGTATGTTGATGTGATAACCCAAAGGATTTTCACACAGACTTGTCATTCCATGCATACTAATATCCTTCCCTTGGGCACATAGTTGTAATTCATTTGCATAAAATTCAAGTTAGTAATTTGCTAGTATCGTACAGGAAACTATGAAATGATTTTCATCTAGGATAACATTTTGATATCCCCAGGCACCAATGTCTGGGATCTTTAACACGTGATTGATTAGTGACTGGTGTCACTTCACCTTAAGACAGACAGCGATATGGTTTTTGATTCAACTATATTAGGTTGATTTATAAATATTTATGTTTTCGGGATAAATAAGTCAATCAAACTGAAAATCCTGTAGCATGTGCCAAATATAGGAACTTTAATCTAGCAAAAAAGTTAGTTGGAGAAAAGTTTAAAGGGTATAAATTAAAGGATGTGGTGAATATTAGACATTTTGTGACTTTTGGGAAAAGTTTGAAGTAAAAAGCTTCAGTGGCGATTAACAAAAATTTGCGAATAAAACATTAAAATTATTGTGAGGTTTGTGACAGTCGATGGTTCAAAGGGTTACACTGTGAACTAATGAGGAATGAAAAAGTCTATGCAAAAATCGCTCGAAGTTGCTATAAAAATTTAAATACCAATCAGTAAATATGAGGAGATTAATATAAGGTTGTTGCAGTAAGAAAACAAAAAATTATTGACAAATGTTTCAGCTAAAAAATTATCAGCCTAGTTTCGTATAATTAAATTGGATTTCATGACTTAATCGACGCTTTCTATTAGAAATTTATTACAGAAACATGTGAAGACTAAGTATCCTAAATACATATCTCGACTGCCCTATAATATTCGTGTAACTAACGTTTTGAATTTTGTGTTATGAAATAGGCTGTATGTCTTTGGTCTTTATCGAATTTTATAACTGCAGCCAAATTTAGCTTCGCTGTGTCTTGCAATTATTACTTGTCAACTCTTCTAACCAAATAAATTTTATAATTGTAAATTTTCCTCGAAGTTTATACACTGGCTGTCAGTGGTGCAATGGTTATTCTGCTCGAATCCTGTATATATAAACGTGGGTTGGATGCCTGTTCCATCAAAATCCACGAAAAGGATTCTCAAAAACCCTAACGGAACCGCTGTAAAACTGTAGTGATTGTGAAAAGTCCCTTCATGGAATGTAATGGAAAAATGTGTATTTATGTATACACTAGCATAAGTGTTCCAATTGCTATCAAGGGGCATTCATGAACTTAACCCTAAGATGAAGTGCAGGGACAGTATATGCACATATGGACTTTGTTCATTAAAAACTTTGTTGATATTTTGGACCAGAGTTCTCCCTGAATTCCTCAATCCAATTGTTGATAACGCAAAAAATAATATCTTGTTACAATGGAGGTAAGTTCACTTTGCCGCCGCCATTGATCTTATCTAATAAGCATCATAAAGCCTGTCAAATTTAAGTTTGGAATAACATATAACATTCACACAAATTGACCCCAAGGATCATATGATGTTTGGCTACAAATGCAAGTGCAGCAGAAACAAATGGGAATTATTGGAATCTCTCATTCG